>CM061142.1:241637142-242237142 GCA_030789695.1 Scilla litardierei | reverse complement strand
GTGTGGCTGTTTATGCACAACAAAGCAAGCTAACAATATTTTCATGCAAAGATAATGGAACTTCTGGTCATATATTGGTCACTTAGCCCAATTGAATAATGTAATTAGAATACCCCTTCCTCTTACAAACTTGCAACATTACAGTTGAGTGAGATATCAGCTTTGAATTCGTGTTGCTTGCATATGAAGAGAAACAAACACCCTCCATGAAATATGGCAATGGTCCTTTTGGTTAATGTTTTCTCCCCACTCGTATCGGCTTCTTGCTTTTGGACCCTGTTATTGCCACACTAGTAGTCGATGGTTTGTTGCATCTGGACACCGTTTTCATATGAATGTGACTGAAATTTGTACGAACAAGAATGAACAAGAATACGATGAAAATAGAAGGAAAAATACGTGATTAGTCTCTGTGTCCATTGTACGAAACCAATGGGTCGTGTAGTTGATGGATTGTGAGGAATTTCGCAGAACTACTTTGACCTGATTTCACGAAATTATACTTCAACTATGAAAATTTCATAAAACTACCTTGAACTTTGGAGGGTTTTTAAACCAAAAAACCATGTTAAAAAAATGACATTTTATGAACTCATGGTGGTATTGTGGTTACCATTGTTTCAAGGTAGTTGCGTGTTTTTACCAAAGTTTGTCAAAAGTTCAACATCTTGATTTACCATTGTTTTATAGTAGATTTATTGAAATAAGACTAAAGTTTCAGGTAGTTTTACAAAAATCTAGATTGTGGTAGTTTTTTAAAACTTCAAAAGGTTGTTATTTTTCTAGGTTCACATTAGAGATCAGGCTGAAGTAGACGGTAATTTTGCGAATTTCAGCCCAAAAAGGATAACAAGTATGCTAACTAGTTGAATGTAAAACCGGCTTCAAGATACATATTTTCCGATGTATCAAAAAAACAGAGAATTGTTATATACACCGAGAGTTCGGTGTATGGATGGGACAAAGCTTCCAAAAATAGAATAAAAAATCAAATTAGAGTCAAATCTCACCGTCTCTCTGTCATTTCTTTTTCCATTTTCACAAATTTGTCAAATCGCTGCACCGAACATATATAGTCATTCTCAAAAAAAAAAAGATACATGCTATTGCAACTAATAATGCTAAAATATTGCAGATATAAAGATTTTACCTCTGTTTTTGGCATACCTCGATACACATCACCCGTGTCGGTGTACCTATAGGCTATAGGGTCATATCGACAGTCATCGAGTATTTTTACACCTAGCGGCCTGGGGTTGGCCGCCCATAGGCCGCCACGTAATTGCACCCGACCTATTTCGATCAGGTGTGTCATCTGTTTTATTTTATTCTATTTCTCTTTTTTTTTAAAAACCATTGTGCATCTTGATCCATCCACACACAGGCAACTCACAGCCTGAGCTTGCTCCATGGCCGGCCCCAGTTTTTTGATGACAGAGACCTCCAAATATTTCCAAAAGCAAACATCACAAACAGAATCTTCCAACCAAGAGAAAAAATAATAATACTATTATTCACATAATGCAACCCACTAAGGCCAGGCTCAGCAGTACAAAACTTCATATGATCCCACCAGTGGCTTAATTTATGCATAATCAAGCCCATCTAAAGACAAATCAAATATTATTCATTCATAGCTAGCTGAAGGGGCTTTGGAGACTTATATGGGCAACATCCTCTCATTTGGCCCTCTCTCTAATGACATCAAACCCCATCTCAGTTGGATCTGTGGCCTGCACCTCATAGTGCACCCCATCAAGAACCCTCCTCAGCCCTTGCTTTGATGTGGCATATAGTATCTTCGCCCTTATCCTTGATTTTGTTGGAGACCTAACAACACAAAAATAATTAACACCAACAGTATCAGAGTGTGGAGAAATATCATAAATTTAGACTCTTTAGTGTATGTGGAGACACCTTTGTTGAAACTTTAGCTAGGGGGAGTCACAAATCATAATCTACACGTAGGATTTATGGGGCTGGTTGGTTGGTGATAAGATCTGATCTGAAGGCTAAAAGATGTGTGTTTTGGTTGGATTTGAAAAAGAAAGAAAGAATTGGGATGACACCGATGTCTTTTTCCTAGCTGATGCTTTTTTTTTTTGCTCAATAAAGTCTAGGGACAACGAAAGAAGATGCCTTTATGAGTACAACTATGGAAAAAGCATTCAAATAAAGAGGCAGGGACAGTGTAAAAGTTGAGAATGGAAGGTGAGAGATGATGACCTCTCAATCTCCACTGAGTCTAATTTCCACAAAATTATCTTTTATCTTTATAAGCTTTCTACTAATTATAAGATTTATTTTTATTCATGATCTCACACTTTAAGCAGCAAAAATTTGGAAGAATATTTTTTCCTTAAGGAATAGGCAAAGCATAGAAGAACATTCAAAGGCCACAACTTATGGTTATCTTGATGCCCTTCTTTCTATAATCAAAAGGTTGGATTCCTTTTGACAACAACCGGTTCTAGTTCTACCCAATCAAACATTGTAATTTCTTAACGGATGAAGCAAGCAAACTAATCAAGAGGTTAAATGTAGATCTATGGATGTCACATGCAGCAAATCTTGGGAGGGGGGGAGAGGAACAACCATGTGATGAAGAAGATCTTGCTCTTGTGGCAGTTGTCTAGCGTGACGAAGTCGAAGTCGAAGACGGCGTATCGACAGTCGTCGTCCGGCAGGGAGGCGGCGAGGTGGTGGTAGCCCTCCCCGGGGCCGCCGACCTTGTCGACCATCACGGCCTTGGACCCCTCGTCGATCTTGAAGACGATGTATCGGTGGACCCTCTTCCACTTCATCTCCATGAACCACTTCTTGCACTCCTCCTTCACCTTCATCCCTTCGGTCGCCTTCCATCGAAATCAAACATGAGTTGCTATGTTATAGATGATGATGTGTGAGTTTGGGATTAGTGTTGCTTACCATCTTGAATGCCATGGCCATGGTTGCTTGCTTGCTTGCTTCCTTCTTGTTGGAGTCCTACTCTTCTTTCTTTCTTTCTTTTTGGGGCCTTGGATGTGGAGAATGGGGGAGGTGTGGACTATTTATAGCTTTAGTTCTTGAAATGCCCCTGTGGTTCTTGTTTATTACCAAGGGATGCCCTTTATCATGTTTGCATGGTGTGTTGGCTTTCATAGATTCCGATCAATTATCTAGCTAATCTATGATTAGCCCCACTTTAAGCAAGGATAGTTCTAGTTATACTGCGTTTTCCCTAGATTCAAGAGAGATAACATCTTCTTGTTCAAAAATAAAAAGAGAAAGAACAACGAAACGAAACATAGAGTCATTATTTTTCAAAAAAGGGGGTGAATAGACTTTTGACTATTTAGAAGCGAAATTAAGCTGATTGCAGATGACAATTCAAATTTGATACATTCACCTATTTGGAATTAAAAAAAAGGAAAGAAAGAGGACCGTATTGCTGAAGACTCTACTCTCTCTTGCGCAGGTGTATTTACCGAGTTGCCACTGATCAAAATGTTGATCTTGCCTAATTAGCTTAATTTACGAAAACTAGCTTAAGCTATCCATGGATTTAATAATAACACCATTAACTTTAGAAATTCACCAAAAAACTCTATTAAACTTGTAATTTACAAAAACTACCATAAAATGTTATGTTGGAAAGTATGGCTTTACTCAGGTCAACTCAAATTTTAAGGTACTTTACGTTTACATGTGTTTTCTCACCACTGATGTTGTTGGAGAAAGGTTTGATTGTGTAGGATTCATGTATGCCAAGCAACGCATTGGATGGGTGGGTGACTGGTCTCTTGGCAATTAAAATGCTATTTAAAAACTAATTAGACAATGTGGAATAATAATTGCAACACCACCGAAAATCACAAATGGAATGCAATTGCAAACACAGAATGTATCCTGGTTCGGATCTCTAACTGGTGATCGTACTCCAGTCCCACATTCGTAACACGAGATGTGGATTTCCACTATGCTCCCCAACCGGTGCACCCAAACTCATGCAAGAGTACAAACCCTAACATGGTACAAATGAGTAACACTCCTAAGGAGTAACCCTCCTAAAGATCCAATAACCCTCCAACTGGTGTAACCCACCAAAGTGCTCTCACAAGCCGAGAGCTAGGCTAAAACAAAATTGCATAAAAACAATTACACACTCACCTATGCCTTGAATAGATTTACCTATAGCGAAGATGAACTAAAGTGCTTGAAGTGGAGCTTTGTTGCACTTGGAAGACTTCCTCTCTTGATGCAAGATCAGTGCATAATGAGAGAGAGAGAGAGAGAGAGAGAGAGAGAGAGGAAATGCTCTTGGAGTTTGGCTCAATAAAATGAGTTCTATTGATCAGCAATGGTTAGCCAAAATCTCCCTCAATACCGAGCATAACCACCCTCTCAAAATCTGCATGAAAATCGAGAAAACAACTTCTCAAAAATCGCAGCCAATGGTTATAAACATGCAGATTTTTTAGCGACCAGACGTCTGGTGAAGTGTTCCTAGACGGCTGATGTACTGCTCAGATGTCTGGGATAAAGCATCATATGGATATCAGAGGAGATGGACAGAACAAAATAATAAAGTCCAATATCCAAGCAACAAGTCGTCTGCAGCACACTTGCCAGACGGCTGACCAACTGTTTAGTTGTCTAGCAAGCCTACTTCAGAAGGCTGATTAACTACGAGTCCAAAAAAATAGAAAGTTCAAGAAGGAAGGCTCAAATTGTTAAGTCGATCGGAGTTCATGTCCATATGTCTGAACCACTGTTCAGAAGATAAGCTTAGGCATTGATGTTGACATTGATATATAAAAATATCACACCACAAAAAAAATCAATGTCAAATGATGAATGTGAAACAATATCCAAAAATGTAGATTGAGATTATTCCAACAATTCATCCAAGGAGTAAAATATACTTCAAAATAGATATATAGTATATACAAACTCTCCCTATGTCATATACATGGTCAAAAATTGCATATATGACATATTAAACACCATAGATCCATTCCCAAATAAGAATTTGAAAAAAATATTTTCGAAATCAAGGGAAACACACAAACACATGTTGAATGCAAAATAATATGAATTAAATGCACATCCAACCAAGCAAGCAAGTATATGTGGATTTAAGCATTAGGCACCAAACCTAAGATGAGTTTGATTTCCTAACGTAATCACTAGAGCAAATGACATTGTTAACTAGTAATTGAATGTCGGCATCTCTCTCATCCAACCCTACATTGGTAGGAATCCAAAGTTTCCTAATCATTCCTGCATATCTTGATAGGCCTCCTCTTAGGACAATGATTAGCAAAGTGTCCCAACATTTGGCAATAATAACAAGTGATGCTGTGATGGAACTTGGCTTTAGAGGGATAGATATAATCGTGTGTAGAAGAAATTTCCTTGGCATGTCTATTATAAATTGATTGCCTCTTGGCATAAAATGAATCATATTGATTCGCATTCACAACACCATGTTTTTGCATGCTTCTTGTTGGAGTTAATGTTGTTATATAAGAAGGCATGTTACATCTTCTTAGGGGCTTGATAAAATTGTTGTTTAGCTCCATGAGAAGAGGTGGTGGGTTGTGAACCAACTTTTGAGTTATAACCTAAACCCCCACGATGATTTACCGGATGCTGTTGTTTAAGCAAATCATTGAGGCAATCCCCGGATGTCAACAACTTTCGAAGTTTTTGGGATTCCTTATTGCATTTCAAAGTTTGGGTAAAAATGTGAGATTCTAAATCAAGATTTTTGGCTTTCAAATTATCATTTTCTATGCCAAGATCCTTGATTTGAGACATAAGTGTTTCTTTCTCATCAACACATAATGTGTGTGTAGCATTCTTAGGTGGATCAACACAAGCAGAAAAGGGTGTGTTCCCTTGCCTAGCTAACAATAAATCATGCTTGGCTTTAAGAGAAGTTAAAGATTTAGCTAGTTTTTGAAGAGAGGCCAACATTACCTTGTTATTCTCCCAAAGGTCCTCCATGGTCTCCTTCTTCTCATATTCTTCTTCAATCTCCTCGTCGATTTCCTCATCGCTTGAACTCGAGCTTACAGATGAAGACTATTTTCAATTGCCATAAGACACATGTCCTTTGAGATTCTTTGATCGATATGAAGACACTTTGGAACAAATGAATCTTCGATATCGCTTGGCATCTACGATGGATGTGAATGTGAGTTCATTTTCACCATCTCCATCGTTATCATTTGAATCCTCGGACGAAGACTCATCCCAAGTTCCTATTAATGCTGGATTCTTCTTCTTCTTTCCTTTCCAATGCATCTTTCCTTTGCCCTTATACTTCTCATTCTTCTTATTTGGGCAACTGTTCATTCGCATAATGGCTAAGTTTACCACATTTAAGACAAGGGACAAAAGCAATGTTAGAATCGAAAATAATTTCAATACTTTCTTACATTGAGATGTGTTCATAATCTCCATGAATTTGTTGCCAAGCTCCATTGTCGCTGATCACTCCATATTTTATACCTTTTTTCTGCAGTTTTCATGACGTTTTGATCGCCCATAATACGTTTTTCACGATTATTCGACAATATTGCGATGCTTTTCACTATTTCTTATTTTTGTCGTATTTCAGGAAATATGGATCGATTTGGAGCGAAAATGAGATCAAAGGAGTTTCACGCACTTTGGAGTGTCGCCCACGACTTATTTGAGGACTTCTCAGCGATGGAGGATGAGCGGAAGAAGAAGGAATTTGATAGGAGCGACGAGGAAGCAAATAGGAGAAGAAATGAGCTCAGGAGTACATCATTCGGCCGAGCAAGACTGCTCATTCGGTCGAGTGAAGGATCACACTCGCCTGAGTAGAACAGATACGCACCGAAGATTTCAGACGTTCACTCGGCCGAGCAAGAATTTCCGTTCGGCCGAGTAAGAAAGTTCACTCGCCCGAGTCAGTCAGGGAATTCAGACAGAAAAGAGCCGAAGCTACTGGAAAATCTAAAGAAGCTCACTCGGCCGAACGAGATAGCTACTCGGCCGAATGAAGAAGCCTGCTCGGCCAAGCCACCCCGAGAGACGGACCCTGAAAACTCCGAAGTTACTGTTATTTTACAGGTTTGTCACTCGGGTGAGTGACAAGGGTCACTCGGCCGAGTGACCCTCTCCGCCTGCTGCTAGGAATGCGAATTCTGGGCTACGCAGTCGCAGTTTTGTCATGATTTTTTGGACGATTTTGGCTTGTATTTAAGCCCTGTTTTTACCCTAGTTTAGGAGAGACTTGAATTATTTTTTAGAGAGTTCTTTTAGGTTTTTTACGGCTATTCTTTGGAGAAATCTCAGCTGGAGATCATTGGCTACATCATTGGTTTGTTCTTTCTTGTTAAAAACTCAATTTTTATGAATTTTTTCTCTATTGCAATGAATTGTGCCATGATTATTATTATTATTTCTGAGATTTTCACGATGATTAGTGAGTAGTTCCGTCGTTCTAGGGCGTATGGATGAACCCTATGGACCCGATATTTTGAATTGTGATGAATTTATGGATTTGTTGCTAGAATTGATAATGGTTAGGTTATGATTGATATATTACGAGCAGCTTGGAATTCATATCGATTGGGATTTGCAAGAGATTGGATCCTAATTGATAGGAAGGCCTAGATACTCGATTTAGATTGATAATTGAATTTCTCTAGACTTGGTTTGCAAGAGATTGGACCAAAGCTAGGATTTTTAATTATGAATCTATATTAATATTCGTTTGCAAGAGATTGGACGAATACGAATTATCATAACCTAGATCGTAGCTCGATTTTGCACGAGTGTGGGCTCGAGATGCGATTGGACAATAATGTCATTCTTCACGCTAGCGGCTTAGGCTAGGGTTTGCACGAGAGTGGGCCTTAACCTAGGTTTGCTATAGACCGGCATTAGCGCGAGAGCGTGAGCTTGGTTCTACATTAAGTTGCGACTAGTTCACCTATATTCAATCTTAACAATAATGAAATTTACGATTCACAAGGATGAAAAACGATCCGTAGTGGGGATTTCCTATCCCTAGACGTTTTATTATATTGATATTTCTTGCTATTGAACGATTGTGACGATACACCAAATCTACTCTTACTCTCTTGATAGCTAGGTAATTAAAGTGAGATACTGTCAATTGTCCTCCCTGTGTTCGATACCCGCTCGCCACTACACCGTGCGCTTGCGGTAAAACTACAAGTCGTTTTTCGGGTGTACATCCGGAAGCGATCAAGTTTTTGGCGCTGTTGCCAGGGAGGCGACGGTATTTTATTTTCTTACTTAGTTATTTCTTTTTCTTTTATTTTTATCCTTTTATTCCTCTATCAAGCTAACAATTCCATCGAAGCTCTATTTTTCTGTGCATGTACACGAGATCGACGAGGCATCAAGAAGATCTATTTTTTGATCCGGAGATCAGCGTACCGAAAGGAGAATTAGTGCCGAGAGAAAACTTAACATAGAGGACGATTGCATGAACCGACATGAAACACCGGAAGAATTAGCGGCACGCATGGCGATGATAATTTCTATCAGAGATTGGCTACGGCCTAAGACTACTTCCATTACTTCATCCATTGCTATGCCGGAGTTGGCGGCGGATAAGAATTTCGAGCTCAAGACGGGACTTGTGGTTCTAATGCAACAAGACCCATTCTATGGGAACTCCCATGAGAATCCGCATTACCATCTTCAGCTATTCTTGTTCAAGTGCGCCACCTTTCAGATGCCCGGTGTATCGGTTGATGCAATCCAATTGTGCCTCTTCCCATTCACTCTCAGAGACAAAGCTCTATATTGGTAGAGGACGCAAGCGGAGGGGAGCTTTACTACATGGGAGGAGTTGGTGAGCGCTTTTGTTGATAAATTCTACCCACCATATAAGACAGTGAAGATAAGGAGCGCACTCATGTCCTTCAAGCAAGAACCACAGGAGACTTTATATGAGGCATGTGAGCGCTTCAAAGATCTCCAACATAAATGCCCTCATCACAGCATTGAAGCATGGAAGCTAGTACACAGATTTTATAATGGACTCCAACCGGGCACCAAGCAAATCATAGATGCAACCGCCAATGGAGCCATTCTATCCAAGACACCGGATGAAGCTATGGCCCTATTAGAGGAGATGGCCTCTAATAACCAACAATGGGGCGACGAGCGAGGACATTCTACATCCTCCTTGAAGCCGACAAGCATATACGAGGCCAAAGTCGTAGCAGAGCTTTCTACGAAGTTCGACTCTCTCCACAAGGTCGTGGAGAGATTGGAGAAGTTGATTACCGAGCCGCATGGAACTCCCGCCACATCTACACCGAGAGGTAATATGAGTAATTGGAAAGACCAATCTCAAGCTATGTTCGTTGGAGGAGAGCACGGAGAGGGTGCTATAGAGCAAATCCAATATGTTGCGGGGAATACCGGTTATTGGGCCAACCCGGCCGCGAGGAATCATCCGGGCTTCTCGTATGCTAATAATGACGGAGCTTTAAACCCACCTCCGCTGCAACAACCTCAAGCTCGGCCTCCACCTCCACAACCTCAATATCAACCGAGAGGGCCGCCACAACAAAGCTACCCGCCTAGGCAACAAGCGGGACCATATAGGCCGCCCGGTTATAATCAAGGGTGGAGAGCTCCAAACCCACCACAAGCACAACGATCGGATCATGAGGCTAGGGTGGAAGAATTTATGGTGGAGAAAAAGAAGATAAACGCTAGATTGATTGCACAACAAGATTCTCTCAATACAGTAGTGGCTCAACTAGCGGAGCAACTTACGTTGCTAAATAAAAATACTCAACAATTGCCGGCTCAACCGGAGCCAAATACACGGGGGAATACCGGCCACATCAATGCGGTGGTGACGGTTACTATTAGGGACGGGAAGGACACTACTCCCGTCATGGTCCAAACCAAAGAGCCCGTGGAAGAAGTTTTGAATGACAAAGAGCCAGCTATTGAGGAGGAGAGCCAAAAAGAGCCACAAGGAGGCGGAAATTTTGAAATTAGGAAGCCAAATGAGGAGCACACCTACACGCCACCGGTACCCTTTCCGCAACGGTTGGCAAGAGCTAAGATCGAGAAGCGGTTTACCAAATTCCTTAAGTACTTGCGAGGGGTAAGCCTCAATATACCTTTCTTGGATGCTATCGTAGAGATACCGTCATATGCTAAGTTCTTGAAGGACTTAATTTCGGGGAAGAAAAGAAAGGAGAAGATAATGCTTGCCGAGAAAGGAACTTGGTTCATCCGAAAGGAGAAGGAACCGACAAAATTTAAAGATCTCGGAAGCTTCCGCATCCCATGCACACTTGGAGGAGTCCCACTACAAAAGGATTTGGTAGACTTGGGAGCAAGTGTGAGCCTAATGACCCTAAGCATGTTTAAGAGATTGAATAGGGGGACCGACTTGAAGCTAACGGTATGAGAATACAACTTGCGGATGGTTGATCGCCTCGGAATGTAACCCAAAAAGAGCGACCGTGTAGTTTTACCGCAAGCGCACGATGTAGCGGTGAGCGGGTTATCGAACACAGGGAGGACGAATGATGGTGTCTTCTCCGAAAAACCTGGCTATAGGAATAGAAAAGATGGAATTTGCCTTTTGGCGATCCTGTCACAATCGTCAGACAAAGTATGGATGTATAAAATCAAATAAAGGACGCCTAGGGAATGGGAAATCCCCGCTACTCACCGTACTTCGTCAATGTGATTCATTGGTATCACAATTGCTAGGGTAGAATTTCGGATGAACTAGTTGCAACTGAATGTAAAACCTAGCTCACGCTCTCGCGCTGTTGCCGGTCTATAGCTAACCTAGGGTTGGGTCCAATCTCTTGCAAACCCTAACCTAGGCAAGCTAGCATTAGGATCAACATCATCGTTCAATCGTGTCCCGAGCCCACTCTCGTGCAAACTCGGTCCGCGACCTAGGTTGGGATAGTTCCTACCCGTCCAATCTCTTGCAAACGGGTATCGGCATGGAATTGCAACCGAGAACCCTAGTATCGGTCCAATCTCTTGCAAACCGATACTACAGAAACTCAATTTCAACCCAATTCGGATTTCTAGGGTTTCCTATCGAATTGGGATCCAATCTCTTGCAAATCCCAATTGATATGAACACCTAGCTATCCGTGTTAAATCGATCCCAAACTAACCCTAATAGCAATTCTAGCAATATTTCTACCAAATCGTCACAAATCAGAAATTGGGCTCGTAGGGTTCATCCCCACGCCCCAAGACGTTAGGACTACTCACAATTCATAGCACAAACACAAAAATAATCAATGGAATTAACAAGAGAATTCATCACAATATACAAATAAGCAATAAAAATAGTATTTTTAAAGGAGAGAGAGACAAACCAATAGAGTTCTCCAAGAATCCAACAAAAATAAAATTTTCTCTCCTCTCCAATCACAATAATCAAAAGCTAAAAAGTTTAATCTAAAAAGCTGCAAAAAGTAAAGGAAAAAGCTCCCTAACCTAGGTCAAAAACTGGGGTTAAATACCCCCCAAAATCGTCCAAAAAACTGTGACCAAAATGCCCATGCACAGCCTGAAAATCGCAATTTACGCTATAGGCAGCGCGGCTCACTCGGCCGAGTGACAAAAGTCGCTCGGCCGAGTAAGAAACCCTGAAAATTTCCAGTAAGTCTGGGTCTTCGGGGGCCTTCACTTCGGGGGTCGCTCGGCCGAGTGAGTTGTCGTCACTCGGCCGATGGCTTCTATACACTCAGGCGGTCAGCATTTTCCACTTGGCCGAGTGGGTCTTCTGAAGCTCAGGCAGACAAAAAATAGTAAGTCGGCTCTTTTGGATGGGCGTCGTCTGAGCGCCACTCAGGCGGACGGAGTTCCGTCACTCGACCGATGTGGCTTCCGATGCTCGGCCGAGTGCACACTTGAAGCGTGTCCGATCTGGTCGGCCGAGCGGTGTCTCGCTGGTCGGCCGAGTGACTCCTTCACTCGGCCGAGTGAGACACCAAAAATGCCATTTCAGCTTGTTTTTGCCTCCTCGTCGCTCCTGCGACGTTCTTTCTTCTTCCGCTCCTCTCAATGGCAAAATACCCCTCGGGGAGGTTGTCGGTGACACTCTGGAGTAGGCGTATCTCGGGATCACTCCAAATCGCTCCAAATCACCTGAAATACGACAAAAACAACAAATCGTGAAAAGTATCGCAATATCGTCGATATATCGTGAAAAACATGATTTGGGCGATCTAAATGGCATGCAAACATGCGGGAAAAAAGTGTAAAATATGGAGTGATCAAAATCCCCCAAGCTTACCTCTTACTCGTCCTCGAGGAAGATAAGTAAAAGGCGAACCCGGTGGATTTCGAAAACGAAAACGGCGGAACAATGGAAAACGAAAAACGAAGAAGAAAGAAGAAAGCGAAGAGGGAAGCTGCTAGATCATTTTCTAAGGACGTGGGGTTGGCTCAATCATATAGCATGCACCGAATGTAAAACACATGTCAAAGAATTTTATTTCGATATCATAGTATAATGGTGCAAATAGAAATAGAAAACCCAAGAATATTGATATATCATGAAAAACGGAATAATTCTAAAATTAACATTGTCTGAATCATTTAAAGCGGTATACAATATCGCAGATCACACACTTTTCAATTGAATGCTTTCTATGAGGAGTATAAGAATATCACACAATAGAATAGAAAGAATAGAAAAGCATGGATTTCATGAACTGAGTGCTAGGCATAGATTTCTGGATTTCGTGAAGCTAAGAATAATCTCACCGAGTATAGAATATTACTTAGCCTAGGTTGTCGTGCAACGTCAAGTAGTCACTCTCTCACACATCATCGGATTCTCTCCCCCAAGCTTATCTATAAGCGTGGTGGCACAAAAACAATATTTACATCCCCATTTCTATAAAGCTCCAAAAGTGATAAAAATAAAAACAAAAAGGGGGAAAGAAAGAGAGAACATGAGATGAGATCTTTTATTGAGGTTCTTTTCTCTTTTCTTTTCTTTTTCTTTTCTTTTTCTCTTTTTTTCTCTCTTTTTTTTGAATTCATATATACACAATGATCCCAATCAAAGAGAAATAAGGATATACAAGAATTTTTTTTTCTTTTTCTTTGTTTTTGGGGAATTTGGAGCTAGGAATTAATAGCGGGGGAAATGCCATATATTAGAATCGCTAAGGGGAGATTCACCAATGATTTTAAAATAGAGAAATGATGTTCAAGATATGTGGAGAAAGAAATAAATATGTCTCTCAGTTCACTCTATAGGACGTGCACGACAACTTCAGCAGGGTAATCTAATCTACTCAGTTTCGATCACAAAAAGCTAACTAATCCAGATTCATCATAGCTAACATCATTCAATCATCCTGAAGTGAAACGTACAAATCATGCATATAGAAGTGATATAGGAAAAGAAAACGGTACTCCAGATATAAGCATTCAATGCATGAATCTTGGTGTGTTTTCTGCGATAGCATACATATGAATATTCAGACTCAGCTAATAATAAAATTTCATCCATTTTCATGCGGAAAAAGTGTGGGTTACTATCTCTAAATGCAAGGCAAATCATAGCATATGATATCAGAAATAAAGTCTAAGACATGACAAATATAGCATGAATATATAGAGAAAGCTAACGCCACGTAATCATCATCACAGAAAAGTCATCTCTAGCATGAGATGAAAAAGAAATAAAGATAAAGGGAGAATGAAACTAATTACAATGCAGCACACGAAGAAAGTAGGAAAAACGTGATGCATGGTAAAAAGAAGAAAAAGTGATGAAAATGAGTGCAAATGCAGAAAATGGCGTGAAAGAAAACAAAAACAAAAATAAAGGTGGTAAATCGAAAAGAACGTGAGAACTCACTCCCCCAAGCTAAAGTGCACAGTGTCCTCAATGTGCGAAGTGTGGCACACCGAGAGACGCGTAAAGTGAGGGGAAGGTGAGGATGCATGCATGATGAAAAAGAAAATAGAATAAAATAAAAATAACGAAATGAAAATAATGATGCGGACATGATGCATGCAGATAGAGGAGTGAAATAGATATATAAGTGAGACACCAAAAACTCTCCCTCTCTCCCAAAAATGATATATAAAGATAGGAACTAAATGTGTACCCAAAAACAGGGATGGGAGGTGGGGTGGGCAAAATGCATCAGGACCCAGCAGAGACGGGCAGCACAACGGCAAAAAGATCAATGGCATCAAGGGTGCCTAAGAAGGTGGGGCTGCGCCGTCTCCGTCCTGAGGCGAAGGAGGAGGAGGAGGAGGTGGAACAGACTGCTGAGAGGGTGTGGGTGTGGGTGTGGTAGCAGGCTGGGTGTGGGTAGGGGTGGGGGTGGGTACCTGCTGGGTGGGTGTGGGCACGCGAGGGAGCCGGTCGAGAATCTGCGTGAGGCAATAGTGAATGCCTGGGAGAAGGTCGAAACGGCTGGCCATGGTGGTGACGGTGGCAGACATGGTCCTAAGGTCGCCTCTGAGGGCACTCACCGCCCCCTCGAGAGCACGAATGCTCAGGAGTACAGTGTCGGGGGGAGGTGGTGCAGAGGGACACACCTATCGGTGCAGTGTAGGACGAGGCTGGCGTACTCGGGTGGCATAGGTGATGGGCTCAGCAGGCATGTGGAGGTAGGGTGCTGTGCTCACAAGAGTGGGCCTAGCCTCAGGGCGAGGCTGGGACGCGGGCAGGCGTGAAGTGGAAGCAACAGCAGCGGAAGTGGAGTGTAAAAATGGCGACGAGACGACCAGAGAGGTCGGTGACACAGAAGTGGTGACAGACGTCACGACACTCTCAGAAAGTACGGCTGCGGTGGAGACAGAGGTGACTACCGCTGGGGAGGAAGTGTGTGGTCCGAAAGGCGAAATCCCAGCGGAGATCATGCTAGCCATGGTCTCCATGACCGCAGCAAAAGAGGGCTCTCCACTCTCAACAAAGGTCGGTGGGCGCTCGGGAAGTGCAGAGCAAAGGGGCTCAACAGACAGAGGGCCAACAGGAGTGGTGGTGGTGGTGGTGGTGAGCGTGGAGGTAGCGGCAGGGTCAGTGGTGGCAGCAGGCGTGGTGGTGGTGGGCTCAGCAAGTGTGCTCCTGACACTGGCAGAAGTGGAGACAGAAGTGTCAGGAGCGGTAGAAGGTGCAGGGACAGGCTGAGGGGCCACGGGGTCAACGGGTGCAGCTGGGTCAGCAGGTGCAGCGTGGGCAGCGTGGGCAGCGTGGGCCTGCTCGGTCTCCTCGGCCTCGAGCACGTATGCGGCGGGGATCAGAAGATCCATCGCCGGGAGCCAGTCCACCTGGGCCGGTGCAATCTGTGTCCAAGCTGGGCTCGGAAGAATCATGTAATCGGCACCGTAGGGGCCGTGCAGCCAGACCCAGTGTCGCTCACCGTGCGGACAAAGCATCTTCATCCGGGCCATAACGTCTATGGAAAATGAAGTGGGGCCCGGAGAACGACGCAAATCGGCCGGTAGGTCCTCACCGGTCATCAAGGTGAGCAGCGTGATCAGACCGCCGCAGCATATCGGTGAGCGAGCGCCCACCGATATGATGATGCGGTCCAAGAACCAGCTCACGATATCAATCACGACGGCGGGGACCAACTCGTCACTGTCCCTAGCTAGAACTCTGGGATGCGTCATCGCATAGAGCATATAAAGCTCTGGCGTGGACATCGTCCCAGGCTCATACCTCGCCAAAAAGGTAGTCGCCATAAGGCGCTGAGCTATACGGAGGCAGGGATGGACGATGGCCGAGGCCTTGGCCCTACTAGGGTCAAAGGCGGCAGGTAGACCCGTGATCCGGGCCCAGAAGGCATCGGAATCAAACGAAGGTGGGGGAATGTGAGTGGGGGCGTAACCACGGTCGGCCCCGGGGACATCGGGCCACGATAAGAATGCTCTCATCATACCGAGAGTGACCTGGCACTCCCGGTCCATGAACCTAAACGAGCATCCCTCGTCGGTCCGGGCGATAGAACTAAGGACCTCAAGTGTCGGACGGAGAAACGTGTCCGCCGACACCTGGAAGAAATCTCGCCAGCCCACGTTGTCATACAACATGAGCATCCCCTCGAGTACCACCAGGCGTCCTAGGTCTGCAAGGTGTGCGAACCTGGAGGGTACGATCGAGCGCTGGAAAATGCGCTCGAAGACGACGCGGTGTGCGTCGTCTCGGAACGTAATCCCGAGCGGCCCGACAAGTGGAGCCGGTGGCGGTGGTATGGGCTGTGGGATGGCAGGGAGTGGCTGTGCGGGCTCTGCAGGCTGTGCGGGGTGTGCGGGGCCTGCAGGCTGTGCTGGGTGAACGGGGTGTGGTGGAGTAGGCGGAGGAGAGTCCTCCACCTCGTGGGAGGGGCCGGCATGCGGAAGATCTCCTCGACCTCGGCCGTGTCTGGGGCGGCATATGGCCCCCGGGTGCTCACCAAAGACGTGAAAAATGCGGCGTACGTAAAATAAAGGAAAGAGTATACCACGACACGCCGCGAGAGCAAAGTAATGGAAGCGTGCGAAGACGACGCCTCCACGTAGCCCGAAACAATCCCCGGAAGCTCCCCTGGGCTCCCCTAAGCTCCCCAAATTTACCTGCGCATAAAACGAAGAGATTAGCGTGTAATATTCAAAACGTATGGGGGGTTAGGGGTAGAATAGATAGGAATTGAATTTAATTTGGGTTTGGGGTTCGTTAGACACATGGATCATCGAAAAGTATACAAAAGAGGAGAAATAGGCAGAAAAATTGGGTTACCGGAGCTCGGCCGTCGAGGTGACCGCCGGCGGCGACTCGGGCGAGGGACGGCGACGATCGGCCGGAGTTGGGTGGCCAAGCGCCAGTGCGGGGTGCGTGGTCGGGCGAGTGAGCGAGGGCAGCGGGCGAGGGAGATGAGGGGTCGGGCGATTCTGGGTTTTGCTCGTTTCGAAAAACGCGCCCCCCGCCCCCTTTTATAGAAAAAGTTACGACTCGGCTGAGTGACTAAGTCGCTCGGCCGAGTGAACTCAACGGAAAATATTGGAAAATTTCCCCCCGCTAATGACTCGGCTGAGTGGCCTTGACACCCTCGGCCGAGTGGAGTAAGTCCATTCGGTCGAGTGGCTCAAGCTACTCGGCAAGACTCACCCTAGGAGTGTATCAGTTTCACTCGGCCGAGTGAATATATATACTCGGCCGAGTGGCAATTATTCCGAAATCAAGAAAAGAAACAGAGAGTTGGGTACATCAGACTTCCCTCGTTCGTGGGCCGCTCGGGCGGACGAACTTGTGTGCTCGGCCGAGTGACTAGTATACTCGGCCGAGTGAACCCTGTTCTCTGCTGTTTGTCTTCGTTTGGGCTCTAAACTCCGTTTTTCTTCCTCCAGTCGATTTCATCTTCCTCCTGAGCATCGAGCGCCTTCCTGGAGTGCTCTTCGTCGCCTCGATGATGGATTTCCCTATCTCCTCTCCTGTCAAGAAAAATAGGACCCGTTATCACAAAATTTTTGGTCGAACGACTCAAAACACTAATAATTTCTGAAACAAAAATAAAGAAAAAGTAAAAATAAAGCGATAACCGTCGGGTTGCCTCCTGACAAGCGCTCGTTTAAGGTCGTGAGCTCGACCCCCTTTGATTTTCAATTAATGCGGGATATTTGGTGCATAGGAGATGCACCCGTCAAATTTTCCGGGGAGAACGCTTAAATTTTGATGTTGTGGCGGGGCGTCCTTCCTCGGTGCTCCTCTGCCTCGGGTAGTGTTGGGGGGTGGCTCCCCCAAGCTAGAGCTTTCTCCGAGCCTCGGCTTTACCGGTGACACCGATTTCCGTATCGGCGGGGCTTTCTTCGGAGACTTCAATTTTGAGAGCTTGCAGAGCTCTCAGATCCTTGCGACATCAGCGTCGCCTTCGTCAATTTCAGCGGAGAAGTCGGGGGATTCATTTATCTTCCCTTCTTGGTCCAAATCCGGCCCTTCCTCGAAATCTTCATTGAATAGAGCGCCGATCGAATGGGGGATCGCCTCCTCAATAACCTCGTCAAGGAGGTCCATATAGTCCAGCTCCTCGTGGTAAGGCATGTGTTTCATTACCTTAGGAATATGAAGCTCCACCTCGATGTTGCCGACGTTCAATGTTAGGGTACCTTCTCGTACGTCGACAATGACACCGGCGGTGGCGATGAACGGTCGTCCAAGTATTAACGACGTATCTCCCTCCTCCTTAACATCCATAATCACGAAGTCGCATGGCAAGCATATGCCCCCCGGAACTTGTAGCGGGATGTCCTCTGCAATCCCTACCGGCCTTGTGATCCGACCATCGGCTAGTTGTATCCGCATGTCGGTAGGCTTCAATTTTGTGCCGGTATTTAGCCTATGGAACATAGAGAGAGGCATGAGGCTAACACTAGCCCCTAAGTCCACTAATGCCTTTTGAAGGGGGACGCCGTCTAAGGTGCAAGGAATCCGGAAACTCCCCGGGTCTTTGAACTTAGCGGGCTCCTACTCTCTCTTGGTGAACCAAGTCCCCTACTCAGCTAGCATTATTTTCTCCTTCATCTTTCTCCCCGAAATCAAATCCTTTAAAAATTTTGCGTATGTCGGGATTTCAACGATAGCATCAAGAAAGGAAATATTGAGGCTTACCCCTCTCAAATATTCGAGAAACTTCACTAGTCGCTTCTCCATCTTTGCTCTAGCAAGCCTCTGAGGGAATGAGACCGGTGGCATAAAGAACCTCTCTTCAAGCAATTGCTCCGCTATGGACTTCTCTCTTTCTTGTGGCTCTTTTTCCTTCTCAACTTCAACGGCCGGCTCAATTGGCTCTACTCTCTCCACCACGGGCTCCTCGGTAGGAATCATGACGGGAGTGGTGTCCTTCCCGCCTCTAGTTGTAACGGCAACCATGTCATTGATGTGGCCGGTGGCGCCCCGTGGGTTTTGCTCGGGTTGAGCCGGCAATTAGTGAGTATTCCGATTGAGCAACGCCAATTGCTCCGAAATTTGGCCTACAATGGTTGTAAAAGAGTCTTGACCCGCCTTCAAGGAAGCATTGATTTTCTTTTGCTCGACCATGAACTCCTCCACCTTAGCTTCAAATTCGGATCGTTGATGAGCTTGTGGGGGGTTCAGATTTCTCCACCCTTGATTGTATCCGGGCGGCCTATAGGGTCCAACTTGTTGCTTTGGTGCGAAATTTTGTTGCGGAGGCCCCCTCGGTGGATAATGTTGTTGTTGTGGTGGCGGTCGAGCTTGTTGAGGTTGTTGTTGCGGCGGGTTCAATGCTCCATCATTGTTTGCATATGAGAAACCGGGATGGTTTCTAGCGGCCGGATTGTCCCAATATCCTTGATTCCCCGCGACGTATTGGACTTGCTCCAAAGATCCCTCTCCTTGTTCGCCTCCCAAATACATAGCTTGAGATTGGTCTTGCCAATCACATATTTGATTCGTTGGTGCGGAGGTGGAAGGGGTTCCTTGGGGCTCCGTGATATACTTCTCCAGTCTCTCCACTACCTTGTGAAGAGAATTGAACTTGTTTGTCAGCTCCGCTACGGCCTTTGCCTCATAAATGCTAGATGGCTTCAAGGAGGACGAAGAGTGTCCTCGCTCGTCGCCCCATTGTTGATTGTTTGAGGCCATCTCCTCAATTAGGGCCGTAGCTTCGTCGGGAGTCTTCGATAGGATGGCACCATTTGCCGCCGCATCAATAATCTGCTTGGTCCCCGGTTGGAGACCATTGTAGAAGCTATGGACTAGCTCCCAATCTTCGATGCTATGGTGGGGGCATTGATGCTGCAGATCTTTGAAACGCTCCCAAGCCTCATAGAGTGTCTATTGAGGTCCTTGCTTGAAGGACATAAGAGCACTCCTAATCTTTACCGTCTTGGAGGGCGGATAGAACTTGTCAATGAACACACTCGCCAACTCGTCCCATGAGGTAAAGACTCCGTCAGCTTGCGTCCTCAACCAATAAAGAGCTTTGTCCTTTAATGTGAATGGGAAGAGGCGCAGTCTGATGGCATCTAGGGTGACGCCCGGCATCTGAAATGTAGCGCACTTCGACAAAAATAGCTGGATATGGTAGTGAGGATTTTCATGGGCGTTCCCATGAAATGGATCCTGCTGCATCAGAACCACTAGTCCGGTCTTCAGCTCAAAATTCTTGTCGGCCGCCAACTCCGGCACGGCAATGGATGAGGTCGTAGAAGAGGTCTTAGGCCGAAGCCTATCGCGAATGGAAATGATCCTCGCCATCATTGCCGCCAATTGTTCCGCAGTTTTCGGGTTGGTCATAAACCTCCCTTACGGATTTTGTCTCCTCTCCGCTCTAATTCTCCGCACAGTACGTTCAATCTTGGGATCAAATAATATAGCTTCAGGGTCCGCCGTTGATCTCGTGTACATGCAATGAGAAAAGAGAGTTTCAAAGAAATGATTAGCACAGTGGAAGGGTTAGATAAAAAATAAAGAAATAAAAACAAAAAGAAGAAATAGCTAGGGTGATAAGATCAAACACTATCGCCTCCCCGGCAACGGCGCCAAAAACTTGATCGCCTCGGAATGTAACCCAAAAAGAGCGACCGTGTAGTTTTACCGCAAGCGCATGGTGTAGCGGCGAGCGGGTTATCGAACACAGGGATGAGGAATGATGGTGTCTTCTCCAAAAAACCTGGCTATAGGAACAGAAAAGATGGAATTTGCCTTTTGGCGATCCTGTCACAATCGTCAGACAAAGTATGGATGTATAAAATCAAATAAAGGACGCCTAGGGAATGGGAAATCCCCGCTACTCACCGTACTTCGTCAATGTGATTCATTGGTATCACAATTGCTAGGGTAGAATTTCGGATGAACTAGTTGCAACTGAATGTAAAACCTAGCTCACGCTCTCGCGCTGTTGCCGGTCTATAGCTAACCTAGGGTTGGGTCCAATCTCTTGCAAACCCTAGCCTAGGCAAGCTAGCATTAGGATCAACATCATCGTTCAATCGCGTCCCGAGCCCACTCTCGTGCAAACTCGGTCCGCGACCTAGGTTGGGATAGTTCCTACCCGTCCAATCTCTTGCAAACGGGTATCGGCATGGAATTGCAACCGAGAACCCTAGTATCGGTCCAATCTCTTGCAAACCGATACTACAGAAACTCAATTTCAACCCAATTCGGATTTCTAGGGTTTCCTATCGAATTGGGATCCAATCTCTTGCAAATTCCAATTGATATGAACACCTAGCTATCCGTGTTAAATCGATCCCAAACTAACCCTAATAGTAATTCTAGCAATATTTCTACCAAATCGTCACAAATCAGAAATTGGGCTCGTAGGGTTCATCCCCACGCCCCAAGACGTTAGGACTACTCACAATTCATAGCACAAACACAAAAATAATCAATGGAATTAACAAGAGAATTCATCAAAATATTCAAATAAGCAATAAAAATAGTATTTTTAAAGGAGAGAGAGACAAACCAATAGAGTTCTCCAAGAATCCAACAAAAATAAACTTTTCTCTCCTCTCCAATCACAATAATCAAAAGCTAAAAAGTTCAATCTAAAAAGCTGCAAAAAGTAAAGGAAAAAGCTCCCTAACCTAGGTCAAAAACTGGGGTTAAATACCCCCCAAAATCGTCCAAAAAATGTGACCAAAATGCCCCTGCGTAGCCTGAAAATCGCAATTTACGCTACAGGCAGCGCGGCTCACTCGGCCGAGTGACAAAAGTCGCTCGGCCGAGTAAGAAACCCTGAAAATTTCCAGTAAGTCTGGGTCTTCGGGGGCCTTCACTTCGGGGGTCGCTCGGCCGAGTGAGTTGTCGTCACTCGGCCGATGGCTTCTATACACTCGGGCGGTCGGCATTTTCCACTCGGCCGAGTGGGTCTTCTGAAGCTCAGGCAGACGAAAAATAGTAAGTCGGCTCTTTTGGATGGGCGTCGTCTGAGCGCCACTCGGGCGGACGGAGTTCCGTCACTCGGCCGATGTGGCTTCCGATGCTCGGCCGAGTGCACACTTGAAGCGTGTCTGATCTGGTCGGCCGAGTGGTGTCTCGCTGGTCGGCCGAGTGACTCCTTCACTCGGCCGAGTGAGACACCAAAATTGCCATTTCAGCTTGTTTTTGCCTCCTCGTCGCTCCTGCGACGTTCTTTCTTCTTCCGCTCCTCTCCAATGGCAAAATACCCCTCGGGGAGGTTGTCGGTGACACTCTGGAGTAGGCGTATCTCGGGATCACTCCAAATCGCTCCAAATCACCTGAAATACGACAAAAACAACAAATCGTGAAAAGTATCGCAATATCGTCGATATATCGTGAAAAGCATGATTTGGGCGATCTAAATGGCATGCAAACATGCGGGAAAAAAGTGTAAAATATGGAGGGATCAATGGTCGGGTTACTAGGCCGGTGGGAATTGTGGAGAACATACCGCTCCAAGTTTCGGGGGGATATGCTTGCCGTGCGACTTTGTCATTATGGACATCAAGGAGGAGGGGGAAACTTCACTTATACTTGGACACTCCTTCTTAGCCACTGCCAGCATGATAGTCAACGTGAGAGAGGGTACTTTATCTTTGAATGTCGGAAACATCGAGGTCGAGCTCCATATCACTAAAGCAATGAAGCACATGCCCTACCAAGAGGATGTCGACTATGTGGACCTCCTGGATGAGGTAATTGATGAAGCCATACCACATTCTATTGGAGCCCTACACGATGACGGCCTTGAAGAAGGCCAACCTTCTTGTGATGGAGAAAAGTTGGAAGACCCTCCGGATGGCTCCATGGGATATGACAAAGAAGACGACGCTGATGTCGCAAGAATAAGGGAGCTATGCAAGCTCTCCACGGCCAATAATTTGAAGAAAGCTCCACCGGATAAGAAAGCATCATCGTCGGTGAAGAAAAAGATTGGTACAAGCTCAAGCTTGGGGACTTATCCCCCAACACTACCCATGATGAGGGGAAGCCGAGGAATGACCACGAATATCAACAACCAAATCCAAGTGACCTTCCCGGCAAACTTGACGGGCGCATCTCATATGCGCCAATATTACGCACTAAACGAAAATCATAAGGGGTCGAGCTCAAGACCTTAAACGAGCACTTGTCGGGAGGCAACCCGATGGTTTTACATTATTTTTTAGTTGAATTCTATTTTTGTTTTAGATTTTTCTTAGTGTTAGATTCTAGAGTCAATAAAATCGTGACAACGAGCTCTATTTTTCATGACAGGAGATGGAGAACGAGAAATCACTCATATGGAGGATGACCATGATAGGGGAGAGCACTCCAGGAACGCGCTCAGGCCTTAGGAAGAGGAAGAAACTGACAGGGAAGAGAAAAACAGAGAATGTAGCAAAAACAGAGAGCCGAGGTTGAAAACAGCTAGCCACTCGGCTGAATGAACTTCTCATTCAGCCGAGTGAAGACTCTACTCGACCGAGTAGAGTACCGATCAGGGAAGATCCTACAGACCCACTCTCTGTTATTTTCTGTAGTTTAGAGTACTATTGTCGCTCAGCCGAATGACTATGTTACTTGGCCGAGTGAATCTGATACCCTACACACTTCAAAAATCGCTGAGTGGCCTTGCCATTCGGCCGAGTGGAACTTGTTCATTCGGCTGAATGGGAAAAGCTACTCGGTCGAGTCGTAAGTATTGGGAGAACTTGAAAATTTTTTATCGCCGAGTTGTTTGGCTGGGTGAACGCATCACTCAGCCGAGTCGCTACATCCTTATATACGCTGCGGGTGCATCGCAATTTTCAAAACCCAAAATTCCCAAATTTTTTTCGCCCAGCACCCGAGCCCCTTCGAATTCTCTCACCCGAACTGCCTCTTCCTCGCCCGAACCACCTGACGCCAGCCGACCGCCGCCTCACCTCCGGTCGCCGCCGAGTCGCCGCCGCCTGTACCCTCCGGTCGCTGCCCCTCCCGCCGCCGTACATCCCCATTACGCCTTGAAACCCCATTTATTCTCCATTTTCACCAATCCGTATGCCCATTGCGTCCCAAATTCAAATTAAATCCTATTTATATCTATTACCCACTATCTTCCCCATGTATATTAATTATCATTCGCTGATTTGGTTGTTTGTGTTTCAGGTTATCTTGGGGGAGCTTGGGGGAGCTTCTGGACGCTCCAGAGCTTCACGGAGGAGGCGTTTCTTTGAGCTCTTCATATTTTGCTCTCACGGCGTGCTCAGGTATACTCGTTCCATTTTATAGCACGTCACATTTTCATTCGGGTGGGAACGTCTCACAGCACACATGCCGCCACGCCTTAGGCCATGCACTCGGGAGCCTACTTCCAAGCGGAAGAAGTCGGGTGATCCTGGCCCCTCTACCTAGCTCACCACCACCCACACATCCGCCTCATACCGTACCCATTCCACCACCAGCACAGCCTGCCCGTGCGTTCGATGCGATGGGGATCACGTTCAGAAATGACGCCCAGCGCGCCAGATTTGAGCGTATCTCCCATCGATCGATCGTACCCACTAGGTTCACGCACCTAGCTGACCTTGAGTGCCTAGGGGTCCTAGAGGGGCTACTCCAGTTGTATGACAACGTGGGGTGGCGTGATTTCTTGTCTGTGTCGGCGGACACTTACATCCGTCCGACACTGAGGTCCTTAGTTCTATTGACCGGACCCTTGGAGGATGCTCCTTTCGCCTGATGGATCAGGAGTGCGAGGTCACTCTTGACATGCTCCGAGCATTCTTCCAGTGGCCCGCCGTCCCGGACCCAGACCGTGCCTACAGCCCCACACACATCCCACCGCCGTCATTCGACACCCATGCTTTCTGGACACGGATCACGTGATCTCCCCTTGCCTTTGACCCTAGTCAGGCCAAGGCCTTTGCCGTCCTCCACCTGTGCCTTCGCATTGCACAGCACCTTATGGCGACTACTTTTCTTGCGAGGTACGAGCCCGGAACGTTGTCGACGCCAGAGCTCTACATGCTCTACGCGATGACGCGTTCTAGGGTCTTTGATGGAGGAGACGTTCTGGTCCCTGCCATTGAGATTGATATCGCCAGTTGGTTCATCGACCACATCATTATTTCTGTCGGCGCTCGGATGCCTAACTGTTGCGGCGGTCTGATTACCCTCTTGGCCTTTTTGTGCGGAGTTGACCTCCCAGCTGGCTTGCTGAGACCACCAGGCCCCACCTCACTCTCCATAGATGTCATGGCCGGATGAGGATGCTGCGTCCTCATGGTCATCACTGTTGGATCCTGTGGCTGACAAACAACACTAGAAGGCATGGGGGAGGGTTGAATAGTGTTGTGCAAATAGTAAACTTTTTCGATTGTTAATAAACGTCCTTCTAATGTTGCCTAAGAAACCAAGTAGAGCGATCTACGCTTGGTTCTTAATCAACAAAATAATCTTAAAATACACAGAGTAATTTCTCAGCAGGTAGTCGACTCCCTATGAATAGTAGTCGAATCCCAGAGTATTTATAAGCATAGATAAGATTGCAAGTGATACAAATATTATATTCACAGCGAATAAGATTAAGTTGATCTTTGCAATAGATGAACAACAAATAGCAAATAATAAAGTAAGAGCAAAGATAAACAAACACAGATAAGCAATCGCAGACACAAGGATTTTTATTCTGGTTTCCCACAACTTTTGGGTACGTCCAGTCCCCGACCAATCCGGTACGAGATTTTCCACTATCTGCCTTGGCAAATACAAGTACCTAACTCCACTCGTTAGGATTTCCAACGACCTAGTCTTGACCAGGATTTCCAACTGGCAACACCTAGACTTGTCTAGTGTTCCAACAACAACACAATAAAAAAGATATCCAATTCACCACAATAAATTGGTGGAGATTGGTTTTACACCCAGATTCTATAGGCAAACAATGATAGACAAAATTGTGTGTAGTGGCTTGATAGAATGAGATTCTAGATCACACAAAGATACGAATGAATTCTTTGTGATCTAGATCTAATGTTTTTCAAAAAATCCTTTAAACAAAAATCAAGAGAAAAGTAATACGGATTTGAAAAACAGTTAGCTAATAAAACAAGAATATGATCTTTTAAAAAATAATAACAGAATTTTGCAAGATCACAAATAAAATCGAAATGGCTAGAGAAAGAATGAGAGCTTAGAACTTTTAGAGCGTTTGGACGAGAGATTTTGAATTCGATAAATGTTGTATTTTTCTCAATGAAAATGGTCCTCTATTTATAGAACAAAACTGAGAATTCGAATTTCAAAAATACTTTGACTTTTGTCCCAAAAATTATGGAGAAAATCGCTCAACGATATTTCAAAATTCAAGTAAAAAACGTCAAACTTTGACAGCTGGTAGTCGACTCCCTAGGAGTGGTAGTCGACTCCCAGTGTGTTTCAGGAAATCTTGATTTTCAGCTGGTAGTCGACTCCCTACCTTTGGTAGTCGATTTCCAGAGGAGTTTTTCCTGCGACACAGCTAGTCAGACAGGTAGCTAACTCCAGGGTGTGTGGAGTTTCACTACGGAATTTATAAGATGACTAGAGAAAGCTCTCAAAAACATTTTTGAAGATGATTTAAAAGATATTCAAAAATATTTTCAAATTGTTTGTGTGTGTGTGTGTTTGTCTATATGATTTGGCTTTAACAATACCCTAAAAAGACACAACACACTCACTATAGACTTAGGACACGTCTTCGAAAGCTTGATCCGTTTGATGAAGTAGATGTGAGCTTCGCTTGAGCTTCTTGTTCTATTTGAGGTTTGAACTTCATTATTTGATCTTAGCCACGTTCGTCCTAGTCTTTGAGCGTAGATTGCGCTTCTTTGAGTATGAGTAAAGCTTCGCATATCCTGCACACTTAATTGTAGTGTAGTTAGTATACTAAGTTTCATTTGGTGTGCTCATCATTAAAATCACTTGGGGTGGAATTCAATTTCCATCACTCTCCCCCTTTTTGATGATGACACCCAAATGAAAAATGAAGTAAGTTTGAAATTTGAAAATACATGAAAGTATACTTACTCCCACTGCTTTGATGCGGTTCTCCCCCCTGCATCGAAGCCATTAGCAAAACAATACAATACATATGATTTCATTTTTGCATTTCAGATCTTTTCTCCCCCTTGTCATCAACAAAAAAAATGACAAAGTACTAAAACATATGAATCATAATATGATTAGGAGGGGAATTTAATTTCCTATTCCTGCAAGAGAGATGTTAGTTTATAAGAGCAACTAATATATTGCATAGAGGATAAGTTCATGGTAGCAAGCATCACACAATTAAAGTTATTACAAACCATAAGTTTTAAAGACATAGTTTTTGAGAACCATTGTTTGAAAAACCATTGTTTTTAAGAAAAGCTAAGGATGACCGCCGTTCTTCTTCAGTTCCTTGATCTCATCAAGGATCCTGACAAGCGTGTCTTCCGTCATTTTGTTGCTTTTCACGACGAGCTCCTTGAGGTCGTCCACCTTTTGGTTATGGTCTTCAAAGCCTTTCTCTTGTGATATCTTCAATTTCCCAATCTTCTTTAGAAGCATTTCTTAAAGCTCAAGAATATACGCCGGTGCTTCTTCTTCTTCTTCTTCTTCTTCGCTTCCTCTTTCTTCTTCTCCTTGTTCTTCTTCCTCAGAATCTGAAACAACAATTTTCTTACCTCTCCTGGAGGATGAAGATCCTCCTTCAGCTGCAAGATTTTCTTCGGGAATGTTCTCATCAAGATCATGGTGTAGATTCATTCTTCCAAGTGCATGAACATCAAAAACTCGAGCTGGTTCTAGAATTGAGGTTCCATGATCCAAAGGCACATTATTGCTAATAAACAAGATAGTGAGGTAGTGCCCATGAGCTAAGGTGGATGAGGGTCTATCAGAAGAAGCTGAAGCAAGTAAATAGAATCCATGATAACTTTGGCCCAATTGATGCGGATGTTACCTAGTATAGCATATATACATTTGGCCTGCTTCTCAGATAGGATAGAATGACTTCCAGATTTTTGAGTAATATTATAGGATAATATATTTGCCAGAATTCTTGTCGGATAGCGAAGATCGCTACATGGAAGTTTAGTCTGAAAATGTCTTCCTGGCAAATACATTCTCTCTAGAATACTTCCTTCAGTCATTTCTATTTTATCAAGCAACATGCCAGAATAAGGAATTCCTAGGGCTTCTTCTAGGGATTTGACAGTAATGGCAAGCTTAGTATCAAGGACTTTGGTTATAAAGCGGCTTTTAGCAAGATCATAATCCATATTAGCATAGAACAAATGTACAAGCCTGTGATAGCAAAGATAAGTATTTTCGGAGGAAAATAGGTTGGCCAAGTTCTGAAAATCTAGTAAGCTATCAATGCCATAATTTATAACATCATCAAGCTTAACAAAACGTTCATGGAGGATGGGTTTCTTAGAGATTTTGATGAAGTGTTCATATGTGGTGTTCTTGAATAGATATGGTAAAATGGTTTCTTTCTCAGAGTCAATTTCAGATGAGGTTTTTCTCTTCTTGGTAAATATTCCTTTGAGAGGCATCTAGATAGAGTAAAAACAATATTTTTACAATGCTAGATAAGCAAGAGAAAAAATAATGAAGTAAAGATCATGTAGTAAAAAATTTTTTACCTTGAGTAATTTGAGAAAGAGATGGAGTTGAAAGAGCTCCAAGCAACTAAGCACCAAGATGAAATTTCAAGAGAGAAAGAGATGAAAGGGGGTAGTCGGCTACCCTAGGGTTTCTCTTGGGGGGTTTTAACATGGGATGAAAGATGGTGAAGAATGAGGGCCTTAGGATCAAGTGTTGGATGGTTAGGATAGAGTTTTAGCTTATTGGGTATAAGTTGCCTTCGAGGATATGAACCCATTAACTCTATAGAACCCAATAGGAGTTAGTCAAAAACAAACCCAGAAATTCGCATACACGCTGGTAGTCGACTCCCTCATGTAGGTAGTCGACTCCCTACTGAGTTGAGTCGTTTTCTCATCCCGAGGGGGTTTTTTGATCCAGGTCGAGTGCGTTTTCTGAACACAAAATGTTTTAAAGGTATAACACAAATATATAAGATCATATGAAGAGGAAAAAATATTTATTTAAGTAAATTTAGTCATCAAAAAAAATTGAGTCGTGCAAGAAGGCTTTGATGTTGATCCTTTACAAAGCATTGGATCTCGTTTTCTTCCTTTCATTTCTTTGGGGTACCTGAAAAAATAAACGTTTATGGTACTCCTTCTTTTTTGAGTCCGAGGAGTTAGTCTTTAGGAAGCCAAACCCAGTATGGTTTAGTTCCTTCATGAACAACATATTTATAATTTTTGTTTAAATGAATTTGTTGAACAAAGTCGGTAGCGTACCTTTTTCTTCGTTGATCAGATAATTTCTTTGGTATCCAGATGCTCAAAACATTATCGTTAGAATGATGCATCCTAGTATGCTTAACCCGTTTCTTGGTATGATGTGAATCATAACCGAGTCCGGTTTTGCTAGATGAGGCTTTTTGATCTTTTATTATACTATCTAGCTTTCCTTTTCCTTTGTTGAAATTCTCAATAATTTTCATCGTAG
Source organism: Scilla litardierei (assembly GCA_030789695.1). Taxonomy (NCBI): domain Eukaryota; kingdom Viridiplantae; phylum Streptophyta; class Magnoliopsida; order Asparagales; family Asparagaceae; genus Scilla; species Scilla litardierei. Next base: position 242,207,633 of record CM061142.1, on the reverse strand, counting down.
CGTCGTATTTATCTTTGACAGATACGAGAAGATTATTCAGATTCTCAACTTTTTCATTTACCAATGAAATATCTTTTTGTAGAAAATCATTCTTTTCTTTAAGGAGACTATTTTCTTTAATGATTTCTTCTTTTTCTTTAGTATCCTTTTTAATACTTCTAAGTGTTCTTCTATGTTCTTTATGAGCTTTTCATGCATTTTGCATAGCTCCTTATATGCTCCACTATAATCCATGTCTTCATCATCACTTGATGACGACTCATTGTCGCTAGATGAATCATGATGCGTGCTTACCTTGGAGGATGTGGATTCCATGAAACACATGTGTGCTGTTTCTCTTCTTTCATTGTTATCTTCTTCTGAGGATTCATCGGATGAGGAATCGTCGCTCTGGTCGAAGGCTGCGTACGCTTCCTTCTTTGGTCGTCGGAATTTGTTTCTTCCATTGTTTCGCTTTTCATTATTATCTTTGTTCTTCCCACGATATCTGGAATCACGATTGTTTCTCTCCAATGGACAGTCTCTCTTGACGTGCCCTGGTTTGTTGCAACCAAAACAAATAATACCGTTAGTGGGTCTAAAAGATCGTTTTCCATACTTACTTGTGATGAACTCTTTAAAGTTCTTTGAGATGAACGCGATATGGTCTTCTTTGTCCGTGTAATCGGAGTCTTCCTCTTGGGCTTTGAACGCGAGATTCTTCTTCTTTGGCTTTTCTTCGATCTTCTTGTCTTCTTCAAGCTCAATCTCATATGCCATGAGATTTCCCATTAGTTCTTCAATGGTGAGGTCTTTTACATTATGAGCTTCTCGAATGGCAGTTGTCTTTCCCTTCCATTCGGGTCGGAGGGATCTTAGTATCTTCATTACCTGCTCATATTCGGAAAGTTTCTTTCCTAATCCTGCGAGATCATTTGTAATATTAGTAAAATGAGTATTCACATCGGTGGTACTCTCTCCTTCTTCCATTTTAAAAGATTTGAATTTTGAATGCAAAACATTTATGCGGGATTCTTTTACCTTTTCGGTTCCTTCGTGACTTACCTGAAGAGCATGCCATATTTGGTGTGCTGTCTCACATTAGGAGACTCGATTGAACTCATTTCCTGTAACGGCGAAAAATAGTGCATTCATTGCTTTTGCATTGAGATTAGCTCTCTTCTTGTCGTCGACAGACCATTTCCCAAACTCAACGTCGGTAGGTGCGATGTACGGGATTTTAGTAACGGTCCAAGCTTCAATGTCTAATGACTCTAGGTGAGTCTTCATTCGGATCTTCCAGCTAGCGTAGTTGGTTCCGTTGAACAGTGGTGGTTGCATGGTATTCAGTCCTTCAGAGTGAAAGGATGTTGACGCCATCACCTTTGTAGCCTTGCTCTGATACCAAGTGTTGGATCCTGTGGATGGCAAACAACACTAGAAGGGGGGTTGAATAGTGTTGTGCAAATAGTAAACTTTTTCGATTGTTAATAAACGTCCTTCTAATGTTGCCTAAGAAACCAAGTAGAGCGATCTACGCTTGGTTCTTAATCAACAAAATAATCTTAAAATACACAGAGTAATTTCTCAGCAGGTAGTCGACTCCCTATGAACAGTAGTCGACTCCCAGAGTATTTATAAGCACAGATAAGATTGCAAGTGATACAAATATTATATTCACATCGGATAAGAGTAAGTTGATCTTTACAATAAATGAACAACAAATAGCAAATAATAAAGTAAGAGCAAAGATAAAAAAACACAGATAAGCAATCGCAGACACAAGGATTTTTATCCTGGTTCCTCACAACTTTTGGGTACGTCCAGTCCCCGACCAATCCGGTACGAGATTTTCCACTATCTGCCTTGGCAAATATAAGTACCTAACTCCACTCGTTAGGATTTCCAACGACCTAGTCTTGACCAGGATTTCCAACTGGCAACACCTAGACTTATCTAGTGTTCCAATAACAACACAATAAAAAAGATATCCAATTCACCACAATAAATTGGTGGAGATTGGTTTTACACCCAGATTCTATAGCCAAACAATGATAGACAAAATTGTGTGTAGTGGCTTGATAGAATGAGATTCTAGATCACACAAAGATACGAATGAATTCTTTGTGATCTAGATCTAATATTTTTCAAAAAATCCTTTAAACAAAAATCAAGAGAAAAGTAATACGGATTTGAAAAACAGTTAGCTAATAAAACAAGAATATGATCTTTTAAAAAATAATAACAGAATTTTGCAAGATCACAAATAAAATCGAAATGGCTAGAGAAAGAATGAGAGCTTAGAACTTTTAGAGCGTTTGCACGAGAGGTTTTGAATTCGATAAATGTTGTATTTTTCTCAATGAAAACGGTCCTCTATTTATAGGACAAAACTGAGAATTCGAATTTCAAAAATACTTTGACTTTTGTCCCAAAAATTATGGAGAAAATCGCTCAACGATATTTCAAAATTCAAGTCAAAAACGTCAAACTTTGACAGCTGGTAGTCGACTCCCTAGGAGTGGTAGTCGACTCCCAGTGTGTTTCAGTAAATCTTGATTTTCAGCTGGTAGTCGACTCCCTACCTTTGGTAATCGACTCCCAGAGGAGTTTTTCCTGTGACACAGCTAGTCAGACAGGTAGCTAACTTCAGGGTGTGTGGAGTTTCACTACGAAATTTATAAGATGGCTAGAGAAAGCTCTCAATTTTTTTTGAAGACGATTTAAAAGATATTCAAAAATATTTTCAAATTGTGTGTGTGTGTGTGTGTTTGTCTATATGATTTGGCTTTAACAATACCCTAAAAAGACACAACACACTCACTATAGACTTAGGACACGTCTTCGAAAGCTTGATCCGTTTGATGAAGTAGATGTGAGCTTCGCTTGAGCTTCTTGTTCTATTTGAGGTTTGAACTTCATTATTTGATCTTAGCCACGTTCGTCCTAGTCTTTGAGCGTAGATTGTGCTTCTTTGAGTATGAGTAAAGCTTCGCATATCCTGCACACTTAATTGTAGTGTAGTTAGTATACTAAGTTTCATTTGGTGTGCTCATCATCAAAATCACTTGGGGTGGAATTCAATTTCCATCAATCGTCACTGGGTGTGGCTGTACAGTCCCCACGGTGCCGATTACATGATTCTTCTGAGCCCTGCTCGGACACAGATTGGACCTGCGGGTGGGGAGTGGATTCCAGCGATGGATCTCCTCATCCCTGTCGCATACGTGATTGAGCCTGAGGGTGCTCAGCAGGAGTCCCTCCTTCCACCACTTGACCCCTTGATCCCTCAGCCTGCACCTGCTTCGTCTGCACCTCCCGACACCTCTATCCACACTTCTGTTAGTGTCGGGAGCACTTTAGCTGAGTCCACCCACACCACCACCACCACTGTGCCCATGTCGATAGATCCCATTTCTGCTGCTAGCCCCGAGCGACCCCCCACCGTCGTTGAGTGTGGCGAGCCTTCTTTTGCTTCCGCGGTTGAGACCCTTTCCTCACTTTTGTTCTCGACTCCTGGGGAGTCATTTTCTGCACCCTTCACGACCTCCCCAGTTGTCGACCTCACTGTCTCCACCGCTGCTGTATACTCCGAGAGTGTCGTGACGTCTGTCCCCACGTCCGTGTCACTGACCTCTCTGCCCGCCTCGTCGCTTGCCACCACTGCCGTTTTTGCTGCTGCTCCTTCCTCTTCGACCATTCCCGCGTCTCAGCCTCCCACAGAGGCTGAGTGACACGTAATGAGCACATCACCACCTCACCACCCCACTGTCACACCCATCCTTTACAGTAGCCGAGCGAGACAGCCCCGTTATTCACCTATTCGTCCTGCTCGACCCTTTGCTCCACCTCCCCCTGACACCCTAGTTCAGCACCTCCGTGCTCTTGAAGGGACGGTGAGTGGACTTAGAGCAGATTTTCGGGCTCTCTCCGCTACTGTTTGTGCTGTCCAGACCCGCGTCGCATTGCTTCCTGGTATTCAGGCTTGCCTGAACCAGATTCTACAGCGTCTGCCTCAGCCACCCACCCCCACCCAGCAGCCTCCAAGACCACCACCTCTGCCACAGGACGGTGCTGGTGCACCCCCACCCACCTAGGCACACTCTGGATGCCTTCGATATTTTGCTGTTGATTACGCTGGATATTTCTGATCTGTTGATTTTGCGCCCCTCCTCCACACACGTTTTGGTCTCTTTTTGTTCATATCTGTCTATATCTTTTGGGGAGTGAGGGAGTTCTTTTGGGACACTTATCCGACACTATTTTGATCTCTGCAAGCATCACCTGCATTCCCATCACATTTTTCTTTTTATTTCCTTTTTTTACATGCATGCATCCTTACCCGCCCTACCCACATTTTTGCCTCTCGGTGTGCCACACTTTGTACATTGAGGACACTGTGCACTTTAGCTTGGAGGAGTGAGTTCTCACGCACTTTTTATTTTTGTCGCCTTTTATTTTCTTTTTTCCCACATTTCTTTGTTTTTGCACTTATTTTCACCCACCTTTTCATTTTTTTCCATGCATCACGTTTTCTTACTTTTTGAGAGTGGTGCATTGTACTGTAGTTTTTATTCTCTTTTATCCTTATTTCTTTTATCCTTTTTGCTAGAGATGAATTTTCTGTGATGTTGACGACGTGGTATTAGCTTATCTCTGTATGCATGTCACGCCCCGCTTCCCAAAAAGGACGGAGGCGGAGCGCGACTAAGGCCCGCTTAGGCCGGGGCTGAGAGCCCATACCCAATAAGCGTCTGTTTTATTCCAAAACGAAGGAAACAGGTCCCTGCAAGTTAGTACGGAGCAACAAAAGTACTGAAAAGAGATATCATTTCATTTTATTCCAAATATAGCATCCAAAGTATTGAGAGTCTAAAAACACCCGAAGGACTACAACTGCAGAAAAAGAAACTACCGGTGCAAGCACTCAACCTAGACAAAAAAACAACAGGTGCTACACACCCAATCTAAACTGGAACATAAATCTGGATCAGCAACTAGAGGCCTCTAACGCTGGTCCTCCTCTGGGTCGTACTTCGGATCAACGTCCTCCGGTTCTCCGTCTGCTGGCAAGTCCGCCTCGTCGACGTACTCTGGCTCAACACCTGACGTACAGCACCAAAAGAAGGAACTGTATGTCAGGTAAGGTCTACAAAAAGGGTTAGACCAAACTACAAGTGTATCAACTTTTAGACAACATTTTACTGGTTGATTAGCATGCTGGGGTTATAACTGAGTAACAAACAGAAGTAACGCAGCAGGAAAGTAAAGCGTAATAAGTAGTAGTCGTAGCGTGTGCTACCAACTACGGGACTAACCTACAGGTGTCATGACAAGTCGGGACGTGACGGGACAAGACGAGACAAGACAAGTGAGACACGAAAGGGTTCACGCCTTACGGTTTGAGGGGGATCAGACCCTCTTGCCGTGCGCACGCTCAACCCAACCCCAAACCCCAGGGAAGACAAGACAAGACAAGACAAGACAACAGTACAAGGGATCACTCGCTCTAGCTTGGCGAGTGCCCTATTGCCCGCAGGCTGTGTATCTGTACAAGGGATCACTCTCTCTAGCTTGGAGAGTGCCCTATTGCCCGCAGGCTGTGAATCTGTACAAGGGATCACTCAGAGAGTGCCCTATTGCCCAGCGAGCTGTGCAAGACGAGACGGGACGTGATAAGACGGGAAGGGTTATTCTAGGGTGTCCACACACATGCACACACATGATAGCCCTACGATATCAAAAGTTGTTGTTGTCGGGCTCAGACTTCGTCGTCAAGTCTGAGCCGTCAGGAGTCGTCCCGGACGCTATCATTTCACGTCCGGTTCTATTTGTTCATAGTTATCAATTCTAACCAACTAAGGCCTAAGCACAGCCAAAAGTGCAAGAGGATACACTTGCCTGCGATGGCGAGTGTGTCGTCCTCTCGAAGCGTCTCGTCCGCGGAAGTCCGTCTGAAACAGTGCCGTGGCGACGGTGTCAGGTCTCAATTTCATCAAATCCTATTAGGGTTCGTTTCTAGGTTATCAGGACTATCCTATTTGTCAAAAGTCACATTTTGATGTTTCAGCCTAATCGACGATCTATCCTATGTGCACAGTCAACAAAGTCCGTTCGTCGATTTTCTATGTTCGTACAACGTTTTACTGGTGCTGGAAATAAATTTTAGTTCAAGTTGTCGATATTTAGTTTCGGGTTCAATCAGCTATTGTGGGGGTTTCTACGAGTTTCGGGGAACCAACCTGAACTGGAGTTTGTCGTAGAATGGAAGTCGTGTCTGATCGGAGAACTCCTCAGCTTCAGATCTGGTCCACACACGATTTCCCAGAAGTTGAAACTTGCGACGAAGGCCTACGACGTCTCGTAACGTCGTAGACGGCAAATTCGCGAAGTAGCACACCCAAGTGGGGCCCACAGAAGTGCTAGGGGTCAATGGGGGACCCACAACACCTCTGGAGAACTTGGGGGGCCCACCACAGGAGTTGGTGTGGGAGAAACCAAGTTGCGACGTTCGGCCGTCGGTCGGGCACGGTCGGTGTGGAGAATTCTCTCGGTCAGACATCGAGAACGCAGCGCATGGGGTCGGACGTCGCAGCGGAGGGCGTTGCAAGGCGGTGCGCTTCGGTCGCAGCGGGTCGGTGCGGAGAATTCTGTCGGTTGGGCGCTTGGGCGAGGCTTGCAACGGAGCGGGGTGCGGAGCGCTTGCGGGTGCGGAGCGGGCTCTCGGTCGGTGCGGGCGAGGGCTTCGGTGGGGCACTGAGGCGGGGGTTGCAACGATGCGGGGTGCGGAGCGGGCGCTCGGTTTGACCGAGCGATGCTCTCGGTCGGAGCGGGCGACAGCGGGGGGGCGTTGCAACGGAGCACTGCAAGCAGGCGATGCGGGAGCGGGCTCCGGTCGGGCACGGGGAAATGCGGGGGCGGGCTCCGGTCGGGCACTAGCGGCGGCTGAACGGAGTTGCGACGAATCGTCGCAAGCAAGTTTTAGGGTTTTGTGACGGCTAGGGTTTTGGTGGCTGCGAAAATAAGCTAGCCTAGGGTTTATTTAAATAGAAATGAGCTAGGGTTAGGTCTAGGGTTTTAAGAAAAATAATTAAAATATTTAAAATGATTAATTTAAAACAAATTTACTCTCCTCTCCCTCACGCAAGTTGGGTGCGGCCAAAAATTCTGAAATTTGGTCAAAAAATTCTTTAATACGTTATTGTAATATAGGAATTTTATTATAATTAAAACACTTATAAAAATTGATTTTAAAATTATTTAAAACTTGCTAAAAAATGGAAAATAGGTCAAATTAAGTCTAAAAATTGTAAAATAATTATGGGGTGTTCGGGGCGACGAAAGAAAGAGAGTGGAGAAGACGGATCTAAATTTTGATATCGAGAGACGAAACTAAAAATAGAAACGTCTCGCGGCAAAACAGAAAGTCGCGACGTCACATCAAATAAGATAGTATCGCGGAAGAACGACTCGAGATATGTCGTTCCAAAGTTGTTCCACAATCTAATACTCTCAGAGACGATCACGACGACATATCACACAATAATGTTCAAAATCAAATATAGTCTAAAATAAACACGTGCACGATCAAGAGCACGTGCACAAAGAAAGTACGATCGAAAACCGACTGTTACATCCTCCCCAACTTAGAAATGATTCCGTCCTCGGAATCAACATCAAGCATCGCTGGGGAAAAGATGCGGGAAGCGCTCTCTCATATCTTCCTCACGCTCCCAAGTGGACTCTCCAGGTGATCCGTGACGCCACATCACTCTCACCAGGTCGACAATCTTATTCCTCAACTGCTTCTGTCGACGGTCCAAGATCTGCACAGGCTGCTGGTCATATGTCAGGTCCGGGCGAACCGTAATCTCTGAGAAATCAACCGTGTGCGATGGATCACTGACGTACCGACGTAACTGAGATACGTGGAATACGTCGTGAACACCCTCCAAAGATGGTGGCGGAGCAAGGCGATAGGCCACTGATCCCACACGCTCTAGCACATCAAATGGCCCAATATACCTCGGACTCAGCTTTCCCTTCTTCCCAAAACGAATAACCCCGCGATTCGGAGAAATCTTCAGGAAGACGTGATCTCCAGGCTGAAACTCCAAGGATCTCCTCTTTGCATCTGCCCAATGCTTGAAGCGATCCTGTGCAACTCTAAGCTTCTCCCTGATGTCCCTCACGACATCCATAGCTTCCACTATCATCTCTAGACCCAACAGCTCCCGATCTCCGATGTCATCCCTGCTCAGTGGCGATCGACATTTCCTTCCATATAAGGCAGCAAACGACGCCATGCCAATGCTCGCCTAGTAGCTGTTGTTATATGAGAACTCCACCAAGTGAAGATGGTCCTCCCATGATCCCTTCAAATCGAGCGTGCAAGCTCGCAGCATATCCTCCAGAATCTGAATAGTCCTCTCGGACTGGCCATCAGTCTGCGGGTGGTACGCCGTGCTGAAACTCAGACTCGTACCCAAATTCTCCTGCAGACTCTTCCAGAACTGAGATGTGAATCTCGTGTCTCGGTCAGACACAATGCTCACGGGGACTCCATGTAAGCGTACAATCTCCTGCACGTACACGGTCTACGTTACAACCAACTCAATAGGAAATTAAAAGAGAAGTAAAAAGAAATTTACCTCCAGATATTTCCTTGCCAAAGCTTCCGTAGACTGGCCCACTCGGAATGGGATAAAGTGCGCAGACTTGGTCAACCGATCTACGATCACCCAAACTGCATCGTTCTGCCTCGGGGTCCGAGGTAAACCAGTCACGAAGTCCATCGTAATATGTTGCCACTTCCACTCCAGAATAGGAAGCGGTTGCAGCAACCCAGCAGTACGATGGTGCTCAGCCTTCACCTGTTGGCATATCAAACACTTGGCAACGCTCCGTGCCACACTCCTCTTCATGCCAATCCACCAGTTGTTCGGACGGAGGTCCTTATACATCTTGGTGCCTCCAGGATGTATAGAATAAGGCGAGCTATGAGCCTCGCTCAACAGCTCCTCACGAACATCACCTGCATGTACACAGAGTCTATTGCCGTACCGCAGCGAACCATCCTCATGAATCACGAACTCCGTCCGTAGTCTAGTTTCAACCTGCCTCCTGATCATCTGTAGCTTCGGATCTCCTGCCTGTGCTGCCTTGATCCGATCCACGATTGTGGACTGAATCTGCAAATTCATGAATGAATGAACCACACCAGGTAGGACAACCTCCAAATCCATCTCTCTCAGCTCCTGCTGAATCCTCCAGTCGGCAGTATGCATCATCGCAGTAGGAAGTCTACTCAAGGCATCCGGCACTACGTTCACCTTCCCCAGATGGTACTGCAAATCAATCTCGTAGTCTGCCATGAGCTCTAACCATCGCCTCTGACGCATGTTGAGCTCCTTCTGCATAAAGATGTACTTCAAGCTCTTGTGATCGGTGAAAATCTTCACACTCTCACCTAGCAAGAAGTGCCTCCAAATCTTCAGTGCAAAAATCACTGCTGCCAACTCCAAATCGTGCGTCGGGTAATTCTTCTCATGAGTCCTCAACTGACGAGAAGCATACGCGACCACGTGGCCATGCTGATGTAAGACGCATCCTAGGCCCTTCTCTGATGCATCACAATAAACTTCGAAGCCTCCGCTTCGATCCGGTATTGCCAACACCGGTGCCGTGGTCAATCTCGCCTTCAAGATACTGAAGGCCTCCTCACAAACATCTGACCAAAGAAACTCCACGTCCTTCCTCGTCAGCTTCGTCATCGGCTCTGCAATCTTCGAGAAATCCTTGATGAACCATCGATAATAGCCTGCTAAACCAAGGAAGCTCCTGATGTCTGACGCTGACTGTGGAGTCGGCCAATCTCTGACTGCTCTGACCTTCTCCGGATCCACAGATATGCCATCACCGGACACCACGTGTCCCAGGAATGCGACTCTGTCCAGCCAGAACTCGCACTTGCTATACTTGGCATAAAGCTTGTGTCGCCTCAGCGTCTCCAGCACTGTCCTCAGATGACAGCTGTGCTCCTCCTCAGACTTCGAATAAATAAGAATGTCATCAATGAAGATAACGACAAACTTATCCAGGAAGTCATAGAAAATCAAGTTCATAAAATTCATGAATAGAGCTAGAGCATTGGTCACGCCAAACGGCATGACCACGAACTCATAATGTCCGTACTTCGTCCGGGAAGCTGTCTTCGGAACATCATCCTTCTTCACCTTCAACTGATGATATCCACTCCTCAAGTCCAACTTCGAGAAGACTCTCGAACCTCCAAGCTGATCAAAGATATCGTCGATGCGCGGCAGCGGATACTTGTTCTTCACGGTGACAGCATTCAATCCTCGATAGTCCACGCACATCCTGCGTGACCCATCCTTCTTCTTCACGAGCAAAACTGGTGCACCCCATGGTGATACGCTAGGGTGGATGAAACCCTTCTGTAGCAACTCATCTAACTGCTTCTGCAGCTCCTCGAGCTCAGCGGGAGCCATACGGTACGGTGCCTTCGATATCGGCTGCGCTCCCGGCATAAGATCAATACCAAATTCCAAAGCTCTATCGGGTGGCAGACCCGAGATATCCTCCGGGAAGACGTCGTCGAAGTCTCTGACGACTGCTGGTCGTTCGATCTCCATCCCCATCTGCATGCTGCAACAATCGGCACCTCCGGCTTGGCCCGAAATCTGCTGGGCCCAAGCGACTCATCTCTGCTGCGGAACTCGAACTCCGGATGGCCTGAAATCTGGAACACCACCCTCTTGCTATGACAGTCGATCGAGGCGTGGAAATCTCCCAACCAATCGATGCCAAGAATGACATTGAAGTGTGGCAGATCGTGGACAATGAAATCTGCAAAGAGCTCGTGTCCACTGAAATCGATCGACATCTCAAGTTCACTGTCACCACTCCGTTCCCTGTGGTGATGTCCCAACACTTAGGGAGTGTATGGGTGGGAATGGAGTGCTTTGTTACAAACCTCCGGGATATGATGCACATAGATGCACCGGAGTCGAACAAAGCCAAGGCCAGGTGAGAGGACACTAGAATGGTGCCTAAGATATAAACAACTACGGTCAAACCAAGCTACTCTAACAAGCAAGTAAAACAAGCAACACAAATAATAAGATCTAATTATGAAAAGAAAGACTAGAATCAAGAGTTACCTGCAATAACTCCATCCAGCTCCTCAGTCTCCACAGCAGTCATGGTGTACGTCGGCCTCTGGGGCTGTGCTGCTCTCTGAAACATCTGTCTCTGTGGGGCCAAAGGTGGTCCACGAACAGCAGGTCCTCTCTAAACTGGTGCAGGCGCTCTCACTACAGTGGGGCTGGCGCTCCAACTACAGCATGACGAGCTCTCGGACAATCCCTCGCAGCATGCGAGGCATCTCCACAAACTAAGCATAGCCCCATCCTCTTCCTGCAGGTGGCTTGAACATGTCCAGGCTTTCCGCAGAAGTGGCACGGGCCCTTGCCCTGAATCTGAACTGGTGCTCCAGGCCTCTTGAATGGTACCGTCTGAACTGGCCTCATCGCCAGCCTAGCAGGTGGCCGGTACTGCTCCATGGGACGCTTCCCTTTATCAGCTGGAGGGTCAGGCAGAAGAGCTATGAGCTCATGATTCTTCGCAGCATCTAGCACCTCCCTCATAGTCGTGAAACTCGCCGAAGACAGAGAAGCCTGAATCTTCGGACGCAGTCCCTGACGAAAGCGATCAGCTCGCTTCTCCTCCTTCCTCACCATATGCGGGGAAAAACGGCTCAGCATCTCGAACTCAGCTTCATACTCCTCGATAGTCATATCCCCCTGCTTCAGATCTATAAACTTGCTCAGCAGCTCCCTCCTAGCAGACTTGGTGAAATACTTGTCCTTAAACATCGATCTGAAGGTCTTCCACCCCACTGGCTTCTCAAGACGCCTCTCCTCGATGCGCCACCAGTTCCTCGCATTCTCCATCAGCTGCATCTTTGCTATCTCCACTCGGGTATCGTCAGGAATCTTCACAGCAACTAACTTCTCCTCCGTGCTCTGGATCCACTCGTCAGCAGCTAGGGGTCCCTCCTTCCCCGAAAATGTCCTCGGCTGGAGCTCGTTGAACTGCTTCACTCCTGGAGCAGCTCGTGGGGGCAGGCGGAGGTGGTGGTGGTGCAACTGGTACAGCCTGGGCAGCACGCTGAGACTGCTGAACCAGCTGATGCTGAACATCCAGCATATCCCTCATCACACCCAGAAACTGACAGAAGTCTCCGCCCTGGTCCTCCGGAACTCCATCTCCTGAGTTCCCCGATCAGGTAACGCGTTGTCCTGCCATCCTATTGACAGAAACATAGAGATTAGACTCGTACGATTACTGGATGATAATAAAATGAATTCCAATAATTCGATTGTTTTGTATTCGCAGAAGGATGGGACCTGCAAGGGCCACCACTAAAACCTGTCACGCCCCGCTTCCCAAAAAGGACAGAGGCAGAGCGCGACTAAGGCCCGCTTAGGCCGGGGCTGAGAGCCCAGACCCAATAAGCGTCTGTGGTATTCCAAAACGAAGAAAACAGGTCCCTGCAAGTTAGTACGGAGCAACAAAAGTACTGAAAAGAGATATCATTTCATTTTATTCCAAATATAGCATCCAAAGTACTGAGAGTCTAAAAACGCCCGAAGGGTTACAACTGCAGAAAAAGAAACTACCGGTGCAAGCACTCAACCTAGACAAAAAAACAACAGGTGCTACACACCCAATCTAAACTGGAACATAAATCTGGATCAGCAACTAGAGGCCTCTAACTCTGGTCCTCCTCTGGGTCGTACTCCGGATCAACGTCCTCCGGCTCTCCGTCTGCTGGCAAGTCCGCCTCGTCGACGTACTCTGGCTCAACACCTGAAGTACATCACCAAAAGAAGGAACTGTACGTCAGGTAAGGTCTACAAAAAGGGTTAGACCAAACTACAAGTGTATCAACTTTTAGACAACATTTTACTGGTTGATTAGCATGTTGGGGTTATAACTGAGTAACAAACAGAAGTAACGCAACAGGAAAGTAAAGCGTAATAAGTAGTAGTCGTAGCATGTGCTACCAACTACGGGACTAACCTACAGGTGTCATGACAAGTCGGGACGTGACGGGACAAGACGAGACAAGACAAGTGAGACACGAAAGGGTTCACGCCTTACGGTTCGAGGGGGATCAGACCCTCTTGCCATGCGCACGCTCAACCCAACCCCAAACCCCAGGGAAGACAAGACAAGACAAGACAACAGTACAAGGGATCACTCGCTCTAGCTTGGTGAGTGCCCTATTGCCCGCAGGCTGTGTATCCGTACAAGGGATCACTCTCTCTAGCTTGGAGAGTGCCCTATTGCCCGCAGGCTGTGAATCTGTACAAGGGATCACTCAAAGAGTGCCCTATTGCCCAGCAGGCTGTGCAAGACAAGACGGGACGTGACAAGACGGGAAGGGTTATCCTAGGGTGTCCACACACACACACACATGATAGCCCTACGATATCAAAAGTTGTTGTTGTCAGGCTCAGACTTCGTCGTCAAGTCTGAGCCGTCAGGAGTCGTCCTGGACGCTATCATTTCACGTCCGGTTCTATTTGTTCACAGTTATCAATTCTAACCAACTAAGGCCTAAGCACGGCCAAAAGTGCAAGTGGATACACTTGCCTGTGATGGCGAGTGTGTCGTCCTCTCGAAGGTCTCGTCCAAGCGTCTCGTCTGCGGAAGTCCGTCTGAAACAGTGCCATGGCGACGGTGTCAGGTCTCAAGTTCATCAAATCCTATTAGGGTTTGTTTCTAGGTTATCGGGACTATCCTATTCGTCAAAAGTCACATTTTGATGTTTCAGCCTAATCGATGATCTATCCTATGTGCACAGTCAACAAAGTCCGTTCGTAGATTTTCTATGTTCGTACAACGTTTTACTGGTGCTGGAAATAAATTTTAGTTCAAGTTGTCGATTTTTAGTTTAGGGTTCAATCAGCTATTGTGGGGGTTTCTACGAGTTTCGGGGAACCAACGTGAACCGGAGTTTGTCGTAGAATGGAAGTCATGTCTGATCGGAGAACTCCTCAGCTTCAGATCTGGTCCACGCACGATTTCCCAAAAGTTGAAACTTGCGACGAAGGCCTACGACGTGTCGTAACGTCGTAGATGGCAAATCCGTGAAGTAGCACACCCAAGTGGGGCCCACAGTAGTGCTAGGGGTCAATGGGGGACCCACAACACCTCTGGAGAACTTGGGGGGCCCACCACAGGAGTTGGTGTGGGAGAAACCAAGTTGCGACGTTCGGCCGTCGGTCAGGCACGGTCGGTGCGGAGAATTCTCTCGGTCAGACTGAGAGAAAGCAGCGCACGGGGTCGGTCGTCGCAGCAGAGGGCGTTGCAAGGCGGGGCGCTTCGGTCGCAGCGGGTCGGTGCGGAGAATTCTGTCGGTCGGGCGCTTGGGCGAGGCTTGCAACGGAGCGGGATAAGGAGCGCTTGCGGGTGCGGAGCGGGCTCTCGGTCGGTGCGGGCGAGGGCTTCGGTCGGGCACTGAGGCGGGGGTTGCAACGATGCGGGGTGCGGAGCGGAGTGGGGTGCGGAGCGGGCGCTCGGTCTGACTGCGCGATGCTCTCGGTCGGAGCGGGCGACAGCGGGGGGCGTTGCAATGGAGAGCTGCAAGCGGGCGATGCGGGAGCGGGCTCCGGTCGGGCATGGGGAAATGCGGGGGCGGGCTCCGGTCGGGCACTAGCGGCGGTTGAACGGAGTTGCGACGAATCGTCGCAAGCAAGTTTTAGGGTTTTGTGACGGCTAGGGTTTTGGTGGCTGCAAAAATAAGCTAGCCTAGGGTTTATTTAAATAGAAATGAGCTAGGGTTAAGTCTAGGGTTTTAAGAAAAATAATTAAAATGTTTAAAATGATTAATTTAAAACAAATTTACTCTCCTCTCCCTCACGCAAGTTGGGTGCGGCCAAAAATTCTGAAATTTGGTCAAAAAATTCTTTAATACGTTATTGTAATATAGGAATTTTCTTATAATTAAAACACTTATAAAAATTGATTTTAAAATTATTTAAAACTTGCTAAAAAATGGAAAATAGGTCAAATTAAGTCTAAAAATTGTAAAATAATTATGGGGTGTTCGGGGCGACGAAAGAAAGAGAGTGGAGAAGACGGATCTAAATTTTGACGTCGAGAGACGAAACTAAAAATAGAAACGTCTCGCGGCAAAACAGAAAGTCGCGACCTCACATCAAATAAGATAGTATCGCGGAAGAACGACTCGAGATATGTCGTTCCAAAGTTGTTCCATAATCTAATACTCTCAGAGACGATCACGACGACATATCACACAATAATGTTCAAAATCAAATATAGTCTAAAATAAACACGTGCACGATCAAGAGCACTTGCACAAAGAAAGTACGATCGAAAACCGACCGTTACAATACATATTATCTTGTCATGCCATAGTTTTTATTTCGGATATCATATGCTATGTCTTGCTATGCATTTGAGATAGTAACCCGCACTTTCATGTATGTATATGGATGAAATTCTTTTATTAGCTGAGTCTGATGATTTTTACAGTATACTCTTCATAGAAAACACACCAAGCTTCACGCACTGATTGCTTATATCTGGAGTACTGCTTTCTTTTCCTGTATCACTTCTTATTGCATGAAAATTGTACGCTTCACTTTCAGGTTGACTGAATGTATTCTAGGTTGATATTACTGGACTAGTTTACTTTCTGAGATTAAACTGAGTAGATTACATTACTCTGCTGAAAGTTGTCGTGCACATTCTATAGAGTGAACCAAGTGTTACATATATTTCTTTCTCCACATATCTTGAGCATTATTTCTATACTTAAAATCATTGGTGAATCTCCTTTTAGCGATTCTTATATTGGCATTTTCCTCCGCTACAAAAATCCATGCTCCATACCCCCAAAATAAAATTTTTTTTATCTTGTATATCTTTCTATCTTTTGATTTGGGATCACAGTTGCATATATGATTGCAATGAAAAAAAACAGAAAAAAGGAGAAGAAAAGAAAAGAAAAGAAAAGAGAAAAGAAATCCATATATGATCCCATCTCATACTCTTTCTCTCTTTTCCCCTCTTTTATTTTTATTTTTGGAGCTTCAAAAATGGGGAATAAGCTTATTGATTTATCTTATGCCACCACGCTTATAGATAAGCTTGGGGGGGAGGATTCAATAATGTGTGAGAGAGTGACTATTTGATTGTGCATAACAACCTAAGCTAGGTAATTGACTATACTCGGTGAGATTACTAAAAGTTTTTACGAAATCCAGGAATTGAAACTTAGCATATATTTCATGAAAGCCATACCTTTCTATTCTTATTGATCCATATTGTGTGATATCTCTTATACTCCAAATAGAAAGCATTCAATTGAAAAGTGTGTGGTCTATGATTATGTATGCCGCTTTAGATGCTTCAGACGATGTTAATTCTAGAATGATTACATATTTCATACTATTTTGATATTCTTGGGTTTCTATTTTGAATGCATCCATATGATTATGATATAGAGTAAAAATCTTTGGCATGTGCTTTATATTCGCCGTATGCAATATGAGTAAGCAAAACCCACGTCCTGAGAAAATGATCTAGCACCTCCCTCTTTGTTTTCCTTCCTATCTTCTATCTCTTTCGTTTTTCCTTTTCTTTATTTTTTCCCCCGGGTTCGCCTTTTGCTTGTCTTCCTCGAGGACGAGTAAGAGGTAAGCTTGGGGGATTTTGATCACTCCATATTTTATACCTTTTTTCTGCATGTTTTCATGACGATTTGATCGCCCATAATGCGTTTTTCACGATTATTCGACAATATTGCGATGCTTTTCACTATTTCTTGTTTTTGTCGTATTTCAGGAAATATGGAGCGATTTGGAGCGAAAATGAGATCAAAGGAGTGTCACGCACTTTGGAGTGTCGCCCACGGCTTATTTGAGGACTTCTCAGCGATGGAGGATGAGCGGAAGAAGAAAGAATTTGATAGGAGCGATGAGGAAGCAAATAGGAGAAGAAATGAGCTCAGGAATACATCACTCGGCTGAGCAAGACTGCTCATTCGGCCGAGTGAAGGATCAAACTCGCCCAAGTAGAACAGATACGCACCGAAGATTTCAGATGTTCACTCGGCCGAGCAAGAATTTCCATTCGGCCGAGTAAGAAAGTTCACTCGCCCGAGTCAGTCAGGGAATTCAGAAAGAAAAGAGCCGAAGCTATTGGAAAATCTAAGGAAGCTCACTCAGCCGGACGAGATAGCTACTCGGCCGAATGAAGAAGCCTGCTCGGCCGAGCCACCCCGAGAGACGGATCCTGAAAACCCCGAAATGACTGTGATTTTACAGGGTTTGTCACTCGGGCGAGTGACAAGGGTCACTCGGCCGAATGACCCTCTCCGCCTGCTGCTAGGAATGCAAATTCTAGGCTGCGCAGGGGCAGTTTTGTCACGATTTTTTGGACGATTTTGGCTTGTATTTAAGCCCTGTTTTTACCCTAGTTTAGGAGAGACTTGAATTATTTTTTAGAGAGTTCTTTTAGGTTTTTGACGGTTATTCTTTGGAGAAATCTCAGCTGGAGATCATTGGCTACATCATTGGTTTGTTCTTTCTTGTTAAAAACTCAATTTTTATGAATTGTTTCTCTATTGCAATGAATTGTGCCATGATTATTATTGTTATTTCTGAGATTTTCACGATGATTAGTGAGTAGTTTCGTCGTTCTAGGGTGTAGGGATGAACCCTATGGACCCGATCTTTTGAATTGTGATGAATTTATGAATTTGTTGCTAGAATTGATAATGGTTAGGTTATGATTGATATATTACGAGTAGCTAGGAATTCATATCGATTGGGATTTGCAAGAGATTGGATCCAAATTGATAGGAAGGCCTAGATACTCGATTTAGATTGATAATTGAATTTCTCTAGACTTGGTTTGCAAGAGATTGGACCAAAGCTAGGATTTTTAATTATGAATATATATTAATATTCGTTTGCAATAGATTGGACGAATACGAATTATCATAAACTAGATTGTAGCTCGAGTTTGCACGAGGGTGGGCTCGAGATGCGATTTGACAATGATGACGTTCTTCACGCTAGCGGCTTAGGCTAGGGTTTGCATAGAGTGGGCATTAACCTAGGTTTGCTATAAACCGGCAATAGCGCGAGAGTGTGAGCTTGGTTCTATATTAAATTGCGACTAGTTCACCTATATTCAAGCTTAGCAACAATGAAATTTACGATTCACAAGGATGAGAGACGGTCCGTAGTGGGGATTTCCTATCCCTAGACGTTTATTATATTGATATTTCTTGCTATTGAACGATTGTGACGATACACCAAATCTACTCTTACTCTCTTGATAGCTAGGTAATTAAAGTGAGATACTATCAATTGTCTTCTCTGTGTTCGATACCCACTCGCCACTACACCGTGCGCTTGCGGTAAAACTACAAGCCGTTTTTCGGGTGTACAGCCGGACGCGATCAGTCGCTCTATCTTCGTTACCACTTTCTTTATCATCTCCTTCATCCTCGCTAGGAACATGATAATGCTGCTGCTTCTTCTTAAGCTTCTCATCGTTGGGATTGAACTTCTTCCTCCATTCAATCTTCTCATCGATTGCCTTGAAAGCAATCCCCTTTTACTTCTCCATGGGCTTTGACGTTTGGCACTTCTTCTTGTGATGCATCCTTACTTTGCAGGCCATGAGATTTCCAATGCACTTCTTCATGTTGTACTTACTTAAATCATTGGATTCTTCGATTCCATTCACCTTAGACTCCTATTAAGGTGTAAGTGAGCCTAGGATCTTCGTCACACAATCCACTTGAGAAATATCCTTCCAAAGTACTTCTAAAGTGTTCACGATTGCTGTGAACCTTGTGAATATCTCGGAGATGCTTTCACCTTCCTGCATCTTTAACATTTCAAACTTAGAAATAAAAAAACTTCGTTTCGATTTCCTTACCTTTGAGGTACCCACATGCGTAACCTTCAAAAGATGCCAAATCTCGTTCGCTGACTTGCATATTGAGATGTGGTTGAAGTCGTTCGAGTCGAGCGCACAATGAAATGCATTCATCGCTTTTGCATAATACTTGACCTTTTCTCCGCCTTAGTCTTTTGAGCCATGGGCTTGTTGGGTTTCTCAAATGGAACCTCGGTGATGTTCCATAGTTCTTGACCTTCAAGACAAATCATCATCTTCACCTTCCATGAAGGATAATTTGTACCGTTGAAGAGCGGTGGTCGAACGGTGGACAACCCTTTCTCGTGAGATTGTGATGAAGCTTTAAATTCCATAGTGCTTGTTTGAGCATAATCAACTTGCTTTGATACCAATTGTAGGATTCCTGTACGCTAAGCTTATTTGTGCACACATCATTTGCAAGCATATCTATTCTATCATTTAGACTAGAAACATAAATAGCATGATCATTATTTAAACCATCATGATCACGTAATAATGAGTTATACCTAGTCTTCCTGCAATCATAATCATGCATCAATGTACCATCACAATTACAATCATTTTTCAAATGGCCATGAGATAAAACATCATAATCATGCAATAAAATATTATGTTTAATCTTAAGCTTGTCATAATTATCATTCAAAGTATTGTGATTGCTTTCTAACTTTTTATACTTTTTCCTTATTTTGAAATTCTTTATGCAATTGCATATAAGCATCTAAATCAAAGTTAGAATCGTTTACATCATCTTTTCGACTTGATTTGCCATTAAGCACACTTCATTTTTGAAGTTCTCTTGGTTGTTGTTCATGGTAGGTGGAGTCTCCACGGGTGGTTCTCCATACTTCTCTTCTAGCATCCTCAATATTTGTTGTGTGGTACTGGCATTTGAAATTTCACTAAATATATTGTTAGATAAACAAATATAAATTATACACATTATCTTTTAGTTTATTGAGTATGATCCTTTGTCCATGTCACTATAGGAGTGGTTGGAACATCATATGAGTTTTGTAGGAATGTCCATACTCAAAGTCCTTGGCCTCAAGATGTATCTACATCCATCTTTTCTAAAATGAAGAGGTTGTACCACCGAATTGGGAGGAGAGATCAAAACTTTGACCGTGTCTCATCATTGTTGATGTTATCTAATCAACTATGCTCTGATACCACGTATTGGGCTCACTATAGATTGTAGACAAACACTAGAGGGGACATGATGGTTAGTGTTTTCCAAAAATAATGCTTAATTAAAACTTTAGTACCTCTAGCTATGCCTAAGTCTCCTAAGAGAGTTTTCTCCTTGGATACTTAATCAACAAAAACTAACTACTTACAAGAGAGTGATGCACAACAGAAATTTAACATAACTGTAATTAATAGAAAATGAACGACAAAGATCACATTTGCAAACAAAGAAATTATCCTGGTTCATCCTTCTGTGGGCTACGTCTAGTTCCCAACATCGTTGGAATTTAATCCAGTAACCAACTCTCAAACTAGAGAACCACTTGCCTCAACTTGAGGGCTTCCAACCAATAGAAGTACCACTTTTCCAATGAGTGGTCTTCTAATACAACTCAAGAAGACCTCACCTAGAGGATTTTTACAAATGATAATTACAATTAAATGTAAAATCTTACCACCACACCCTTGTGTGGTTTAAAAAACCTCTCTCTTGATGAAGAAATTGAATCACACCCTTCCTATAGCCAATATCTTGAAGCTTGAGAATGTGTAAATGTGGCTATGGAAAAATTCTTTTGGTGTCAAAGAAAATAATGATTGAAACAATAAGATCAAAGAAACTCTAATTTGTGTTTGCAAATGACATATAAGTTGGTAGTTGACTCCCCGAACAATGTTAGTTGACTCCCAGAATAACTGTAGTCGACTCCTTTTTGGGACAGAGTGTACTTAATACTTTGTACTTAATACTTTTCAAAAAAAGTACTCGACTCTTACTCAACAAGTAGTTGACTCCTTTTTAGAAAAATGAGAAAATATCTAAAAAGAGTATTATAACTTAATTTAATCTTTTCAAAATATTTTAAAAATAATTTTGGAAGTTTAAAACATTATTTAAGTATGTGTGCAAGCTTCAATTATTAACCTTAACATTCTAAGACAAGTTTAAAAAAATGACACACTACTCACACAATGTTTTGGAGTCTTAATGTCTTCCTTTAGTTTTTCCAACTTGTCTTGAAGTCTTGCACCTCCATGAATCCTTGACTTAAGCTTTTGATCTTCAATTTGAGCTCCAAGTTTCTTAACTCTTCAGTATCAAGCTCTTGCTCCAAATCATCAATCCTAACAAGCTTGACTAAATTTTCCATGAATTTATTGACTAGATTTCTTACCCTTACAAATCATCTTACAAAAACATCATTAGAAACTATAATTGTTTGCTTAATGACTCGTCTCAAAAGATGTGAGCACTACTTCCAAGCATAGGAGATCAAATAAGTAATAAACTGGTGAGTCCGTGATCGTATCCACGGGACAACAGACCTATAATACCACAAATTTCAATATATTAGGAGTACTAATTCAGTCAAAAGCTATTACCTTTTGAAAGTGAAGTAATGGTTTGAAAAGTTTTATACACTAAAAAGTGATCCTAAAATTACTACGGGGAAGTCGATACTAGGATAACAATATGAAGCGAATGTGTTGGTTATGATTTCGTTAGTGTGTTTGCAATCAGTGAATATTAATGTCTTTTAATTCGTTAATCAATTGGTTCATAGAATTTGCAATCACAATTTATAGGTGAACTTAGCGGATCACCATCCTTTTGGGTTCCTCCGGGTGTGCACACATAGATGTATACTCGCATTACATCCTCCTTGCGAAACCCTCACGATATGTGAGTGAATCAATATCTAAAATGCTAGAAACAATTGCTTAAAATAAATAACACAATGTGAGAACATTGGAAAATATACCAATAAAGATCATAAAATAACGCCGTACGTAATCTAGCAAATCATCGATTTCATGGAGACGTTAAACTTGAGTGCCCACAAGGGTCATGATATATATGCAAAGATCATATCACAAATAGTATATGTAGAAAATTAATGAAATACTCGATATATCATGAAAATAGGACGAAAAGACATAAAAATCAATGATCACATAACCCTAACTACATCACAACCAATACATAAGAGTTTTAGTCAAGCATGGAGAGAAAAGAATCAATTTTCATAAGCAAAAACATCATCTTTAACTCAAAATACAATGTTTAAAACTTAATACAAGAGAGAAAGTTAAGAATTATATCACAAAATCTCTTCAATTGGACCCTAGATGTCATTCAAAGATGTGATCATAGTATTTAATGTATACTATGATCTGTACCATACCAGATGTCACTTTTGCACTCGGTATAATAAGTCGATATCGGTTTGACCCTAGAGAAGAATACTGGAAAGAGGTCAAGACAATTCTCAAGAACTTGCAAAGGACCAGAGGTTTGGTCTTTATATATGGAGGTGAAGAACTCAAAATTGAGAGCTTCACAGACTCCAGTTTCC
Organism: Scilla litardierei; assembly: GCA_030789695.1. Classification (NCBI taxonomy): domain Eukaryota; kingdom Viridiplantae; phylum Streptophyta; class Magnoliopsida; order Asparagales; family Asparagaceae; genus Scilla; species Scilla litardierei. The sequence continues at coordinate 242,185,092 of CM061142.1, read as the reverse complement.
ATATTGACTTGTATGATAGCAAGTCTATTTCAGAATATATTTTTACCTTAAATGGAGGAGCAGTAAGCTGGAAAAGTTCCAATCAGAGCACTGTTACCAATCAACGATGGAGGCCAAATACATAGCAGCCACTGATGCGGCAAAATAAGCAGTCTGGATGCGGAAGTTCATGGACCAGTCGGGGATGGTGTCTATTGTTAAAGATCTAATACCCTTGTAATGTAATAACAATGCAACCATTAGTTTGGTCAAGGAAGTGAGGATGCATAAGAAGTCTAAGCATATTCTTTGTAGATATTAGCACATACATGAGACAGAATCAAGGAAGGACATAGAACTCCTGAGGGTCCCAACCGAGGAAAATTTAGCAGATCCATTCACCAAGGCTATGCCAGAACGTCTAGAGAGACTCATGTGTAAAATTGGTATGCGATATCATGATATTGGGCCTGAGTGCAAGTGGGAGATGTTGGTAAATGCATGCCTTTGAGGCCAATTATTTTGTAATTGGAACATCTTATTCAAAAATAATAATATGTTATTTGGTACAATTTATCTGAGTATACTTGCATATGCTTTGTTTACATTAAATACTTAAAGAAAGTCCTGAGACTTAATGTATTGTCAAACATATATCGAGATGAGGATCATGGTCATGTGAAATGTGTTTACCATCAGGTGCATAAGTCTAAAATTATTTGTATTCATAGATGCATTGAAAGGACATCAATGAATCAGATAGACTATTGTGTCGTCTGTCTTCACCAAATATTGGTGGAGATGATCTCATGATCGTTCAATTTATCAAAATCCAAGATGAGACACAGGTGCTCATTAGAGAATAAGTTCACTGAATGACACAATGAGAACTGCTATATAGATAGCACAATCTGAACTGTCAATGGTAGTTCTCAAGTGATTATAGGCAACCTGGTCCTTTGACTTGAGGCCATTGTACAATCTGTGCATGAGCGGCGTCACTTTAATCTTTGACCTAGCTTCGAGTCACTGTCGAAAGGTTTTTGGTTAGGTGGCACTTGAAGTGTACGAGGGGAGTAGTGGCCAAGAGAGAATTTGTTTCTCCTGTCGTGGGGAGTTAGGGTCACAGAATCAGTACGATTCTTAGCAGAAATCCTTGGCTGTGGTGTGTTCGATATGATCCAATAAAGATAAGCTAAGACCGAACCATATTGATCCGACAACAAATATAATATGGATTGACAACTATCCATCCACTAGGCTTCGCAGTGACACAGTGTTGGCTACTTGATTAAAACTCCAGAATTCATCACCGACATAGCCAAGGGCAGTCCTAACAATGTATATGCTAATGGATAGACCACGTAATGATGATACAAAACCAGCGGCAATTACTACTATCGCGGCCACTATCCTCAGGGGCTATGATTCCCATCTTTAGTAGTTCCAACTAATAAGAGGAAAACGCATATGATGCATGTAAATTAATATGGCTGTAATAGGTTGTGAAGAGGATTTCGGTCTCATATGATGTGACACAAAAATCAAGCTTTGAAAAGCATAGAAAAAGCCCAAACCGGGGGTCCAGGAATGTCCTGGACCCATCTGTATTGGCCCGAGCTCAGCTCAAGCTAAACAAAGAAGAAGAAAAAAACTACTGCAAATCCGGGCTTTGGGCTAAGCCCATCGTAGCCCACTAGGCAAGCCAGCGCCAAGTGGATTGAGCGCTGGGTCCGGTGCCCGCCCGACCCAAGCAGGTGCCCTTACTGAACATCCAAGCAGCGGGTAGACCCCTTGGGTGTGCCTGACTTGGGCCAAGGTGGGGCCCAATATGGGGCCCACCGATTTATAGTGCCCTATGTAGCTACTGCACAAGTACTAGAGGGGGGGGGGGGGGGTGAATAGTACTTTAAAATAATTAAGAAGATAATTCCTAATTATTTTGCAAACTCAACCAACAATGCAGAAATGCGGAAATGTAAATATTGACAACAAAGAAATGCAATCGCAAACAGACAATTTAACGGGTTCGGATCCACCCAAGTCTCCCCGACTTGTTCCCGGTGATCCTACGTCCCAAACACCCAGATCCCCTCCGGATACTTGAGTTAGAAACTTCTAACTCAAATTTGCACTATGAAATACTTGTAGAAACCTCTACAAGATCAAATCATACACAAATCGAAATGTGACTCCCACAAACCGGGATCACAAACAAACTCTCACAACCGAGAGTAAAACACTTACAATATCAAAGTAAATGAAATACGAAATGCTTACCACAAAATTCCTATGCCTTGAGTAAACTTACGAATTAGGGCAAAGATGATTTTGGGGAAGATGAAGGCACCAAACCCTAGCTCCAAGATATTGACCAGCAATGGAGGCCTTGGTGGATGTTGGTGACCTAGAATCAAGCTCTTGGCTTGGAAGGCTCACAATCAATGAATCTCTCTTTTGAAATAAGAGTGATGGAGAGATTCAAGTGAGAAATGAAAGAGCTTTGAATGAGGATTAAATGCTTCTCTTTGATTCTATAAAGATCAATAAATATCAGCCTTGAATGCTATGAATGCAGCACTCCAAGTATATATAGGATAGAGGAAAGAGAGAGCAAAATTCATGGCATTTAATGCTCCAACGGCTCTATTCTGAAGCAGACTAGTCGGTCAAAGAAGGACCACTGACCGACTAGTTCATCAACTAGTCGGTCAGTGAAACAACATGAACCAACGAAGAGGTGAACAGTGAATAAAGAAAGTTTAGACTTAAGAAACTAGTCGGTCTAAGAAGACTTGCCAACCGACTAGTTTCACAACTAGTCGGTCGGTGAGTGTTCTTTGACCGACTAACAGAAGAAATAGAATAGTCTGAATACAAGTTGAATTAGTCGGTCTAAGAGCAAATGCTGACCGACTAGTTTATCAACTAGTCGGTCGACAAATGTACTTTGACCGACTAACGATAAACAGTAACTTAGGCTGTACAGTAGAAGCTCAATTAGTCGGTCTAAGAAGGATTCCTAACCGACTAGTTTCACAACTAGTCGGTCGGTGAACCTTCTTTGACCGACTAACTGTAAACAGTAAGTGAGCTAGAAATAAGAAGGCAAACTAGTCGGTTCAAGAAGCTTTGCCGACCGACTAGATTGCTATCTAGTCGGTTGGTTCTTCTTCTTGAACCAACTAACATGCACAAGAAGTCGCGAATCGAAGCGCGAAGCTTCGGGAAAGTTTGTATGGGCTTCTACTAAGATCCTAGCTCTAAGATAGGAGCGTTATGAAGATTAAAACATAAGACCTACTCAAGGCTTAACAATCTACGAAATGAAGCTAGAAGACTATAAATAAAACTTGACAAACCGTCTTCGAAAGCTTCAATCGAATCTTCATGACTTCAATAATGGTCCTTGAGCTTCAACGAAGCTTCAAGCACACGATCACGTGCTTTGAGAAGTCTTGAGACGTCGCATTTGATGTTCATAAAAATTTGGCGACGATCTCCATAACTGTGCTCACAAAGAGTTAGTTCACGATATTTATGTTTGTTCATCATCCAAAACCAAATCCGGGGAATCAATACTCAACACGATTGAACAGTACGCGACTGTTCATGGGGCTGGATTTTGTGGGTTTTGAGGTATCATTTGAAGGGTTAAACAACCTCAGAATTGAGTACCGTTTGTTTCTATGTGATCTTCGTTTGATGTTCTTCAAAATGAGGTATTATTTTTGATTATTTTGCTTAATGGAGAGGAAGAATTAATTACTAAAAATTTTGTCCTTAAAAGGGAAAAAACTTGAGTTAATTTGAATTCTGTTTTTAGTACCACATCGGATGTGAAACTCCTCTGAAGGCTCTGCTGTCCCTATAAATAGGGATCCCTTTCCTCCTAAGACACACACCAAGCCTTAATCAAAGGAGCTCTTCCTAAATTATTGGAGCAAACTTTGATTAAAAGGTGACCAAATATTTTTCCTTATTTTCCTCTTCATTTCCTTTCAGGTTTTAGCAAAACTTGAATGGAGTTCGGATTTGATCCGAAGATTGAGACGAGGATTCAGCTAAGGTGATATTTTCTGAGGCAAGTTGTCAGCTCTATGGCGAGGCGTTGCAATCGCTTCAGGACATCGTCCTAATGAGATTATTTTTGTGATGGTAAAAACATAAGATATGTTCTTTATTTAGTAGCAAATATTTTAGATCTATCTATGTGAGATATGTTCGCCCTTCTCCTTAATAGTATAGATCATGTTAGGGTTTTATTTATCCATTGGCTCTTTCATAAAATGTGATTTTTATGCCTTTTCATCTTCCGCTGATTTCCCACGTCTGTTAAGCCTAGGGTTAGAGGATGGAAAAAAGGCATATGGAAGCCTGGTCAAAACCCTTCAACACTTCCTCTACAAAAGTGTAAGTGAAAATTTACACAAGGGAGAGGTGCTAAGTGTTATTGCAAACTCTTGTGTTTGATGTCCTCTTGTTACAGATGTTTGTTTGTTGGCTAAGTATCAAAGTGCGAGGCAAGTTGTGAAGTCCTCTAGTTGAGAGAGGCATTTTGGAAGTCCTCATTTGTGAGGCAAGTTGTAATCTAGTCCTTGGGAGCTTGGTTAGTGGAAACTCAAATATCACTTGGTATTGGATGTAGCCCAGGGGTTTGGTGAACCATTATGCTACTGTGTGTTTGTGCTTGCTATCATTGTCTCTAACTCTTTATCTCTTTATTTGCATACACGTGTTTACATTTCCGTTGCGTATCTTTCTTACAAATAATTGAGATTTGTTAATTAAGAATCAAGATTGGTAACTCCAATTGATTTCGTAGGTAGACATAGATGTGAAATTTTTAAGCTAATTTTTCTTGGATAACACTATTCATACCCCTCTAGTATTTACTTGTCATCTCAAGATTCCCACTAATAACCATTCATCATCAGTTCCTAATGAATGGAATTTTTATTTGCTAACTTGTTTTCTTCATTTTATCTACTTCCACCTGGATGAAGAACCTCTTCTTTTCTTCTTCTGAAGGAGGCCAATACATTTTCTTCAACATTGAAGCTTCATCAAATACCTTATCTATGTTGATCTCTACCGTCTTTGCAGTAGGGTTCCAAAGCCTAAAATCATTCACACCTTATAGCCTAGAACGATGCAAGGCTTTGATATTACTTCTAGCTTTGAGCTTTCTTTTTCATGTATCAGTACACATATAAAATATCCAAATATATGTAGCTTGGGATAATTCACTAATTTACAGTTCAATATATCTTGTGTTGATTAGATCCAATGGCTTTAAAGGAGATCAATTCACTATATCGCAAGCCATGCTTATAGCTTCAGCCCAAAATTACTTTGGAAGACCTACAAACAATCTTATGTATAGATCCATTTCTAGCAATGATCAGTTCATTCTTTTGACAACTTTATTTTGCTATGGTTGCCATAAACCATTCAATGTCTAGTTATACGTTCCTTTGTGCAAAAATATTTGAAGTATTTTTGGTAAACTTGTTCTCCATTATTAGACCCAAGTATTTAATCTCCCTTCCAGTTTACTTTTCAATCTGGATCTTCCAAATTTTAAAAATTTCCAAACTTCCGAGAGTAATGCGTTATAAATAAAATTTAGACCTTTCTGGAATAATTATTGATAAAGTGATAAAATATTTGGCACTACCACTGGATGAAACTGAGGCTAGACCATACACACCTTCATGAATATGTTTAAGAATTTCCTTACTTCTGTTAGTAGAAACTTTCAAACTAACTCTGCAAAGCTGGTCAAAACATAATATTTGCAAAAATCTAGGTTGCAAGATTTAAAACCAGAGAGGAGTTTCTTACTATGTGATTTAGAAATAACCCTTTCATTTATGTAACCCAATTTCAAGTGTTAAAACAGAGTAGTGTCATTACTATCATCAGTGTTGGTTTGCACATCATGACCAATAATTGTTCTCTTATGAGATGATATATCATGCCTAATTTTTTTCCTTTAAGGACAACAATAACACCCTTTTTAATATTCACAGCTCCATCTATCACATTATATGTGCACTCATGATTTTCTAAAGCTGAGATGGAGATGTAACGACCACTTTTCGTTGTACGTTGTTCGTGCACGTGCTTCTGACCGTGCACGTGTTTATTTTAGACTTTGAACACTTTAGTGTGATATGCCGTTGTGAACGTCTCTGAGAGTAGTAAACTGTGGCACTAATTTGGAACGACATTTTTCGGGTCGTTTTCCCACGATTTGATCTTATTCGAAGAGACGTTGTGTTTTTCGCTTTTGACGTAGAACGTTTCTATTTTTAATTTTATCACCCGACATCAAAATTGAGATCCGTCTTCTTAGTTACCTTTCTCTCATCACCACGATCACCCCGATATTTATTTTATAATTTTTGGAGTTCATTTGACCTACTTTATATTTTTAGCAAGGTTTAAAATATTTTTAATAGCTACGCTTTAAATTATTTTCAGCCAAATAAAATTTATTTAAGTTTAAAACATTTTAAACAATTTTTGAGCCAAATCTTAGCCCTATCTTGGCCGCACCCAATCCCTATGTGATTATGAAAGAGAGATTTAAATTTTAAATTATTTTAAACTCCTAATCCCCTTAGGATTAGCCCTAGACCAAGTCAACCCCTCTACACTATATAAACAACCCCTAGGAAGACTCATTTTCGCAAGAAATTAACCCTAGCCGATTCCAAAACCCAAAAACCCACTTGCGACGATTCGTCGCAACGTTGCGACAGCCGCCCCCGCTCACGCCCGCATCTCCGCATCTGCATTGCCCGCTCCGCATCACTGTGCCCAACCGAGAGGATCTCTCGGTCAGACCGAGAGATCTCACCGCTCCACACGCCCGTACCACACCGCACCATCGCCCCGCTCTGTCGCCCGCTCCGCATCGTGTCTGACCGAGGCGCCCGCCCGAACCGACCGAAGCACCGCTCCATTGCAACGTTGCAACGTTGCAACTCCTGTCTGCCCGCACCGACCGAGAGGTTGCCCCGCACCGACTGAGAGCCCCAACCCCCGCATCGCACCCGCAGCTGTGCACAGCCGTTCTCCCGCACCGACCGAGCCAAACCCCCGCACCGACTGTGTCCGACCGAGAGACATTCGTCACAACCCCGCACCCGTCGCACCGCTTGCCATCGTGGGCCCCCTCAAGTTCCCCAAAGGTATTGTGGGTCCCCTATTGGTCCCTAGGACTACTGTGGGCCCCACATAGGTGTCTCCACTTTGCGGATTGGACGTGTACGACGTCGCGATACGTCGTAGCCCGTCGTCGCACGTGCTAGCTTTGGAATCTAGATTCGTTGCTCTGGTAGCTGCTCTGATCTTTCCAGCATGAATCTGGATTGGAATGAGGACTTGGAGCACGTTCTTTTATTCCAACCACTGGCGTCGCTACCCGACGCCAGTGTAGCTTTCGCGTCGTGTTGAGGTAACGCTTTGCACCCCTAGGACCCCCAACCCATTGCCTGTTAATCAAGACTAAAATCAATGTTTTTAAAGTATTTTAAATGTTTTAGAATTCACTAATAAAGATTAATAAAACGGATGTAGGCCGGTGGACTTGTGCACGTAGGATAATTGTGACTTTGGACTCGTTGGACGGTGTTCTCAGACGTTGTACTTGCAGGCAAGTGAAACTTGCCAACTCTTGTGTATGGCCATGTTTTTAGGCCACTTCCTTGTTTTTAGCGTAAAAGAGACTAGACAGTGAAATGATAGCTGTCTAGACGCAATTTTAGGATCTAGCTTGACAACGAAGCTAGATCTGTCATCCTGCTATGTCATGCATGCATTGATATCTGTCACGTTTAAATTCCTTAACTGTACGCACTTTTAACTGTCATGCATTGCATCTTACATGTCATCCAAATTGATTGTTGCATTCGTAGCACATGCTACACTACTTATACTTCCTTGTCCGGTTAGGTGCACCCCTATGCCATCATGAAAAACACTTCCTGGCTCGTGATCCAGAAGCGGGCCTCATGTGTTGGTCAAAAGCCAATGCCCGATACATGTGGAGGGGTAGGGATAAGCGATCACTTGAGCTTAGGAGTTGGCCCTAGCAGTCACTATAGCCAAAAGGCGTAATCTCTGTGCACGACGTGCTTACTTTACTTGTACTTGTCCTTGTGAATGTTTATTGCAAAACTTGACATCCATGCCATGATTTAAATGCCATGCTCGTACTTTACTTTACTTTCCTTTACTTGTTGCACTCATACTATATCTGCCATGTCATTGCATCATGCTAGAACTGCTAGGTTGTTTACCTGTACTTTCAGTTTCCTTGCACAAGTCTCTTGTAGACTTGCTGACATGTGCCCCTTGCTCTTTTGGGTGTCACATGTTAGACCCTGAGCCAGAGACCGTAGCTGAGGACGAGGTGTTTGCCGACGCTGAGCCAGAGCCTACTTTTGACGAGGAGTTGGTGGACACTGGTGACCAGTCTCTAAGTTGGATTACCGGGAGGGTGTTCTCTAAGTTGGATTTGAGGAGTGGTTACCATCAGCTTAAGGTGAAGAAGGAGGACATCCCGAAGACAGCGTTCAGGACGAAGTATGGTCACTACGAGTTCGTGGTTATGCCTTTCGGTGTGACCAACGCACCTGCAGTTTTTATGAACCTGATGAATCTGATCTTCTACGACTTTCTAGACAAGTTTGTCGTTATCTTTATTGATGACATTCTGATCTATTCAAAATCGGAGGAAGAGCATGTATCACACTTGAGGATAGTGTTGGAGATTTTGAGGAAGCATCGTTTGTATGCTAAGTATTCCAAGTGCGAGTTTTGGCTGGATAGGGTTGCTTTTCTCGAGCATGTGGTGTCAGGCGATGGAATTTCGATGGATCCCGAGAATATTTAGGCTATCAGAGAGTGGCCTGTTCCGCAGTCAGCGTTTGAGATCCGGAGTTTCCTTGGGCTTGCAGGCTATTATCGACGTTTCATTAAGGACTTTTCCCGGATTGCTGAGCTGATGACCAGACTGACGCGGAAGGATGTACCATATGTCTGGTCTGATGATTTCGCGAAGGCTTTTGATATTCTGAAGGAGAGATTGACGACTGCCCCTGTACTTGCTGTGCCTGATCTGAGTGGAGGATTCGAGATCCTTTGCGATGCTTCTGGCAAGGGCCTTGGATGTGTGTTGCATCAGCATGGCCATGTGGTTGCGTATGCTTCTCGTCAGCTTAAGGCTCATGAGAAGAATTACCCGACATATGATTTGGAGTTGGCTGCAGTCGTGTTTGCGCTGAAGATTTGGAGGCACTTCCTGCTGAGTGAGAGGGTGAAGATCTTCACCGATCACAAAAGCTTGAAGTACATTTTTACTCAGAAGGAGCTCAACATGCGACAACGTCGGTGGTTGGAGCTCATGGCAGATTATGAGATTGATTTACGGTATCACCCTGGTAAGGTGAATGTGGTTCCGGATGCACTGAGCAGATTTCCAGCGGTGATGATGTTGACCTCGCAGTGGAGATTGCAGCAGGATTTTTACGAGACTCGTATCGAGATTATTCTTCCTGGAGAGACTTTTTCGTTGATGAGCATGCAGATACAGTCGACGATCGTGGATAGGATCAAGGCTGGACAGGCTGGAGATGCTAAGCTGGTGAAGATTCGGGAACAGGTGGAAGCCGGTCTACGGACTGACTTTTTGATACATGAGGGTGGTTCGTTGAGATTTGGAGCCAGGTTGTGCATGCCAGCTGGAGATATCAGAGAGGAATTATTGGTGGAGGCACACAGTTCGCCGTATTCTGTGCATCCTGGTGGCACCAAGATGTACAAGGATCTTCGTCTGAACTATTGGTGGCATGGTATGAAGAGGAGTGTGGCTTGGAGTGTAGCCAAGTGTTTTGTTTGCCAACAGGTAAGGCGGAGCATCAGCGTACGACAGGGTTGCTGCAACCGCTTCCGATTCTGGAGTGGAAGTGACATCACATCACTATGGATTTCGTGACTGGACTACCTCGGAGTCCGAAGCAGAATGACGCGATCTGGGTGATCGTAGACCGATTGACCAAATCCGCACACTTTATTCCCTTCCGAGTAGGACAGTCTACTGAGACGCTAGCGAGGAGATATATGGAGGTAAATTCTTTTACTCTCCATTTTTATTTCCTTTCCTAGTTTAGATATTGATGTAACGTGAATCATGCAGGAGATCTTACGACTTCACAGAGTCCCTGTGAGTATCGTGTCAGACAGAGACATGAGATTCACGTCTCAGTTTTGGCAGAGTCTGCAGAAGAGCTTGGGTACGAGTCTGAGTTTCAGTACGGCGTACCACCCGCAGATGGATGGCCAGTCTGAGAGGACGATTCAGATTTTGGAAGACATGTTGAGGGTGTGCATGTTAGACTTTAAGGGATCTTGGGAGGATCATCTCCATCATGTTGAGTTTGCCTACAATAACAGCTACCAGGCGAGTATTGGAATGGCGCCTTTCGCCGCGCTATATGGGAAGAAATGTCGATCGCCACTGAGCTGGGATGACATTGGAGATCGGGAGCTGTTAGGACCAGAGATGATTGTGGAAGCCGTGGATGTTGTGAGAAACATCCGGGAGAAGCTGAGGATCGCGCAGGACCGTTTCAAGCATTGGGCCGATGCTAAACGGAGGCCTTTGGAGTTTCAGCCTAGAGATCATGTCTTCCTGAAGATTTCTCCGAACCGCAGAGTTATTCGATTTGGGAAGAGAGGCAAGTTGAGTCCGAGGTTCATTGGGCCGTTTGATTTCCTGGAGAGAGTTGGAGCGGTGGCTTATCGCTTGGCTTTGCCACCGTCACTGGAGGGAGTTCATGACGTATTTCACGTATCTCAGTTACGTCGATACATTAGTGATCCATCCCATGCTGTGGATTTCTCGGAGATCACGGATCGTCCGGATCTGTCTTATGATCAGCAGCCAGTTGAGATTCTGGATCGTCGACAGAAGCAGCTGAGGAATAAGACCGTCGACTTCGTTCGAGTGCAGTGGCGTCACGGTTCCCCTGGTGAGTCCACCTGGGAGTGTGAGGATGAGATGAGAGAGCGCTTCCCGCACCTCTTCCCGAGCAGTGCTTGATGTTGATTCCGAGGACGGAATCATTTCTAAGGTGGGGAGGATGTAACGACCACTTTTCGTTGTACGTTGTTCGTGCACGTGCTTCTGACCGTGCACGTGTTTATTTTAGACTTTGTTTGTTTGTGAACACTTTAGTGTGATATGCCGGTGTGAACGTCTCTGAGAGTAGTAAATTGTGGCACTAATTTGGAACGACATTTCTCGGGTCGTTTTCCCACGATTTGATCTTATTCGAAAAGACGTTGTGTTTTTCGCTTTTGACGTAGGACGTTTCTATTTTTAATTTCGTCACCCGACATCGAAATTGAGATCCGTCTTCTTAGTGACCTTTCTCTCGTCACCACGATCACCCTGATATTTATTTTATAATTTTTGGAGTTCATTTGACCTACTTTATATTTTTAGCAAGGTTTAAAATATTTTTAATAGCTACATTTTAAATTATTTTCGGCCAAATAAAATTTATTTAAGTTTAAAACATTTTAAACAATTTTTGAGCCAAATCTTAGCCCTATCTTGGCCGCACCCAATCCCTATGTGATTAGGAAAGAGAGATTTGAATTTTAAATTATTTTAAACTCCTAATCCCCTTAGGATTAGCCCTAGACCAAGTCAACCCCTCTACAGTATATAAACAACCCCTAGGAAGACTCATTTTCGCAAGAAATTAACCCTAGCCGCTTCCAAAACCCAAAAACCCACTTGCGACGATTCGTCGCAACGTTGTGACAGCCGCCCCCGCTCACGCCTGCATCTCCGCATCTGCATCGCCCGCTCCGCATCTCCGTGCCCAACCGAGAGGATCTCTCGGTCAGACCGAGAGATCTCGCCGCTCCGCACGCCCTCTCCGCACCGCACCATCGCCCCGCTCTGTCGCCCGCTCCGCATCGTGTCTGACCGAGGCACCCGCCCGCACCGACCGAAGCATCGCTCCGTTGCAACGTTGCAACTCCCGTCCGCCTGCACCAACCGAGAGCCCCGACCCCCGCATCGCACCCGTAGCTGTGCACAGCCGTTCTCCCGCACCGACCGAGCCAAACCCCCGCACCGACTGTGTCCAACCGAGAGACATTCGTCGCAACCCCGCACCCGTCGCACCGCTTGCCACCGTGGCACCCCCAAGTTTTCCAAAGGTATTGTAGGTCCCTTATTGGTCCCTAGGACTACTGTGGGCCCCACCTAGGTGTCTCCACTTCGTGGATTGCATGTGTACGACGTCGCGATACGTTGTAGCCCGTCGTCGCACGCGCTAGCTTTGGAATCTGGATTTGTTGCTCCGGTAGCTGCTCTGATCTTTCCAGTGAGGAATCTATATTGGAATCAGGACTTGGAGCCCGTTCTTTTATTCCAACCACTAGCGTCGCTACCTGACGCCAGTGTAGCTTTCGCGTCGTGTTGAGGTAACGCTTTGCACCCCTAGGACCCCCAACCCATTGCCTGTTAATCAAGACTAAAATCAATATTTTTAAAGTATTTTAAATGTTTTAGAATTCACTAATCAAGATTAATAAAACGGATGTAGGCCGGTGGACTTGTGCACGTAGGATAATTGTGACTTTGGACTCGTTGGACGGTGTTCTCAGACGTTGTACTTGCAGGCAAGTGAAACTTGCCAACTCTTATGTATGGCCATGTTTTTAGGCCACTTCCTTGTTTTTAGCGTAAAAGAGGCTAGACAGTGAAATGAAAGCTGTCTAGACGCAATTTTAGGATCTAGCTTGACAACGAAGCTAGATCCGTCACCCTGCCATGTCATGCATGCATTGATATCTGTCACGTTTAAATTCCTTAACTGTACGCACTTTTAACTGCCATGCATTGCATCTTACATGTCATCCAAGTTGATTGTTGCATTCGTAGCACACGTTACACTACTTGTACTTCCTTGTCTGGCTAGGTGCACCCCTATGCCATCATGAAAAACACTTCCTGGCTCGTGATCCAGAAGCGGGCCTCATGTGTTGGTCAAAAGCCAATACCCGATACACGTGGAGGGGTAGGGATAAGCGATCACTTGAGCTTAGGAGTTGGCCCGCGCAGCCACTCTAGCCAAAAGGCGTAATCTCTGTGCACGGCGTGCTTACTTTACTTGTACTTGTCCTTGTGAATGTTTATTGCAAAACTTGACATCCATGCCCTGATTTAAATGCCATGCTCGTACTTTACTTTACTTTACTTTACTTGTTGCACTCATACTATATCTACCATGTCATTGCATCATGCTAGAAATGCTAGGTTGTTTACCTGTACTTTCAGTTTCCTTGCACAAGTCTCTTGTAGACTTGCTGACATGTGCCCCTTGCTCTTTTGGGTGTCACATGTTAGACCCTGAGCCAGAGACCGTAGCTGAGGACGAGGTGTTTGCCGACGCTGAGCTAGAGCCTACTTTTGACGAGGAGTTGGTGGACACTGGTGACCAGTCTTAGAGACTGATTTGGAGTTGCTTTTTCTTTAGGTTACTGTTAGTTGTCGGTGAGTAGCACCATTACTTTGCTTTTGTACTTTGTACTTTTGTTGGCCATGCTGGGGCCTCTTCTAGACTCTTTTCTTTTAGCCTGGTGGCTTTTCTGCAATGTTGGAATTTATTATTATGGATATTCTGAGATTTCTCTTTTGTCTCATTTACTTATTATTATCTTTGTTTCGTTTCGCGTTGCAAGGACATGCAGTTAAAATTGATTGACGCTTATCGGACTTGCAGCTTTGTAGCTTCATGTCTGAGCGGACCTTCTCACGCTTTGCCTCCACGTTTTTGGGAAGCGGGGCGTGACAGGAGATAATGATTTTTTAAGGTTTACAACATATCTAATCATGTTAAGTGTTCTAATTATTTCATCAAACATTTTAACTTTAACACTTCCTACCCTAACACGTTTACATTTAGGATCATTTACCATAAGAATTTTACCTCCATATATGAGCTGTAGGAATCAAACCATTCTCTTTGTGTACACAAATGATATGAAACATCAAAATCAATAATTTAGACATCACATGGAATTGTACCCATCATGATCACTAGTAAGTACTCAAGCTTTTCTTCATTTCTAGCCATAACGGTCTCCTCCTTTTGGTTGCCTTTATTCTCGGTAAGGTTCTAACAATCTTTGGCCCAATGGCCTTCCTCTAGAAAATTTTATATGCACACACATATCTACTTCACACACATATGCAACATAATTATTTACAAGTTTACCGTTCAAAACAAACTTTCATTGTTTTTAAAATCCTTTTTGCCCTTTACACACGACTTAAAATTTCATCCTTCACTCGCCCGATGTCGCCTCTTCGTTTTTTCTTCATCTTTTTTCATTTCATCAAAGCCATCATCTTCATCAATTTTTTCAATTTCACAAACCGTAACCATAACCCCCACCACTACTTCCTCCTACCACCACTATCGATGCGTCCTCATCTTCATCTTTTTCATCTTTATCTTCTTCATCTTTATCCTTTTCAATAATAAAAAAATTACTTGTCTACAAGTACATCTGATAAGGAGGAGAGGGCGGAAAGGGGTAGGAGGAGGAGAGGGATGGGAGGTGACTAGAGCTATCGATGGCACCAAGGAAGGGGGCTGGGTTAGGTTTCAGGGAGAGAAAAGGATAGCTTGATCAAAGGTATTTTAAGAATAGTGGTGTGCGTGAAGTAAAAAAAAAGTGAATTTTAAGAAATCTTGGCTACATGTGTAAAACGGTCTATGTGCAAAGCAAAAATGGTTGTAGAATTAACTGCCCTCCTGGCACCATGTGTACTATGTATTATTATATTTAGGCTTTGATTTTGGACCTTCCTCTATTAATACCTTAGCTTTGTTTGTCCTTGGATTACCCTCTTTGGTTGAGATGGTCTTTGTTTCGTAAGCCATAAACCCTTCAAATTTCGAACCATTTTCTAATTTTTTTTTCACATCTTGTTAGAGAGTAGTGTGCTTGTACATAATCAATCATCAAATTATTCTTATCATATAGAATGATGGTCATCACGTGGTCGTAGGAATTATGGAGCGACGAAAGCAATAAAATAGCCTTATCTGGCTTCAACACCAAACGAATGTGCAATTAAGCGATTAAATGTATTTAAATGAACTAGCAAATCCATACCTTTCTCTTTTCGAAGATTGCATAACTATTTCTTTGTATAACTTTTCAAGCTTTTTCCACAGGGCAAGAATAATCTCTTCATCCAAGACTTTACACATGACCACATCTACTAAGCACAATTGGATACTGCTTTGAGCCTTCAAATCTCGATCAACCTAATCTTTATCTTTTATATCTTTAGGGTTGTTCTCCTTTCCCAAGAGAGCCTTATGAATCCATTACTGAATGAGAATCACCTTCATCTTCTTTTACAATAACTTAAAGCTCAATTTGCCGTCGAACTCCTCCACCTTAAACGTTATAAATAAAAACTTCAACATGGTCCTAGCTAGTTAAATTTAAAGCATGGATGCTCTGGTACCAATTGTTTTATGATGGATCAAGAATCAATGGTTCAAGGGTCGAGTGAGTGATTTGCTAGCCTTAATATTGAAATAGAGAGATTGGATAGCTAAAAAACAAAAACAAGAGAGAGCACAAGAATTTTTAATGGTTCGGAGATTGTTCATCTACATCCACGGTGAGAAAATTCTTTAACTATATGCTTGAAGATAGGATAAAAATGGTGATGGTATCACATTCAACTTTTAAAATACAACATAAGAATACTATGCAATGTTCATTCTTATGGCCACCTTTTATAATGTTAAAGCATAACTATGTCTAGCTATGCTGCTCCATGCCGGAAGGATGGCTTAATGTTCTTAATATTCACAATATAACCATCGCACTTCTTGCCAAACAATGATGGCCAAAGTATGGCCACACCACCTTTGCTATGTTTCTCAAGGACAAATACAATCTCTGTTAATAGAATCTAGTTCAAGAATTCCTCGAACATGCTAGGTTTCTTGCGCGATATATCTTGGTTCCTTTGAAACACTCTTGTTCACTTGGAGGATGTTCCTTTTCAACTTTTAAAAGGATGGCTGGTGTCGACATACACTTGTTGCCATGTTCTTCCCCAATTTATTTACTATAATATATTCAAGGTGGCCAAAAGGCCCGGTGGCCTGGCCCGCACTTCGGGCCGAGCTGGCCCGGCCCGGTCAACGTTGACCAGTCCGTTGACCCGGCCCGGCCCGAAGTGCGGGCCGGGCTTCCCAGCCCCAGCCTGGCGACCTGGCCCGGCCCGGCCCGGCCGCTCAACAGGCATGGGAAAATAGCCATTTTATGGCTGTTGGGGGGTCTTTTTTTGGCAAATATGATCAAAAAACCCCCCAACAGCTATAAATGGTCAAATTGGGGGGGGGGGGGGGTATTTTGGTCATTTGGGCCAAAAGACCAAAAAACACCCCCACAGCCATAAAACGGTCATATTGGAGGGTTATTTTGGTCTTTTGGCCTAAAAAAATCCTGTAAATACCCCACTAATTCATATCATTTTCTTCACAATTCTAAACATCTCTACTCTCAAATTCTTCTCAAATCTCAAGCTCTTGCTCTCAACTCACGGCCCTTTCAAGATCCGGCTGCTATCTCTCCGCATCTCAACTTTCAAGCTCCATCTGCTACCTCCCTGAGTCTCGCATCCGGCTGCTACCTCTCCGCATCCCTACTTCTCTGCATCTTTGCTCTATCTGCAAACAGGTTTCTTTTATTGTTAAATTAGCAAAATGTCAGGATCAAACAACCCACATAGACATGTTAACGTTAATTTTAATACGAAAGAATATGGATATTATCAAAATATGCTGAACAACCCTATCAAATCACCGGACTTTCCGGAAACGTCACCAACTGAACAAGATTAGAACGATAGTAATCACCCTAGCCCCATAGTGGGTACACCAGGGGTTTCTTCTTTTGCACACACTTCAACCCCTGCACATACTGCTACTATTGCTGGCCCCACTTCCACACAAACAACCCAAACCCGAAAATAGAAATATGCTGTTTGGGAAAACTATACACTTGAAACATTACCTGAAAAAGGACTTAGGGCTGTTTGCAAAATCTGTAGAGCAGATTTTGTTGGCTCAGCTAAAGATGGCACAACACACATGAAAAGACACTCAGATGCTCACAAAAAAGAAAGGCTAGACAACCAACTTTAAACTTAACACATCTAGCTCTCTATCTACTTTCTCATATTCCTCTGACATAATGCGAAAGGAGATGGCTAGACTAGTTCTATGCCAAGAATTACCCTTTAGTTATGGAGAAAGCACATCATTAGAACAGTTTAACCAATTAGCACCGAGCCCTGCATTTAGAAGAGTGACTAGAAACACTCTTAGAAGAGATGCTATGGCAACTTTTCAAGCTGGCAATGCTAAAATTATACAAACTTTTGCTATCTTAACATCTAAAATAGCTTTAACATCCGACGTATGGACAATAAAATGGGGGTTATCCTATTCATGTGTTACGTCACATTACGTAGACCACGACTACGCTATTCACAAGACGATTATTGGTTTTAAATTTTAGAACTTGTTCATACTGGTGCTGTTATTGCTAATGTGATTATGACTGTTATTCGCAAGTATGATATTTCTGAAAAAATTATTTCTTTTACACTTGATAATACATCTAACAATACAAATAGAATGACATTTTTAAAAAGACAACTGAACCCTGATCTTGATGGTATTTTATTTCATCACCGATGTGCTTGTCACATATTGAATTTGTAGTACATGATGGGCTAAAATATGCTGCTGCTTGGTTAGAAAAAGGTAGGAACCTTATATTATACATACAGTCTTCTGCCAATAAGAGAAATTTTTCCAAAGAAGCAAGTAGAAATAGCCCACTTCCTTATCGAAAGTTAAAATTTAGTGTTCCACATAGGTGGAATTCAACGTATCTTATGATACATTGCATGCTTAAAAACAAAATTCAGCTTAGTTATTTTGTTAGTACACACATTCCATATGACCATGATTACAACATTACTGAGTTTGAGTGGAAAACGATTGAGCTGCTTTGTGAATTTTTCGAGGATTTTTATGTTGCTACAAACAAATTCTCGGGTGTGTATTACTCAACATCTATTTTAGGCCTTGGTCAATTAGTTATCATTTCAGACATTTTAGCGAGGTATAGAGACACTACGACCATTACCCTTGGTCTTCAACCTATGATAGAAGAAATAGATATTAAACTAGCGAAATATTGGAAGCCTGTTCCTTTGCTTTATTCATTATCTAAGGTTTTTGATCCATGGTTTAAGGAGGAATTTGTAGTTGGGTTATTAGAAACCTTTTATGAAAACATGATATTTGAAGTTGATGATCATATAATGAATTTTAAAACTAGCTTAAGAGTCCTTTTTGCGACGTATGAGGCTAGATATGGTAGTTCATCGCACACTTCTTCTGTTCCTGCTAGTTCTAATATTACATGCAAACTCCGACAGATTATTTGGAAGAAAAAACAAAAAACCCTAGCTACAGAAAGTTCGTCTAATGAGTTGTCCAAGTATTTAAAAATTACTTTTCCTTTTACTGAGTCTGAATTAGATGATGAAAATTTTGACATTTTGGCATGGTCAAAAATGTATGAACATAGATTTCCAATTCTGACCATTATGGCTCGTGATCTGTTATCAGTCCCTATTTCTACTGTTGCGTCTAAGTCTGCTTTTAGTGCAAGTGGCCGGGTTCTGAGTGACAGGAGATCGAGGCTTAAAGAAGATATAGTTGAAGCGGCGGTATGTGCAAAGGATTGGTTTCATGCTGAAAACCACTCGCAAGATAAACATGACCTCTCGAATGACTCTGAGGAAGAAGATACAGAAGCTGAATGATTTTCTTTTTTTTTGTATTGTTATTTTCTAACTTGTAGTAGCATTTAGAAGTCATATGTTTTGGCCATTGTATGAGGGGTAAGGCTGGCCAATGTAAGCCCCCCCCTCAAAAATTTTTTAATTAATGAAATTTAAAGGTTTAACCCGGGACCATCGTGAATTTCAGGCTTAAATATCTTTTTTTCATTAATATAGATTTAATTAGAAATATACTTCAATTTTGAACATTTCTTAAAAATTGTATACATATTATGAATCAATTACCGAGGGAGGAACCCCCAGTGCTTTATTTATAGGCAGGATGGGAGAGTTACAAGATAAGATACATAGATATGGGTGTATCTCTAAGATACCCACAATCCTAATCAACTCTGGTTCATATCCATTCACAACACTCCCCCTTATCCAGGCATAGATGTGGACTCTGCTCATGAATACTTTAGGATTCTGAGCGTAATAGGAGTCTCACATGGGGTGGATACTTCAGGATCCTGAGTTGGTGAGGTTTGCCTCGTTAAAACCTTTAGCTATGGAAAACCCTGTGGGAGAAACCATAGTTAAGGAAAAGAGTACAAACGCTCTTTAACTCCCCCTGATTTGTACACGTGACTCTGCTCATGAATACTTCTGGATTCTGAGCGTCACAGAGGGGTGGATACTTCATGATCTAGAGTTGATGTGATTTTACTCGTTAAAACCTTTGGCTATGGAAAACCCAGTAGGATAAACCATCACTAAGGGAAAAGAGTACAAATTCCCTCAACTCCCCCTGATCTGTAAAAGCTCTTAGGCTTTCAGATCTCTTAGGCTTATCTCATCACTCCTATTTACAACATTCCGAAAATATACGCAGATTACAAATATTATCACCATTAAGGAGCTACTGAATCCAGAAACTCTGGAGAGGTGTGCTACGTTTTGTTGCCTCTGATGTGGTCTTCAGACTATGTGGTCAGCTCCACAATACCAGCCTCTATCGCAGTCGTCACTGGGATGTGATGTACCACCAGGCGCCCTCAAATACACCATTGGTGTGGTGAGGATCTCGGAATGATATGATAATGTTGCCTAAATAAGTTGCTTTGCAGAGCTGCAGTAGATGGCCATCCCACTGTGGGTACCCATTCTGTGATTTCTCAGTATAGGGACCGGACCTGTAACCTGCATTTGCATAAATTGTAGGATGATACTTCATATTGTAAGTCCAAATCTTTCGATCCTTGGAGGAAGCGTAGAAGGCTTAACTTCGGTCTAATGGCCCTTTTTAGGTGCCAACTATCTCTGGCTAATGAGTTTACTGTAGCTGCTATATCGGGATACGTGCAGTTAGCCAGAAGTGCCTGATTGCACTTAGATAAGGGACTTTAGGACCAGTTATATCCTCCCCCTCTTCCAGAGATCGAACGGGTTCTTTTTGTACATCCATTAAGTATACTACCATAGGTGTACTTTGGATGACAATGGTCCTTTTAATTTATCCAACGCACTTCTGGGCGTATGTAATAGGATTCTATGAGCCATGACTTTATACTTGCTTAGGTCTTTCATTTCATGTTTAATAGTTAGGCTTGAACAGCTGTTTCGGTTTTCTCTTCAGGAGATCCGATGAGATTTTAGTTGTTTACAACTATGATCTCAAATACTGTTCTTTGCTTAGATGCAAAGACAACCCTCAGTAGGAATCATTGATTTGTCAAGTGATTCTCTTGGTTGTACATTATTTATTATTCTTATTGTTTTTCTTTAATAGAATAGACGTCCCGAAGTCTATTCGGGCATTTAATGAAATGCGGAATTTATCTTTACCAAGATATCCACAAAGGTATACCGTCACAACATCCAATAACAGCAAATCCAAGGTTTCCTTTGCCAAATCGTAAGGTATTCACGTCTGATAACTTAGGGAGACTGATGCATCATTTATGAGTCATGATCATTTTAATTTGTTCGATCCCTAATTTCAGCGAAATTTTCCTTAGGCTATAGGTTGTACCTTATAGCATATGATTTTGTATTTATTTTTTATGTGTGCAATACTTTATTTTATCCACAGGTTTGACACCTTTTGGTGTCTAGACTTCAGGTCCGAACATTTCACGTTTCATAAGTGAGTCCAGCTCATCTTTTATTGCCTCGTTCCACATTTGGCCAATCTCTACGTTTGCATCTTAGCAACGGAGTATGGAACGATAATTTATAAACATCATCGCTTTTCGATGTATATGGAAATATGATACGTGAATACATTGTCGACAATTTATGTTCTATCTGTCCAACACCTCCCTAGTACGTACAACATTTACTTTCAGTTTTTCCCGGCAGTTCCTTTGCAGTGGATTCCGGGAAGGGTGAGGGTGTGGACAGGAGCTCATTGTCCGATGGTAGTATTGTCTTAAGGTCTACAGGAGTTTCTGTCCTTGGAGCCTAGTGGTCTGCCTCTTTTCTGTTGAGGATCAGCCACTTCTGCTGCTGGTGGATTGCATCCATTCTCGGAAATGTCAGTCCTCGCTGGAGTTTTTGCAGCAGGGATGTATGATCTGACAATCTTCTGGTTGTAAGTAAATGAGTCCGGTAAAAGGTGAACATTGTTCTATATGTGGAGGATCTTCAGGATCTCATCTTCACATTGTTTTGTTACAGGATCATGGTGGGTCAAAATTTTTGTATCACACGCGATAATTTGCTTTGCACCAGATTTCTCAGTGTCTGACCTTATTTTGGAGAAACTAGTCTCATCAAAATCATAATATTCAAGATGTGCCTTAAATGCGTCCCCCCGTTTGGGGTTCTAGGTATCTTATAAGTGAGGGTGAGTCAAACCCTACATGGATATCTAGGCGACTTTGAGGACCGTTTTGGTCCTCTGTGGTGGTGCAATGTGGATTTAAACTGCGCGACCGAAGATTCTCAGATGAGAAATGTTCGATGGCATTTCATATGCAAGTTGCATTGGAGACTCTGACCTCAAGAGGGTCCTATTTTCATTTACGATGCAGCATACAGAATTTACATGTCCCCATGCATCCACAGGCAATCGGGAAATCATTAACAATGGACGTGCAATCAATTGGAGTCTATATATCAGTGACTCTGCCAGCCCATTTTGGGTATGAACATGTGGCACTGTATGTTCATTTTCCATTCCCGTTGCTTGACAGTACTCTTGAAAAAACTGGGAGGTAAATTTTCCAACATTAACCAGACTTATTTTCTATATTTGATTTTCTGGAAAATGTGCCCGCAACATTTTTATTTTTGTGCCAATAGCTTTGGAAAATCTAAGTTACGGGTCAGTAGTAGACACACATACGAATATTCTGAGGATGCATTTATCAGTACAATGAAGTACCGAAATAGCCTACTAGGGGGTGAAATTTGTCCACATCTATCTCCTTATATTCTTTTTGAGGAAGCATGGAAATTCTTTTTCAACTTTTCGTAGAGATGACCTTGTAATTAGTTTTCCCTTATAGCAAGGGATGCGAGAGAATTCTCCCTTCTAAAGAATCTTTTGGTTCTTTAAGTCATACACATAGGATAAGATGCGATGCATCATCACTGATCCAGGGTGGCCAAGTCTATCATGCCAGAGTAAAAACTTCGCTGATGTCGGGCACTTCAGGTGCTCCGTTTAAATCTGTTTCCTCTTTTCGAATATTTGTATGGTAAAGGCCTGTAAGGCTCTCAAAACATTCAAGTATGGATTTTACTCCTTTTTCTTGAGACGTTACATACAGTAATTTGTTTTTCATTTACATTTGCTGTTTCCAAATGGAATCCGTTGAAACGGATGTCCTTGAAACTTAGAAAGTTTCTTTTGGAATTTGGAGAGATTAGTGCATCCTTTCTTTTTGTTTCTGTGTTATTTGGGGGCAACAGTGTTGCGTTCCCTGGATCTTCAATATGGCCCTGATGTTGGGCTTTGTATTGAAAGATCGTATGTGTTTATTGTCTACTAATCAGTCATGAGAGCAGTTCATCTATTAAAAGATGAATCATATAGGCACATGCATTTTCAGATAAACATTTTTATTCAAAACGAATTACGTAATTCAAATGCTCTCATAACATGAAATGTTTTAAACAATTTGCTAAGATAAAAATAGAAGGCTAATCAAGCAGGTCATCATGTTCGAAGTGGTCAGTTGTAAACTTGACTGGAGCATCAGAGGTCATCAGGTTTGTTTCAAATTTATATTTCTTGTTTTCTTTATACAAATACTGGAGATGCTGCGGAGTTCGGCAAACTCTGGACCAGTGGCCTTTCATGCCACAGCTATGGCACTGGTCTTTCCATTCCCTCTTGGGTGGGGTGCATCATTTCTATTGTTGTCATTTCTGCGCCAGGTGAACTTCTGCTTACTTTCATTTCTTCGCTGCTGGACTTGGCCCCTAGCCCTTTTGTTCTGTCCCCCTTTCTGTGGTCTTTCTTTTCGTTTATTATCTCTCTTCTTTCGAGAAGAAGAGGCATTATGAGCTTCTAGGAGGGGAGCATTTCCAGGGGGCGCATGTTGTGAGTGGTGAGGAGAAGCTCTCTATTTTGTTCAGCCATGAGTAAACTTGACAGCAGCTCAGAATACTTGGTGAACTTTCATTCACGGTATTGCTGCATAAGTATCGCATCTTTCTCATGGAAAGACGTGTACGTCTTTTCCAGCATGCGATCTTCTGAGACTTTTTCACCACACAACTTCATTCGTGAGGTGATGCTGGAAAGAGCTGAGTTGTACTCAGCTATAGACTTAAAGTCATGCAGTCTCAGGTTCTCCCACTCGTATCGTGCCCTTGGTAGTATAACATCTTTCTGATGTTTATATCTATCCTCAAGGGCAGTCCACAGCTCATATGGATCTTCGACCGTAAGGTATTCAGCCTTTAGGGTCTTGTCCACAAGGCGACGAATATAGATAATGGCTTGCGCCTTTTCTATATCGCTTACATTTATTGGTCACAACAGAAATTAGGGACTTAGCCCACCGATGGAACTTTACATCGAGCTGTCAGCTCAGATAGTTTCTCCTTGATGCATTCGACACTTCGAAATTGACACTGGTGATTTTAGCCATTTTATCTAGTAGAGCACAAATTTGCATGAATTAATATTTTAAACATAAACATTTTCATGCGGAGGCAATTTTAATATGAAGGGCTAATTGCGTGGATCGGCCAGTCCCACATAAATAAGAGTCCAAAGTCCCATTACAGTCCATATTACACAGATGAAAGCTTTTAAAAAGAAATTACAACTTTGAAAACCTCGTGGGTCCCATATAATATCTTCAGCTTCAATTGTGGCCTCAGTCTACATGGAAAGTGGTCTTCGATCTTGGACATTTACATTATTTCCTCAATACAATTTCTCTCAAAAGTAAAAGAAAAGTGCAGGAAAATAAAATGTGGGACTTAAACAGCCGATCCAAAAACCGCAATTAGCCATCCATGCAGAAATTTTGTGCTCATCGAACATTTTCATCAGATATTTTCATCACAGGTATCACATGCACATATATTCGCAGAGAGGGATTAACGATTTAATTACTTAGTAATTATTGGACCACTGGGCAATGTCATACACCGTTAGGTTAGCTGACTAACGGCAGAGCGGTCGCATGATCTTCCTAATTATTAAGTTTTTTAAAATATGCACAACCATACACAGTTTATCCGCAGAATAAGCCAAAATGATGCAAAGCATATATTAATGATTTTGCAGAGGAAATCATTTTAATGCACGGGTTGTGCTAGTTGGGTTTATCCAAAGAGATTGGAAAAAAGCCCAACAATTAAACATGTTCTTCGTAAAAGGAATAGGTTTCCCTTTTTAATTTATCTCCAAAAGAACCCCAAAAGTCCCCTGTTTTTACATGAATTTTTAGGTCTCCGAAATGCCATTTTTTATCAATTTTGAATGCACAATAAGCCTTTTAAAGCTTATTTTTAGCCCCTTTAATTGTAATATGCCCCTTCCTAATTTTTTTCCCGAAAAAAGTAGTCTGCGGGCCTGAGGCCCGCAGAGTTGCTGCGGGCTTCAGGACCGCAGTCTGAATTTGTTTTTTTCTTTCGAAAATGGGCTTCAGGCCCAAAACGAAACTGGACGGGGGAGGGGGGGGGACTGGCGGCGGCCAGAGCACCGCCCCCCTCTGACGGCTAAGCAGGGGGGGTTCTCGGTGGGGCGCCGCCCCCTTTCGGGGGGGGGGAGGGCTTTGATATGCAGCAGAGCGCCGGTCGGCCCCCTTTGGGGGGCTCGATATGGGGCGGAGCGTCGGCAAGCCCCCTTTGGGGGGGGGGCTCGATGCACGGCAGAATCGTCGGCCGGCCCCTTCTGGGGGCTCAATGCACGGCCGAATCGTCGGCCCCTTCGGGGGGGGGGGGGGGGGCATCGATTCACAGCAGAGCGCCGGCCCCCTTTGGGGGGCCTCGATACACGGCGAAATTGCCGGCCTCCTTCGGGGGGGGGGGAGGGATTCGCGTGCCGGGGGGGGGGGGGGGGGGGGGGGACGGACGGGGGAGTGACCTGCGGCAAGGCCGCCGACGGGGAGGATATGGATGAAACCATATTTTATGATTATTTTCAGAATTTTAGCATGTTAAAAACATGATTTTGGACGATAAAAATCGTCGTTGTAGGCGATTAGCTATTCCCATATTGATCTTGCGAGATCGATGGGTAGGTCAATCATATGTATGGTAAAAACATCGTTTTTAGCGGGTTTTACCTCTATATCCGTCCTCCGGATATAGCGACGGTTGAACGAAGCCTACGCGGATGAAGACGCTTGTTTGAGGAAGCATTGCACCGCGCGCGTGGATCAACGTCTCCTTTCTCCTTCGCAACGATCGAAAATTCTGTGGAAAAATTTAGAGGCTCGTGCTGATAACGTGTTATGAATCAACTACTGAGGGAGGAACCCCCATCCCTTTATTTATAGGCAGGATAGGAGAGATACAAGATAAGATACATGGATATGGACGTATCTCTAAGATACCCACAATCCTAACCAATTCTGGTTCATATCCATTCACAACATTACATCAATTTTTTCATTTTGACTTTTTGATAATGTTATATTAAATATACTTCAAATTATAAAATTCTTAACCTTTTTAAATATTTTTATATAGGTCTTATAAATTTTTTTAAAATTTTGTATACTTCTTAACTTATTTTTTTCTTATTTAGAACATTTTTAATTAATTGTATGTAGTTAATAAAAATTTCTTTTGAATTTCTCAGATTTTTTAAATTTTTTAGATTTTTTTTGAATTTTTTTTTAAAAATCTTTTTTTTGGCCGGCCCGGCCTGGCCTGCGGGCCAAGCTGGGGGGTTGGGGGGGGGGGGGGGGGGGTCCGGCTTGCAATCCAAAGCCAGGCCGGGCCGGCCCGGGGCCTGGCGAAGCCCTTCGGGGAACGGGCCGGGCCGTACCGTCGGCCACATTGATAATATATGCAGTAGGAATGAAGAGATGAGATGAAATTATTACACTTCATTAAAAAAGGGATTACAATGGACATTACATAATAATATAAACTATAATAAGCTAATCATCATCATCATTACTATAATTAGCTGCAAATCTCCTGAGTCGCACACGTATATATGGAACTCA
This sequence comes from Scilla litardierei, assembly GCA_030789695.1. Lineage (NCBI taxonomy): Eukaryota > Viridiplantae > Streptophyta > Magnoliopsida > Asparagales > Asparagaceae > Scilla > Scilla litardierei. Next base: position 242,158,533 of record CM061142.1, on the reverse strand, counting down.
TCACGTGTATTGCACATGAATGCCCATGTTATTTTTCTTCTTTAAAAAAAAATTGTCGGTGCACTTGCCCAACTTGAAGAAAAAAATTACCCGAATGAAATTTATCAAACCCCTTTTGAGCCACCACGAGTCATAGCACATCTAACCACCAGTCCGTCCTTTATTTTAACCAATACAGGACTAAACACACTACCTAGTTCTTTTGCTATATCATCAGTCTAATCACTGAGAAAGACGCGATATACAAACCCTAACCGTTTGGATTGAAAAGAATCATAATCTCTCATTTCTCTTGGCAATGGTTGACCCATTTGAACCATCGCATGCAAATGGTACACAAACGAACCTGCAAAGCTGATAGTCTTGCGTGCAAGTCAGTCTGTGGTCTGATAGGTTTAGAACGTGTGGGAATATTTTGGTCTCAGCTGCAGTTTAGAGCAGAGTTTTGGATCTAAACTTCAATTTTTTAAACCTAGCCTCCTTTGGATGTCAAAATTCGGGTTTCACAATCGGATATTTGGATCGTGTGGTGTTGGTAGAAACTTTATGTTTTGAGCAGCACAGTTGATATGATCGTTCTATTGTGACGTAATTGTGTCCGACGAATTTTGTTCCCAGACGGGTTTTTTGAGCCGTTGATCTGATACTTGATCATATCTAACATCCACGGCTTAGAACGGCCTCTATAACCCTAATGATGGATTCCTTTGATGGACACGTCATTTTGTGTGGCAAGAGATTCGATGATGGCTTCAATTCTAGAGAGAGATAGTCTTGTTTCTAGGATTTTGAGAGATTCTTTCATTGAGTGAGCGTGAAATAGTTTGACAGCTAGATTGCTAGACTCAAATATCAAGATAGTTGCACTTTTATTGAAGAAAATCTAAAGTCATCGGGTGTAATCAACTTGCAAATGATTTGTCTCTAATCTAGTAGATTTCCGTTGACAACGGAACGCTAGACGTAAGTCTCATCACATCGGTGAGACTGAACCAGGGTAAATCATTCGTATCCTCTGTGTTTGATTGAATCTATATTTATTGCTTCTGTGGTGCTTGGTTCCTCTTCTTACTATTTTCTATCCCTAGATCCATTATGTTTGTTGGTGCTTCCATTAAAAGAGTCACACATGTTGGACTTGATTGTGATCCTCTTTAGTATTAGATATCAACAAGGGATTGTGAGAAATTTCCCAACAGTTGGTATCAGAGCGATCAGGTTAGGAGTAGATTAGCCAGACATGTTGTCGTCAATTACGACTGGGTACAATATGTTAGTAAATGGATTCTCTAACTTATGTTTTAATGATGATCAAACACTAGTTATTGGGCTAACAATTTCATCTAAGTGTTATAGGATCTTTAGACCATGCAAATTGCTCAAGATTGCTCAAGCTTGGAGAATAAAGATCTCATAGCATATCTTGGCAAGTGAAAATGTGAATCAAAGGCATCAAGTAAAGTGGAAGTCTAGGTAAGAGCATGGAGCTTGAAGGATGCAACAAATCATGGATGAAGACTTTTTATTTTTGAATTTGTTGTAAATTTATTTTCTTGTCTTAGATTGATTGAATTTATATTTATTGCTTCTGTGGTGCTTGGTTCCTGTTCTTACTATTTTCTATCCCTAGATCCATTATGTCACGACCCGCTTCCCTAAAATGGAGGCGAGACGTGAAAAGGTCCGCACGGGAGTGGAGCGGTGAAGCCCCAAACCCGATAAGCGTCAAATTAGTAAAAGCAGGCCCCTGTAATTGCAATCGAAACAACAATAATAATAATATGAGACGGATAAGAAACACCAATCCCAAAGTTTGTCCACAAAATATTCAACAAGCAGAAAAGCAACCAGGCTAAAGGAAAGAGTCTAAGGGCCCAGAACAAGGCCAAACAAAAGCAACGACATAAATAAGTATAGGTGCCACGCACCGATAACAAAACAACTGTCTAACAAAAATAAAACACAACGGAGACACTAGGACTGGTCCCCAGTGTCCGCGTACTCCCCGTCCAACACGGGCGCAAGCTCGGCGTCCGCAAACACCTCACCCTCAGCAAGCAACTCAGGCTCAGGGTCTAACATGCGTCACCCAAAAGAGAAAGGGGCACTTGTCAGCAAGTCTAAAAGACTTGAGCAAGGAAACTGAAAGTAACTAGCAACCTAGCACTTATAATATTAAGCAATGATATGGTAGTTAAGTATGATGCAACAGTTTAAAGAGAGGCAAACACGCACGATGTAGCAAGAGCTACCAAATCACTAATCACTTATCACTTAACACTTATCACTTATCACAGTTAATCACTTAGTGCATAGAGAGTCCACCTGCTGGCCAGCTCGTGGCTCAGTCCGCTTATCTCTATCACTATTAATAACACTTATCACTTAACACTTAGTGCATAGAGGGTCCACCTGCTGGCCACTCGTGGCTCAGTCCGCTTATCTCTATCACTATTAATCACTTGTGCACTAGAGAGTCCACCTGCTGGCCGGAGTGGCGGATCAAGCCAACTCGGGGCTCAGTCCGCTTATCTCTTACCCCACCCATATGTGTATCGAGCATTGGCAATGCCAACACACTGGCTCGCTTCTGGATCACGGGCCAGGAAGTGTATTTGGCATAGGGTTGTGCCCGCAACGCAGGTGCCTAGCCGGTATCCGAGCGTTGGGGTTTCCAACTACAGGGCTCGCTTCTGGAACACGAGCCAGGAATATAATATTGTAGCGTGTGCTACACAATCACAATAATTAATCACTATGCAATGACATGAACAAATGATTGCGTACCGTTAATTGAATTTAAACGTGACATACAAGCATGATGAGTGTGACGGACCAAGCTTCGTTGTCAAGCTAGGTCAATGGCGTCTAGACGGCTATCCTTTCACCGTCTAGTCTCTTTTACGCTAAAGCAAGGTAATAGCCTAAGACATGGCCCAAATCAAGAGATGCAAGTTTCACTTGCCTATCACCGGGGATGACGGTTACGAAAGTTCGTTTCCGCGGATGCTAGCCTACGGGAAATCGCTGTTATGGGGAACAATCATCAAAACATAAGTATTTTATTAGGGTTTCATAAAAATTACAATAGGATAAGAAAACAACGGTAGATCGATTTCTTACCGAGAGGAGGCGGAAGAAACACTCCGGGGAACCCTAGGACCAGATCTGGAAATGATTGGGGAAGTTTGGAGAAACTAGGGTTTTGGGGGATTTTGGGGATTTGATGGGTTTTGATGGAGATTTGGGGAAGATGAGAAGTAGATAGGGTGAATGGATGGATTGGATGATGGTTTTAGGGTTTGGAATGAAGGATTGAAGCTTGGAGGAAGATGATGGCTTAGAGGGGAAGAAACTAGGGCTTAGGGTCGTGTTGGAGAAGATGAAAACGTTTGGGTTGGGTATTTATAGGTTGAGCTCGCGGCTGCCCAGAAATTAGGGTTTTAACACAGACTAGTCGGTCAAAGAACAACCACTGACCGACTAGTTTGGCAACTAGTCGGTCGGTCGACCAACACAGACCGACCAAGTGTAAACAGTAACTCCTGAACGAAAATAGGATTTAGAGTTAGTCGGTCCATGAACAAGTACTGACCGACTAGTTTAGCAACTAGTCGGTCGATGAACGTTCTTAGACCGACTAAGAGTAAACAGTAACTAGTGTCAAAATAATTGAAAGAGTTAGTCGGTCTGAGTACAAAGCTTAACCGACTAGTTTAACAACTAGTCGGTCGGAAGATGAACTTAGACCGACTAAGCAATGAACAGTAACTATACAAAAATTTAGATGATGAGTTAGTCGGTTAAAGAAGCATTGCCGACCGACTAGTTTGCAACCTAGTCGGTCAACAACTCTTCTTAGACCGACTAACGATAAACAGTAGCTTCCTCAGAAAATTTAGAAAGCTCACTAGTCGGTCCAAGAAGGATTGCCGACCGACTGGATCGTCATCTAGTCGGTCGGTGCCCCTTCTTATACCGGCTAATGAGCACCAAAAGTTCCGATACGGAGCGCGAGGCCCCGTGATCGAAACCTAAGACTCCTAGGCTTGATCTAATAGTTAGATACGACCGTTATGAAGCCCGTCACAAACGACGTACTTCGAAATCGACGATCCTAAGGAAGAAACGAGAAAATACGACGAATCGATCGAAAATGAAAGTTACGGAGACGAAAACCACACAAGAGGAGAAAATCCACCAAAACATATATTATATTATAGTAAATTCAGATACAAGAAAACCAGTCGTTACATCCTCCCCAACTTAAGAAAAATTCCGTCCTTGGAATTCCCAAATACTCACGAGTCTGGAAACAAAAGTGGGTAGCGCTCTCGCATCTCATCTTCTCTCTCCCAAGTGGACTCTCCCGGCGAACCGTGCCGCCACATCACCCTCACAAGATTGACAATCTTGTTCCGAAGTGATTTCTGACGCCTGTCCAGAATCTGCACTGGATGCTGGTCATACGTCAAATCTGAGCGAACGGCGATCTCCGAGAAATCCACGGCATGAGATGGATCGCTAATGTATCGACGAAGCTGCGACACATGGAAAACATTGTGAACTCCTTCCAAAGATGGCGGCAAGGCCAAGCAATACGCTACCTCGCCAACCCTCTCCAAAACATCAAATGGTCCAATGTATCGCGGGCTCAACTTTCCACGCTTCCCAAAACGAATCACACCACGATTCGGGGAAATCTTCAAGAACACATGGTCGCCCGGCTGAAACTCCAAAGGACGACGTTTAGCATCCGCCCAATGCTTAAAACGGTCCTGAGCAATCCTCAACCTCTCCCGAATATTCCTGACGATCTCCACGGCCTCCACAATCATCTCAGGTCCCAACAACTCCCGATCTCCAACGTCATCCCAACTCAATGGCGATCGACATTTCCTCCCATAAAGAGCGGCGAAAGGCGCCATGCCAATACTCGCCTGGAAGCTGTTGTTGTAGGAAAACTCCACCAAATGCAGATGGTCCTCCCACGAACCCTTGAAATCCAACATGCACGCCCTCAGCATGTCTTCCAAAATCTGAATCGTCCTCTCGGACTGGCCATCCGTCTGCGGATGGTACGCCGTGCTGAAACTCAGACGCGTACCCAAGCTCTTCTGCAAACTCTGCCAAAACTGAGATGTGAACCTCGTGTCTCTGTCCGACACGATACTCACGGGGACTCCATGAAGTCGCACGACTTCCTCCATATATCTCCTCGCTATCACCTCCGTGGACTGTCCCACTCGGAATGGAATAAAGTGCGCAGATTTGGTCAATCGATCTACGATCACCCAAATCACGTCATTCTGCTTCGGACTCCGAGGTAGTCCAGTCACGAAATCCATAGTGATGTGCTGCCACTTCCACTCCGGAATCGGAAGCGGTTGTAGCAACCCGGCCGAACGCTGATGCTCCGCCTTCACTTGCTGGCAAACCAAGCACTTGGCTACACTCCGAGCCACGCTCCTCTTCATACCATGCCACCAATAATTCAGACGAAGATCCTGGTACATCTTGGTGCCACCAGGATGCACAGAATACGGCGAACTGTGTGCCTCCACCATCAGCTCCTCTCTGATATCCCCAGCCGGCACACACAACCTGGCTCCAAACCTCAGCGAGCCATCCTCATGAATCAAAAAGTCAGTCCGCAGACCGGCTTCCACCTGCTCCCGAATCCTCACCAGCTTCGGATCCTCAGCCTGGCCAGCCTTAATCCGATCCACGATTGTCGACTGTACCTGCATGTACATCAACGACGAAGCCACTCCAGGAAGAACAATCTCCACGCCAGACTCGCAAAAATCCTGCTGCAATCTCCACTGCGAGGTCAAAATCATCACCGCTGGAAGCCTACTCAGCGCATCAGGAACCACATTCACCTTGCCAGGGTGATACTGCAAATCAATCTCATAATCCGCCATAAGCTCCAACCATCGACGCTGTCGCATGTTGAGCTCCTTCTGCGTGAAAATATACTTCAAGCTTTTGTGATCGGTGAAGATTTTCACTTTCTCACTCAGCAAGAAGTGCCTCCAAATCTTAAGAGCAAACACAACGGCAGCCAACTCCAAATCATGCGTCGGATAATTCTTCTCATGAACCTTAAGCTGACGAGACGCATACGCCATAACATGCCCGTGCTGATGCAACACGCAACCAAGACCCTTGCCAGAAGCATCGCAAAAGATCTCAAATCCACCGCTGCGGTCAGGCACGACAAGAATAGGGGCACTCGTCAACCTCTCCTTCAGAACACCAAAAGCACTCTCACAATCATCCGACCAAACATAAGCAACATCCTTCCGCGTCAACCTGGTCATCGGCTCAGCAATACGGGAAAAGTCCTTAATGAATCGTCGATAGTAACCAGCAAGACCAAGGAAACTCCGAATCTCAGACGCAGACGACGGAACAGGCCACTCCCTGATGGCCCTAATCTTCTCGGGATCCACAGAAATACCATCTCCAGTCACCACATGCCCCAGAAAAGCAACTCGATCCAGCCAAAACTCGCACTTCGAAAACTTAGCATACAAACGATGCTTCCTCAAAATTTCCAACACCGTCCTCAAGTGCGATGCATGCTCTTCCTCCGACTTCGAATAGATCAGAATGTCGTCGATAACGATAACGACAAACTTATCCAAAAAGTCGTAGAAAATCAGGTTCATCAGATTCATGAAAACCGCGGGCGCGTTAGTTACGCCGAAAGGCATAACCACAAACTCATAGTGTCCATACTTCGTCCTGAACGCTGTCTTCGGAACATCATCCCTCTTCACCTTCAACTGATGGTAACCACTCCTCAAATCCAGTTTAGAAAACACCCTCGAACCTCCAAGCTGATCAAAAATATCATCGATGCGAGGCAACGTGTATTTATTCTTAATGGTTACCGCATTCAATCCCCGATAGTCCACGCACATGCGACGCGAACCATCCTTCTTCTTAACCAGCAACACCGGTGCTCCCCACGGAGACACACTAGGATTAATATAACCCTTCAGCAACAGCTCATCCAACTGCTTCCGCAACTCTTCCAATTCTGCAGGTGCCATACGATACGTCGCCTTCGAAATCGGCTGCGCACCTGGAACGAGATCAATAGAAAATTCCAAAGCTCGTTCAGGCGGCAAACCAGACATCTCCTCGGGGAAGACGTCGCCAAAATCTCGCACCACAGCTGGCCACTCCAGCTCCATCTGCATAGCTACAGCCTCCACCGGCCTGGCCCGAAATCTGACAGGACCAAGCGAACTGCTACCACGACTGAACTCAAATACTGGATGTCCGGGAATCTCGAACACCACCTTCTTCCTCCTGCAGTCGATCGTAGCATAGAAGCTCGCAAGCCAATCCATCCCAAAGACCGCATCGTAGTTGGTGATGTTGTGGACAATGAAATCAGCATAAAGCTCATGTCCACAAACCACCACAGAGCAAGAACTGCACCCACGATGCACCGTGACTACTCCATTCCCTGTGACGATATTCCAACTCTTGGAGAGAGGGGACGTCGACAAGGAATGCTTCTCCACGAAGCTCTGGGCCAAAATGCACATCGACGCACCTGAGTCAAAGAGGACTCGGGCAGGGAACGTGCAAACCAAAACCACACCTAACAAACAGTCTAATCGATCAAATCTTATTCTAGCAATACCATACACAAGCATTCACATAATTTAACAATCAATTAATTAAGGAAAGAACAATCTAGATCGAAAGTTACCTGCAATGACCTCATCCATGGCCAGAACCTCCTCCTCAGTCATCAGAAATGCCTGCTTCCTCGGCGGAGCGGCCCGCTGAAAAGCCTGCTTCTGCGGAACGAGGGGCACCCCACGACCAGCGGGCACCGGGGCTCTCTGCTGCAACGGCGGGGCAGCAATAGGTGTCCCCCAAGGTTGCCTCAACCTCGGGCACTCCCTGAGAGCATGGGCGGGATCTCCATAAGCAATACATTGCCCCAAGAACTTCCTACACGATTCCTTGATATGACCCTCCTTGCCACAGAAATGGCAAACCTTCCGAACAGGCCCTCCTGGCCTCTTGAACTGAACAGGCTGGTTCGGCCTGAATCCAGGTCGAACCACAGCTCTCGCCTGCTCCACAGGTCTCTTCCCAGCACCAACAACAGACCCCTTCCTCTGGTTCACGAGCAGTTCCTGCCTCTTGGCAGCGACCAAAACCTTCTGATAAGATTCCCGGTCAGAAGAGGTCACAAAGCTCTGGAGCTCTGAAGCAAGCCCCTGCAGAAACCTCTGAGCTCGCTCCTCAGCGTCCTGCACCATCTTTGGTGCAAACCGACTAAGCCTCATGAACTCCTGGTGGTACATGTCCACCGACGAGTTCCCCTGCTTCAGATCGATAAAACGCTGCAGCATCTCTTCCCTGGCAGCCTTCGGGAAGAACTCACCATCAAATCTGGCCTTGAAGGTAGCCCAGACGATCGGCTCCTCCAACATATTTTCTTCAGCATCCCACCAATTCCTGGCGTTATCCTTCAGCTGGCGCTTCGCCAAGTCAACCCAACTAACTTCATTGACCTTGGACATCTTCAGATTGTCCTCGATATTCCTCATCCATTCATCAGCAGCAAGGGGACCTTCGGTTCCATCAAAATACGCAGGACCCAGCTCTCTGAACTGCTTCGCCCCGGGCTCAGGGCGAGGGGTTTCCACCACCCGAGCAGTTCGAGTCACCGGAGCATTCTGCACCTGCAGGAGCACACCCTGCTGAACCTGCATCATCTGCAACATCATCCTCATCATCTCCCCATTAGTGGGCTCCCGCTCGGGCTCCTCGTCATGAGGGGGCGCACCACTACCACCCCCACGGGTGATCCGCCTTCCTGCCATCTAATGACGCAGAAAACGAAACAATTAGACTCATAGCTTAGGGCTCAGATGTCGAAATTATTTGTTGGACAATCTTACATTATTATCGTTATCCCGATAATTGCAGTTACAGGGGACTTGCATGGGCCACCACTAAACCCTGTCACGGCCCGCTTCCCTAAAATGGAGGCGAGACGTGAAAAGGTCCGCACGGGAGTGGAGCGGTGAAGCCCCAAACCCGATAAGTGTCAAATTAGTAAAAGCAGCCCCCTGTAATTGCAATCGAAACAACAACAATAATAATATGAGACAGATAAGAAACACCAATCCCAAAGTTTGTCCACAAAATATTCAACAAGCAGAAAAGCCACCAGGCTAAAGGAAAGAGTCTAAGGGCCCAGAACAAGGCCAAACAAAAGCAACGACATAAATAAGTATAGGTGCCACGCACCGATAATAAAACAACTGTCTAACAAAAATAAAACACAACGGAGACACTAGGACTGGTCCCCAGTGTCCGCGTACTCCCCGTCCAACACGGGCGCAAGCTCGGCGTCCGCAAACACCTCACCCTCAGCAAGCAACTCAGGCTCAGGGTCTAACATGCGTCACCCAAAAGAGAAAGGGGCACATGTCAGCAAGTCTAAAAGACTTGAGCAAGGAAACTGAAAGTAACTAGCAACCTAGCACTTATAATATTAAGCAATGATATGGCAGTTAAGTATGATGCAACAGTTTAAAGAGAGGCAAACACGCACGATGTAGCAAGAGCTACCAAATCACTAATCACTTATCACTTAACACTTATCACTTATCACAGTTAATCACTTAGTGCATAGAGAGTCCACCTGCTGGCCAGCTCGTGGCTCAGTCCGCTTATCTCTATCACTATTAATAACACTTATCACTTAACACTTAGTGCATAGAGGGTCCACCTGCTGGCCACTCGTGGCTCAGTCCGCTTATCTCTATCACTATTAATCACTTGTGCACTAGAGAGTCCACCTGCTGGCCGGAGTGGCGGATCAAGCCAACTCGGGGCTCAGTCCGCTTATCTCTTACCCCACCCATATGTGTATCGAGCATTGGCAATGCCAATACACTGGCTCGCTTCTGGATCACGGGCCAGGAAGTGTATTTGGCATAGGGTTGTGCCCGCAACGCAGGTGCCTAGCCGGTATCCGAGCGTTGGGGTTTCCAACTACAGGGCTCGCTTCTGGAACACGAGCCAGGAATATAATATTGTAGCGTGTGCTACACAATCACAATAATTAATCACTATGCAATGACATGCACAAATGATTGCGTACCGTTAATTGAATTTAAACGTGACATACAAGCATGATGAGTGTGACGGACCAAGCTTCGTTGTCAAGCTAGGTCAATGGCGTCTAGACGGCTATCCTTTCACCATCTAGTCTCTTTTACGCTAAAGCAAGGTAATGGCCTAAGACATGGCCCAAATCAAGAGATGCAAGTTTCACTTGCCTATCACCGGGGATGACGGTTACGAAAGTTCGTTTCCGCGGATGCTAGCCTACGGGGAATCGCTGTTATGGGGAACAATCATCAAAACATAAGTATTTTATTAGGGTTTCATAAAAATTACAATAGGATAAGAAAACAACGGTAGATCGATTTCTTACCGAGAGGAGGCGGAAGAAACACTCCGGGGAACCCTAGGACCAGATCTGGAAATGATTGGGGAAGTTTGGAGAAACTAGGGTTTTGGGGGATTTTGGGGATTTGATGGGTTTTGATGGAGATTTGGGGAAGATGAGAAGTAGATAGGGTGAATGGATGGATTGGATGATGGTTTTAGGGTTTGGAATGAAGGATTGAAGCTTGGAGGAAGATGAGGGCTTAGAGGGGAAGAAACTAGGGCTTAGGGTCGTGTTGGAGAAGATGAAAACGTTTGGGTTGGGTATTTATAGGTTGAGCTCGCGGCTGCCCAGAAATTAGGGTTTTAACACAGACTAGTCGGTCAAAGAACAACCACTGACCGACTAGTTTGGCAACTAGTCGGTCGGTCGACCAACGCAGACCGACTAAGTGTAAACAGTAACTCCTGAACGAAAATAGGATTTAGAGTTAGTCGGTCCATGAACAAGTACTGACCGACTAGTTTAGCAACTAGTCGGTCGATGAACGTTCTTAGACCGACTAAGAGTAAACAGTAACTAGTGTCAAAATAATTGAAAGAGTTAGTCGGTCTGAGTACAAAGCTTAACCGACTAGTTTAACAACTAGTCGGTCGGAAGATGAACTTAGACCGACTAAGCAATGAACAGTAACTATACAAAAATTTAGATGATGAGTTAGTCGGTTAAAGAAGCATTGCCGACCGACTAGTTTGCAACCTAGTCGGTCAACAACTCTTCTTAGACCGACTAACGATAAACAGTAGCTTCCTCAGAAAATTTAGAAAGCTCACTAGTCGGTCCAAGAAGGATTGCCGACCGACTGGATCGTCATCTAGTCGGTCGGTGCCCCTTCTTATACCGGCTAATGAGCACCAAAAGTTCCGATACGGAGCGCGAGGCCCCGTGATCGAAACCTAAGACTCCTAGGCTTGATCTAATAGTTAGATACGACCGTTATGAAGCCCGTCACAAACGACGTACTTCGAAATCGACGATCCTAAGGAAGAAACGAGAAAATACGACGAATCGATCGAAAATGAAAGTTACGGAGACGAAAACCACACAAGAGGAGAAAATCCACCAAAACATATATTATATTATAGTAAATTCAGATACAAGAAAACCAGTCATTACACATTATGTTTGTTGGTGCTTCCATTAAAAGAGTCACACATGTTTGACTTGATTATGATCCTCTTTAGTATTAGATATCAACAAGGGATTGTGAGAAATTTCCCAACAGTTGGTATCAGAGCGATCAGGTTAGGAGTAGATTAGCCAGACATGTTGTCGTCAATTACGACTGGGTACAATATGTTAGTAAATGGATTCTCTAACTTATGTTTTAATGATGATCAAACACTAGTTATTGGGCTAACAATTTCATCTAAGTGTTATAGGATCTTTAGACCATGCAAATTGCTCAAGATTGCTCAAGCTTGGAGAATAAAGATCTCATAGCATATCTTGGCAAGTGAAAATGTGAATCAAAGGCATCAAGTAAAGTGGAAGTCTAGGTAAGAGCATGGAGCTTGAAGGATGCAACAAATCATGGATGAAGACTTTTTATTTTTGAATTTGTTGTAAATTTATTTTCTTGTCTTAGATTGATTGAATCTATATTTATTGCTTCTGTGGTGCTTGGTTCCTGTTCTTACTATTTTCTATCCCTAGATCCATTATGTTTGTTGGTGCTTCCATTAAAAGAGTCACACATGTTGGACTTGATTATGATCCTCTTTAGTATTAGATATCAACAAGGGATTGTGAGAAATTTCCCAACAGTTGGTATCAGAGCGATCAGGTTTGGAGTAGATTAGCCAGACATGTTGTCGTCAATTACGACTGGGTACAATATGTTAGTAAATGGATTCTCTAACTTATGTTTTAATGATGATCAAACACTAGTTATTGGGCTAACAATTTCATCTAAGTGTTATAGGATCTTTAGACCATGCAAATTGCTCAAGATTGCTCAAGCTTGGAGAATAAAGATCTCATAGCATATCTTGTCAAGTGAAAATGTGAATCAAAGGCATCAAGTAAAGTGGAAGTCTAGGTAAGAGCATGGAGCTTGAAGGATGCAACAAATCATGGATGAAGACTTTTTATTTTTGAATTTGTTGTAAATTTATTTTCTTGTCTTAGATTGATTGTAAAGTCTTGCATATGTCACACACACCTAGGATCACCCACACAATATTCCATATCATTCATATGTGTAACCCATAGAGCATCATAGCCCATAACCCAATCATCAGAAAAGTAGTCAAGTACTTTTGGTTTTTAGTCCACTAATTTGAACGGGTTAACATGACTGTGTTCTACATGGTAAAACAGCCGACTGCTTGATAGTCGACTGCCAGTGTTAAAACGGCCGTCTGTCAAACTTTATATAGTCGACAGTCGTGCCCAATTTTGCCCTCGCGTATAATCGTTTTATATCCGTTGGCATGGGCTTTTTGGTCATTTTCTAGAACACGATAGTGTACCTATATATTGGGGTTTCATGACCAGTTTTGTACAGAATCATTAGAGCCATATTTTGTGGAAAATATAGATGAAAAAGAAGAAGAAGAAGAGAAAGAAAAAGATATAGAACAATCCCAAAGTCCTAGCCTCACACACACACACACACACACACACACACACACACACACACACACACACACTTTGTGGTCATCATCAAGGCTTATAAAAGTGCGTTTTGTGCTTCAATTTGTTATCTCAAAAGGAAGAGGTGGTGTTGATCTCATTGAAGAGATTGATGTAAGAAAGACCTCTTGGGAAGAGGCAATGTAAACTATTTGGAGAAATAGTGGGTTTGAGCTGAGTGGGACTCGGGTGTTACTGGAGTAAGCTATGGGAGGCAAGTGGGACTTGCATATTCGAACCAGGGTACATTTTGTGTTTGCGTTTGGTTTGCTCCCCCAATCTCTCAATCTATTTGCCTCTCTTTACCTTGCATATTGAGTTTAATCCGCTGTGCATATTTATATTGCAAGATTAATTGTTGATTAGAACTAACTTGGGAAACTCTATTTGTAGTTCTAGGCAGATTTTTTAGAGGGAATTGTAAGTTTTATCTAGATACTAATCACCCTACAGTATCTGAAGGGTTTTCAACGATCCTTAGGGCACAAAAATCGACGTCTAGCCTAAGTTAGGCAGACGACGAAAACTTAAAAGCAGCGAAAAGATAACGTAAAACCATTTTAATTAAAGACCTAAAGAAATAAAACCCTAGCCAGAATCTCAACTATCCTGAGATGGGTCTGACCAACCCCTAAAGATAGATCGATCTATAAGAATTAACTGCAATTAAAATGCATAAATATAAACTACTAACCTTTGCCTTGCACACAAACTGCATAATCCCACGAACCAATGCCACGCGTTACGGCCGAGCCGCTTCTTCCAAGCCGAACCACGTCCCGAAGTGAGAAATTCCTTTATCATCGAGCCAACCACGTGCTCCAGAAAGTTTTACCATGAATGGATCCTCTATCAAGACTTGGGATCCGAATCCGAACTCCTTCGTGGCTTGGCTAGATCCCGAACAGGAGCAATGAAGTAGAAGGGAGAAAGAGGGAATTAAGTTTAAGCTTTGATCCGGGCTTGCTTACGTTTAATGGAGTTCCGCGGATCTGCAGCTTGGTACAAGTTTCAAGGAGTGGAGCTAGCCCGAATTTATATAGGAAGCTTACCACTCCTCTTCGCAAAATAATCAATGTGGGACTAAACAATTTAGAGAAATAATTAATTACACGTTTGCTTTTCATAAAGGCCAAACTTTAACGAATTATTTCTCTCACACCGTTGAACTCCGGAAGCGATATCATATATTAAATCGAATAGTATTAAACGGTGAACGCATATGAACAAATGACGCTTAATTCCGAGGTCATTTGACCCCTCAAACATTGCCTCATAGTTTGCCAAAAACTTGTTTTTTGAAACAATTCCAGCCGCAAAAAACGGGTTTCAAAAAACCCTAACAAAAAATTGTGGGCCCACCCGCAGGTCAGGCACGCCTGCCCAGCCGATGTGCACGCTTGCCCACTGCAGGCGGGAGTGCCCAGCCTGCCCGTATACGCAGGCTGGGCAAAGCCCAGCTGTAACAGCTGGGCTTTGACCAGCGGAATCTTGTGCTGGGCATTCGCCAGCACACTTACAACTGGGCTTCAATTGCTGGGCAATGCCCAACCCCTTTGGGCCTCCTTTTTTTGACTTTTGTATTTGTTCTTTCTTCAGCCCTACCGTGCTTGGACAAAAAACAAATGGATTCGAGACTTTCTTGGATTCTTAGATTGAGCTTGTTCTATACATTCATTATATAATATGCTCGTAAACACTTCACTACATATTTAAAACCCTTTTGTATTATATGCATTAATCCCACATTATTATTCTAAAGCGTATAACACAAATTATTGAGGACTTAATAAATTCCCATACATTGTATATTTTATCTCTCTTATCCTTCTTATTACTTGACGACGGTCCCACTCTGAGTGAGACCCTACAGCCTGACGCTACTATAGGTGGGGCTCAAAACCCCAGACGACAGTGACCACGAGTAGTAAGTTCCGTCCCTGTTTCGGTATCATCATTATGTGGTCAGCCCATTGACACGATTGTTGTCGAGACCACCTTGACTGTGTCCATGATGAATGTCGCAGTTTTAGTCCCTTCATTATAACTAGGTTGCTTAATCAAGCCTAGTGAATGGTCAACTGTCAACCCTAATAGTTTGAAACCAGTTAATCTCCATTGATCTTTAGTCGAATAATGTTGGACTTCTTCCAACATACTCTGGCCAAAGTTTTTACTAAAGACCGAACTAACACATGAGACATTAACTCCACAAACACAAGAGAGGCGAATTTTCTCTTGGTCATTACTCTCCTCGCACGCTTCATGTGACACCCAACCAAGGGCATTTCAATGGGGCTTGCTCCGATACTAGATCAGAGATCAAAGTGATACCGTTCATGTACATGTTTGTACAATGACATCAAGTCTAAGGACCAACTTGCCTATCATCACTGAGAGATATCATTGACAGATTAGTTTATGTTAACACTGTGATAAATTTTGTTGGGTTGTTCAGTGAACTTATTCTCTAATGAGCACCTATGTCTCGTCTTCGACTTTACCAAGTCAAACGACCATGAGATCATTGTCACCACTCCAAGCTAAAGACTGAGAGACAATGGTCTATCCGATGTGTCAATATCCTTTTCTTAAAACATCTATGACCACGAACGTTTTTAGACTTATGCTACAAACGGTCAAGCACTTCTCCTTGATCGAGATCTCCATCTTGATACATGGTTGACCTTGTATTAAGTCTCAGTACTTCACCTAAGTTCTAATGAAGACTACATTATTTTTTACTTAGGTAAATTTATACAAAACAACTTACTATTATTTCTAAAAAGATGTTTGTACATATACACAGAGATAAATTGCCTTGAGGGCATACACATATCCCAATATTTCCCACTTACACTCATGCACATTTATCCCGGTATCTCCTACCTCATTTACACATAAGTCTCTTCAGGCTTCATGTGGTAGAGCCTTTGTGACTGAATCTACTGAACTGGCTGCTGTATAGACTTAAGGGGTTCTGTGTTCCTCCTAGATCACACATTTGAATCTCTTCCTAGTGGTTTCCAAGTTCTCTTAGAATCCGTAACATTTTTCTTGCCTAGATCTCATCCAGCTCATCGTCCTTACCTAAAACATCCCTGATAGATTTAAACATATGTATGTTTGATACATATCGGAAGAATGTCATCCATGTAACATACGAGAATGAACCAAAATAGTCATTGGTCATCTGCACATTTCATATTCCTTTCTAATTGTCACGCCCCGCTTCCCTAAAATGGAGGCGAGACGTGAGAAGGTCCGCTCAAACGTGGAGCTGTGAAGCTGCACACCTAATAAGCGTCAATTTAGTATGAGCAGGTCCCTGTAAACGCAAAAGGAACAACAACAATAATAATAATGGAATGAGACAGATATGAAAAAACCCATCCCAAAGTTTGTCCACCAAAATATTCAACATCACAGAAAAGCCACCAGGCTAACAGGAAAGAGTCTAAGGCCCAGAACAAGGCCAAACAAAGGCAACACAAACATAACAGAGTATCAAACTAGGTGCCACGCACCGACGACTAAGCAGTCTAACAAAAGAAGCTAAACGAAGACACTAAGACTGATCCCCAGTGTCAACGAAGTCCTCGATCAACGCGGGTTCTGACTCAGCGTCAGCGAACACCACGTCCTCAGTAAGTGACTCAGGCTCGGGCTCTAACATGTGTCACCCAAAAGAGAAAAGGGGCACATGTCAGCAAGTTGAAAGACTCGTGCAAGGAAACGGAAAGAAAGGTAAACTAGCAAACTAGAAGTTAAAGTATGGTGCATGGCAAGTAAGGTAAGATGGTAACAAGAAAAGTAAAGTACAAGTAGCAAGTGGTTGTTGTGACATGTAATGTCAAGTAACAAGTACAAGTACAAGGGATCACTCAAAGAGTGCCCTATTGCCCGCAGGCTGGGTTCAAGTATCAAGTACAAGGGGTCACTCAACGAGTGCCCTATTGCCCGCAGGCTGTGTTGAGCTCGTCTTCTGGAACACAAGCCAGAAAGTGTAATTGGCATAGGATTGTACCCACGCAAGGTGGGTGCCTAGCCGGTATAAATAGTACAAGTATGTAGCGAAGGTACGCAATCACGATGAGTGTTCAAGCATGCAATGACATGAGCAGATATTCGCGTACCGTTAATTGTATTTAAACGTGGCAGGCAAAATGCAATGACATGAACATATTCGCGTACCGTTAATTTAAATTAAACATGGTAGTTAAAATGCAATAGCAGTTAAGGATGCATGGATGACATGAACAGTTAATACGCGTACCGTTAATTTAAATTAAACATGGCAGTTAAAATGCAATAGTAGTTAAGGATGCATGGATGACATGAACAGTTAATACGCGTATTAAATTAAACATGGCAGTTAAAATGCAATAGCAGTTAAGGATGCATGGATGACATGAACAGTTAATACGCGTACCGTTAAGGGAAAGTAAACGTGACATAGAAGCATGATGAGGGTGACGGACCAAGCTTCGTTGTCAAGCTAGGTCAATGGCGTCTAGACGGCTATCGTTTCACCGTCTAGTCTCTTTTACGCTAAAGCAAGGTAATGGCCTAAGACATGGCCCAAATCAAGAGATGCAAGTTTCACTTGCCTGATACCGAGATTGACGAGCAATGAAGATCGTCACACAAGCTAACTACGGAATGGATCACTGTTATGTCAAAACAATCATTAGCACAATGATTCTAAATTGGTTTCTTATTAGAACCCTAATCATCTAATAATCCATTTTATTAGGGTTTCACAATGTCAATGTGGGTTATGCTAAAACTAAAGGAATCGAGTATTACCGTGAAGAAGCGAAGGAACGATGCCGAGCAACCACGGCAACGGAAGAACGATCCGGCTTAGATCTGGAAATGAGGGAAAAATATGGAGAAATGGGGTTTGATGTGGATTTTGGGGGTTTGATGAAGGTTTGGGGAAGATGGAAGGTGGGTTGTGACAAGGGAGGGTTTGGATGAGGAAGGATGAGCTTGGGATGGAGGATTAATGGTTTGAGGAAGATGGGGGCTCAATGGGGGAGAAATTAGGGTTTTAGGTCATGAGGGAGGAGAAGAAAACGTTTGGAGGGGTATTTATAGAGTTTGGTGGCGGCTAGGGCAAAACTAGGGTTTCTTGTACTGTTTAGTCGGTCAAAGAACAACCACTGACCGACTAGTTTGGGAACTAGTCGGTCGGTTGACCAACGCAGACCGACTAAGTGTAAACAGTAACCCAGACGAAAATTAGGATTTAGATTTAGTCGGTCAAAGAACAATTACTGACCGACTAGTTTGACATCTAGTCGGTCGATGAACGTTCTTGGACCGACTAAGAGTGAACAGTACTCGACTGTACAGAAGAACTAAGAATTAGTCGGTCTGAGTACAAAACTTAACCGACTAGTTTAACAACTAGTCGGTCGAAAGATGAACTTAGACCGACTAAGAAGGAACATTAACTGGTACCAAAAATACTTAATGAGTTAGTCGGTTAAAGAAGCATTGCCGACTGACTAGTTTGCAACCTAGTCGGTCGACCAACTTTCTTAGACTGACTAACGACAAACAGTAACTCCTGAACATTTAACAAAGCCAACTCGTCAGTTCAAGAAGGTTTTCCGACCGACTGGATCGTCATCTAGTCGGTCGGTGACCCTTCTTACACCGACTAACGTGCACAGAAAGTTCCGAAATGGAGCGCGAAGCTCCGGGATGGTTTCCTAAGTCTCCTAGGCTCGTTCTAACTCTAAGATATCGACGTTATGAAGCCCGTCACGAATGACTTGCAGCCCCACTGAGAAAACATTTTTCACGTTTTCGTTTCCTTTGTCAAACCGATCCACCGAATCAATCCCACCCATTTAATTAGAAGCAAACCCTTTGTCGGCAGCCGGAGGAAAACGTTTTGGTTCTTTCCCCCTTACGTAGTCAATAAAATTATTAATTAGCCTCATAAATTTCTCTTTTAGTATTTTATTATATTTCTTTATTATTTAAACCCCTTGATAACTCCCCACCTTCTCATCTCCCAGGCTGTCTCACACTCAAGTCCTTTTCATCTTCCCTACCTTAAAGAAACCACAGACCTCTTCTTTAATTTGGGGAAAGCGCCATCCCTTGCGAGGTCCTCCTCCGCCCAAGGGATCCGGCCACTAATCTTCTCCCCTGCGCAACCCACGGCCTCCTCCCCTTGGGCCGCCCAGCCCCTGCCTCCCTCCTCCAGCCGGTGGTAGCCCACGACGACACCCCTGCTACCATTTCCGGCCACCATCCAAAGGAGGCCGAGCCTCATCCCTCCTCTGTCACCCACGATCGCTACCGAGCTCCCCAAACCTGTCCGCGCCCGCGCCCCACGCTCTGGCCGCCTAGATCCGCACCGCCCCATGCCCAAGCCGAGCCCCCGTTGCCACCGTGTGCTCCCTTGCCGAAAGAAGAAAGACAGAGTGGAGAAATAGAATGAAGAGTAAAAAAAAGAAATGGAAAAGGAGAACAGAGAGAAGCAAAGAAGACAAATAGAATGGAGAAACTGTGAGTAACGAGAAGACCAAAATCATGTATAATAATTGGTATATCATAAGATGATATTAGTATTAAATATTATTTTTATCTTTCAGAAAGAGTTTCAGGAGTCAACGTCAGGCTTGCCAAACCAACGATATAGTTGACGCTTCCCTTGGCACATGTCGCCTGCCAAGCATTCGATGCAATTCCTCAATGAGATCCCGACGACTTTTTGAGTTCCGACGACCCCGATTCTGTTGCCGGTTAACCCCAATGCTCGTCCCCTATCTCGGGTCCACGCAACCTATAGTAGGTCACCCATCAATTCCTTAATTTGGTAAATTAAGTTTTGAATTATAAAATGAACTCATTTCGTATTAAATTAAAGATAACACTAAGTTGATCCCTAAGATGAATTTTTAATTTAATTTTGTTGCAACAAAGTTAATAGTAATACATGTTGTACACAACAAATTAAAATAATGGCAGATAATACATGTTGTATTATTGGTGATTAAGCAAGTACCCAATGCATTTTAAATGTGGCATTAAAATATATTAACATGCATTTTTTTTATGTTACTAAAAATGCACAGAGTTATCTACTTTCATGTATTAGCTTTTTGACAGTTATTACCTTCATCAATTTTAATATCAGTGCATTTTTCTGTAACAATGACGGCTACCATGTGATAATCAAATATCAGGGTGCTCAACATACAATTAACATTAATGGGAATATACGAAGGGGAACTGGCAATTATAACATGACAATGTCCATTAATTTGTCACTTGAGCACCCTCATGTAATAAACTCTTAGAGGATTCGGTTTATTGCATTCTTGTATCACACCAGAGTGTTAATAAATCCCACCATTATCATTATAGTGCCAACATGCATTTAAAATGTAAGTGGATGACATTATTAATGTTGAACAATTTTTAAATTGATAGCATTACCATCCACAACTGCGAGTTAAACTCTAAAGTTATGAACTTCTATGAGGATAATGTTACCTAAAATCTAGACGTAAAATGACACGTGAAATTACCATCGCGACATTCTTGACTAAAAATGTGATCCAACGACATATAACTTGATATACCTTAGTTTAGAACAATAACTAGAATAACTAGCTTTCTGTGTCAAATCTGTTAATTCTCATTTTCAGCACTTTTACTAATTATTATAAATGCTATTATTTAATGACGCAGATACATCGTGTCATTTCCTGTTGTTACTCGGACAACCCAAACTGTCCCAGTCAGGCAAGCGTGCAGTTATTTTATGTTTTTGTGCTATCTGATGTTGTACACTTAATTGCTGACACAAACACACTTTTTTATAGAATTGCTAGACTTAAACTCGGTGTGCATGTGTATGGACCCCTTAATAATCAAAATGAACACACTTTGTGAATGATAATGTTTCTGGACATGTATGGTTAATTTTAGAACTGTTGATAATTATAGGATGTTAAATGCCGTTGGCTCCCGTAGTTAAATGCCGTTGGCTCCCGTAGTTAAATGCCGTTGGCTCCCGTAGTTAAATGCCGTTGGCTACCGATGTTACATGCCGTTGGCTACCAGTTGCCGTTGGCTACCAGATGTTACTGCCGTTGGCTATTAGTTAATCTCGTCGGTCACATGTGATTACGTCACATGCGACTAGTCTGGACTCGTGTTTCAGTATATGGCGGATTAGCATCCTGGCACGTGATTCAGGAAAATACACTTGGGTGGGGTTGGTTCCCGGGCACTAGCCTGGTAGTAAACGGATCGCCTTCGGGGGCACTTGAAGGTGTATTTATTTACTATTCGTCTAACGGCGGGAATCTTATTCACGGACTTGCACACACAGTTAAATAATCAAAAAAGAAAGTTAATTGACAGACTGATGTTACATTGCTCAACTGCCATGTTAATTTTTACAGCTGAAATGTCATGCTAATGTAACTTGTTGCTTTAACTACCATGCTAGGGTAACTTTTATAATTGTTTTAACTGCTTCAGTTCATTGAAATACATGATAGTATAAATTCTTTTAACTGCTGTTAAAACTGCCATATATATAACTTGTTATATATATCTTGCCTTGGGTCATCTGACATCTACTTGCAGACCCTTGCTGACATACATTCATGTTGTTTGAATGTATGTCAGGTTACGAGACAGGTTACTAGGAGGACTAGCTGAGATAGCTGAATCAGTGGACCAAGAACTTTCATTGCACTTCTTTCCACTTATTGTACGGGTCATAAGACCCACTCCTCTTTTCTACATTGTTGTAATACCATTGAGACATTTGAGATTGTAATAATGTTTTTTTATCTGCGTTGTTTTTAAGTAATGCAAGCAAGAACCTGCAGTTTTTACACAGACGCTTATTGTGATAAGTCAAGGGGAAAGAAAAGCAAAAGTACCTCCTCCAGACTTGCACAAGCGGGCCCGTTCACGTCCTCGCTCTCAAGTCTAATGGGAAGCGGGGCGTGACAGGTTTTAGTGGTGGCCCATGCAGGTCAATGCTCATGCAAAATACTTTAAAACAACATAGATAATATTACAATCTTGACTCTCAAACAATACCTTCTTTAGAATTTTCTACGGCCAATCAACTTCAGTAGAAAATTCCAGTCCTAAGTTTCCTGATCCTTAGTCAACCAAATCAGTATTCCTTGATTTTTAATCTCCTTCATTTTACATTCCACTTTTGACCTTAGAAATCCATCGTAGTCTTTTCACAAGTCAATTCCTACCTGTACTCACATTTCTAATCCTTGCTTTCGACCCATGTGATCTTCCGAACGGCCATCTTTATCCTTTGAATGAATCCCATTACTATGCTGATTTTACTATCGATATCTCTTTTATGAAATTTCTCGCCCAATTTAACTTCTTTAAAAATCTTTTACACAGGTCTCACACTTTTCCACTGACTTAAAATTATTCATTGATTTTGAGTTTCCTTCACTGAAAATTTTTAGTCACAAACTTTTTAATGATTTCAAATCTATACTATCCTATTTTACTTCTTACATATGGGATTCTTTATCTTTAAACTCTTTTAATGGCACGCATATAAATGATAAACTTCCTTCAATGGACCATGATCCGGTCAATGTGCTTGGCTAAGTTCGTTGAATCACCCTAGCTAGACTGGGGGTAAGTGATCCTGGCTTGTCACTTCTCTGACCGTGTCCGCTGGGCCGTAAGGACGTGATTCATGACTATGTATAGCATTTTCTCACCATACTACAACAGATTTCAAAACAACTGATCATACAATAATTTTAAATACTTTTTATATTAAATAAACTTCAACCATCTCAGTATCTTAGTTCTGTATTCGTCGTATTTATACTTTAGAATTTTTTTGTAAAAAAAAATCTATCTTCATTTTTGAAACAAACACTACACCCATGACTCTTTTGTCTAGTGCTTATTTACTCTTTTATCTTGTACCACATACTCACTATCCTTATATACGTTATTAGGACATTGTCACATTTTACACA
The DNA here is from genome assembly GCA_030789695.1 of Scilla litardierei. Taxonomy (NCBI): domain Eukaryota; kingdom Viridiplantae; phylum Streptophyta; class Magnoliopsida; order Asparagales; family Asparagaceae; genus Scilla; species Scilla litardierei. The sequence continues at coordinate 242,135,373 of CM061142.1, read as the reverse complement.
TACCTACCACTCTCCCATTTAATCATTCATAACCATCTCTATGCCACCGTCGTTACTTCTGCACTTGCACAGTCACCTTTACTTTATGCATTACATGCACTTTACTTACCACACTTGAGCAGCCACCAGTACCTTACCTTCCGCTCGTATATACATGTCTGTTCTTACTTCTTGCACATGTAAGATCATTTTTCTGATCGAGCTAACTCCATATCCTTGCCTCACCTGAAACCATTCGTCGCAAACTTGAATTGTTACATCATACAACTCTGTATCCTACACAACCTCTTGATTATCACATTAATGCATCTATTTACTTATTTTAGCAAGATTAGTTTTAAGTTTGCGTTATAACTCCTATAAAAAAAGTTTTCTTCTACCTTTATTTCTATCAACAGTGTTGAATTTGTTATGCATTATGTTGATAGGATGTGAGATATGATTATTATTATTAGGAGATTATAATTATGGATAGGATTAGTTTGAGATGATGTAAGGTTTTGAGATGATGTAAGATGTAGCTGTATTGATTGTTTACAATATGATAGATAGAATGATGTGTTCAAGAGCTATATTTCACATTTGGACTACCCATATGGTTTTAATAGAATTCAATACTATGAATACAGAAAGATGAGTACATTACGGATTTGGAATTTATATTAGTAACAGTTGAGAGTAGCCTTGTAGATATTACATGATTTATGATGACGATAATGATTAATAGAGTATGTAAAGTAACAAGACTTCATCGTACGGATAGAGTGATGGAGACGTCGGAAATAACGTGATATGTTGGTACGAATGGATAGTTGTGTAATTGATCTAAGTTGCTTATGATAAGGTACAATAAGAAATGATGAGATATGATTTAATAATTTGTTAATTAAGAGTTGTCACGATGAAGAATGAATTGAGAGCCTGGTAAATGTGGATAGTTGATGGTGATGTATATTAGGCGTATTTGTACTTGTCGTCTTATGTTAGTAATTGGTAGAGCATCGTTATATCAATGGATTAATATAAGAATAAGATTGGAAATTGGGATTTGTGGGTGCCACAATTTTAGTGCTACAGTTTAAGTTATACGATGATCAACGTGATGACATGTTTTGGATAAGACTGTTTATGGGAAGAATATTTTCGGAGAAATTGGCTACAGAGAAACTATACATTGGAGATCTCGCAGAGACGTTACTGCCCTATCAACAGATAATAAGTGAAGAATGAGGAAAATTGAAGGATGTTATTGATTGATGATATTTAGTAAGATTGTCTTATATTATTTTGAAGTAAGGACTTTGAGTTAGAAATTCGAACGATAAGGTTAGACCTGTAGCTAAGTGCTAGGATGTGATTACTGTTATAGAGTTGTTCGATGATAAGATGAGCAGTGATGATTGATTTGAAGAAAACCTTGAAGTTACAGGTTAGGCGGTTATTATGTTAGGACATTGGAGTTGTAGATATATATACATATTCTCTCACCATGCCTTTGGCACTTTTGTGCAAATTCATGGGCGCCGCCCCTAGTCTTTTCACTTGTCCTCTAATAGTTAAGGCCATCGATGGTGCTTAGTCATCCGAACCTCTTTTTGAAACTCAATCTTAAACACATCACTTGCGTCTTTTCCTAACAAATTTCATTTCTTCGTCTCGAAGTATTTCAGGTCATAATTTACCTCATAGAAATACGAGAGCATTACCCATATTTGTTTCCTGCTACTTAATTGATAGGAAATTCCGAGGACGGAATTTTTATAAGGTGGGTAGGATGTGACGGCCTGTATCTATTACTACCCGTATTTTAGTATAAATACTTTCCTTAACAGGTTTAAATAATAAGATCCGTAAAATAATTAAGTTTTGAGATACTAAATTAGCTTTTTATATTCACTAATTACTTTTAGCTAATTTATTTTTCTAATTACGTTTTTATTAATTACGTATCTTAATTACAATTAATCTTTATATGTTAGCAGCCCCACTGAGAAAACATTTTTCACGTTTTCGTTTCCTTTGTCAAACCGATCCACCGAATCAATCCCACCCATTTAATTAGAAGCAAACCCTTTGTCGGCAAGCCGGAGGAAAACGTTTTGGTTCTTTCCCCCTTACGTAGTCAATAAAATTATTAATTAGCCTCATAAATTTCTCTTTTAGTATTTTATTATATTTCTTTATTATTTAAACCCCTTGATAACTCCCCACCTTCTCATCTCCCAGGCTGTCTCACACTCAAGTCCTTTTCATCTTCCCTACCTTAAAGAAACCACAGACCTCTTCTTTAATTTGGGGAAAGCGCCATCCCTTGCGAGGTCCTCCTCCGCCCAAGGGATCCGGCCACTAATCTTCTCCCCTGCGCAACCCACGGCCTCCTCCCCTTGGGCCGCCCAGCCCCTGCCTCCCTCCTCCAGCCGGTGGTAGCCCACGACGACACCCCTGCTACCATTTCCGGCCACCATCCAAAGGAGGCCGAGCCTCATCCCTCCTCTGTCACCCACGATCGCTACCGAGCTCCCCAACCTGTCCGCGCCCGCGCCCCACGCTCTGGCCGCCTAGATCCGCACCGCCCCATGCCCAAGCCGAGCCCCCGTTGCCACCCGTGTGCTCCCTTGCCGAAAGAAGAAAGACAGAGTGGAGAAATAGAATGAAGAGTAAAAAAAAGAAATGGAAAAGGAGAACAGAGAGAAGCAAAGAAGACAAATAGAATGGAGAAACTGTGAGTAACGAGAAGACCAAAATCATGTATAATAATTGGTATATCATAAGATGATATTAGTATTAAATATTATTTTTATCTTTCAGAAAGAGTTCAGGAGTCAACGTCAGGCTTGCCAAACCAACGATATAGTTGACGCTTCCCTTGGCACATGTCGCCTGCCAAGCATTCGATGCAATTCCTCAATGAGATCCCGACGACTTTTTGAGTTCCGACGACCCCGATTCTGTTGCCGGTTAACCCAATGCTCGTCCCCTATCTCGGGTCCACGCAACCTATAGTAGGTCACCCATCAATTCCTTAATTTGGTAAATTAAGTTTTGAATTATAAAATGAACTCATTTCGTATTAAATTAAAGATAACACTAAGTTGATCCCTAAGATGAATTTTTAATTTAATTTTGTTGCAACAAAGTTAATAGTAATACATGTTGACACAACAAATTAAAATAATGGCAGATAATACATGTTGTATTATTGGTGATTAAGCAAGTACCCAATGCATTTTAAATGTGGCATTAAAATATATTAACATGCATTTTTTTTATGTTACTAAAAATGCACAGAGTTATCTACTTTCATGTATTAGCTTTTTGACAGTTATTACCTCATCAATTTTAATATCAGTGCATTTTTCTGTAACAATGACGGCTACCATGTGATAATCAAATATCAGGGTGCTCAACATACAATTAACATTAATGGGAATATACGAAGGGGAACTGGCAATTATAACCATGACAATGTCCATTAATTTGTCACTTGAGCACCCTCATGTAATAAACTCTTAGAGGATTCGGTTTATTGCATTCTTGTATCACACCAGAGTGTTAATAAATCCCACCATTATCATTATAGTGCCAACATGCATTTAAAATGTAAGTGGATGACATTATTAATGTTGAACAATTTTTAAATTGATAGCATTACCATCCACAACTGCGAGTTAAACTCTAAAGTTATGAACTTCTATGAGGATAATGTTACCTAAAATCTAGACGTAAAATGACACGTGAAATTACCATCGCGACATTCTTGACTAAAAATGTGATCCAACGACATATAACTTGATATACCTTAGTTTAGAACAATAACTAGAATAACTAGCTTTCTGTGTCAAATCTGTTAATTCTCATTTTCAGCACTTTTACTAATTATTATAAATGCTATTATTTAATGACGCAGATACATCGTGTCATTTCCTGTTGTTACTCGGACAACCCAAACTGTCCCAGTCAGGCAAGCGTGCAGTTATTTTATGTTTTTGTGCTATCTGATGTTGTACACTTAATTGCTGACACAAACACACTTTTTTATAGAATTGCTAGACTTAAACTCGTGTGCATGTGTATGGACCCCTTAATAATCAAAATGAACACACTTTGTGAATGATAATGTTTCTGGACATGTATGGTTAATTTTAGAACTGTTGATAATTATAGGATGTTAAATGCCGTTGGCTCCCGTAGTTAAATGCCGTTGGCTCCCGTAGTTAAATGCCGTTGGCTCCCGTAGTTAAATGCCGTTGGCTACCGATGTTACATGCCGTTGGCTACCAGTTGCCGTTGGCTACCAGATGTTACTGCCGTTGGCTATTAGTTAATCTCGTCGGTCACATGTGATTACGTCACATGCGACTAGTCTGGACTCGTGTTTCAGTATATGGCGGATTAGCATCCTGGCACGTGATTCAGGAAAATACACTTGGGTGGGGTTGGTTCCCGGGGCACTAGCCGGGTAGTAAACGGATCGCCTTCGGGGGCACTTGAAGGTGTATTTATTTACTATTCGTCTAAACGGCGGGAATCTTATTCACGGACTTGCACACACAGTTAAATAATCAAAAAAGAAAGTTAATTACAGACTGATGTTACATTGCTCAACTGCCATGTTAAATTTTTACAGCTGAAATGTCATGCTAATGTAACTTGTTGCTTTAACTACCATGCTAGGGTAACTTTTATAATTGTTTTAACTGCTTCAGTTCATTGAAATACATGATAGTATAAATTCTTTTAACTGCTGTAAAACTGCCATATATATAACTTGTTATATATATCTTGCCTTGGGTCATCTGACATCTACTTGCAGACCCTTGCTGACATACATTCATGTTGTTTGAATGTATGTCAGGTTACGAGACAGGTTACTAGGAGGACTAGCTGAGATAGCTGAATCAGTGGACCAAGAACTTTCATTGCACTTCTTTCCACTTATTGTACGGGTCATAAGACCCACTCCTCTTTTCTACATTGTTGTAATACCATTGAGACATTTGAGATTGTAATAATGTTTTTTTATCTGCGTTGTTTTTAAGTAATGCAAGCAAGAACCTGCAGTTTTTACACAGACGCTTATTGTGATAAGTCAAGGGGAAAGAAAAGCAAAAGTACCTCCTCCAGACTTGCACAAGCGGGCCCGTTCACGTCCTCGCTCTCAAGTCTAATGGGAAGCGGGGCGTGACAGATATCGACGTTATGAAGCCCGTCACGAATGACTTGCTAAAACACACCGACCGACGGAAGATTCTAGAGAATCACGACGAAACGAACGAAAATAAAAACTATGGAGACGGAAATGGAAATCACATTCAAGGAGAAGCAACCAAATATATATATATATATAATAAAATCCATACATGAGAAACTAGTCGTTACATCCTCCCCAACTTAAGAAAAATTCCGTCCTCGGAATTTCCCAACACTCACGTGTCCGGGAACAAAAGTGGGTAGCGCTCTCGCATCTCATCCTCATTCTCCCAAGTAGACTCTCCGGGCGAGCTGTGTCGCCACATCACCCTCACAAGATTGACAACCTTGTTCCGAAGCGACTTCTGACGCCTGTCCAGAATCTGCACTGGATGCTGGTCATACGTCAAATCTGGGCGAACGGTAATCTCCGAGAAATCCACAGCATGAGATGGATCACTGATGTATCGACGAAGCTGCGACACATGGAAAACATTGTGAACTCCTTCCAAAGTTGGCGGCAAGGCTAAGCGATAAGCTACCTCGCCAACTCTCTCCAGAATATCAAACGGTCCAACGTATCGCGGGCTCAACTTCCATCGCTTCCCAAAACGAATCACTCCACGATTCGGGGAAATCCTCAGAAACACATGATCGCCCGGCTGAAACTCCAAAGGACGACGTTTAGCATTCGCCCAATGCTTAAAACGGTCCTGAGCAATCCTCAACCTCTCCCGAATATTCCTGACAACCTCCACAGCCTCCACAATCATCTCAGGTCCCAACAGCTCCCTATCACCAACGTCATCCCAACTCAATGGCGATCGACATTTCCTCCCATACAAAGCGGCGAAAGGCGCCATGCCAATAGACGCCTGGTAGCTGTTGTTGTATGAGAACTCTACCAAGTGTAGATGGTCCTCCCACAAACCCTTGAAATCCAACATGCACGCTCTCAGCATGTCTTCCAAGATCTGAATTGTCCTCTCGGACTGGCCATCCGTCTGCGGATGGTACGCCGTGCTGAAACTCAGACGCGTACCAAAACTCTTCTGCAAACTCTGCCAGAACTGAGATGTGAACCTCGTGTCCCTGTCCGACACGATGCTCACGGGGACTCCGTGAAGTCGCACGACCTTCTACACGATTCACGTTACATCACTATCCAAACTAGGAAAAGGAAATAAAAACGGAGAGTAAAAGAATTTACCTCCATATATCTCCTTGCTAGCGCCTCAGTGGACTGTCCCACTCGGAAAGGAATAAAGTGCGCGGATTTGGTCAATCGATCTACGATCACCCAAATCGCGTCATTCTGCTTCGGACTCCGAGGTAGCCCAGTCACGAAATCCATAGTGATGTGTTGCCACTTCCACTCCGGAATCGGAAGTGGTTGCAGAAACCCTGCCGTACGCTGATGCTCCGCCTTCACTTGCTGGAAAACCAAACACTTGGCTACACTCCGAGCCACACTCCTCTTCATACCATGCCACCAATAGTTCAGACGAAGATACTTGTACATCTTGGTCCCACCAGGATGCACGGAATACGGCGAGCTATGTGCCTCCACCAACAACTCCTCTCTAATATCTCCAGCTGGCACACACAACCTGGCTCCAAACCTCAGCGAGTCATCCTCATGAATCAAAAAGTCAGTCCGCAGACTGGCTTCCACCTGCTCCCGAATCTTCACCAGCTTCGGATCCTCAGCCTGGCCGGCCTTGATCCGATCCACGATCGTCGACTGTACATGCATACACATCAACGAAGAAGCCTCCTCAGGAAGAACAATATCCATACCAGACTCGCAAAAATCCTGCTGCAATCTCCACTGCGAGGTCAAAATTATCACCGTTGGAAGCCTACTCAGCGCATCAGGAACCACATTCACTTTGCCAGGGTGATACTGCAAATCAATCTCATAATCCGCCATGAGCTCCAACCATCGACGATGTCGCATGTTGAGCTCCTTCTGAGTAAAAATATACTTCAAGCTTTTGTGATCGGTGAAGATCTTCACTTTCTCACTCAGCAAGAAGTGCCTCCAAATCTTAAGGTCAAACACAACAGCAGCCAACTCCAAATCATACGTCGGATAATTCTTCTCATGAACCTTGAGCTGACGAGAAGCATAAGCCACAACATGCCCGTGCTGATGCAACACACAACCGAGACCCTTGCCAGAAGCATCGCAAAAGATCTCAAATCCACCGCTGCGATCAGGCACAACAAGAATAGGGGCAGTCGTCAAACTCTCCCTCAGAACACCAAAAGCATTCTCACAATCACCTGACCAAAAAAAAGCAACATCCTTCCGCGTCAATCTGGTCATCGGCTCGGCAATACGGGAAAAGTCCTTAATGAATCGCCGATAGTAACCAGCAAGCCCAAGGAAACTCCGGATCTCAGACGCCGACGACGGAACAGGCCACTCTCTGATGGCCCTAATCTTCTCGAGATCCACTGAAATACCATCTCCAGTCACCACATGCCCCAGAAAAGCAACTCTATCCAGCCAAAACTCGCACTTTGAAAATTTAGCATACAACCGATGCTTCCTCAAAACCTCCAACATCGTCCTTAAGTGCGAGGCATGCTCCTCCTCCGACTTCGAATAGATCAGAATGTCGTCAATAAAGATAACGACAAACTTATCTAAAAAGTCGTAGAAAATCAGGTTCATCAGATTCATGAAAACTGCGGGTGCGTTAGTTACGCCGAAAGGCATAACCACAAACTCATAGTGTCCATACTTCGTCCTGAAAGCTGTCTTCGGCACATCATCCTTCTTCACCTTCAACTGATGGTAACCACTCCTCAAATCCAATTTAGAAAACACCCTCGAACCTCCAAGCTGATCAAAAATATCATCGATGCGAGGCAACGGGTATTTATTCTTAATAGTCACCGTATTCAGCTCCCGATAGTCCACGCACATGCGACACGAACCATCCTTCTTCTTTACCAACAACACCGGTGCTCCCCACGGAGACACACTAGGGTTGATGTAACCCTTCTGCATAAGCTCATCCAACTGCCTACACAACTCCTCCAACTCTGCTGGCGCCATACGATATGGTGCCTTCGAAATGGGCTGTGCACCTGGAATAAGATCAATAGAAAACTCCAAAGCTCGATCAGGCGGCAATCCAGACATCTCCTCGGGGAAGACGTCACCAAAATATCGCACCACAGCTGGCCACTCCAACTCCATCTGCATAGCCACAACATCCACCGGTCTGGCCCGAAATCTGACCGGACCCAGCGAACTACTACCACGACTGAACTCAAATACAGGATGTCCGGGAATCTCGAACACCACCTTCTTCCTCCGACAGTCAATCGTAGCATAGAAGCTCACAAGCCAATCCATCCCAAGGACCGCATCATAGTTGATGATGTCGTGGACAATGAAATCAGCACAAAGCTCATGTCCACAAACCACCAACAGATAAAAATTGCACCCACGATGCACCGAGACCACACCGTTCCCTGTGACGATATTCCAACTCTTAGGAAGAGAGGACGTCAACAAGGAATGCTTCTCCACGAAGCTCCGGGCCAAAATGCACATCGACGCACCTGAGTCAAAGAGGACTCGTGCAAGAAATGTGCAAACCAAAACCACACCTAGCAAACAATCTAACAATCAAATCCTATTCTAGTAACAAGCATGAGATAGTAACCAACATAATCAACAATCAAACTAAGGAAGAAAAATAGCTAGAATGAGCGTTACCTGTAATAACCTTATCCATGGCCACGCTCTCCTCCTCAGTCATCAGAAAGGCCTGCCCTCTCGGCGGAACAGCCTGCCGAAAGGCCTGTCTCTGTGGAACAAGAGGCGCTCCACGTCCAACGGGCACAGGAGCTCGCTGCTGTAACGGCTGTGCTGCAATAGGAGCCCGCCAAGGCTGCTTCGACTTGGGACACTCCCTGATGGTGTTGGCAGGATCTCCGCAGATAATGCACTGTCCTAGAAACCTCCTACACTGATCCCTGAGGTGTCCAGTCTTGCCACAGAAATGGCAAGTCTTCAGAATAGGCCCTCCTGGCCTCTTGAACTGCACCGGATGATTAGGCTTGAAACCAGGCCTAACCACCGCCCTGGCCTGCTCCATAGGCCTCTTCCCAGCTCCTGAATCAAGTCCCTTCCTCTGGTTCAAATTCAACTCTTGCCGCCTCGCAGCAATCAGAACCTTCTGATATGTCTCCAGGTCAGAAGAGGTCACAAAGCTCTGAAGCTCCAAGGCTAGTCCCTGAAGAAATCGCTGAGCTTTCTCATCGGCATCTTGCACCATCTTTGGTGCAAACCGACTGAGCCTCGTGATCTCTTGGTGATACTGATCCACCGACAAGCTCCCCTGCTTCAGATCTATGAAGCGCTGCAGCATCACCTGCCTAGCAGCCTTCAGAAAGAACTCTCCATCAAATCTGGACTTGAAAAGGTAGACCAAACTATTGGCTCCACCAGCATCTTCTCTTCAGCATCCCACCAGTTTCTGGCATTGTCCTTCAGCTGCGTCTTAGCCAAATCAACCCATCCAGCCGGGTTAATCTTCGCCATCGCCAGGTTATACTCAATGTTCCGAATCCACTCATCGGCAGTCGAGGACCCTCAGACCCATCAAAATATGCGGGACCCAGCTCCCGAAATTGCTTCGCTCCCGGCTCGGAGCGAGGGGCATACGGAAGTGCCCGGGCAGCTCGAGCAAGTGGAGCATTCTGGACTTGTAGGAGCACGTCCTGCTGCACTTGCATCATCTGGATCATCATTCGCATCATCTCTCCATTGGTGGGTTCCTGCTCAGGCTCCTGATCATGAGGGGGCGCACCACTACCTCCACCACGGGTGAATCGCCTTCCTGCCATCTAGTGACATAGAAAACGAAGCAGATTAGACTCATAGCTTATGGCTCGGATATCGAATTTATTTGTTAGACAATCTTATATTATTATTGTTATCCCTGATAATTGCAGTTACAGAGAGACCTGCATGGGCCACCACTAAAACCTGTCACGCCCCGCTTCCCTTAAATGGAGGCGAGACGTGAGAAGGTCCGCTCAAACGTGGAGCTGTGAAGCTGCACGCCTGATAAGCGTCAATTTAGTATGAGCAGGTCCCTGTAAACGCAAAAAGAACAACAACAATAATAATAATGGAATGAGACGGATATGAAATAACCAATCCCAAAGTTTGTCCACCAAAATATTCAACATCACAAAAAAGCCACCATGCTAACAGGAAAGAGTCCAAGGCCCAGAACAAGGCCAAACAAAGGCAACACAAACATAACAGAGTATCAAACTAGGTGCCACGCACCGACGACTAAGCAGTCTAACAAAAGAAGCTAAACGAAGACACTAAGACTGATCCCCAGTGTCAACGAAGTCGTCGATCAACGCGGGTTCTGACTCAGCGTCAGCGAACACCACGTCCTCAACAAGTGACTCAGGCTCGGGCTCTAACATGTGTCACCCAAAAGAGAAAAGGGGCACATGTCAGCAAGTCGAAAGACTCGTGCAAGGAAACAGAAAGAAAGGTAAACTAGCAACCTAGCAGTTAAAGTATGGTGAATGGCAAGTAAGGTAAGATGGTAACAAGAAAAGTAAAGTACAAGTAGCAAGTGGTTGTTGTGACATGTAATGTCAAGTAACAAGTACAAGTACAAGGGATCACTCAACGAGTGCCCTATTGCCCGCAGGCTGGGTTCAAGTATCAAGTACAAGGGGTCACTCAACGAGTGCCATATTGCCCACAGGCTGTGTTGAGCTCGTCTTCTGGAACACGAGCCAGAAAGTGTAATTGGCATAGGATTGTGCCAATGCAAGGTGGGTGCCTAGCCGGTATAAATAGTACAAGTATGTAGCGAAGGTACGCAATCACGATGAGTGTTCAAGCATGCAATGACATGAGCAGATATTCACGTACCGTTAATTGTATTTAAACGTGAGAGGCAAAATGCAATGACATGAACATATTCACGTACCGTTAATTTAAATTAAACATGGCAGTTAAAATGCAATAGCAGTTAAGGATGCATGGATGACATGAACAGTTAATACACGTACCGTTAATTTAAATTAAACATGGCAGTTAAAATGCAATAGCAGTTAAGGATGCATGGATGACATGAACAGTTAATACGCGTATTAAATTAAACATGGCAGTTAAAATGTAATAGCAGTTAAGGATGCATGGATGACATGAACAGTTAATACACGTACCGTTAAAGGAAAGTAAACGTGACATACAAGCATGATGAGGGTGACGGACCAAGCTTCGTTGTCAAGCTAGGTCAATGGCGTCTAGACGGCTATCCTTTCACCGTCTAGTCTCTTTTATGCTAAAGCAAGGTAATGGCCTAAGACATGGCCCAAATCAAGAGATGCAAGTTTCACTTGCCTGATACCGAGATTGACGAGCAATGAAGATCGTCACACAAGCTAACTACGGAATGGATCACTGTTATGGCAAAACAATCATTAGCACAATGATTCTAAATTGGTTTCTTATTAGAACCCTAATCATCTAATAATCCATTTTATTAGGGTTTCACAATGTCAATGTGGGTTATGCTAAAACTAAAGGAATCGAGTATTACCGTGAAGAAGCGAAGGAACGATGCCGAGCAACCACGGCAACGGAAGAACGATCCGGCTCAGATCTGGAAATGAGGGAAAAATCTGGAGAAATGGGTTTTGATGTGGATTTGGGGGTTTGATGAAGGTTTGGGGAAGATGGAAGGTGGGTTGTGACAAGGGAGGGTTTGGATGAGGAAGGATGAGCTTGGGATGGAGGATTAATGGTTTGAGGAAGATGGGGGCTCAATGGGGGAGAAATTAGGGTTTTAGGTCATGAGGGAGGAGAAGAAAACGTTTGGAGGGGTATTTATAGAGTTTGGTGGCGGCTAGGGCAAAACTAGGGTTTCTTGTACTGTTTAGTCGGTCAAAGAACAACCACTGACCGACTAGTTTGGGAACTAGTCGGTCGGTTGACCAACGCAGACCGACTAAGTGTAAACAGTAACCCAGACGAAAATTAGGATTTAGATTTAGTCGGTCAAAGAACAATTACTGACCGACTAGTTTGACATCTAGTCGGTCGATGAACGTTCTTGGACCGACTAAGAGTGAACAGTACTCGACTGTACAGAAGAACTAAGAATTAGTCGGTCTGAGTACAAAACTTAACCGGCTAGTTTAATAACTAGTCGGTCGAAAGATGAACTTAGACCGACTAAGAAGGAACAGTAACTGGTACCAAAAATAGTTAATGAGTTAGTCGGTTAAAGAAGCATTGCCGACCAACTAGTTTGCAACCTACTCGGTCGACCAACTTTCTTAGACCGACTAACGACAAACAGTAACTCCTGAACATTTAACAAAGCCAACTAGTCGGTTCAAGAAGGTTTTCCGACCGACTGGATCGTCATCTAGTCGGTCGGTGACCCTTCTTACACCGGCTAACGTGCACAGAAAGTTCCGAAATGGAGCGCGAAGCTCCGGGATGGTTTCCTAAGTCTCCTAGGCTCGTTCTAACTCTAAGATATCGACGTTATGTAGCCCGTCACGAATGACTTGCTTCAAACACACCGACCGACGGAAGATTCTAGAGAATCACGACGAAACGAACGAAAATGAAAATTATGGAGACGGAAATGGAAATCACATTCAAGGAGAAGCAACCAAATATATATATATATATAAAATAAAATCCATACATGAGAAACCAATCGTTACATCCTCCCCAACTTAAGAAAAATTCCGTCCTCGGAATTTCCCAACACTCACGTGTCCGGGAACAAAAGTGGGTAGCGCTCTCGCATCTCATCCTCATTCTCCCAAGTAGACTCTCCGGGCGAGCCGTGTCGCCACATCACCCTCACAAGATTGACAACCTTGTTCCGAAGCGACTTCTAACGCCTGTCCAGAATCTGCACTGGATGCTGGTCATACGTCAAATCTGGGCGAACGGTAATATCTGAGAAATCCACAGCATGAGATGGATCGCTGATGTATCGACGAAGCTGCGACACATGGAAAACATTGTGAACTCCTTCCAAAGTTGGCGGCAAGGCTAAGCGATAAGCTACATCACCAACTCTCTCCAGAATATCAAACGGTCCAATGTATCGCGGGCTCAACTTCCCTCGCTTACCAAAACGAATCACTCCACGATTCGGGGAAATCCTCAGAAACACATGATCGCCCGGCTGAAACTCCAAAGGACGACGTTTAGCATCTGCCCAATGCTTAAAACGGTCCTGAGCAATCCTCAACCTCTCCCGAATATTCCTGACAACCTCCACAGCCTCCACAATCATCTCAGGTCCCAACAGCTCCCTATTACCAACGTCATCCCAACTCAATGGCGATCGACATTTTCTCCCATACAAAGCGGCGAAAGGCGCCATGCCAATAGACGCCTGGTAGCTGTTGTTGTATGAGAACTCTACCAAGTGTAGATGGTCCTCCCACGAACCCATGAGTAATCCTTTGACTTCCTAACAATTGATTTAAGGAATATCATATTTACTAGTTCCAATAGATGTGCCTTCCAGTTGATCTGGATTAAGCCACTTGATGTACGCAGGAAGACCACAAACCTTAATGTATTTTAAGATTGGGTTTTCCACTGTTCCATATCATATATGGAGTCATTGGCACGAACCTTGTCATGACCTCATTAAGAACCTAGGCACTATTTTCTGGGGCTTAATCCTAGAGGAAGGATTGTAACTCAGAGTCACTTGCCATGTATCACTTCATGTCTAACAGAGTGCGATTCATGATCTTCAACTCACCAATGTGTTAGGAGACTTGACCTGAGAGAAAATATCATTCTATTTTAATTACACATGAATTACATGGCTAAGTATTCGCTTCTTTGATCCGATCAAAGTAGTTAAAATACTTTTTCCATTGTGCTCTCTATTTCATTACTATGCTTCATGAATTGCTCAACTGCATTAGACTTGTGTTTCATCAAGAACACATGTCCATATCTTGAATGATTCTAAGTAATAAAATACGAATATCTCATCCTGGCTAATGTAGACTTGGGTCTGGATACATCCGTATGTACAAGACCACGAGTTCTTCAACTCATTCTACCACTGTCATACAGAAGGAGTTTTGACCATCATACCTGTGAGACAAGACTCACATGTGTCTTTTGACTCATTATATGAGAGGTCAAGAGACACCTCTTTATGTTACTTGTCAAGTTTGTTCTCGCTTGTTTGGCCTAGTCTATTTTGCCATAGATAGATTTTACTACTTACTTTGCATTCATGTATTAACACTTAATAAAATATCGTTATACAAAACACTCACACCGAAACATTTCTTCAGAAGTAAATTGACGACATTTGCCAAGTGTGATATACGCCCCCATATGGCCCAAAAATTGTTGGGGAATTGGCGGTCTCTTAGGGCACAAAAACTCTAGTCCCATCCTAAGTCGGACGGAACATAGACAGAAAAACAATAGCAGCGGAAGGAAAAACTATGTTAACTAATTAACATGCAGTTAAAACATTTTTAACTTATCCCTAAGGTCCAAGACCCTATGCCAAGATCTATGCCGACTTGGGATGGATCTGACCATCCCAAGAAGGATCTAGCCTACTGCGATTAAACTAAACTAATGCTAATAAAATACTTTAACCACATACCCGGAATCTCAGCCCTGGAGCAGGCGAGATGTTCCGCGCCGTCTTCCGAGCTGCTCCCGTCCCACGCCGAGCCGCTCCTTGAACCGCTCCCTGAACCGCTCCTCGAACCGATCCGCATCCCGAGGCGATCAATCCCCGTGCCACCGAGCCAACCACGCGTCGAAGAAAGTTTCACGCGAGTGAAACCTCCGCCTAGATTTCGGATCCAGAATCTGAACTCCTTTGTGGCTTTGCTAGAGCCCGCAGGAGTAAGGAAGAAATTTAGGGAGATGAGAAATATTAATTTAAGCTTAGATCCGAGCGTGCTCCAACATTTACGAGAGCCACTCAGATCTAGAGCTTGGGACGAGTTTTGAGAAAGGGGGGAGACCCCTATTTATATAGGCGGCGGACTCTCCCCTTTTCTCAAAATCCGATGTGGGACTAATTATTTGGGTTAGTTAAAATCAAGTTAGTTTGCACTTCACAAAGTGCAAACTTCCGTGAATTTTAACTCACTCACCGTTGAGCTTCAAGATTGATACAACCTATCAATACGACAAGCGTTCAACGGTGAACGCATAGGAAAAAACCGTTCGTCAATCGGAGTTCGTTTGACCCTCCAATTGATCGTCCAAAGATCAGCCCAAGGCTAGTTTTTCATAAAAACTGAGCCGTCAAATCTGTTTTGCCCTAGGGGCAGATTTTCTGCACAGGTGGGACCCACCAGACTAACTGGGTGAGCCCAGACCAGGCTGGACGCCTGGTATGGGCGCACCCAGGCTGGCGCACCCAGTCTGGGCGCCTGGCCTAGGCCAGGGCGCCTGGCCCGGGCCTGGGCCAGGCGCCCAGGCGCCCAGGGCGTGGGCGGCCCGACTGGGCCAGCGCCTAGGCGCCCAGGGTGCCTGGGCGGGCCCGCCTGGGCCTGGCCCAGGCGCCCAGCGTCTGGGCCAGCGCCCAGGCGCCCAGGGTGCCTGGGCGGGCCCGCCTGGGCGCAGGCCCAGGCGCCCAGCGCCTGGGCCTGAGCCCAGGCGCCTGGGCTGGCGACCTGGCTCAGCCAGGTCTGGCCAGGCGCCCAGGCCAGACCTAGTCTGGCCTGGGTTAGCCTGGTCTGACCCGGTCTGATCCTTTGGGCTGTTTTGGCTCTAACTTGAGCATTTGGTGTCCGATTTGGACGCCGTTCGAACCTGGGTCTAGACCGGAATATTTCCGTCTTACCCGTGAACTTTTCCTAGCGTTTATATTATTAAATATTGTATTAAACAATTTAATACACATTTAATCGCTTTTGCATCAAATGCAAAATAGTCCCTATCTAAGCTTAAATTATCATATTGCATCAAATGCAATTATTTCATCCCTTGCATCAAAAATGCAATTATTCTCCCTAACTAATTTCTACCTATTACTAGACGAAGCGTTGCACTCTGTGTGAGACCCTACAGCCTGACCCTTACAGCAGGTTGGGCTCGAAGCCCTATACGGCAGTGACCACGAGCAGTGGTTGCCGTCCCTGCTTCAGGAATCATCATTATGTGGTTAACTCATTGACATGGGTATTGTCGGGACCACCCTGACTGTTTCCGTGATGAATTCTACAGTTATAGTCTCTTCGTCTTAAATATGTCGTGTAGATCAAGTCTGGGGTACGGTCAAATTGTCAACCCCAATAACTTGACTCCGGTTAGTTTCTATCAATCTTTAGTCAATAAATGTTGGACTTCTTCCAACATACTCTGCGCAGAGTTTTTACTAAAGACCGAACTAACTCTACGACACTAACTCCCATTGACCGGGAGAGACGAATCCTCTCTTGGTCATTACTCGCCTCGTACGTTTCAAGTGACACCCAATCAAAAGACCTTTCGACAGGCATTGCCTCGAAGCTAGGTCAGTTGATATAAGTGGCACCATTCACACACAGGTTTGTCAAAATGACCTCAAGTCAAAAGACCAACTATCCTATCATCACTCAGAGTTATCACTGACAGATTGGTCAATATAACCATATGATAACTCTAGTGGATCGTTCAGTGAACTCATTCTAATGAGCACCTGTGTCTCGTCTTCGACTTCGCCAAGTCAAGCGATCATGAGATCATCGCCACCGCTAAACGGTGAAGACTAAGACACAATGGTCTATCCGATGTTGCGATATCCTTGTCTCGAAACATCTACGACCACGAACCATTTTAGACTTATGCTACAGACGGTCAAACGTTTCTCCATGATCGAGATACTCATCTCGATACCCATTTGACCTTGCATAAAGTCTCAGGACTTTACCTAAGTTGATATCTAATGTTGACTACATTACAATATAACTTGGATAAATTATTACCAAACAGCTTACTGTTATTTCGAACAAGATGTTTGTGCTATTCACACAGGAATAAATGGCCTCGAGGGCATCATATTCCTACATCTCCCACTTGCACTCAGGCCCATTTATCTCGGTATCTTATACCGTTTTTACACATAAGTTTTCCCGACTTCATGTGGTAGAGCCTTCGTGAGTGGATCTGCTAAAACCGTCTACACTATAGACTTAAGGGGTTTCTATGTTCATGTCAGACCAACCATTTGAATCTCATTCAAATAATTCATTTGGTCTGTCGGAATCCATAATATTTTATTTCCCTGGATCTTATCCAGTTCATCGTACCTTACGATAATAATTTTAAATTAGTTACTGGTCATTTCAAATGGTTCATATCCATTTCTGATAAAGTATCAAACTCTTTGATTACTTAATCAAAATTTATGTTCCATCTCTTTGATGTCTCGCATGTAATTTACATGCTCCCACTGACCTTGAAAACTATCTGGCTAATTCATATAAGTTGGTTCGTCTAAATCATATTTAGAAAAACGAACTTATAAGTGAATGCTCCAATTTTCGTGGTCAACTTGAGCGTTTACATCGAGCTTTGGTCCGAGTAGATCTGTACACATCTATTGGCAAAACCGGTTTCATCATAATCCGTTTTAAAGAAATTAGGATGAAAACCGTTCCCGTCCAACATTATTGTACTTCACTATTTTCTTTTCTGCACCAATCTTTCAACTTAAAGATTTACTTGCAGAAAGTGAGGAAACATTTTCCTTGGGCATGTAAACTAAATTCTCAAATTTATTTACGCATACGGACCTTCATCAAGTTTTAAATCAGAGTTACTACTCCGAATTTCATCCTAGAAGTTGACTAAGTCATCTTCAGTTATGATGTCTAACTCGACAATTCGTCTCACGAGATTCGAGTATTTTTACAACTTCCTTACGGTTGATTTAATGAATATCTTATTGATAATGTTCTCATAGAATTTTATCAAAACCTAGGCATTACTATCTGGGACTTAACCCAGAGGGAGGACTTAACTCAGAGTCACTTACAATGGATCACACTAAATCTAATTAAGTGTGATTCATACCTTTTAACACACTGATGTGTTAACAGACTTGATCTGAGAGAAAATCACATTTTCTTTTAATTACACAAGATTTTATTTAGCTAAGTATTTGACCATTAGATCTAATCGAATCAGTTTAAATACTTTAGTCATTTCGTTCTTTATTTTATCAGACTTGTGTTTCATCAAGAACACGTGTCTTAATAAAACATACGAATAACTTATTTTGGTTAATCTAGACTCGGGTACATCAGTATGTACTAGACTGAGTTCGACAACTCATTCTCCCACTGTCTCACAGATGGGTTTCGGCCATTGTATCTAAGAGGCTAAGACTCACAAGTGTCCGTAGACTTCATAATATGAGAGGTCAGACCCCTCTTTATGTGACTTGTGAAGCTTAATCTCTTTGATACGGCCTAGTCTAATTTTACCATATAAGTTTGCTACTATCTTGTGTATTTATATATTAACATTTAATATATATATAGTTATTTACAAATTACTTAACACAAAACATTACTTCAGAAGCAATGTGACGACATTCGTCAGAATGTGTTAAACGTCTTTTGTATAACGATTTATTCTGAAATCGTGACATCAAAATATGTCACATTTTCATTTCCTCTTACTTATGCCTCTACTAATGATAAATTAAACTAACTTTCTCAATTGAATTTCCGAAGTGCCTCCTTCCTTTTTCTAAATCACATTTAGATATCAACATAAATAAATAGCTATGCAAGCAACTTATGTATCCAAACGCTTGAGCTTTGCAATCTTGAGTGTAGCTCAAGAAGTTGCTTGTCTCAAGATCCGGTTGGGATACATAGTCTTGCATCGCTCATGCACTCGTATTCGACTCAAACGGTTTGATCGAATTTTCGAACTTTGCGGATCAAAATTGTTTGTCCATACAACATTGAGGGTAGCTCGACAAGTTGTAGGGAGAAACATACTTTGAATGTCCTATATGTTCAAGCTGCCTCATATAGAGACGAGTGACATGTAGCTTTAATTTATTTGTTGGACCCAGAACTTAATGAAATCATATTTCTTAAGTCTGTTCTTTAGAAGGTCATTTAATGTCAACGAGAATATAGTTTTAATTCTATCAATTAGAATTTAACTCGATATTCAATTAATCAACTTATTGACCAGTTAACTAATTCCAATATTATCAATTGATTCTTTCGGTAAACATAGTCTTGCCCTAGTTTTAGCATATGTTCAATATTAAATATAGGTAGATTGGCTTTTATCTATCTATATCCTCCCACTATTTTTACGATCGTTTTAAATCTTAATAACGAACGATTTAATCGAATTAAAATTAATGGGTAAGAGTTCCAATCACCTTGAGTCTAAACAACCTTGCGTGTAGCTCAACAAGTTGATTGACTCTGCGATCGGAAGATGACTCTTCATCGATCATATCGGATATGACTCTCTTAATCGGTTTTTGCCCCTAGCCATTCGTGATCATGAGTGTGCTTATCCAAATCACAATGTCTAGTCTAGTCGGACCCTTGTTTTCGTGTCTAGCCTGACTTGCCCCTCAGCTCGGTGTATGCACGACACGTTGGTTAGGGTCAGGTCTTAGACTACATCTTATGTATTGAAGAAGTTGGTTCCTATAAGATTGCCATGTTACAGCTTGAGTGTATCTCAACAACTATAACGCGGGTCCTATAGTTGCCAACCCCAAAACAAGGAGGGCTACAGCTAATCTTGAAAAAGATCATTAACATATTTGACTTAGATATAGTCCAGGGTGTCATACAATCATGATTCGCGACATTGCGTTCCAGCGGAACTCAGCCATGGAATTGACTAAGCCAGGATCACTATACCTTAAAGGGTGATCCAGAACTCTTAGTCAAGCACATTGACTGGATCATGGTCCATTGAATGAAGCTTGTCATTTTTGTATGTATGCCATAGACTAAACATCTTTTATTAACAACTAATTAATCCTATCAACTAGTTGAATCCTTAAATTCAAAATTTTAGGATTTGTTTAATAACTTTTATTAAGTCCTTATCAACTATAAAGTTCACGTGCTACCCTAATCGTTATTAGGATTTTAATAAATTTTATTAACAACGCTAGAAGCGAAGTCCTTTAATGAAAATTAATTATAACAATTAGAATTGAAAATTCATTTAAAGGACTACCATAATCAGGAATTAGGTCTTAATATTGTTGTTAATGATTTATTAAAACATAGCATGTCATTAAAATTCAAGTAATAAATTTTAATCATTTTTAATGGCTAACCTAAAGGGTTGTCTTGTGTTATCAAATAAGGAACAAGATTAACAAGCCATTAAAATAAAGCTACACTAATTTTATCAACATAAAATGAAAGTGTATATCTATTTAACAATTAAATAAACTAAGTTTATCGCATAAACTATTTTTAGACTTTTAAAATCAGTTTTAAAAAATATCTTATAAATTTAAAACATTACTTTAAAAATTTTCCATGTTTAAAAATTTATCATATACAATTTTAAACATCTAAAATATTTTAAACTTATCGCATAAATTTAAAGCCTTAAAATCAATTTTAAAATTTATCGCATAAATTTAAAAACACCATTTTAAAATTTTCATGCTTAAAAATTTATCATATAAAAAATTTTAGGCATCCAAAATAAATTTAAACTTTTAAAGATTTAAAATTAGTTTTAAAATTATCACATAAATTTTAAAACGTCATTATAAAAATTTTCATGTTCAAAAATTTATCACATAGAATTTTGAACTTCAAAAACATTTTTAAGATTATCTAATAACTTTAAAATTTTAGAAGTATTTAAAAGGCATTAAGAAGTTTAATGAAATCGCAGTACCTAGATCGACTACGCAAACCTAGGCTCTGATACCACTGTTGGGGAATTGACAGTCCCTTAGGTTACAAAAACTCTAGTCCCGTCCTAAGTCGGACGGAACATAGACAGAAAAACAATAGCAGCGGAAGGCAAAACTATGTTAACTAATTAACATGCAGTTAAAACATTTTTAACTTAGCCCTAAGGTCCAAGACCCTATGCCAAGATCTATGCCGACTTGGGATGGATCTGACCATCCCAAGAAGGATCTAGCCTACTGCGATTAAACTAAACTAATGCTAATAAAATACTTTAACCACATACCCGGAATCTCAGCCCTGGAGCAGGCGAGATGTTCCGTGCCGTCTTCCGAGCTGCTCCCGTCCCACGCCGAGCCGCTCCTTGAACCGCTCCCCGAATCGCTCCTCGAACCGTTCCGCATCCCGAGGCGATCAATCCCCGTGCCGCCGAGCCAACCACGCGCCGAAGAAAGTTTCACGCGAGTGAAACCTCCGCCTAGATTTCGGATCCAGAATCCGAACTCCTTTGTGGTTTTGCTAGAGCCCGCAGGAGTAAGGAAGAAATTTAGGGAGATGAGAAATATTAATTTAAGCTTAGATCCGAGCGTGCTCCAACATTTACGAGAGCCGCTCAGATCTAGAGCTTGGGACGAGTTTTGAGAAAGGGGGGAGACCCCTATTTATTTAGGCGGCAGACTCTCCCCTTTTCTCAAAATCCGATGTGGGACTAATTATTTGGGTTAGTTAAAATCAAGTTAGTTTGCACTTCACAAAGTGCAAACTTCCGTGAATTTTAACTCACTCACTGATGAGCTTCAAGATTGATACTACCTATCAATACGACAAGCGTTCAACGGTGAACGCATAGGAAAAAACCGTTTGTCAATCGGAGTTCGTTTGACCCTCCAATTGATCGTCCAAAGATCAGCCCAAGGCTAGTTTTTCATAAAAACTGAGCCGTCAAATCTGTTTTGCCCTAGGGGCAGATTTTCTGCACAGGCGGGACCCACCAGACTAACTGGGTGAGCCCAGACCAGGCTGGACGCCTTGTCTGGGCGCACCCAGGCTGGTGCACCCAGTCTGGGCGCCTGGCCCAGGCCAGGGCGCCTGGCCCGGGCCTGGGCCAGGCGCCCAGGCGCCCAGGGTGCCTGGGCGGGCCCGCCTGGGCGCAGGCCCAGGCACCCAGCACCTGGGCCTGAGCCTAGGCGCCTGGGCTGGCGACCTGGCTCAGCCAGGTCTGGCCAGGCGCCCAGGCCAGACCTAGTCTGGCCTGGGTTAGCCTGGTCTGACCCGGTCTGATCCTTTGGGCTGTTTTGGCTCTAACTTGAGCATTTGGTGTCCGATTTGGACGCCGTTCGAACCTGGGTCTAGACCGGAATATTTCCGTCTTACCCGTGAACTTTTCCTAGCGTTTATATTATTAAATATTGTATTAAACAATTTAAACACATTTAATCGCTTTTGCATCAAATGCAAAATAGTCCCTATCTAAGCTTAAATTATCATATTGCATCAAATGCAATTATTTCATCCCTTGCATCAAAAATGCAATTATTCTCCCTAACTAATTTCTACCTATTACTAGACGAAGCGTTGCACTCTGTGTGAGACCCTACAGCCTGACCCTTACAGCAGGTTGGGCTCGAAGCCCTATATGGCAGTGACCACGAGCAGTGGTTGCCGTCCCTGCTTCAGGAATCATCATTATATGGTTAACTCATTGACATGGGTATTGTCGGGACCACCCTGACTGTTTCCGTGATGAATTCTGCAGTTATAGTCTCTTCGTCTTAAATATGTCGTGTAGATCAAGTCTGGGGTACGGTCAAACTGTCAACCCCAATAACTTGACTCCGGTTAGTTTCTATCAATTTTTAGTCAATAAATGTTGGACTTTTTCCAACATACTCTGTGCAGAGTTTTTACTAAAGACCGAACTAACTCTACGACACTAACTCCCATTGACCGGGAGAGACGAATACTCTCTTGGTCATTACTCGCCTCGTACGTTTCAAGTGACACCCAATCAAAAGACCTTTCGACAGGCATTGCCTCGAAGCTAGGTCAGTTGATATAAGTGGTACCGTTTACGCACAGGTTTGTCAAAATGACCTCAAGTCAAAAGACCAACTATCTTATCATCACTCAGAGTTATCACTGACAGATTGGTCAATATAACAATATGATAACTCTAGTGGATCGTTCAGTGAACTCATTCTAATGAGCACCTGTGTCTCGTCTTTGACTTCGCTAAGTCAAGCGATCATGAGATCATCGCCACCGCTAAACGGTGAAGACTAAGACACAATGGTCTATCCGATGTTTCGATATCCTTGTCTCGAAACATCTACGACCACGAACCATTTTAGACTTATGCTACAGACGGTCAAACGTTTCTCCATGATCGAGATACTCATCTCGATACCCGTTTGACCTTGCATAAAGTCTCAGGACTTTACCTAAGTTGATATCTAATGTTGACTACATTACAATATAACTTGGATAAATTATTACCAAACAGCTTACTGTTATTTCGAACAAGATGTTTGTGCTATTCACACAGGAATAAATGGCCTCGAGGGCATCATATTCCTACATAAACAACACTAGCTCCTTCGCCAATATATAGGACAATCTTTTCTTTTGTATAACAACTAGTCATAACCCGTGCCCGCGGGCACGATTCATTTAATATTTTCCCTTGCGAAATCTTTGTTCCCCAAATGTTTTTTCAAAGCCAAAATTTAAAAGAAAAACAAATTAGCTTAAAAATATTTAGCGGCACGGGCGCCTTCGGTGCGGAACAACATATTCAGCCCATGCGTCTTCGACACAGAACACCAAATTTGACGTGGATGCATTTGACGCCGAACAACAAATTCGACGTAAAACAACAATTTTGGCGCCGGTGCCTTAGGCGCGGAACAACAAATCAGTGTTAAAAAATTTAGCGCGGGTGCCTTAGGTGTGGGCTTCATATACATATAATATGTGTCCTTGGGACATTGTTCATTTAAAAATCTTGTACCCACTAATTTTAAACAAACATCAATAATTATTAGGTCCTCTCAAAATCTTAGTTCGCAAAAATTTAGTTTCCCCTAAAATATCAGCAGATGGGATCGAAATTTTACAGAGTTTTGCAAGCGGATCAATGAGTTGGCAGCATCTCCCGCATTCATTCTCCCACAGCTCGCGTTCATTCCCAAGATGAGATTGTGTGTGTGCACGACATTTTTTTATAACTAATATTAAAAGGCTATTCCTAGTTTCAATGCTTTAGTGTATTCCCAACAAATTTCTTTTCAAACCCAAAAATTTCCCTCCAAAACTTGATGTGACATTGCCACATAGGACAAATTCAAAATCTTCCCTCAATTGTAATATAGATTATTCTAAAACCAAGGCATCAATATGTCCCATTTTCAGTTCCTCCTACTATGCCTTTTCTCATGATAGACAAAGCATTCTTTCCCAACCGACTTTCTTCAGTGCCTTCTCTTTTCTAATCACATTTAGACAATGTGTGTCCCAACACAAATATTAGTTATGCAAGCATCTCATGCATCCAAATACTTGTGCTTTGCAACCTTGAGGATACTCAACAAGTTGTTCGTCTCAAGATCTGATTTGGATTCATGGTCTTGCACCGCTTTGATACTCATCTTCGAGCTAAACGTTTTGATCAAAGTTCTGATCCTTGCAGATCGAAACTGTTTTCCATACAATCTTGAGGAGACTCAACAAGTTGTACGGAGAAACATGCTTTGAATATCAGTATGTTCAAACTGCCCCTAGAGCATATAGCTTATAAAGGCGAGTGTCAAGTTGCATGCTTTTATCATGCTAGACCTTAGAGCTCAAGGAAATCATTGTCCTTAAACCAGTGCTCAGAAGGACACTTTAAAGGAGGGGTTAGTGAGAACATAGTTTAGTTTATCAAATTGGATCTTGAGTTGATATTCCTTAACCAATTATTTTGACCAGTTAGCCTATTTTTTAGGATATTATGATACCTATCATTTTTACCAATTAGCATATTCTTTTTGGATATTATGATTTGGATTCCATGCGGTAAAACATATAACTAACCTAGTTTAGCATATGTTCAATTTAATATAGGTAGAACAGTTTTTATCTAACTATATCCTCCCACTATTTTAGCGATCATCTTAACCCATATAGATGAACGAATTTAGACATTTAGTGGGAGAGGGATATAACCACCCTGAGTTTCACAACCTTCAGGAGACTCAACAAGTTGATCGGATTTGCAGTTGGTAAACGAACTCTTCATCAATTACATCACATGTGACTCCATATAGGTTTTTACTCCTAGTCACTTATGATCTTGAGGAGGCTCAACAAACCATAATTACTAGTCTAGTCGAACCCTTATTTTCATGCCTAATCTTAACTTACACTGACACACAAGGAGACCCGATGTGGCGATTTGGGTTAATACCAGACTACATCACATGTATGATGGAGTCAGTTTCTAAAAGAGACCATGTCATAGCTTGAGGAGACTCAACAACCCTGACAGGCATCTCTTAGTCTCCTACTCCAAAAACCAGGAGGGATACAGCTAATCTTGAAAAGGATTTTTAATGTAATTAACTAGATATAGTCGACATCGTCACATTATGATAACAGCCGTTCTAGTTTGGTCCAGTCGAATATGGCCAGGCAGGTTTAGGTTAGGACCACTATCCCCAGTCAAGGCTGGGGTGATCCAGAGCCCTAGAGCAAACAATTCTAGACTCCGTTTCGTAGACGATTTAAGAATGACCATTATTAAAATGAGTCCTTCTCGATTTACTTTGGGTTACCCTTTCCAAGTTAATCCTAATCAACTAGGCGCATCCTAAAACTAATATTTTAGGATTAATATTTTTTATTGCATAAGTAATCCAAATCAATTATTAGGAAGTTAAAATTATTATCACATAACAATCATGTTTCATAATAATTTTGTTTTATTAATAGCTATCCTAATAATGTATTGGGTATCTGAATAATTAACATAAAATAAATGTTTAGATCATAGCAACACTAATAAATCACATGATAATCTTCAGATTTATTCTAAATTATCATATAATAGAAAAAGATCATACTTTCAAGAAATTTTTTTTAAAAAAATTATTATCATGTAACAAATTGATTAATGGCTATCCTAATCAGGTATTGTGAGTCTAAATTGTTGGATTTGGATCTAAGCCTAGGGGTGAATAGGCTAAAAAAAATTCTCGTGCAACCTACGAGCAATCACAGGCAGTTATAGCAGATACAGAGTAAACAATAAGCAATCACAAAGTACACAACAGCTTTACCCTGGTTTGGTCGTCCCCACGACCTACGTCCAGCCCCAAAAGCAACTACGAGATTAATTCGTTATCAAGGTAGAACTACAATGAGTCAAGAGCCCCAACTCAACTCTCACCTAGTTCGTACGAACTCCCATGTGCTCAACACTATCAACCTAGTCAGATGCTCTCACTCTTGACGAGTCCCAACTCGTCAAGTCTCCGAAACGTCACAATAATGGTAAAGTTTCCCCTACAGAGATCTATGCACCAATACACAAAGATAAATAAATATGATTTTAGAATAGCTCAGTGATGGTGTAGTCGTCTCTGTTGATCAGCTCAGGTCAGATCGTATCTGACAGGATGTAGTCTCTGATCTCAGCAACTCAAGTTGCACTTGCCCCCTTTGGATGTTGCGGCCTTGGTGTCCCTTCTTGATGAGTTGCGCAATATTGGAACTCCCTCTCTTTGATGTGTTGTGCAAAGTAGAGATGGCTTCACCTTGTTGTTGTGTAATGTATGGATGGAGTCTCCCCTTGTTGTTGCGAAATGTATGATGGCTTGTTGATGTGTTGCGAAATGTATGGCTCTCCTTGAACTTGTGGCAATGGTGACGGGCTTTGGCTATGTAGTTCTGGGATGAAGATTTTGGCCTTGGTTGCTTGATGAAAGGAGGAAGGAGATGGCCTTTTGAAACTTGTTGCAATGGAGCTCTTGGAGAGGGAAGTTGCGGCCAAGGACTCGGATGTTGGCTAGGGTTTCTTACGGCCTAGAGGATGTGCAATGGGGCTTCTTGGCTTTGAGCTTGGAGAGGCTTGCAATGGAGATTTGAAGGAGCAATGTGGATGATGCAAGTTGCGCTATATAGGAGCTAATGGACATGAAAACTTGCGGCCTCCCCCTTTCCCTTGTGTTGGCCGAATTTCCCCCTTTGTTTTGGTTGCCCTATCTCTCACTCAAAATCTCTCTCTTTGAATATGGGTTTATATAGGAGAGGATAGGATATGATAGAATCAATTAGAATCCCATACTGGATGGAGATTGGAAGGAATCCTAACTTGACTAGGATTTAAATGAATCACCATGGATATGGAGTTTGAATATGGATGTCTATTGAATTTGAGTAGCTATATGATTCCAAATAAGATCTCATTTAATCACCATTAATTTGCATGAGATTCTCCATATCTCTCTAACTTTGATCAACTCTTCAACTTGCATGGCTTTATGATTTGAATATTGTACCAATTGATTTGAATCAATTCAAATATGGATTTGAATTGATTTTCTCCTTATCTTCCCATCTTTGACTTAGTCCAATTTGTGTAGCCATTATCTCAATCTTTGACTTAGTCCACTTGGCTAATGCATGGCCAATTCTCCATCACTTTACTTAGTCTCTCTTTGAGTATTTGCGAGAGTGCCATTCCTGAAAACACTTAGCACACACATTAAATCGTTCACACACGTTTGTTATCATCAAACACGAAGTCATCGATCGTTGTATCCTATTACACGTTGTATCCAATAATCTCCCCCTTTTATTGATGACAAACCAATATAAGATTTGAGCAATAACGATTTATATAATCCCATCGTGACATGTGTGTGTGAAGTGTGAAGATGGAGGATGTATGCAATATGCAACAAGTATGGCAATGATGTGCACACATACAAGCAATGATGTGCAAACATACAATCATGCTACAATAATGTTCATGCATTCAAGCATGTATGCATGTTCCCCCTTTATTCATGTTCTCCCTTGAACGAATATTCATATATTCAATATGCACATTTTAATTAATGCATGTTTGCTTATTGATTAATCTTCCCCCTTAAACCAATATTCATATATTCAATATATAGGCATTAATCCACATATTCAAATCTTCTTCTCAATATTTTCTCCCCCTTTTGTTATCATCAAAAGTGTATATATGAAGTCAAATTCATACCACATGCAAAATAGTGAGCATTATAAATTACGACATTCACTTGCATGTAGACATTCATAGAATAATCACTTCAAATTCAATAAGAATTATAACATAGACTTCAACACCTTCGTGTAAGTGTGATGATTAAAACATTGAAGCACATAAGGAGAAACTATCATAAAAATCAACCAAAGCCAATCCACATTTTCCATTAACATGAAATCACCTAGGAATGATTTTTCCCATCTCATTAACAATGAGTTCAAGATACCACATCCAAAAACATATCCTATAAGGACTCTTAGATGTGGGGGTGGCATTGCTTGACGAGTATAACACCAACGCTAAAGATTACCCGTAAAGCATATGTTGGATACTCGTGGGTAGTGTCTTTGCCTAGGATTGTATCCATTTTTCATACGGAGCTATTTTCATTCTTTTTTCAATTTTTATTCATATTCAATTATTTTGTGCTTAATTTTTATCCATGGCAAGACACATCATATCCCTTATATTTTTAGTTATTTTTCATCCTACATTCACTTTCCAATATTTAATAAAAGATGTCTCCAAATGTGCAACAACATTTAATGTTCGTGGAAGTGAAAGTGTAGGTGTAGAAATCAAATTATTCTAATCATTAAACATGTCATGTCTATTTTTAGAAAATCAAGCATGCACATATAGACATAACTATAATACATCAATTTCTACATGGATATGATTATCATTCATTAATATCACTTGAATGATTCAAAAGAAGGATAAACATTAAGCACCATTTTTTTGCTTTTTGACTTTTTCCATTTTTATAATTTTTGATTATAAAGAACTAAGCTAGCAAGCAAACAAACTAGCACACAAATAAAAAAACAAATCAAGCACAAAAAAAATAGACACACCAAAAATTCTATGAAGGTATTCATTAAGTTCAAAAAAGAAAACATACATTCGCGTCATCGTTTGGCTAATGAACTAAATAATGAAGCATTCAATCCATAGTTCCTCGACATCTCCATCTTACACACACGGTAGATGTTATGTGTGATCTTGGAATCCAATAAGGTCCACTCATGTTAGTCATCAAAGATTTAGGAACCCATATTTGTTTGAATTTAATATTGGTGTTCCTATATTTGCAATGATATGAAGTATGACCAACACTATCACAAGTAAAGCATTTTGCATAAACATTTTTAGCTTTGGTTGGCACATTGTGAAATTTCTTTTACTTAGGCTTTTCAACATTTTTAGCACCAAATCCAAGTCCACGTCTATTATTGCCATATAATTGATTTCCAAGAATAATATCCAGAGATTGTTTTCCTATGGAAAATTTCTTAATGGACAACTCTAGGCTAGTGACTTTGGATTTCAATAATGTTTTCATTCTCAAGCAAAGTACATTTACTTATGAAAGCTCTCTTGTTTTCCTCTTCTTTTTTCTCAAAAACAATTAATTTTCTTTTAAGATCATTATTTAACCTGCATAATTTATCATTAAGCTCTCTAATCACATATTATTTTTCAGTTTCAAGCTTAATCACGTCTTGTTTAAGCATGCTAATTTCTTTTAACAACGAGTGACAAGAAAGACAATCAATTTTTTCATGTGAGCTAGCTTTCTCTTTTTTAACATGGTGATGGTAGATTTGCATGCAACAAGTTCTTCTTTAAGGTTATCAATTTATTTAGACATGTCATTATTTTCTTGTTGTAATTCAAAGTGACCATCCCTAAAGTCATCTACGGTAGATTTTAGCTCATATATTTTATCTTGCATGCCTTTATAAATATTCACAAGTTCAGTGTTAGTGCAAGATTTTACCTCATCGTGCCTTCCCATCAGGCAAAGGGAGGAGTGGGCTTCATGCGCCTCATTCTCATCTTTACTATTCACGTTCGCACCATAGCTTTTCCTTTGTTCTCTGCGACATTAGCTGTTTCTTGTGGGCAATTTCTCATCAAGTGTCCCTTCTTCCTACATTTAAAACATTCAGGTTTATTAGTATATTTCTGCTCAGAGGAAATTCTATCAGAATTAAGATTATTAGAACGAATAAGCCTTTTTGCCATCTCAGATCTTCCTTGGTCAGTGTGAATATATCTTCTGAAGTTTCTAACCATTAGTGCTTGCTCCTCATCAAGATCGTCTTCGTTAGCTTGAAGAGCTAATGGTGTAGGAGCTTTGACCTATGGTTTCTCTCTATCATCGATGCTCTGCAGCTCAAGATCGTGCGACATTAAGTTTCCTCTCAAGTCCTCCACTCTCATTATTGATAGATCTTTAGTGTTGAGTCATTGGGCCGGCATTCAAGGCAACTAGGTCGACAGGTGACTAAGGCCCACTGACGTCCCCCACGATGTGTGTGATCATGCAAGTGCAATATGAGATTGGGGGCGTGAGATTTAAATATTTATAACCGCAAGTGCACGGTGTTGTAGTGTGGCTTGGGGGTCGAACACAGGGAGGCGTGGTTGTGCTTGTGTCAGAAAGGACCAAATTCACCCTATGGATGAGCTAGCCCGAATCGATGGATGGGTTGTCACGGAATGTAAATACGGGGTTAAACAATATAAAGAGAAACCCGGGACTTCGGTTTCCACCCTATCATGTGTTCTCGCTAATACGGCCGGTGGATAGGACAACGATCGGAATTAGGGTTTAATGGTGAGACGTTGCCTCTAAGAGTGATACCAGCGTCCCATGGGCCCGATATTCCGGTCGGTGCCCAGGATGATACGTCGGACCACCCGGGTTCGGTCAGTGGGCATTCCCATGTCCATTAACACTGACCGACTTCGAGAGCACTAAGCTCACAACGATAACTTCCAACATCTCATCCTGTCGCTCCCGCGCGCTAGGATTCGATGTCTACGCTAAGGGCGTGAGCTATGCTAGGGAGTCAACCGCCAAGTTTATTCCCCCTTGGCCCAACGGTCACAGGCGTTCTTTTTCCCACCGATGACAATAAAACACCCAGTGTAACCAATAGATTCCTAATCCCTATCGATTTCCTAGTCATATGGACGCATTAGGGAGAACCCACGAAGCGGTTTCCACCAAAATCCCAGATTAGGGAACTACTCACACATTTTATCTAAAAAGCAATCTAAATGAAATCGACCGTTAAAAACATAATCGGGCAATAGAAATGAAGTAGTAGCAATGCAATTAACAATATATCAAAGTTTCATAAAGATCTGAACATTTACAAATAAGTATAAAATTCCAGCCGTCGCAATAGAGAAAAAAAAGAAAATAAAACACAGCTATGGTTTTTGAAAACCTAGGGTTTATATTTATAGAAAACAACATCACCCGATCGGTTGACACTCGGTTGAAGTGTCAACCTATCGGGTGAGCTGCTGCGATCTTCGGCAGTGATCTTCAGAAACATCACCCGGTCACACGACACGATCAGTTGATAGAAGCGATTGGTCGTTTGGATCTTGCGGTCACTGGGTGAACCGATCGGTTGATATATCAACCGATCGGTTGGAAACGTCGTCCAAAAGACAGAAAGTTGCGACGTTTTGGCACGATCTGCTGACGATCGGGTGAGCTCTCCGGGTCATCTCTTTGGGGGAATCGGCTACAGATGAACCAATCGGGTGGAGGTCACCCGATCGGTTGGAGTTCAGCTTCGATTTCCCAAGAAGACAGTTGGGCTGAACCGGTCGTCGACCCAGTCGGTTGATGCTCTCTTGCTTCAGCGGCTGTCCGGTTCGTGCATGCGTGCATCACCCGATTGGTTGGCTGTATCCAACCGATCGGGTGGGGGCTGAAAGATAGCGATCTTGGTTCTTTGACCCCCTGGATCACGTGTGACTACTCTCGTTGCTCCAGGGACATGTGATATCTTTGTTATGTGTCCACTATGCTGGCAAACTCCTGCAGACATGCAAAAACACGGAGAAGTGAAAGAAAACAGGAAAATACGAGAAAACGGATACGGGACGGTGGAAAAAAACGGAAAAACACAAAAGAAGACGTGCGTGAATATATGAAATATAAACGCACGTCAAAATCCCCCAAGCTGAACCCTTCCTCGTCCTCGAGGAAGACGAGTGAGAGTAGGAGCTCGGAGGGAGAAAATAGAGAGAAAGAGAGAAAAAGAGAACTCTAAATCCTAAATCGCCCGTCAGGGCCAACAAAATCAAAAACGACACACCAAGCAAGCAAACGCCAAATCACAACACTAAACCAAAGAAAACACGTCCAGACAAATGTCGTGGGCCCACGCGGTGAAGCACGAGTGAGTGTGGTTGTGAGTTAGCAGACGGTGTCGCTATCTACATTGTGCTATATGCTCCATATACACAAATCCAAGGAAAGACCCAAGTATCGATTCGATTTGAAATAAGCGTTGAATATATAGCTCAAGCATGCATGAGAGGAAAGTGAGAATCGAAACGTATCATGTGTCAGGGACTCCACATCTAGGGACTAGGACATCACCACACTATCGCCTAGATAATAGCTAGAAATTCCTTATTCCAAGTGTTTTCAAGAGCGATGGGGGGGTTGAGATGATGTGGAGTAGAACACTCGGTGCAAATTCTCGCCTTCCCTTTATTCTCGGTAGGTAGGAAAATATTCACACACATTTTTTTTGGGTTTTGGATAGATGTATTTTTTTTCTTTTCTTTTCTCTTTTCTCCTTTTTTTGGGTTTTTCTTTTCTCTCTCTTTTTTGGATTTTTGGATTTTGGGGTCTATACACGTGTGTACTCTCTCAAGTGGGAGAACGGTACACGACGAGGGGATTTGCACCAAGTAAAATAAAAAATAAATCGGATTCTAAACACTTGGGCAAAGGAGATTTTTTTGCTAATCAGAGTGTAGGCTAAATGGGTTATCCTAGTCCTAACCGTGGAATCCCGGCACATGCGAAATGAAGAATATGATATATATATATATTCATCCATACAGAAGCAGATAAGAGAGGCAAATACCGCATATTCAAATCGAAGCATGATAATCTAGGGGTCATTCCTAGACATGTATATAAAACAAAATCACAAAGTAGTAACACACCAGACGGCTAGTCACGACACACGACTCACAGAAAAGCTAAGTGGACACACGATGCATGAAATGCATGAGGACTCGGCTTCCTAGGGTTAGTGAATGTGATTATCGAAGCCATGCTAGGTGTATGTGTGATTTTTGTGGCTATTCATCATAGGGTTCATCTCTAGGAGAAAGAGATAAAAAGAAGAAAAGAAAAAAAAAGAAAACACGATGAAAACGACTCAAAAACGAAGAAAAAGACGCAAATGACGCACGAAGTGCGAATTCCCCAAGCTGAAACTTGCATTTCCCTCAATGCAATAAGAGTAAATACGGGAGGGCAATGAAAATGGGGGGAATACGCACCGACACAAAACGAGATGAAAAACAAGAAGAACACACAGAAAAAACTAAAAATAAAGAAAAGCACACAACATGACAAACAAACAGAAAATAAAGATAGAAAATCACACGATACAACATATATAAACAAACACACATAGAAAACATCACACGACATCACACAGAAAAATTGACTTCCTCCAAGCTAGACGTGACAAAGCTAGCGATATGATATGATCATGAAAATGCAGAGATGTGCAAGGGGTAGGTCAGAAAACAAAATGGAATCAAAAAGCAGGAGAGGAATCGTCCTCGTCCTCCTCGGTGGAAGATGTGGGGGATGCGGGGGAGTGGGCGGGGGAGGTGACTGGTGTGCGGAGAAGTGGAGAAAGTGGTCGAGGCGATGGATCGGTGGGTGTGGAGGTGTGAATGATGGGTGGAGTGGTGGTGGTGATGGTGAGTGGGAGTGAAAGGGCGACCAACACGGTGGTAGATGGGGGGATACGTCGACAGAAGAGGATGGTGGGGGAAGTGATCGCGATCGCACCTGCAATTTCTTGCGGCGCACATATGGAGAGACGGAAGTGGAGAGTATGGAAACGGTGGGAGTAGATGAGGTGGTGAGAATGGAAGTGGTGATGGAAGTGGTGAGAGGAAGGGATGGTCTCCTAGGGGGTGATGGTGGAGGTGAAGAATGTGATGGTGGAGGGGAAAATTGTCGAGGGGGTGAAGGTGGTGGAGAGGGGTGTGGTGTGGGAGGAGGTGGTCTGTGGACGTGAGTGAGAATGCGGAGGATGGTGGCCACGTCCCTCTCAAGTGCGAGGAAGCGTGTGCAAGAGAAGATCGAAGGGGACGGATCTGAGGGGGCGGATGACGAAACAACAGCGCGTAGTGAATCCAGCTCGGCCTCGAGAGCAAGGCGAGCGGATGCGGCCCGACGAAAGGAGGAGGAGGAGGTAGTACGGACCAGAGAGGTGGTGGCAGTGGTGGTGGGGACAGAAGCAGGGACGACACAATTAGGCCCAGCCCCGGGGTCTCCACGGGACGCATGAATGTCCTGCTCGCCTAAGTGGACGGCAGGGGAAGGTGGTCTGGGTGCGCCCAGGATAAAAGAAAGACGTAACCCCCCAAGAAACTCAGGATCGGGGGAATGTCCAATCTGCCACAAGCGGGATATTCATGCGAGGGGGGTTGAGCAGAATGGTATATGGAGCTGTGGGGTGTCCGTAATGGAAAGTGAAACGGCCATCGGGGCGGGGCTTGATCATGTGTATATGCCGCAGGACATCTAGATCTAGACGAGAGGGTCCTGCGGCAGTAGGTAAATCTCAGGGGATGGCAATGTTAAACTGGGGAGCTGAAGATATGATAGTGATAAGGCCCCCGCAACAAAGCTTTCCCTTGCTGGCGCGGCTAATCTC
Organism: Scilla litardierei; assembly: GCA_030789695.1. Classification (NCBI taxonomy): domain Eukaryota; kingdom Viridiplantae; phylum Streptophyta; class Magnoliopsida; order Asparagales; family Asparagaceae; genus Scilla; species Scilla litardierei. The sequence continues at coordinate 242,100,225 of CM061142.1, read as the reverse complement.
AAGAAGCTTGGTAATAAGCCAAGCACCGGCATGGACGGGAACAACTGTGGCCCCAAAAGAAATCCCGTCATCACCCCGAACAAAAGCAAAGGTCATGGCCCATAAAATGAAAAGATCAGGGATGATCACGGTACCTGACTCATCCCGGGGGAAGAACATGCAAGAAATGATTCGGTGGGCCAGACGGAAGATGGGGTGAATGATGGAGGAGGCCTTGGCCTTACCTCGGGGATAGTGAGCGTGTAGGGTGAGGTGGAACCAAAACTGATCGACGTCAAATTCGGGAGATACCCGTAGGGACGGATAGCGTCGTCCCTAAGTATGGGGAAACCAAAGATGTTATTAATTGTATTCAGGTCAGTGCGAATGGTTTTGTTACGGATGCGAAAAATGACGATCGACCCCGACTCACAGACAAGGGTGGATAAAAATTCGAGTGTGAGGGAGAGGTAGGATACTGCGGTGGCGTTTAGGAAAGCTAACCAACCTAAATTGGCGAAGAGAGTCTCGACCTCGGTGAACACCCTGAGATCGATAAGCATTTGGGTATGGGCAAATTTGGTCGATAGATGGCCCCGTGCATCAAGTCTATGATAAAAATCTTTGTGCACTTGATTCCTAAAGAGGTAGCCACGCGGGCCCATCAGTGGGTCCTCAGCAGGGATGATAGGTTAGGGTTGTGCAGGCTGTGCAGGAGGAGGGCGTGAGTGTGGTGGACGTGTAGTCTTGCGTCTCTTATGAGACGACCCCTCCTCTCGCATGATACCCTTAACCTTATCCTGATCCCGGGCCATGAGGGTGTATGTGCCAGAGTGAATGCAAAAATGCGATGAATGCACACTAACACATGCAATCGAGCAAAATAGTTACAATAGGGGAAAATTTAAAATTGAGCTAAGGAGCGAAGTTACCCAATCGAGATGAAGATCCTTGCTCGTAGATGACCCAACGCAGCGTAATGGGATGGAGTGTGAAGCCGCGGCGTTTCTTTTAAGCAAATTTCGAAGGGGGGGGGGAGTGCGAAAATTAGGGTTTTTGTGGGGGTTAAATTGAAGATGGAGAGAGGGAAATCGATGGAGGGAAGGAGATGGAGAGGGGAGGGATCGATCTAGGGGGATTTGTAGTCGGTTGAGGGAGGATCGAGGCCGGTTGGAGGGAGAAGAAGGCGAAACGGCGAGAGAGAATCGAAGTCGGGTGAGGGAGATGAACGGGTGGGGGTCGCTGTGTATTTATATGGTTTAAGTCGAACCGATCAGGTGAGTTTTCACCTGATCGGTTGACTATTAGGTCGAAATTTTTGCTGAAAAGAGGCTACATGCGAACCGATCGGTTGAGAACTCAACCGATCGGTTGGTCGCTTCATAGTTTTTCCCGAGAATTCAGTACTGCTCACCGGGTCGGTCACCCGACCACGCTTCGTATCAACTGATCGGTTGATGAAATCTTAAATTTTCCGAGACTTCGGCCGTTCCCACACGGTCAGCCACCCGGTCTCAGCTTGCTTCACCCGACCGGTTCGCTGGAGAACAGATACGGCCATTGTCTGATACGTCTCACCCGATCGGTTGAATGATCACCCGATCAGGTGAGGGCTTGTTTCCTGCAAAAATTCACAAATGGCCTAAGTCTCTCGACGGAAGTCCCCGCGGCTAGATTCATTTATTAAAATAAGAAAAATAAAGCAAAAAATAATCCCAAAAACAAAGATAAAAGTTTAGAGTATGGGTTGCCTTCCATGAAGCGCTCTTGTTTAACTTCGTTTGCTCGATGCCCGTAGATGATCTTTATGGTGGACGGGGGTGATGCCCTAAGATTGGCATCGCTTCAGATTCAGAGTTGGTGGCCTTTGGCGTCGGCGACGGTGACAAGAAGACTTGCTCGACGACCCTCCCTTCGTTGATGGAATCTGGGTGCTTCTCCCTTATATTGGCGTCTACCACCACTCGTTTCAAGATCCGGATCTCGTCTCCGGTGAGCCCCATGGGCTCCTTTCCTTTTCTCCTCATCGGAGGAGCCTTTTGAAATCCGGGAGGGACCGTATGTGACGCACCCGCTTTCTCAGCAACATCATCTTTCTTCAGGCCGACATGTTCTTCTAAGTCCCCCAAGTTGTCGGGGGGATTCCTTGAAAGAATTTCCCAGGCCCCAGCTTCAGCTGCTCTCTCTTCCTCTATATCCAGCATATTGCATCCTTGCTCATCAGGAGGATGCTTCATGGACAACCCCAAGTCGAACTCCACCTTTTCATTACCGACGTTAAGGGAAAGCTTCCCTTTCTTCACGTCCATTAGCACGTCGGCGGTGGACATAAAAGGCCATCCAAGGATGATGGAGGTATGTGTATCTTCAGGTATGTCCATAACGACGAAGTCCACTGGCACTTGCACCCCACTTATGTTGACAGGTAGGTCATCTACAACCCCCACCGGATATTTGACCGATCGGTCTGCAAGCTGTAGGGTCATACTGGTGGGCTCCAGGTCGCCCATCCCTATCCTCTTATATAGTGACAGTGGCATTAAACTGACGCTCGCTCCAAGATCAATGAGCACGCGATGGATCTTTACCTCCCCGATCGCACAAGGGATAGAGAAGCTCCTTGGGTCCTTAAGCTTAGGCGGATTTGCTCGCTGGATGAGAGAACTGCATTCCGTCGTTAGAACGACCTTTTCCTTCCTGGACCCTCTTGTCACCAAATCCTTTAAAAATTTAGCGTAGGAGGGAATCGTCTCAATAGCTTCGAGGAAGGGGATTTGAAGGCTCAAATCCTTGACCATGGCAAAGAATTTGCCATACTTTTCGTCTATCTTTGCTTGGGCCAGACGTTGTGGAAAAGGCACAACGGGCTTAAATACTTTGAGGCTCCCTTCCTCGTCCTTTTTCTTCTCCTCTTCAGGGACTCCCTCCGGAGTCTTGGTATTTGGCGACGAAGCACCGTTGCCATTGGATTTTTCAATTGGTTGCTCTACGACCAACGGTGCTTCCGGTTCCTTGGCGGGCACTCTTGTGGAGATTTGTGTTCCGCTTCTCAAGACGATAGTGGACACTTTTGCATGCTCGTGCATCAGTACCAAAGTCTGGTTTGCTCCCCACGGGTTCACTTCTGGTTGTGGCGGCAATAAATTTTGTGACCTTTGAAGGTTCGCCACCTGTAACCACAGCTGGGTCACTTGGTCAGTGAGAGCCCTCTGCCCCATTTCCAGGTTTAAATTTATCTTCTCCTGGTTCGAGATGTACTGAGTCAAGAGGGACTCAACCGGGGAGATAGCACGCTACTGGCCGTACGGCTGCTGCTGCTGCTGCAGCATGGGCTGCTGGTTCCTTGGGGGGTACTATTGGTATGATAGTGGGGACTGCTGCTACTGAAATTGCTGCTACTGAAACTGCTGCTGTTGTTGCCTAGGTAGCTGATATACTTGTGGTTGCGGTTGCTGAAAGGGCGCCCGGTAGCTAAGATTGGGGTGGTTCCGGTTATTTGGAGAGTAGGCCAGATTGGAACTAGTCCATGGTGGGTACGGTGCATTTCCCGTAGCATTGTAGAATAGTGCGCTCGCCTGGTCCAACGGTGGTGAGATGTCACCACCCTCAAAGTCCCCCATGACTTCTGACTCCACTACCGCAATTTGTTGTGTACTGGTACCACCGGCTCCTACCATCAGCGCTGAGATCTGGGTCGACAGCAAGTCAAACTTGCTGGATAATTTGTCGACGTCCTCGACCCTGTGGATACCCCCAGATCTAGGTGTGGCTCTCTCGTCACACCACCGCTCATTGTTCGATGCCATGTTTTCAAGAATTTGTCCGTCATCTTCTTCACTTCTAGACATGAAGGACCCCCCAGCCGCCACGTCCATCGAAGATTTCAAGTCGTCCCTCAATCCATTATAGAACAGATTAATTATCTGCCACTTCGGAAGCTCGTGATGAGGGCATCTCCGCTGCATTTCTTTGTATCTCGTCCAAGCTTCATGCAGGGTCTCGTGGCTGGCCTGGGAGAAGGAGGAGATCTCACTCCTCAACTTCATAGTCTTCCCCGGAGGAAAGAACTTCATCAAGAACACATTCGAAAGCTTCTCCTAAGTGTTGAAAGTGTTCGGGTCCTTTCCCCTTAGCCACTGCTTGGCCTTATCCCGCAGAGAGAAGGGGAATAGCTTCAGACGGATTGCTTCAGCTGTGACACCATTTATCCGGAAGGTGTCACATTTCTCTAAGAAGGAGTCCAGATGTTCGATGGGGCTCTCCATGGGTGCCCCATAGAATTGATCCTGTTGGATCCACGTCACTAAGGATGGCTTGAGCTCGAAGCTCTGAGCGGTAATAACAGGAGGTCGGATGGCAGAGGTGGACTCGATGGATGTCATCGAGTACTCCTGCAGGAACTTATGCGGTGGGGTATTCTCCCCCATGGCTTATTCTCCCCCATGGCTTCAGACTCTTCTCTTCTTCTCTTCTTTACGGCCAAACGCCTTAGGGTGGTGTTTATCTCAGGATCAACATGAATCAAGTAGTCAAGACTCTTTGTGTTCCTGCGCATTAAAAGCAACAAACACCCATGAAGCAAAAGTGGGAAAGAAACAGATAAAAATAGAAAATAAAAATACAGATAAGAAAATAAAAATGAAAAAGAAGAATGCAAAAATTATCGCGAGATAGAGATGTGTGCTAGACTCAAGGGTTTATAAGATCCAAAAATAAACAAGCACGTTGCCTCATAAAGCTTGACGTCCCCCACGACGACGTGTGATCATGCAAGTGCAAATGAGATTGGGGGAGCGCGAGATTTAAATATTTATAACCGCAAGCTTACGGTGTTGTAGTGTGGCTTGGCGGTCGAACACAGGGAGGCGTGGTTGTGCTTGTGTCAGAAGGGACCCGATTCACCTTATGGGTGAGCTATCTCGAATCGGTGGATGGTTTGTCACAAATTGTAGATACGAGATTAAAAAATATAAACGGAAACCCGGGACTTCGGTTTCCACCCTATCATGTGTTCTCACTAATACGGCCGGCGGATAGGACAACGATCGGGATTAGGGTTTAATGGTGAGACGTTGCCTCTAAGAGTGATACTAGTGTCCCATGGGCCCGATATTTCGGTCGGTGCCCAGGATGATAAGCCGGACTACCCGGGTTCGGTCAGTGGGCATTCCCATGTCCATTAACACTGACCGACTTTGGGAGCACTAAGCTTGCAACGATAACTCCCAACATCTCATCCTACCGCTCCCGCGCGCTAGGATTCGATGTCTATGCTAAGGGCGTGAGCTATGGCTAGGGGGTCAACCGCCAAGTTTATTCTCCCTTGGCCCAACAGTCAAAGGCGGTCTTTTTCCCGCCGATGACAATAAAACACCCCGCGTAACCAATAGATTCCTATTCCTTATCGATATCCTAGTCCTATGGACGCATTAGGGAGAACCCACGAAGGGGTTTCCACCAAAATCCCAGATTAGGGAACTACTCACACATTTTAGCTAAAAAGCAATCTAAATAAAAATCGACCGTTAAAAACATAATCGGGCAATAGAAATGAAGTAGTAGCAATGCAATTAACAATATATCAAAGTTTCATAATGATCTGAACACTTACAAATAAGTATAAAATTCCAGCCGACGCAATAGAGAAAAAATAGAAAATAAAACACAGCTTTGGTTTCTGAAAACCTAGGGTTTATATTTATAGAAAATGACATCACCCGATTGGTTGAAGTGTCAAACGATCGGGTGAGCTGCTGCGATCTTCGGCAGCGATCTTCAGAAACATCACCCGGTCATGCGACACGATCGGTTGATAAAAGCGGTTGGTCGTTTGGATCTTGCGGTCACCGGGTGAACTGATCGGTTGATATATCAACCAATCGGTTGGAAACGTCGCCCAAAAGACAGAAAGTTGCGACGTTTTGGCACGGTCTGTTGGCGGTCGGGTGAGCTCTCCGGGTCATCTCTTTAGGGGAATCGGCTACAGATGAACCGATCGGGTGAAGGTCACCCGATCGGTTGGAGTTTAGCTTCGATTTCTTGAGAAGACAGTTGGGCTGAACCGGTCGTCGACCCAGTCGGTTGATGCTCTCTTGCTTCAGCGGCTGTCCGGGTCGTGCACGCGTGCATCACCCGATCGGTTGGCTGTATCCAACCGATCGGGTGGGGGCTGAAAGATAGCGATCTTGGTCGTTTGACCCCCTGGATCACGCATGACTCCTCCCGTTGCTCCGGGGACATGTGATATCTTTGTTATGTGTCCCCTATGCTGGCAAACTCCTGCAAACACGCAAAAACATGGAGAAGTGAAAGAAAACAAGAAAATACGAGAAAACGGATATGGGACGACGGAAAATAACGGAAAAACACAAAAGAAGACGTGCGTGAATATATGAAATATAAACGCACGTCACCCACCAGGCCCACCAAAGAAGCCCGATGTCAACTCAGTCAAAGACCATATGGCCAGTTGACCGTTAGGTCTGCCTCACTCGAACGTGGAATTAAGGGCGGACTCGAAAATTTCGGGGACGTGCGCAACATTTATTCCTATTAATGAGGGAAGATCATGGCCCCATTATGGATGGACGTTATCTCCCCAACATCTCCAAAGGGACACTGAACGTCTATAAATAGAGGAAATGGTCCAATCTTCAAGGCACGAGGTATAAGACATAGAACTCTATCTTCTCACTTTTACCATTCTTATATTCGAGCTTGTATCGTCAGTCTAGATACGAACCTCTGTGGGTCGACCTTAGCTACACCAAGCTCACTCTCTTTCTTAAGTTCCGTACTAACTTAAGCATTGGAGGGGATTTGGGTCGGAACCCAGATCCAACCCCCCTAATGAGTCCCTGTGGTGCAGATCGATGATCGCTATCCAACATCGAAGGTCGACGTCGAGCTCTCCAACCCCGAGCGATTGATTGGAGTCTAAGTCTTGGAGTCTAAGTCTTCAATCTTGACGCCTTGATTGCTCTCCATCATCTCCAAGCTTTGGCACTCCTTGAGTCCAAGCTTAGGCTCTTCTCCACTTGATGTCCATCCTTGCACCAAGTGATTAGTCTCAAAGGAAGATATTCTTGGGATAAAACTGAGAGACTAAAACATAAGAGTCATTAGCAACAACATAATGTTGTGATCATCATCAAAATAAGATTGGTATAAAACACCAATACTCAACATATAGCTCGTCAAAGTCGGGAAACACATCCGTGAAATCCTGGATCGCCTTCTCCCTAATAACATCGGCTCCGACCCTCTCTTCCAGCAGAGCATCTTCTGCTCGCTCTCTCGAGGCAATTTGTTCAGCCTCCCTCCTGCGAGACTCGCTTATTTCGGGCTCGAGTTTCTGAATGACTAACGAGCTCGTCTCGGAGACGAGGCTGATTCTTTCTAGCTCAGCCTAGGACTTCTCCAATCTTGACTTGACGTCCCCCAGGGTGACACCATGATCGGCCACCACCAAAGCTCGACGATGCAGCGTCGCAGTCACCACTAAAGCCCGCATACAACATTTTGATGGAAATTGAATTCCACCCCTAAGTAATTTTGATGATGAGCACACCAAATGAATGTTTAGTATACTAACTACACTACACTTTAAGTATACAGATTTCGTGAAGCTCTACTGATACTCCAAGAAGCACGCATCAACGCTCCACGACAAAGACGAACATGGCTAAAACTCAAGTGATGAAGATCAAGCTCAAACAAAGCAAGAAGCTCAAAGAGAAGCTCATCTGCACTTCATCAAGATTGACTAAACTGCCGAAGACATGTTCAGAGTCTAATGTGAGTGTGTCGTGTCTTCTAGGATATTTGTCAAAGCCATATCAAGTAGACAACACACACACACGAAAGATTTCGAAATAATTTTTAACTATCTTCAAAATAGTTTTTAAAGAGCTTTTCTAGTCACTTCAATTCTCGTAGTGAAACTCCACGCACCCTGGAGCTAACTACAACTTTTGACTAGAACAACAGGAAAAACTCCTCTGGGAGTCGACTACCAAAAGTAGGGAGTCGACTACTTCTCAGGGATGAAAATTTCCTAGACTCCTCTGGGAGTCGACTACCTATAGAGGGAGTCGACTACCTGCTGGAAATTTTCAAACGTTTTGAATTTGAATTTTAAATTCTTTTGAGTGATTTACTCCGAAATTTTTGGGACAAAAGTCAAACGAAATTCAAATTTCAAATTCCAGTTTTTCCCTATAAATAGAGCTTAATTCTTTTGTGAAAAATACAAGATTATTTGAAAATCAAAATTTGCAAAAGCTCTCGTGAATCAAAGCTCTCTCATTCTTTTTCTCTAGCCAATTTTAATTTCAGTTTTGTTTGATCTTGCAATATTTTCTAATTCTTTTGAAGATCATATTATTATTTTATTGGCTAAGTTGTTTTTCAAAATCCTCTCTATTATTTCTCTTTAATTCTATTTGAAGGATTTTTGAAAAAGCTCTAGATCACAAAGAACTTATCTCGTATCTTTGTGTGATCTAGACTATCATTCTATTAAGCCACTACACATTGTCTATCTTTTGATTGGCTATAGAATCGGGTGTATTTTCAATCTCTATCATTTATTGTAGAGTATTGAACAAAATTTCTCATTGTGCTATTTGTTGGAACACTAGACAAGTCTAGTTGTTGCCAGTTGGAAAGTCCTCGGTTTGTGAGGCAAGGGTATAACCCTAGACAAGTCTAGGCGTTGTGTTCGGAAATCCTGGTCAAGGCTAGGTCGTTGGAAATCCTAACGAGTGAAGTTAGGTGCTTGTATTTGCCAAGGCAGATAGTGGAAATCTCGTACCGGTTTGGTCGGGGACTGGACGTACCCGGGTTGCGGGGAACCAGGATAAAAATCCTTGTCTTTGTGCTTGCATTTTCTGTGTTTGATTATCTTTGCATTTATTCTATCTTCAGCAAATATCAATCCTATTTCTATATGCTGAGATTTGCATCTGTAACTTTATTTGCTCTATCATATACTCTGGGAGTCGACTACTGTTCATAAGGAGTCGACTACCTGCTGTGAATTTTCGCTGTGCACTTTAAATTATATTGTTGATTAAGAACCAAGCGTAGATCGCTCTACTTGGTTTCTTAGGCAACATTAGAAGGTTCTGTTTTGTGTTGATTGATTAAAGAACGAAAAAGTTTTATCTTTATACAACACTATTCAACCCCCCCTTCTAGTGTTGTTTGCCATCCACAGGATCCAACACTTGGTATCAGAGCGAGGCTACAAATAGTGATGGCGTCAACATCTTTTCACTCCGAAGGACTGAACACTATGCGACCACCTCTATTCAACGGAACCAACTACGCCAGCTGGAAGATCCGAATGAAGACTCATCTAGAGTCATTGGACATTGAAGCATGGACTATCACCAAAGTCCCGTATATCGCACCCACCGACGTTGAGTTTGGAAAATGGTCCATCGATGATAAGAAGAGAGCTAATCTCAATGCAAAAGCAATGAATGCCTTGTTTTGCGCTGTTACAGGAAATGAGTTCAATCGAGTCTCCCAATGTGAGACAGCACATCAAATTTGGCACACTCTTCAGGTAAGTCACGAGGGTACATAAAAGGTAAAAGAATCTCGTATAAATGTATTACATTCAAAATTCGAAACTTTTAAAATGGAAGAAGGAGAGAGTATCACCGATGTGAATACTCGTTTTACTAACATTACAAATGAGCTTGCAGGACTAGGAAAGAAACTTTCCGAGTATGAACAGGTAATGAAGATACTAAGATCACTCCGACCCGAATGGAAAGAAAAGACCACGGCCATTCGAGAAGCTCACAATGTGAAGGATCTCACCATCAAAGAACTGATGGGAAATCTCATGGCATATGAGATCGAGCTTGAAGAAGACAAGAAGATCGAAGAAAAACCAAAGAAGAAAAATCTTGCATTCAAAGCTCAAGAAGAAGATTCCGATTACACGGACAAAGAAGATCACATCGCGTTCATCTCAAAGAACTTTAAAGAGTTCATCACAAGTAAGTATGGAAAACGATCTTTTAGACCCACTAACGGTATTATCTGTTTTGGTTGCAATAAACCAGGACATGTCAAGAGAGATTGTCCATTGGAAAGAAACAACCGTGATTCCAGAGATCGTGGGAAGAACAAAGAGAATAATGAAAGACGAAACAATGCAAGAAGCAAGTTTAGACGACCAAAGAAAGAAGCCTATGCAGCCTTCGATCAGAGCGACGATTCCTCATCCGACGAATCCTCAGACGAAGATAATGATGAAAGAAGAGAGACAGCACACATGTGTTTCATGGCATCTACATCCTCCAAGGTAAGCTCGCATCATGATTCATCTAGCGACAATGAGTCATCGTCAAGCGATGATGAAGACTTGGACTATAGGGGAGCATATAAAGAGCTATGCAAAATGCATGAAAAGCTCATTAAAGAACATAGAAAAACACTTAGAATTGCTAAAAGAGAGACTAAAGAAAAGGAAGAAGTTATTAAAGAAAATAGCCTTCTTAAAGAGAAAAATGATCTTTTACAAAAGGATATTTTGCTAGTAAATGAAAAGGTTGAAAGTCTGAATAATCTACTCGTAACCGTCAAAAATAAATACGACGCTACGATGAAAATTATTGAGAACTTCAATAAAGGAAAAGGGAAGCTAGATAATATAATAGATAATCAAAAATTATCATCTAGCAAAACCGGACTTGGCTATGACTCTCATCATACCAAGAAACGGGTTAAGCACACTAGGATGCATCATACTAATGATAATGTTTTAAGCATATGGGTACCAAAAAGATTATCTAATCAGCAAAAAGAAAGGTACGCTACTAACTTTGTTCAACAGATTCATTTTAATAAAAATTATAAGTATATTGTTCATGAAGGAACTAAACCGTATTGGGTTTGGTTTCCTAAAGACTAACTCCTCGGACTCAAAACCAAAGAGTACCATAAACGCTTATTTTTCAGGTGCTCTAAAAGGGGAGAAAAACAATGAAGAAAATTCAGGAAGTCAAACGGCTAAATCGGAACAAATGCTTTTATTTATTTTATAATTATTTAAATGAGTTGAAATAAGTTAAATTTATATGCATGATTGTTGTTTTATTGCTTAAAATATTTTTTTTGTTAAAAGAGCTCGTTCAACCTGGACCAAACTTTTTCCGGGATGAGAAAACGACTCAACCCAGTAGGGAGTCGACTACCTACAGGAGGGAGTCGACTACCAGTGCGTAAAATTCTGGGTTGCCTCTTTTTTGACTAACTTCTATTGGGTTCTATTTGAGTGGTTGGGTCAAGATCCGTTAAGACAACTTACCCACTAAAGTCTAAAACCCATCCTAGCCACCCAAATCTAGATCTAAAGGCTCCTATTTCTTCTCATCTCTTCATCTCTTCAATTAAAACCCCAAGAAAACCCTAGAGGTAGCCGACTACCTCCTTTTCCCCACTCCTCTCTTGTGTTTTCATCTTGAGGCTTGGACTTTTTGGAGTAATTTCTTTTTCATTTACCCAAGGTAAAAACTTTTACTTTCATGAACTTCGTTACTTCATTTCTCTTGGTTATCTAGTAGTGTAAAATATTTTTTTGTTGTTGTTGTTTTACTCTATCTAGATGCCTTTCAAAGGAGCTTTTCCTAAGAAGAGAAAGATTGCTACTCCTAATGTTGATTCTGAAAAAGAAATCATTCTACCATATCTCTTCAAATCAACTATCTATGAACATTTTGTTAAAGTGTCTAAGAAACCTATCTTGCATGAAAGATTTGTCAAACTCAATGATGTTATCAATTACGGTATTGACAGTCTGCTAGATTTCCAGAACTTAGCAAATTTGTTCTCCTCAGAAAATGTGTATATGTGTTATCCTAGGCTTATTCATCTCTTTTATGCAAACATGGATTATGATCTCGTAAAAAGTCGTTTCATTACTAAAGTTCTCGATACCAAACTTGCAATAACTGTAAAATCCCTAGGTGAAGCCTTAGGAATCCCATACTCCGGTATGATCCTCGAGAAAATTGAGATGACTGACGAGAATATCCTAGAGAGAATGTATCTATCTGGTAAACACTTTCAGACCAAACTTCCTTGTAGCCATCTTCGCTATCCGGCGAGAATCTTAGCTAATATTCTATCGTATAACATTACTCAAAAATCTGGAAGTCATGCTATCCTTTCTGAAAAACAAGCTAAATGCATCTATGCCATTCTTGGTAACATTCGTGTGAATTGGGCTAAAGTCATCATGGATTCCATTCTACTTTCAGCTTCATCTGACAGACCTTCCTCAACTCTTTCTCATGGGCACTATCTGACCATTCTATTCATTAGTTTTAACGTGCCTTTGGATCATGAAACAACCATTCTAGAACCTGCTCGTGTCTTTGATGTTCATGCTCTTGGGAGAATGAATCTCCATCATGACCTTGATGAGAACGTCCCTGAAGAGCAAATCTCTACTGAAGGAGGATCATCATCCTCAAGGCGAGGTAAGAAGGTTGTAATTTCAGATTCTGATGAAGAAAGTGAAGAAGAAGAAAAGGGAAGCGGCGAGGAAGAAGAAGAAGTTCCTGCTTACATCCTTGAACTTCAGGAGATGCTCCTGAAAAGGATTGGAAAATTGAAGATCTCACAGGAGAAAGGATTTGAAGATCTCAATCAAAAGGTGGATGATCTCAAGGAAATCATAGTGCAAAGCAAGAAGATGACTGAGGAGACGCTTGTTATGATCCTTGAAGAGATCAAGGAACTGAAAAAGAACAGCGGTCACCCTTAGTTTCATGCACTTCTACTTCAAAACAATGGTTTTCTTTTCAAAAACAATGTTCTCTTAAACTATGGTTTGTAATAACTTTTATTGTGTGATGCTAGCTACTATGAAATTATCTGTTATGCCAAACTTAGTTGTTCTATGAACTAACATCTCCATTGCAGGCATATGGAATTGAATTCCTCTTATTGATCCATAGAAATTACTGTTTTATTTTTTTTGTTGATGACAAGGGGGAGAAAAATGTATAATGCAAAAATGTGTATTGTATTTCTAATAGCTTCGATGCAGGGGGAGTACCGCATCAAAGCAGGGGGAGTAAGTATACTTGTAATATCATTCATATATGTCTTGCTTCCAATTTTGCATTTGGGTGTCATCATCAAAAAGGGGGAGAGTGATGGAAATTGAATTCCACCCCTAAGTAATTTTGATAATGAGCACACCAAATGAATGTTTAGTATACTAACTACACTACACTTTAAGTATACAGATTTCGTGAAGCTCTACTGATACTCCAAGAAGCACGCATCAACGCTCCACGACAAAGACGAACATGGCTAAAACTCAAGTGATGAAGCTCAAGCTCAAACAAAGCAAGAAGCTCAAAGAGAAGCTCATCTGCACTTCATCAAGATTGACTAAACTGCCGAAGACATGTTCAGAGTCTAGTGTGAGTGTGTCGTGTCTTCTAGGATATTTGTCAAAGCCATATCAAGTAGACAACACACACACACGAAAGATTTTGAAATAATTTTTAACTATCTTCAAAATAGTTTTTAAAGAGCTTTTCTAGTCACTTCAATTCTCGTAGTGAAACTCCACGCACCCTGGAGCTAACTACAACTTTTGACTAGAACAACAGGAAAAACTCCTCTGGGAGTCGACTACCAAAAGTAGGGAGTCGACTACTTCTCAGGGATGAAAATTTCCTAGACTCCTCTGGGAGTCGACTCCCTATAGAGGGAGTCGACTACCTGCTGGAAATTTTCAAACGTTTTGAATTTGAATTTTAAATTCTTTTGAGTGATTTACTCCGAAATTTTTGGGACAAAAGTCAAACGAAATTCAAATTTCAAATTCCAGTTTTTCCCTATAAATAGAGCTTAATTCTTTTGTGAAAAATATAAGATTATTTGAAAAATCAAAATTTGCAAAAGCTCTCGTGAATCAAAGCTCTCTCATTCTTTTTCTCTAGCCAATTTTAATTTCAGTTTTGTTTGATCTTGCAATATTTTCTAATTCTTTTGAAGATCATATTATTATTTTATTGGCTAAGTTGTTTTTCAAAATCCTCTCTATTATTTCTCTTTAATTCTATTTGAAGGATTTTTGAAAAAGCTCTAGATCACAAAGAACTTATCTCGTATTTTTGTGTGATCTAGACTATCATTCTATTAAGCCACTACACATTGTCTATCTTTTGATTGGCTATAGAATCGGGTGTATTTTCAATCTCTATCATTTATTGTAGAGTATTGAACAAAATTTCTCATTGTGCTATTTGTTGGAACACTAGACAAGTCTAGTTGTTGCCAGTTGGAAAGTCCTCGGTTTGTGAGGCAAGGGTATAACCCTAGACAAGTCTAGGCGTTGTGTTCGGAAATCCTGTTCAAGGCTAGGTCGTTGGAAATCCTAACGAGTGAAGTTAGGTGCTTGTATTTGCCAAGGCAGATAGTGGAAATCTCGTACCGGTTTGGTCGGGGACTGGACGTACCCGGGTTGCGGGGAACCAGGATAAAAATCCTTGTCTTTGTGCTTGCATTTTCTGTGTTTGATTATCTTTGCATTTATTCTATCTTCAGCAAATATCAATCCTATTTCTATACGCTGAGATTTGCATCTGTAACTTTATTTGCTCTATCATATACTCTGGGAGTCGACTACTGTTCATAAGGAGTCGACTACCTGCTGTGAATTTTCGCTATGCACTTTAAATTATATTGTTGATTAAGAACCAAGCGTAGATCGCTCTACTTGGTTTCTTAGGCAACATTAGAAGGTTCTGTTTTGTGTTGATTGATTAAAGAACGAAAAAGTTTTATCTTTATACAACACTATTCAACCCCCCCTTCTAGTTTTGTTTGCCATCCACAGGATCCAACACATTCGACGGTCAGTTAATGCTCTGATGTTAGCATCGATAGAGGCCTAAATGATAATCACCTGGACACTAGCTTGCACGGCTATTGATGCAAGCTGCTCATCGACCCTTTCCACGACAGCCATGTCCCGTGGAAGGGTCTCATTCTCGACGATGCGGGAGGTGGTCCCACAGTCGAGGAGTGCAGAATCCCCACGCTTCAAGGGAAACCTTGCCTTTACAATCTCCTCCTCGAAACAGTTAAAGGGAGCCTGAGAAGATCGGCCCTCCAACAACATCGGCCTATACTCCTCGGGGACGTTTTTAGGCAACCCTACGGAGGGAGACAGACCCCCCAAGGCTAGGAGTCCCGGTGCACACGGAGATCTGGCTGAACCCGAGTCTCCCTCGAATCTTCCTCAGGGAAAGCATCACTCCTTGGCTAGGAGACCTGCTCCTCGACTGCGTTCAACGCAGATGGTTCTGAGTCGCTGAGAACGAGCATTTGCCTTTTCTTGCCCCCAGTGCAACCACCTCAACCTCGGAGGGGGACCCTTTCTTCTTCTTTTGCTGGGGCGAGCCACCTGGGCAATCCCCTCAATGATCATAGGACGATCTCCAGACAGCTGGGCCATTGATCTTGATGCGGTCGGCACCTGGGGTGACAACATTTGCCTCTACCTCTCTGATGGAAGCCTCTACTGCTTTTTTCAATGCGGGATCTACTTGATAATCCATACTGGTCATACCTGCCAGAGTAATAAACGAGTTAGGTCGAGTAACGAAGGTCGAACAGTTGGCGAGCATGGTCGAACCAACCTTTTGTCCACACAGTTCCACACAACACGTCATCCGACCACAGCCACTCGATGACCTCATGCCCTCAGGCAGGCCCTTCAGAATGTCAGCAGCTTTCTTCTCCTCAATAGTCAGTGGCTTATCCTCGGCATACCACAAATCAGGGACGCCCCAACCGGTGTAGAAGCTTGCCTCCCCTGGAAGACCACAAACACAAACTTGCCTTTCCACTTGGGATTGGAGGTGGAGAGATCTTCCAGCAGCTTCCTGCCTCGACGGGCAATTATCGTATACCACCCCAGGATCTTAAGGGGAGGGATCGAGAAGAAGTGGTTGAACAGACGTAGGGATGGTTCTATTCCCTTCGTCACACACATGACTATGAAGCCCATCAACATGCCAATAGCATTCGGTATCAACTAGCAGAGGGAAATGTTCAGGGTATATAGGAAATACTGCAGGAAGGGATGCATGTGAAATCGAAGGCCCTGCTCGAAGGCTTTGACATAAACACCTGCTTCCCGATTGCCGGGAAAATGAGCCCTCTTGTCTCTCCCAAGCAATCTGATTTGATAATCGAGACAAACATAGCTCCTCTGGAGTGCAGCGTGGACCTCACATTTGCTAGTAAGCCCGGCTCCATGACCCCTTCCCGATTATTCTGGATGGTGGTGACCATGTTTCTTCTGGAGGCAGAGGATAAAGCCATTGCTTTCAAGAGAAAGAAAATCTGAATCAAGCAAATGAAAATAGTACTCCCACACTCCATCGCTGGAACCATCATGTATGGGCTAGGCAACAACCACATGACGGAACGCATGTCAAGGATCTGAGAATCCCGGATGTCTTGGATTCGAATCGACAAATCATCTGAATCGACGGGACATGTGTTTTAGTGCCTAGAACTCAAGTGCTACTTTCTAGACTGCCGAGCCCCATTAAATGCGATGTAACGTTGCTTGACTACAGCAGATGGATCCTTCAAGGTCGTGCGACGGGGGCCACTGTTGAGTCATTAGGTCGGCATTCGAGACAACTAGGTCGACAGGTGACTAAGGCCCACCGGCCCGCCAAAGAAGCCCGATGTCGACTCAGTCAAAGACCATATGGCCAGTCGACCGTTGGGTCTGCCTTACTCGAACGTGGAATTAAAGGCAGACTCGAGAATATCAGGGACGTGCGCAACATTTATTCCTATTAATGGGGAAAGATCATGGCCCCATTATGGATGGCCGTTATCTCCCCAACGTCTCCAAAGGGACCCTGAATGTTTATAAATAGAGTCAAGGGTCCCATCTTCAAGGTACGAGGTCTTAAGACATAGAACTCTATCTTCTCACTTTTACATTTCTTATATTCGAGTTTGCATCATCAGTCTAGAGACGAACCTCCGTGGGTCGATCGCAGCTACATCAAGCTCCCTCTCTTCCTTAAGTTCCTCACTAACTTAAGCATCGGAGGGGATTTGGGTCGGAACCCAGATCCAACCCCCCCTAACGCGTCCATGTGGTGCAGATCGACGATCGTTGTCCAACATCGAAGGTCGACGTCGAGCTCTCCAACCCCGAGTGAATGACGCAATGGCCACCCAAGGGTCGGTCGAAGGTTGCATCAGCTTTAACTACCATCATTTGACCCTGGTTCCTCCAACCAAGGGTCCCACTCGAACTTCTGACGAGGCTCCAACTCAGCATATTGTGCCTACGTCAGCTTGATAACTTTCTTGGTCAATTTTGGCCTTAACATTTAGCTTCTTGAATGGCAGTGACTTTAGGCTGAAACGAGCTAGGCAGCGCTCTTAAGATCTTTCTCCCTGCTCAAGACTATGTATGGCTTACTGAGGGAGCTGGATTTGTAGACGATGTTTGTGAACCTTGCAAACATCTCTTTAATTGATTCTGATGGAAGCATGCATAAGCTCTCATATTCAGAACTCAACAACACAAGTTTGGATTCCTTCACTTGTGATGTTCCCTCATGCGTCACATCCAGCGTTTGTCATATTTCCTGCACAGTTAAACATTGTGAGATACGATTAAATTCAGCTTATCCAAAGAGCAAATAAGTGCATTCATAGCTCTACCATTCAATGAATAAATTTTCTTATCAGCAACATCCCACTTATTTTTAGGTTTTATAATTTCAGTGTCTTCAATTTTAATAGTAGGGATTTTATAACCATTTTCAACAATATCCCACACATCATAATCTACAGACACTAAATAAATTTTCATCCTAGCCTTCCAACATGCAAAGTCTACTCCATTAAACTTAGGGGGACGGGCTATAGACTGACATTTAGCAAATGCAGAATCAGATATATTCATGGTCATCAAGACTAGATCCTTTAAACTGGCTCTGATATCATTTATTGGATCTGGATATAAGCCTGGGGGTGGTGAATAGGCTAATAAAAACTCTCGTGCAACCCACGAGCAATCACAGACAGTTATAGCAGATGCAAAGTAAATAGTAAGCAATCATAGAGTGTACAACAGATTCACCCTGGTTCGATCGTTCCCACGACCTACATCCAGCCCCGAAAGTAACTACGAGATTAATGTGTTATCAAGGTACAACTACAATGAGTTAAGAGCCCTAATTCAACTCTCACCTAGTTCGTACGCACTCTCGCATCCTCAACACTATTAACCTAGTCAGATGTTCTCACTTTTGACGAATCCCAATTCGTCAAGTCCCCGAAATGTCACAATAATGGTAAAGTTTCCCCTACAGAGATATATACACCAATACACAAAGATAAATAAATATGAGTTTAGAATAGCTCAGTGATGGTGTAGTCATCTCTGTCAATCAACTTAAGTCAGATCGTGTCTGACAGGATGTAGTCTCTGGTCTTAGCAACTCAAGTTGAGGCTTGCCCCCTTTGGATGTTGCGGCCTTGGTGTACCTTCTTGATAAGTTGCGCAATATTGGAACTCCCTCTCTTGGATGTGTTGCGTAATGTAGAGATGGCTTCTCCTTGTTGTTGTACAATGTATGGATGGGGTCTCCCCTTATTGTTACGCAATGTATGATGGCGTGTTGATGTGTTGCACAATGTATGGCTCTCCTTGAACTTGCGACAATGGTGAAGGGCTTTGGCTATGGAGTTTGAGGATGAAGCTTTTGGCCTTGGGTACGTGATGCAAGGAGGAAGGAGTTGGCCTTTTGAAACTTGCGACAATGGAGCTCTTGGAGAGGGAAGTTGCAGCCACGGACTAGGATGTTAGCTAGGATTTCTTGCAGCCTAAAGGCTGTGCAATGTGGCTTCTTGACTTTGAGCTTGGAGAGGCTTGCAATGGAGATTTGAAGGAGCAATGGGGATGATGCAAGTTGCACTACATAGGAGCTAATGGACATGAAAACTTGCGGCCTCCCCCTTTCCCTTGTGTTGGCCGAATTTCCCCCTTTGTTTTGGTTGCCCTATCTCTCACTCAAAATCTCTCTCTTTGAATATGGGTTTATATAGGAGAGGATAGGATATGATAGAATCAATTAGAATCCCATACTGGATGGAGATTGGAAGGAATCCTAACTTGACTAGGATTTAAATGAATCACCATGGATATGGAGTTTGAATATGGATGGCTATTGAATTTGAGTAGCTATATGATTCCAAATAAGATCTCATTTAATCACCATTAATTTGCATGAGATTCTCCATATCTCTCCATCTTTGACCAAGTCTTCAACTTGCATGGCTTTAGGATTTGAATGTTGCACCAATTGTTTTGAATAAATTCAAATATGGATTTGAATTTATTTCCTCCTTATCTTTCCATCTTTGACTTAGTCCAATTTGTGTAGCCATTATCTCCATCTTTGACTTAGTCCACTTGGCTAATGCATGGCCAATTCCCCATCACTTTTACTTAGTCTCTCTTTGAGTATTTGCGAGAGTGCCATTCCTAAAAACACTTAGCACACACATTAAATTATTTACACACGTTTGTTATCATCAAATACGAAGTCATCGATTGTTGTATTCAACTACACGTTGTATCCAACATAAATAATTATCGCATAAAATTTAGATCATAGCATTAATCTAACATAATTATCACATAATTATACAGATTTACTTTAAAATTATCGCATGATTTTAAAAGGAGATCTAATTTTCAAAAATAGTTTTTCGAAATTTAATAGTTAATAGTAGACCTCCATCTCAGGGATAAACATGTATATAATGATTGGAGAAAAATTATAAATCATGGTAGACATGGCTCTGATACTACTGAAGGGTTTCGCTATGATATCATTGCAACACTATTAAGGCCCATCTTCCATGGCACTTTAGACCCGTCACAAGATCCCTCACGAACTTGTTTTACTCCATGCCTCTCGACAACACCCAACCCATCTTAAGATCCCCATCTTATCAGGACTTGGTACGGTAAGAGTGATTACTTCAGGTCAGCTCTTAAACCAAGAACCCGTACTCAAGCATCAACAAGCTATGATACCACTGAAGGATTTTCAACGATTGTAAGGGCTCAAAAATCGATGTCTAGCCTAAGCATGCAGACGATGAAAACATAAAAGCAGCGGAAAGATAACTTAAAACCATTTTAAGTAAAGCCCTAAAGAAATAAAGCCATAGCTAGAATCTCTATTATCCCAGGGTGGGTCTAACTATCCCCTAAAGATATATATATAAAAATTAACTGCAATTAAAACGCATTAATATAAACTACTAACTTTTGCCTTGCATGTTAGCAAAGCGTAGAATCCCATGAACCAATACCCAGTGTTGGGGCTGATCTACTTCTCTCGAGCCGAACCACGTCCCGAGGCGAGCAATCCCCTTGTCACTGAGCTAACCACATTCCCCAGAAAATTTCATCACGAATGGATCCTCATTTAAGACTTCGGATCCGAACCCGAACTCCTTCGTGGCTTCGCTAGAGACCGAACAAGAGCAATCAAGTAGAAGGGAGAAAGAGGGAATTAATTTTAAGCTTTGATCCAGGCTTGCTCACGTTTAATGGAGCTATGCAGATCTGAAGCTTGGTGTAAGTTTTAAGGAGGGGAGATAACCCTATTTATATAGGGAACTAACCCATCCTCTTCTCAAAATAACCAATCTGGGACTAAAAAATTTAGAGAAATAATTACTTACAAGTTTGCCTTTCATAAAGGCCAAACTTTAATGAATTATTTCTCTCTTACTGTTGAACTCCAAAAGCGATATCATATATCAAATCGAAGAGTATTGAACAGTGAATGCATAGGAACAAACGGTGCTCAATTCCAAGGTCATTTGACCCCTCAAACATTGTCTCAAAGTATGCCAAAATCTTGTGTTTCGAAACAATTCCAGCCGAAAAAACAGGTTTAAAAAAAACTAACAAAAAAAAGGTGGGCCCCACCCGCGGGTCGGGCGCGCCCGCTCGTCTGCTGATCGCGCCAGCCTGCCCGCTGATTGCACCCACCTGCTACAGGAGGGAGGTCCAGCTCGCCCGTATAAGCGGCATGGGGAACGCCTAGTCGAAATAGCTGCGCTTTGCCCAGCGGAATCTTGTACTGTTCTTTCACCCAGCTCACTTACAACTGGGCAATGCCTAGCCCCCTTTGGCCTCCTTCTTTTTTTGGACTTTTATATTTGGACTTTCTTTAGCCTTAATGTGCTTGGACAAAAAACAAATGGATCCAGGACTTTCTTGGATTCTTAGATTGAGCTTGTTTTATACATTCATTATAAAATATGCTCGTAAATATTTTACGACATATTTAAAACCCTTTTGCATCATATGTGATAATCCAACATTATTATTCTAAAGCATATATCGCAAACTATTTGCGAAGTAATAAATTCCCATACATCGTATGTATTATCTCGTTTATCCTTCCTATTACTTTCCGAAGGTCCCACCTGTGTGAGACCCTACAGCCTGACACTACTACAGGTGGGGCTCGAAACCCCAAATGACAGTGACCACGAGTAGCAGGTGCCGCCCCTGTTTTGGTTATGTGTTTTGCCCATTGACATGAGTATTGTCGGGACCACCTTGACTATGTCCGTGATGAATGTCGTAGTTTTAGTGCCTTTGTCATAACTATGTCGCTTAATCAAGCATAGGGTATGGTCAGCTTTCAACCCTAATAGATTGAAACCGGTTAGTTTCCATTGATCTTTAGTCTAATAATGGTGGACTTCTTCCAACATACGCTGGCCAGATTTTTTACTAAAGACCGAACTAAAACATGCGAACTAACTCTCTATAAACTGGAGTAACGAATCCTCTCTTGATCATTACTCTCCTCGCACGCTTCAAGTGTCACCCAACCAAGGGCCGTTCAATGGGGCTTCCCCCGATGCTAGATCAGAGATCAAATTGACACCATTCACATACAGGTTCGTACAATGACATCAAGTCTAAGGACCAACTTGCCTATCATCACTGAGAGATATCATTGACAGATTAGTTTATCTTAACTATGTGATAACTTTCGTAGGGTTGTTCAGCCAACTCATTCTCCATTGAGCACATATTTCTCGTCTCCGACTTTACCAAGTCAAACGACCATGAGATCATTGTCACCACTCCAAGGTGAAGATATAGACACAATGATCCATCCGATGTGTCGATATCCTTTTCTCAAAACATCTATAACCACAAACATTTTTATACTTATGCTACAAACGGTTAAGCACTTCTCCATGATCGAGATCTCCATCTTGGTATATGTTTGACCTCGCATTACGTCTCGGGACTTCACCTAAGTTCTAATAAAGACTACATTATTATTTACTTACGTAATTTCTACCAAACATCTTATTATTATTTCGAATAAGATGTTTGTACATATATACACAGCGATAAATTACCTCGTGGGCATACACGTCTTCCAATAGTATCTACTGGACCATTCATAGGATCCCAACATAAGATAGATAACTTCACAGAAAGGATTGACTTTTATCTTTGTAAGATAAAGATGAAAGCCTTCTTTATGCGAGATGGTTATTATCAAATTGTTTTAGGCAAGATAAAATTGATGCAAAATTTTCAGAGGCCAATAAGACATCGATGGAGCGAATAGCATTTGGTGGATTGTAGTTGTTCTTGGTGGACAAAGTTCTTAGGAAAATAATCACACCCAAAACTGCAAAGGAAATTTGAGATAAACTCGAAGCTTAGTATGTAAAGAAAAGTCACGATTGTACTTGATGAAGAACTTATTTACATTGAGGATGAAGCCTATCAAATAGTCAGGTGAAGGATCACATCGACATGTTCATGAAGATATCATTTTGGCATAAGTTAGCTCACTAACTAATGTCAAAACTTAAGTTTGATGATGTCAAACAAGTCATATGGCTCTAATAAGTCTATCTAGTGAGTTTCAGGGCAAAAGGATGTCAAATGAAGCTAAGATGTGCAAACAGGGTTTGGCACGATCGTGCCAAACTAGTGAAGATTATGGCACGAACGTGCCACAGACTACATTCCTGAAGAAAAGTTACGGTTGAATTGGCACAATCATGCCAAATTTGCACGGTAGTTCCACAGGCTATGAAAACCTTGAACAATGTACTGTTCCTTAGGCACGATCGTGCTAAATGAGCACAGCTATGCCACATATGCTGAAAGTCAGATTAGCCTAGATTTGACCAGTCTGACTAGTCAAACTTCAAGATTTGACTTCCTAAAATGGCTAGAAGTTCTTATTGATGTCGAAGAACAATTCATTTGAGGTTTCCAATTAAAACAAAGTTATTCAAATTATGAGGACTTAAATTGATGATCTGGAACTTGAATTGAAGATTATGGATTCTACTTGGAGATGAATTGTAATCTTCTATAACAACAAAAGACCCCTCCCTTGGAGAGCACGAATCTAACCAAAATGTTTAAGCCATCATCTCCTTGTTAGCCGAATCCTCCTCCTCCTTTCCAAGCTTAAAAAAGTTAATTAAAGTTAGAGAAAGAAGAAGATGAAGACGATTTACAAACATAAAGCTGAAAAGTTCATAACTGTCTTTACAGACGTTGGGTTGGAGCACAGTTTGTGCCCACGCATTCATCACGACATGATATACACCACAATAATATTTTTCTAAATTTATTCTCTATATTTGATCAGTGAGATTATTTTTGGTGTGAGATTGCATTATTGAATAACTTCATTCAGAAGTTATCGTTGGGCATTATTTTCCTTGAACAATATTTTGTACGGTTCGATCACCACCCGCAATAGTGATCAAGTTCTCCTTTTTGGTTATAAAATGAATTTTTAAATCCTCTCGGATAGGTCAGAGTAGAGGCGGGGAGCTTAGGCAGAGAGCCATTATATTAAAAATCAGTGCTTTGTGTGATACTCTGATTATTTGCTTCATTATTCCATGCTTAAATTTTTATTTGAGTCATACAAAGTTCAAATGAAGATGATCAATGAAAGTGTGCCAAAAAAGGAGGAGAAATCTGAAAAAAATAAGAATGAAAAGAATTTGGCCTTCAATGCTTCTAGTTTTGATGATGAGTCATCGAATTATTCTAATGATGAACAAATCGACCGCCTTAAAAAGTTCATGCTAAACAATAATAAGTTGATTGGAAGCATATGGGGAATAAGGAAAAAAATGAAATAGAGGAAGAATAAGAAACTGTACCGCGATGATTTAATTGCAACAAGAAAGGTCATATAAAAGTTGATTGCCCTCTTCTAAAAAACAAAGTAAAGGAAATAGATGTTAATAGAGGCAAGAAGAGCATAGGTAAGGGATGCTAGCCATATGGGGTGATAGTGATGCAGAGGAGCTATCTTCAGAAGGTGATGGGAAGAACGACAATGTCACATGTTTCATGGTAGGAAGCAGAAGGGTAAAATCTAAAGCCATATTTTATATAGATGGTCTTGAATTTAGTGATAATATATTCACTGATATGGAAGAAGCCTATGAATATTTAGTAGATCTTTTTCAAGGCATGGCCCCTAAGTATGTTAAGCTTGAAAGATGTTGAGTGTATATTTTGTATAGTTCTACATCCCTTTAATGATGCATTTTTCATGTCACATTCCCATTTTCTATGCATATTCCACTCGTTTTATTCATTTTACTCTTTGGAGACATTTTGTATATTTCAGGATGAAAGCATTTAAAACGATGCAAAAGAATGACGGGCAAAGCAGGCGAGGAAAGATGGGGAGATGAAAGATGAAAAGAAGAAAATATGGGCAAATTACAGGATAACATGATCGTGCATTGACACTCATAGCCGTGTCAGTGTGTCAACCTTCATGAAGAAAGAAGAGCTTTAGCTGACACACCATGTAGCCATCTGCACGGTAGTGCCAAATTTGCGAAAGATTGAAGAAAGCTGCTAAGAGGATCATCACGGTTGTGCAGCTCATCTGCACAACCATGCATAACTTGCGTAAGCTGGAGCAGCTGAAGGATCAACACGGCCGTGCAGCCACATGGCATGGCCGTGTACAATTTGCGGAACATCTAAGGTATTAATTGCTTGGTGGTCCATGTCCATGCGACATTGCGACATGGCCATGCACCCATTAAAACTGGGTTTCTCAACCCGTTATCTGCTAGAGTTTTGGGGTAATATAAAAGAGGATTCTTGTAATCATTTTTGGGGACTTTTCCAAGGTTTTAATCCCCTTTGGGTCGGCTACTTCTGTACATTAGTAAGACTTTTTATTGTTTTATCCTTTGTATTAAATATATGATTTTGATTTTTTCTTTATTAGTATCGTTCTTAATCCTCTTTTTGTCATTTTGTGATGTTTATTTCTATGATTTGTTTGATATTTAATCTCATGTCTAATGAGTAGAATTCTTGTTTAGGGAAAAGTTGAACCATAGTGTAAATTATTCGTGTGGGTTAATCGCCCAAAATATCATTCTATTTGGATAATGCTACGATATAGCTCTGGATGTGCATTGATATCAATTTAATTATTAGATTGCTACACAACCCTAATCACCGATGAGAAATCGACGTTTTGGTTTGATGTCTTTAATGATAGATTGATTTTTTTGATAATAAGGTTACGACGAGACATCGGGCCTAGGTTATTAGAGCAATTAAAATTAGGACTACTGATGAGACATGATAAAGATCCAGACTATGCTCTGAGTTCTCGCTCATGGTTAGACATGGAGAGAACGAGGATTTAGATTCAATTCTCATCGACAGCTTTATTCCAATAGATTAAGAAGCTAGATCAACCCTACGTTTAATCTGTATTAATAGGGATACTTAGCCTTAGTCTTTCACAATTTGATATCCTAATACAGTCTCATTCCTTTGACGATCCTGCACAGCTATAAAAATCCGTCATTAACCAGTTGTCAAACCACTGCCTCCCTGTGTTCGGCCAGTTTGCTACGACCACTATATGCTTGTTGTTACATATGTATATTAAAACTTCCATGAACAAAAAACGTTGCGAGTGTTGAAACGACCAATTTAGTAATGCCGAACATGAAAAAGAAGATTTTTTCATAAAATGGGAATAATTAAAAGAAATTATAGATAATATTGATGAAACTGAACTAGAGACTAGGACTTTAGAATTAAAGGAGGCTAATAAAAAATTAGCTAAGCTTGAGCTTGTAAATTCAAAATAAGATAAATAATTACATGAGAAAATTAGCTCCTTAAATTCTAAAGTCTCTACTCATGAATAAAAAATTGAACAACTGGAAAAAAATTGTCACGCCCCGCTTCCCTAAAATGGAGGCGAGACGTGAAAAGGTCCGCACGAGAGTGGAGCTGTGAAGCCCCAAACCCGATAAGCGTCAATAAAACATAAGCAGGTTCCTGTAACCACAAACGGAACAACAATAATAACACAATGAGAGACAGAAATAAAATCTCAAATCTCAGAAATTGTCCAACATTAAAGTTAAGTTCAACATCCAGAAAAGCCACCAGGCTAAAAGAAAGAGTCTAAAGGCCCAGAACAAGGCCAATAAGGACAAACATAACAAAGTATAGGTGCCACGCACCGACAACTAAACAGCAGTCTAAAACAAAAGGGGAAGCTCAACAAAGACACTAGGACTGGTCCCCAGTGTCCACGTACTCCTCGCCAAACACAGGCTCGGGCTCGGCGTCAGCAAACACCTCGTCCTCAACAAGAAACTCAGGCTCAGGATCTAACATGAGTCACCCAAAAGAGTAAAGGGGCACATGTCAGCAAGTCTAAAAGACTTGGGCAAGGAAACTGAAAGTAAGGTAAACTAACACCCTAGCAGTTATAGTATGATGCATGACATGGCGAGTAAAGTAAGGAAGTGACAAGTAAAGGGAAGTACAAGTAGCAAGTATGTCATGGATAACAAGTTTTACAAGTAAAACACGGACAAGCACAAGTCAAGTAGTTCACGTCAAGTGAACACGTCAAGTAAACACGTCAAGTAACAAGTTGTGCACAGAGATTCCGCTTGTTGGCTAGAGTGGCTGATCGGGCCAACTCCTAAGCTCAAGTGACCGTTTATCTCTACCCCTCCACGTGTATCGAGCCAGGGCATTACCCCGAACACGGAATGCTCGCTTCTGGATCACGAGCCAGGAAGTGTATTTAACACGTATGGCATATGGTTATGCCTGCAACGCAGGTGCCTAGCCGGAAACAAGTAGATCGGGCATTGGCTATCAACCAACTCACGTAGCCCGCTTCTGGAACACGAGCCAGGAAACACAAGTATGGTAGCGTGTGCTACGAATGCGACATTCAACATGGATATCATGGATGACAATTAATTCGCGTACCGTTAATTAAAATTAAACATGACATGGTAGTTATGCAACATGATAAATGACGGATCTAGCTTCGTTGTCAAGCTAGTTCCTGAAATTGCGCATAGGCGAGTATCATTTCGTCGCCTAGTCTCTTTTACGCCTACAACAAGCAAATGGCCTAAGACATGGCCCAAAACCCTAAGTGGCAAGTTTCACTTGCCTAGCACCGAGGATGACGATCAACGAGGCCGTCACACAAATGCTAACTACGGAGATCAGATCGCTGCCATGGCAAAACAACATTAGAACAACATCCAACCTAGTTTTATTAAGGTTTCACAAAAATCACAAATGGGCTATGAGGATATTAAGAGATCGAGTTATTACCGTATCGAAAGCGGAAGAACGATGCCGATCAAGCACGACAACGGAAGAAACGATCCGGGGAACCTAGGGTTCAGATCTGGAATGGATGGGGAAAATCTGGAGAAATGGGGTTTTGGGGATTTTTGGGGGTTGGAGATGGACTAGGGCATGGTGGTAGGCCAAAATGGAGAGGGAAACTCCAAGGGAGGAAGGAATGGCTTGGGGAAATGTTGGAGGGTGATTTGGGGGAGAAAATGGCTCAGGAGAATGAAAGAGGGTTGAAAGAAATCGTGGGTAGGGTTTAAATAGGGAGTGCTGGCGGTTGCCCAGAAATTAGGGTTTCGACACTGATTAGTCGGTCAAAGAGCAACCACTGACCGACTAGTTTGGGAACTAGTCGGTCGGTTGACCAACGCAGACCGACTAAGTCCAAACAGTAACTCATGTACAAAAATAGGATTTAGATTTAGTCGGTCAAAGAACAACTACTGACAGACTAGTTTGTCATCTAGTCGGTCGATGAACGTTCTTAGACCGACTAAGAATGAATAGTACTTGGTATCAAAAATGATCATAGAGCTAGTCGGTTAAAGAACGATTGTTGACCGACTAGTTTGCAACCTAGTCGATCGACCAATGTTCTTAGACCGACTAACGATAAACAGCAACTCCTGAATAATTAACAAGGCCCACTAGTCGGTCCATGAAGGTTTGCCGACCGACTAAATCGTCATCTAGTCGGTCGGTTCCCCTTCTTGTACCGGCTAACGTGCACAAAAAGTTCCGAAATGGAGCGCGAAGCTCCGGAATCGATTCCTAAGACTCCTAGGCTTGATCTAACAATAAGATATGACCGATATGAAGCCCGTCACGAATGACTTACTCCAAAATCGACGATTCTAAGGAAGAAGCTAGCAAATCACGACGAAACGATCGAAAATGAAAGCTACGGAGACGAAAACCACACATGAGGAGAAAATCCACCAATATATATATATGTATATATATATATATGTATATATGTATATAAATGTACATGTATATATGTATATTTATATATGTATACATGTACATATATACATGTATACATGTACATATATACATGTATATATGTATATATATATATATATATATATATATATATATATATATATATATATATACTAGTCATATCCCGTGCCCTAAGGGCACGGTTCATTTAAAATAAATATTATTCCATCCCAACATTTAGATTCCCCTAGAAAATTTAGTTCCACACAAAATTATAGTTCCCCCAAAATTTAAAATAATCAACCGAAAAATTTCTAACCATTCATAATCTCCCCCTCAAAAACATTTGCAGTCTCAGTCAAAATATTCCATCAAAATGAAAAAAAATCAATCACATTGAAACTAATGTTTAGTTCCCCAAGAGAATTTAGGTCCACTAAAAATTTTAGTTCGTCCAAAATTAAGTTTCCTTCAGAATTAGTTTCACAAAAATTTAAAATTTTAGTTCCAAAAAAATTTTGTTCCCTCTCAATTTAGTTCCCCCAAAAATTTTAGTTCCTACCAAAATTTAGTTCCCCCAAAATTTAAAATTTTAGTTCTCCCAAAATTTTGTTCCCTCCAAAGTTACTTCCCTCAAATTTTTAGAGTTTCCCCAAATTTTTTCACAAACTCACATATTATCCATTGATTTCTCAAGATTAACTACTAACTGTCTTTCTACCCATCCTTTGGTCTTAATTATATTTCATCAAGTTGTAGCCCTGACTCCCATGTTCCTGTCCGTCATCTAATTTGAATATAAATAGGTCAAAAAGCCAACTTGTGCTATCGCCATCAATAATAAATCCATCATCGTATTATATAGTCTTTGCAAAGTTCAACATACGGTTTGTTGGTGAAGACATCAGCGTCTACTTTATTGGTCAGATATTCAATAAGGACATTGATATACAAATTGGAGTGCCCAAGAACAACTACTTGTTGCTATACAACAATTTCTCATGAATCATAAATTATCATTTTTATTGTGGAACATGGAAAGTTTGAGATTTTACTGGGAATACATCTCAATCAAATGTTAATCAACTGTGAAATGACATGAACCTAAAACCGAAGCTAGTTATAAATAGAAACATCCATATTGCAACAGATACGACATTAAGAATTTGCATAAGTATGAATATGAGAAGATTCTTTGAAAGATTTCTTTCTTTCATCTGCACTTGCTTAAAGATAAAAACTTGCTGGTTTTCGCCAAAGTAACCACCCAAACAATATATTACAGTCTATTTCTCTATAATCCATTAACATCTCTATATATGTTTATAGAACTAACTTGAATGCAAGTTACTTCCTGATTCCTCTATCTTATCAACAATTCATTTTGAGAGCAGCCCAGTCCTTTTATTCCTCCTATCAGAATTCATTTGCTCAACATTTGCTCAACGAAAAGCCTGAAAGCATAGTCAATGATAATTGAAGTAGACTTTTACATAAAAAAGTTCCATTCATTTCAAAGGAATTAAAGTAACTCTAAAGATAAACTCTTAAATGACAACATAATCAGTGACGGGAAAATTTTGCACTGCAAAATACAGGGTAATCTTTACAATCTTGGAAGATGGTGATATCTTTTTCCAGTCGATGTGCTCAAATAAAAGAACTTGATACTACAACACTACTCGGACATAAATCATTTTTATATACATAAATTTGATGTCATGATCCTTTTACGTAGCCAGTAAAGTGAATATAGGGTGGCTTGTATTCTAACAGAGCATATATTTGTAAACATCGACCCAAGATACAACAAAAGGACACACTCATCATACGACATGCATAAAAGTGTCATCGTCCAAAAGCTCTTTAAGCCCAATCATAATATCAATGTCTTGGCTCCCTCGGCATCGGGCATAAACCCTTCCTGCAAGAGGCAAAGGCATACCAACATTATTAGGAGAAATCTGGCAGCATGGAAAATGGAAGTTGTTTTTAAAAAAAAACTCAATGTTATGTGGTGTCAAACCTTTGTTCGTTATTTTTGCCAATAATTCAGAGGCCTCTTTAACCTGGTGGGCCTAGCAAAGGCTCTATATCAATGTGCTGTAAGTGATAATAGTCGGATGACAACCTCCAAGACCATTTCTTTGACAATTTCAATGACCTCACTCAACACAGTTGCAAGTGATTGCATCGTGAATAACACCATGAGTCCACAACCTGTCTACTATTTCCAAAGATTTAAGTGTCTTCAATCACTTACGGTAGAAATCTAAGTGTTGAATGTAAAAACATCAGGAAGCATGCCCATTGCCATGGCATTGTTCATGACATTATATGCATATGAAACATAGCACATATTGCACGAACCATTTATTATACTATTATATGTCCATGTATTTGGGCTGCAACTTTTCTCAATTATCTCATTCATAAGATCTAAATACTGCAATATGAGGCCTTGTCAGGAGAGCTCCTTGATAAGTGAATTGTTGATAAGAACATATGTCTTCAAACCCTGAGCTAAAGCCTCATTAAACATATTTATATTACCTTCCTTAGATAACCCATTAATCAAAGGTATAATACATGGTCTAGGACAAACCCATAAAGATGGCATCAATCAGAAGTTTACAGATAAGATATACCAAACCAATTTTGCAATATCCATCAACAGTTGTAGTATAGGTAAAATCGTTGGGAACACAACCATTATTTACAAATTTATGCAAATACGTCAGCCCCTACAACCCTAGAGTTCTTGCACATGCCACATATTAAGGTATTGTATGTTATAACTTTTGTTAACTTGGGTTTTTAGCGAAGGCGTTGCATCAATATATTGTAAGCATAAAGATTTAAAGATATACCGCTTTTCAGAACCTTGGTCAAGAGCTTGCTGGTCTCTAAAGCATCACCTTTCTTACACAATATTTGAATTAGCTTATTGAACATAGTAATATCAGTATAAATGTTTTCACCAAGTAACTGAACAAAAAGATAACTTGCCTCAGATATGTAGTTCTCTTCATAAAGGCTGCATGCTATGGTGCAATATGCAACTGCATTGACATCGTATCATCTTTCTGGCATGTCCCGAAGAAGCCTAAGTGCCACATGAGGCCTCCTTGTTCCACAAAACGAGTGTATCCCAATCATAAAAGTGTAAACATCTGGATCAATGCATTTATCCAACGTTCTCAGATACACTTTGTGGGCTGGATCAAAGTAGCCGATTCGACCAGAATGTTCATAATGGCATTGTAAGATGTGGCAGTTGGCACGCAACCAGAAAACTCGTTCTTTCAACTGTATCAACTGCATCCTGAATCTTTCCTCTCTTTCCATAGTCTTCCATTATGCTGATACATACTCCTCCAAGTAAAGAATTATCAAAATTCATTCTCATTTCTGATATAACATTCTCCATAATCTTGAACTGCCCATGAGATCCAAGCTTTTTATGACCAAGCACTCGTAATTAAAAAGTATTTGCTAGCAACAGAATTGAACATCCCGAGAGCCATAAGTGGAGCCATCTGATATTTTATGACGGTAGTTATGTGCTTCAGAGGCAAATTGAGGGTCATTTCAATGATCCCACCGATGAATCGACTCTTGAAAATATCATCAATCTCTCCTTTAGCATGAGACGATATGATTGTGAATGCCCAAAAGTATCAACAGTAAACAAATTGACCTGCAACATAAATTGTTAAATAACATTATTTAAAAAAAATTGTAATCTGAGTTACCAATTAATATGTTCATAGAACCAATTCTCTTTACACAAAAGGCGGGATAACGATCAAATTACAAATAGAGACAGAAAACTCAATCTAAATCCATTCAAATCAAATGAACAAAGAGGAATGCCATTGTATTACCAATTACTAAAACAACAAACTATTAGTTCAAAGGCAATAATCGCAAAACCCAGTATGAGGATTAGGGAGAACCATTTACAGTTGAATAAGCAAGACCCAAATCGTTGTTTATGGAAAAGAACCGAACTTCATGATTCCAAATGCATAAAATTCGTGTCTTTGTACAGAAACTAAAGCATCATATCAGAAAAAATTCAACATAATTCCACAATATCTTAGCTTCGATGTGGCCTAAAGTTCAAATGTAAGCTAAATGTGTACTAAATGAAAGGAAAATTGGTAAGCTAGATAAATATGAAAAACAAACAGCTAAAGTTCATATGTAAGCCAAATTTGTAGTAACCTTCGTTGTGGCCTCACCCGACCCATCACTGTCGTGTGGAATTAACAAAAAATACTAAAGAAGAGATGCACATCAAAGATCAAGAACATGCACTTGCAAAGTAACCATATTAAATAAAGTAGCAGAGTGGGCTCTCAAAATCTCATGCAAATCACATAAAAGGAGAGAACCCAGAAGGTAAATAGCTAAATAGGAACAAATACAGAAATCAAAATCTCATTTTAACAGATAAAATCGAGGAAAGGTCCCACCTTCAGGTTGATAGTCTCGATGGTGACCCTAGCATGGGAAGCAGAAGCAAATCACATAAAAGAAGAGAACCCAGATTGGAAATAGATAATTGGGAGCAAATCCAGAAATCAAACTCTCATTTTGACCAATAAAATCAAGGAAAGGTCTTACCTTTCGGTTTGAGACTCGCGGCCAATTTCTCAGCTCTCCACTGGATTTTCTAGATTGACTAAAAAAGTAGGGTGCGATCTGCAAATTAATAGAAGTCAGTTTATGTACCGAGGCGTCGTGATCACCAGACATTGCTGAACTTCTCACCGGTGGCGGCCTCCCAATGCCAATGAAGATCGTCCTTGACTATGATGATCCTCTCCTACTTCAGCAGCCAGACATTGCCGTTGGTGAAACTCTCTATATTGTCCTGCAACAATAGGGAAAACCTTTATTATTTTCAAAAGCGGCCCAGGCTTCGACTCCTCAACAACATCATGCTATATTCAAAAATGACTCAAAAAAACTATTACCAAGTCCTATGAGGAGGACCTTCTTGTGAAATTTCGATCTTATATAATTCATTGCAACTAATGGTGATTGAAGTAGAATTGCAAGAAAAGTGAACAATCATATCTTAATTACCAAATTTAATCATATACATTCGCAAGTCACAACGTATTCAGACATAGATATTGAGCTATGCAATGGATATTGATCTATGCACATGTTGGTATTCACCCATTTGAGGTTAGTTAGTTCTTTAATTAAATTTTAAAACAAACTGGAAATGACATCAGTTGTTGTGCATCAAACAGTAAGAGACACTTACATGCTGGTCAAGCAATCCTTCAGTGAAATATTTACTGCATCTATAGTGGAAGCCTTACTACTGAGAAGAGTATTCAGTGCATTCAGAAAAATTAGCAGCTCAAAGTAAAGCACAAAATTACAGACACTATTAAATTTGAGCATCCACTCATTTTGATATTACACCCATTTCAATAGTACCCAAGTTCTTTTCTTTTCTGGGAATAATAAACCAAGTACACCAATTCAACTTGATTCTATAAGTAACCAATTCTAGCTGTGAACGAATCACAAAAACCCCTAAAAGCACAAATTTTCTTCAATTAATTAATTTGGACTTTGCGTTTACCCTAACATGGCCTTAAAAATGAAGAAAATTCCTAAAAATTTAAAATATTACTCAGTGTGCAAATAGAGAAATAAACGCTGCAGACCTTGGATGATTATTATTATCAATCTTTGGCTTGGTGAGTTTATTCAAGGAGACGATGCATTCCTATGAAGGCGCAATGAAATTGTTGAGATCAATGAGTCGCATCGCTCTTACTACCTAGGAGAGTATTGTCTTGATCCTACAAAGAAAATTCAGTGCATTTTGAAAAATTAGCAACTGAAAGTAAAGCACAAAATTATAGACACTGTTAAATT
The DNA here is from genome assembly GCA_030789695.1 of Scilla litardierei. Lineage (NCBI taxonomy): Eukaryota > Viridiplantae > Streptophyta > Magnoliopsida > Asparagales > Asparagaceae > Scilla > Scilla litardierei. The sequence goes on along the minus strand of CM061142.1, from coordinate 242,065,601 downwards.
TGAGCATCCACTCATTTTGATATTACACCCATTTCAATAGTACCCAAGTTCTTTTCTTTTCTGGGAATAATAAATCAAGTACACAGATTCAACCTGATTCTACAAGTAACCAATTCTAGCAGTGAACGAATCACAAAACCCCCTAAAAGCACAATTTTTCTTCAATTAATTAATTTGAACTCTTCGATTACCCTAACATGGCCTTAAAAATGAAGAAAATCCTAAAAATTTGAAACATTACTCAATGTGCAATTTTCAACACGGGATGCATCAAGCAGATGCACTTACCCATGGCGGTGAGGTTGACGGCGACGCGGGCGAGGTTGAACGGGCTGCTCCCGATGGTGGCATTTTAAAGCTTGCAAGATAAAAGGTTGCGGTAACCTGTGAGGAAGATCCAAGGTTACCTGCGAGCAAAAAATTTTCCAAAAAAACCACCACAAAAATTAACAGCAAAAAGGTTACCTGCGAGGAAGCTTGCGAGGAAGATCCAGTAGGCGCTGCGAGGAAGCTTGCGAGGCTGGAGGAGAAGAGCTGAAGTGAACCCCATCAAGGCTGAAGCGGAGATTTGGGGGTTTTTTTGGGTAGAATGCGAGGAGGCGTGGGGAGGAGTCGAGGAGATTTGGGGAGGAGTTGAGGGGCTTCTCATCGTAAATAGCACAACTAAATAAATGAGGTTTTCTCATCGTACGCAACCCAACGAAACCCAAATATAAACCCTCTCTGTTGCCAGCTGACCCCACAACCCAATGAAACCCAAGCGTGCTGTGGGAAGGAGAGATAAATTGTTCCCTTTCTTTTTTGAGCTGACACCGTCTAAATTACAGCAACCCATCTCAACCGTTGATTTTCTATGATCAAATCTCAACCGTCTTTTATCTTGTCCTAGTCAGCCCTAGGATTCAAAAAACACTGTCAAATGTATAATAGATAATATAAATAATCCAGATACATGAAAACCAGTCGTTACATCCTCCCCAACTTAAGAAAAATTCCGTCCTCAGAATTTCCCAACACTCACGTGTCCGGGAACAAAAGTGGGAAACGCTCTCGCATCTCATCCTCGTTCTCCCAAGTAGACTCTCCTGGAGAACCGTGTCGCCACATCACCCTCACAAGATTGACAACCTTGTTCTGAAGTGACTTCTGACGCCTGTCCAGAATCTGCACTGGCTGCTGGTCATACGTCATATCAGGGCGAACGGTAATCTCCGAGAAATCCACAGCATGAGATGGATCGCTAATGTATCGACGAAGCTGCGACACATGAAAAACATTGTGAACTCCTTCCAAAGATGGCGGGAAGGCTAAGCGGTAGGCTACCTCGCCAACTTTCTCCAGAATGTCAAACGGTCCAATGTATCGCGGGCTCAACTTCCCTTGCTTCCCAAAGCGAATCACACCATGATTCGGGGAAATCCTCAGAAACACATGGTCGCCCGGCTGAAACTCAAAAGGACGACGTTTAGCATCCGCCCAATGCTTAAAACGGTCCTGATCAATTCTCAACCTCTCCTGAATGTTCCTGACAATATCCACGGCCTCCACAATCATCTCAGGACCCAACAGCTCCCGATCACCAACGTCATCCCAACTCAATGGCGATCGACATTTCCTCCCATAAAGAGCGGCGAAAGGCGCCATGCCAATACTCGCCTGGTAGCTGTTGTTGTAGGAAAACTCTACCAGATGTAGATGGTCCTCCCACGAACCCTTGAAATCCAACATGCATGCCCTCAGCATATCCTCTAAGATCTGAATCGTCCTCTCGGACTGGCCATCCGTCTGCAGATGGTACGCCATGATGAAACTCAGACACGTTCCCAAACTCTTCTGCAAACTCTGCCAGAACTGAGATGTGAACCTCGTGTCTCTGTCCGACACGCTACTCACAGGGACTCCGTGAAGTCGTACGACCTCCTGCACGATTCACGTTACATCACTATCTAAACTAGGAAAAGGAAATAAAACAGAGAGCAAAAGAATTTACCTCCATATATCTCCTCGCTAGCGCCTCAGTGGACTGTCCCACTCGGAATGGAATAAAGTGCACGGATTTGGTCAATCGATCTACGATCACCCAAATCGCGTCATTCTGCTTCGGACTCCGAGGTAGTCCAGTCACGAAATCCATAGTGATGTGTTGCCACTTCCACTCCGGAATCGGAAGCGGTTGTAGAAACCCTGCAGTGCGTTGATGCTCCACCTTCACTTGCTGGCAAACCAAACACTTGGCCACACTCTGAGCCACGCTCCTCTTCATGCCATGCCACCAAAAGTTCAGACGAAGATCCTTGTACATCTTGGTCCCTCCAGGATGCACAGAATACGGCAAACTATGTGCCTCCACCATCAACTCCTCTCTAATATCCCCAGCTGGCACACACAACCTGGCTCCAAACCTCAGCGAGCCATCCTCATGAATCAAAAAGTCAGTCCGTAGACCGGCTTCCACCTGCTCCCGAATCTTCACCAGCTTTGGATCTCCGGCCTGGCCAGCCTTGATCTGATCCACGATCGTCGACTGTATCTGCATACACATCAACGAAGAAGCCTCTCCAGGAAGAACAATCTCCACACCAGACTCGCAAAAATCCTGCTGCAATCTCCACTGCGAGGTCAAAATCATCACCGCTGGAAGCCTACTCAGCGCATCTGGAACCACATTCACCTTGCCAGGGTGATACTACAAATCGATCTCATAATCCGCCATGAGCTCCAACCATCGACGCTGTCGCATGTTGAGCTCCTTCTGAGTAAAAATATACTTCAAGCTTTTGTGATCGGTGAAGATCTTCACTTTCTCACTCAGCAAGAAGTGCCTCCAAATCTTAAGAGCAAACACGACAGTAGCCAACTCCAAATTATGCGTCGGGTAATTCTTCTCATGAACCTTGAGCTGACGAGATGCATACGCCATAACATGCCCATGTTGATGCAACACACAACCGAGACCCTTGCCAGAAGCATCGCAAAAGATCTCAAATCTACCGCTGCGATCAGGCACAACAAGAATAGGGGCCGTCGTCAATCTCTCCCTCAGAACACCAAAAGCATTCTCACAATGACCCGACCAAACAAAAGGTACATCCTTCCGCGTCAATCTGGTCATCGGCTCAGCAATACGGGAAAAGTCCTTAATGAAGCGCCGATAATAACCAGCAAGCCCAAGGAAACTCCGAATCTCAGATGCTGACTGCGGAACAGGCCACTCTCTGATGGCCCTGATCTTCTCGGGATCCACTGAAATACCATCTCCAGTCACCACATGCCCGAGAAAAGCAACTCTGTCCAGCCAAAACTCGCACTTCGAAAAATTAGCATACAAACGATGCTTCCTCAAAATCTCCAACACTGTCCTCAAGTGCGAGGCATGCTCTTCCTCCGACTTCGAATAGATCAGAATGTCGTCAATAAAGATAACGACAAACTTAACTAAAAAGTCATAGAAGATCAGATTCATCAGATTCATGAAAACTGTGGGTGCATTGGTTACACCGAAAGGCATAACCACAAACTCGTAGTGTCCATACTTCGTCCTGAATGCTGTCTTCGGAACATCATCCTTCTTCACCTTCAACTGAAGATAACCACTCCTCAGATCCAACTTCGAAAACGCCCTCGAACCTCCAAGCTGATCAAAAATATCATCGATGCGAGGCAACGGGTATTTATTCTTGATGGTCACCGCATTCAACTCCCGATAGTCCACGCACATGCGACGTGAACCATCCTTCTTCTTCACCAGCAGCACCGGTGCTCCCCACGGAGACACACTAGGATTGACATAACCCTTCTGCAAAAGCTCATCCAGCTGCTTCCTCAACTCCTCCAGCTCAGCGGGCGCCATACGATACGGTGCCTTCGAAATCGGCGGCGCTCCTGGGACAAGATCAATAGAAAATTCTAGAGCTCGATCAGGTTGCAAACCAGACATCTCCTCGGGAAAGACGTCATCAAAGTCTCGCACAACCGCTGGCCTCTCAAGCTCCATCTGCATAGCCACAACCTCCACTAGCCTGGCCCGAAATTTGACAGGACCAAGCGAGCTGCTACCTCGGCTGAACTCAAATACTGGATGTCCGGGAATCTCGAACACCACCTTCTTCCTCCGACAGTCGATCGTAGCATAGAAGCTCGCAAGCCAGTCCATCCCAAGAACTGCATCATAGTTGATGATGTCGTGGACAATGAAATCAGCGTAAAGCTCATGTCCACAAACCACCAACGGGCAAGAATTGCAACCAAGATGCACCGAGACCACGCCATTCCCTGTAACGATATTCCAACTCTTGGAAAGAGGGGACGTTGACAAGGAATGCTTCTCCATGAAGCTCTGAGAAATAATGCACATTGATGCACCTGAGTCAAAGAGAACTCGTGCAGGAAATGTGCACACCAAAACCACACCTAACAAGCAATTTAACAATCAAACCCTAGTCTAGCAAACAATCATGTTCAAGCAAACAACATAATCTAACAATCAAAACTAGCTAGGAAAGTAACAGCTAGATTGAGGATTACCTGCGATAACCTCATCCACAGCCTCGCTCTCCATAGCAGTCATCAGAAAAGCCTGCCTCCTCGACGGAAAAGCCTGCTGAAAAGCCTGCCTCTGTGGAACAAGAGCTGCTCCACGTCCAGTAGGAACAGACGCTCTCTGCTGCAACGGCTGTGCTGCAACAGGTGCCCTCCAAGGCTGCTTCGACCTCGAACAGTCCTTCATGGTATGGGTATGATCTCCACGGACAACACACTGGCCCAGGAATCTCCTACACTGATCCTTGACATGCCCGATCTTGCCGCAGAAATGGCAAGTCTTCTGAATAGGCCCTCCTGGCCTCTTGAACTGAGTTGGCTGATTAGGCTTGAAACCAGGCCTAACCACCGCCCTGGCCTGCTCCATAGGCCTCTTCCCAATACCAGAAACATGTCCTCTCCCTTGACTCTGGTTCAGCTCCTGCCTCCTCGCAGCGACCAGAACCTTCTGATAAGAGTCCAGATCAGAGGAAGACACAAAACTCTGAAGCTCCAAAGCAAGTCCCTGCAGGAACCTCTGAGCCCTCTCATCAGCATCCTACACCATCTTCGGTGCGAACCGACTCAGCCTAGTGAACTCTTGGTGGTACAGGTCCACCGTCAAGCTCCCTTGCTTCAGATCAATAAAGCGCTGCAGCATCTCCTTCCTAGTAGCCTTCGGAAAGAACTCCTCATCAAACCTGGACTTAAAGGTAGCCCAAGCTATCGGCTCCACCAGCATCTTCTCTTCCGCATCCCACCAGTTCCAAGCATTATCCTTGAGTTGCCTCTTCGCCAAATCAACCCATCCAGCCGGGGTGATCTTGGCCATCTTCAAATTATCCTCAATGTTCCGAATCCACTCATCGGCAGCCAGAGAACCCTCAGACCCATTAAAATATGCGGGACCCAGCTCCCGAAATTGCTTCGCTCCCGGCTCGGAGCGAGGGGCATCCTGGATTGCCCGACCAGCTCGAACAACTGGAGCATTCTGGACTTGCAGGAGCATGCCCTGCTGCACCTGCATCATCTGAAGCATCATCCGCATCATCTCTCCATTGGTGGGTTCCCGCTCAGGCTCCTCGTCATGAGGGGACGCACCACTACCTCCACCATGGGTGAATCGCCTTCCTGCCATCTACTGACACAGAAAACGAAGCAGATTAGACTCATAGCTTATGACTCGGACGTCGAACTTAGTTTATTGGACATCCTAATATTATTATCGTCATTCCGATAATCGCAGTTACAGAAGGACCTGCATGGGCCACCAACAAAACCTGTCACGCCCCGCTTCCCTAAAATGGAGGCGAGACGTGAAAAGGTCCGCACGAGAGTGGAGCTGTTAAGCCCCAAACCCGATAAGCGTCAATAAAACATAAGCAGGTCCCTGTAACCACAAACGGAACAACAATAATAACACAATGAGAGACAGAAATAAAATCTCAAATCTCAGAAATTGTCCAACATTAAAGTTAAGTTCAACATCCAGAAAAGCCACCAGTGTAACGGTCGGTTTCCGATCGTACTTTCTTTGTGCACGTGCTCTTGATGGTGCACGTGTTTATTTTCTGACCTTATTTGATTTTGAATATTATTGAGTGATATATCGACGTGATCGTCTCTGGAAGTATTAGATTGTGGAATAACTTTGTATCAACATATCTCGAGTCGTTCTTCAGCGATGCTATCTTAATTGACGTGACGTCGCGACTTTCTGTTTTGACGCGAGACGTTTCGAATTTTAGTTTCGTCTCTCTACATCGAAATTTAGATCCGTCTCCTCCACTATCTTTCTTTAGTCATCTAGAACACACCATAATTATTTTATAATTTTTGGACTTAATTTGACCTATTTTCTATTTTTTTGAGAGCTTTAAATAATTTTAAAACCTATTTTTATAAGAGTTTTAATTACAATAAAATTCCTATATTATAATAACGTATTAAAGAATTTTTAGGCAAAATTTTAGAATTTTTGGCCGCACCCATTTTGCGTGAGGGAGAGGAGAGTAATTTTAACTAAATTAATTATTTTAAATTATTTTAATTACATTTTTCCGAACCCTAACCCTAAACCTAGCTCTAACCTATTTAAATTAGCCCTAGGCAAAGTTATTTCGTCATTGCTCAAAACCCTAGCCGCCGTTTCCTCTTCCAAAGCTTCGTCGCAACGTTGCGACGATCGCAACGTGCACGACCGGAGCTCTCCCCCGCAAATCCTAGCGCACGACCGGAGCAGCCCCCGCATTGCCGCTTGCAGCGCACCGCTGCATCACCCCCCGCTGTCGCCCGCTCCGACCGAGGCTCCCTCTCGGTCTGACCGAGGGATTTCTCCGCACAGCCGCCCGCACCGCACCGCTCCGCATCGCCAGCGCCCGACCGACCCGCTTTGTCGTTCTGACCGAGACGCCACCCCGTTGTATCGCTCCCATCGCTTCGCCCGCACCCGCAGCGAACGACCGACGGGATCTGTCGGTCTGCCGACAAATTCCCTCGCACCGACGCTGTGCCCGAGCCCCCCCGCATCGCCAGTGCACGACCGAGAGTTTCTCTCGGTCTGACCGAGAGAAACCCTCGCACCGAAGGAGAACGACCGACAGAACTTCGTCGCAAGTGGGTTTCTCCCACACCAACTTCTGTGGTGGGCCCCCCAAGTGCTCCTGAGGTGTTGTGGCCCCCCCTTGGACCCCTAGCACTGCTGTGGGCCCCACTTGGACGTGCCACTTCGCGGATTTGGCGTCTACGACATTGCGACACGTCGTAGGCCTTCGTCGCAAGTTCGAACTTTTGGAGAGACGTGCGAGGACCAGATCTGAAGCTGAGGAGTTCTCCGATCAGACCCAACATCCAATCTACAGTAAACTTCGGTTCAGGTTGGTTCCCCGAAACTCGTAGAAACCCCCACAATAGCTGACTGAACCCTAAACTAAAAACCGTCAACTTGAACTAAATTTACTTTCCAGCTCCTGTAAAATGTTGTTCGAACATAGAAAATCGACGAACTGACTAATTTGACTGTGCACATAGGATACATCGTCGATTAGGCTGAACATCAAAAAGTGACTTTTTGACGAATAGGATAGTCCCGAAAACCTAGAAACGGAACCTAATACGAATTTCTAAAATCGCGACCTGACATCATCGCCGTGGCGATTTTTCAGACGGACTACCGCGGACGCGACGACTGGACGAGACGCTTCGAGAGGACGACACACTCGCCATCGCAGGCAAGTGTATCCACTTGCACTTTTGGCCGTGCTTAGGCCTTAGTTGGTTAGAATTGTTAACTGTGAACAAATAGAACCGGACGTGAAATGATAGCGTCCGGGACGACTCCTGACGGCTCAGACTTGACGACGAAGTCTGAGCTTGACAACAACTTTTGATGTTGTAGGGCAATCATGTGTGTACGTGTGTGTGGACACCCTAGAATAACTCTCCCGTACACTGGTCATGTCTTGTCACTGTTATACACACTGGTCGTGTCTTGTCACTGTGTTACAAAAAGCCTTCGGGCGTTTCAGATGCTTCCCGAGCGGAAGTGATCTCGGTGTTACAAAAAGCCTTCGGGCGTTTCAGATGCTTCCCGAGCGGAAGTGATCTCCGTGTTACAAAAAATCCTTCGGGCGTTTCAGATGCTCTCCTAGCGGGAGTGATCTCCGTGTTACAAAAAGCCTTCGGGCGTTTCAGATGCTTCCCGAGCGGAAGTGATCTCCGTGTCATAAAAAAGCATTCGGGCGTTTTAGACTCTCAGTACTTTTGGATGTTTTAATTTGTTATAAAATGAAATGATATCTCTTTTCAATACTTTGTTGTTTCCGTACTAACTTGTAGGGACCTGTTTCCTTCGTTTGGAATTTCACAGACGCTTATTGGGTCCGGGCTCTTAGCCCTGGCCTAAGCGGGCCTTAGTCACGCTTCGCCTCCGACCTTTTTGGGAAGCGGGGCGTGATAGGTTTTAGTGGTGGCCCATGCAGGTCCCCTCCTTCTGCGAATACGGAACAATCGAAGTATTGAAATTCATTTTATTATCATCCAATAATTGTACGAGTCTAACCTCTGTGTTTCTGTCAATAGGATGGCCGGACGACGTGTTACCCGATCGGGGAACTTAGGCGATGGAGTTCCGGAGGACCAGAGCGGAGACTTCCGTCAGTTTCTGGGTGTGATGAGGGAGATGCTGGATGTTCAGCATCAGTTGGTTCAGCAGTCCCAGCGTGCTGCCCAGGCTGTTCCAGTTGCACCACCACCACCACCACCTGCCCCTCGAGCTGCTCCAGGAGTGAAGCAGTTCAACGAGCTCCAGCCAAAGACATTTTCAGGGAAGGAGGGACCCCTAGCTGCTGACGAGTGGATCCAGAGCACGGAGGAGAAGTTAGTTGCTGCGAAGATTCCTGATGATACCCGTGTGGAGATAGCAAAGATGCAGCTGACGGAGAATGCGAGGAACTGGTGGCGCATTGAGGAGAGGCGTCTTGAGAAGCCAGTGGGATGGAAGACTTTCAGGTCTATGTTCAAGGATAAGTACTTCACCAAGTCTGCTAGGAGGGAGCTGCTGAGCAGGTTTATAGATATGAAGCAGGAGAACATGACCGTCGAGGAGTATGAGGCGGAGTTTGAGATGCTGAGTCGCTTTGCTCCGCACATGGTGAAGAAGGAGGAGAAGCGAGCTGATTGCTTCCGTCAGGGACTGCGTCCGAAGATTCAGGCTTCGATGTCTTCGGCGAGTTTCTCGACTATGAGGGAGGTACTTGATGCTGTGAAGAATCATGAGCTCGTAGCTCTATTACCTGACCCTCCAGCTGATAAGGGGAAGCGTCCCATGGAGCAGTACCGGCCACCTGCCAGGTCAGCGATGAGGCCAGTTCAGACAGTACCATTCAAGAGGCCAGGAGCACCAGTTCAGATTCAGAGTAAGGGACCATGCCATTATTGCGGGAAGACAGGACATGTTCAGAAGGATTGTAGAAGGAAGCTGGGACTGTGTTTAGTTTGTGGAGATGCCTCGCATGCTGCGAAGGATTGCCCGAGAGCTCGTTATGCCGTAGTTGGAGCGCCAGCCCCGTTGCAGATGAGAGCGCCTGCTCTAGTTCAGAGAGGACCTGCTGCTCATGGACCACCTTTGCCGCCTCAGAGGCAGATGTATCAGAGAGCAGCACAGCCCCAGAGGCCGGCGTATACCATGACTGCTGTTGAGATTGAGGAGCTGGATGGAGTTATAGCAGGTAACTCTTGATCCTAGTTTTTCATTTCATAGTTTAGATCTTATTATTTGTGTTGCTTGGTTGACTTGTTGTTAGAGTAGTTGATTTGACCGTAGTTCCCTTATATCTTAGGCACCATTCTAGTGTCCTCTCACCCAGCCTTGGTTTTGTTCGACTCCGGTGCATCTATGTGCATCATATCCCAGAGGTTTGCAACAAAGCACTCTATCCCCACCCATACACTCCCTAAGTGTTGGGACATTACCACCGGGAACGGAGTGGTGACGGTAAATTTGGGATGTCGATCGATTTTTTTAGTGATCAGTGGACACGAGCTCTTTGCAGATTTCATTGTCCATGATCTGCCTCATTTCGATGTCGTTCTTGGCATCGATTGGTTGGGAGATTTCAACGCCTCGATCGACTGTCGCAGCAAGAGGGTGGTGTTCCGGATTCCAGGTCATCCGGAGTTCGAGTTCCGCAGCAGGGATGAGTCGCTTGGGCCCATCAGATTTCGGGCCAAGCAGGAGGTGCCGATTGTGACGGCCATGCAGATGGAGATGGAGATCGAGAGACCAGCAGTCGTCAGAGACTTCGACGACGTCTTCCTGGAGGATATCTCAGGTTTGCCACCCGACAGAGCTTTAGAGTTTGGAATCGATCTTATGCAAGGAGCGCAACCGGTATCGAAGGCGCCGTACCGTATGGCCCCCGCTGAGCTCGAGGAACTACGGAAGCAGTTGGATGAGTTGCTGCAGAAGGGTTTCATCCACCCTAGTGTGTCACCATGGGGTGCACCTGTTTTGCTTGTAAAGAAGAAGGATGGGTCCCGCAGGATGTGCGTGGACTATCGAGGATTGAATGCTGTCACCGTAAAGAATAAGTATCCACTGCCACGCATCGACGATATCTTTGATCAGCTTGGAGGTTCGAGGGTCTTCTCGAAGTTGGACTTGAGGAGTGGATACCACCAGTTGAAGGTAAAGAAGGACGATGTTCAGAAGACGGCTTTCCAGACGAAGTACGGACATTATGAGTTCGTGGTCATGCCGTTTGGCGTGACCAATGCATCGGCTGTGTTCATGAATTTGATGAATTTAATATTCTATGACTTCCTGGACAAGTTTGTTGTCATCTTCATTGATGACATTCTTATTTATTCGAAGTCTGAGGAGGAGCACAGCTGTCATCTGAGGACAGTGCTGGAGACGCTAAGGAGACATAAGCTTTATGCCAAGTATAGCAAGTGCGAGTTCTGGCTGGACAGAGTCGCATTCATGGGACACGTGGTGTCCGATGAGGGCATATCTGTGGATCCGGAGAAGGTTAGAGCAGTCAGAGATTGGCCGACTCCGCAGTCAGCGTCCGACATCAGGAGCTTCCTTGGTTTAGCAGGCTATTATCGACGGTTCATCAAAGATTTCTCGAAGATTGCAGAGCCGATGACGAAGCTGACGAGGAAGGACGAGGAGTTTATTTGGTCAGATGCTTGTGAGGAGGCCTTCAGTATCTTGAAGGCGAGATTGACCTCGGCACCGGTGTTGGCAGTACCGGATCGAAGCGGAGGCTTCGAAGTTTATTGTGATGCATCAGGGAAGGGCCTAGGATGCGTCTTGCATCAGCATGGCCATGTGGTCGCGTATGCTTCTCATCAGTTGAGGACTCATGAGAAGAATTACCCGACGCACGATCTGGAGTTGGCGGCAGTGATTTTTGCATTGAATATTTGGAGGCACTTCTTGCTAGGTGAGAGTTTGAAGATTTTCACCGATCACAAGAGCTTGAAGTACATCTTTACGCAGAAGGAGCTCAACATGCGTCAGAGGCGATGGTTAGAGCTCATGGCTGACTACGAGATTGATTTGCAGTATCATCCGGGGAAGGTGAACGTAGTGCCGGATGCCTTGAGTAGACTTCCTACTGCAATGATGCTTGCAGCCGACTGGAGGATTCAGCAGGAGCTGAGGGAGATGGATTTGGAGGTTGTCCTACCTGGTGTGGTTCGTTCGTTCATGAATTTGCAGATTCAGTCCACGATCGTGGATCGGATCAAGGCAGCACAGGCAGGAGATCCGAAGCTGCAGAGGATCAGGAGGCAGGTTGAAGCTGGACTACGGACGGAGTTCGTGATTCATGAGGATGGTTCGCTGCGGTACGACAGTAGACTCTGTGTACCTGCAGGTGATGTTCGCGAGGACCTGTTGAGCGAGGCTCATAGCTCGCCATATTCTATACATCCTGGAGGCACCAAGATGTATAAGGACCTCCGTCTGAATTATTGGTGGATTGGCATGAAGAGGAGTGTGGCACGGAGCGTTGCCAAGTGTTTGATATGCCAACAGGTGAAGGCTGAGCACCATCGTGCTGCTGGGTTGCTGCAACCGCTTCCTATTCTGGAGTGGAAGTGGCGGCATATTACGATGGACTTCGTGACTGGTTTACCTCGGACCCCGAGGCAGAACGACGCAGTTTGGGTGATCGTGGATCGGTTGACCAAGTCTGCGCACTTTATCCCTTTCCGAGTGGGCCAGTCTACGGAAGCTTTGGCGAGGAAATATCTGGAGGTAAAGTTCCGTTCTACTTTTACTTCTATTTTGTTTGTCTCTTTGAAATAGTCGTGACGTAGACCGTGTACGTGCAGGAGATTGTACGCTTACACAGAGTCCCCGTGAGCATTGTGTCTGACCGAGACACGAGGTTCACATCTCAGTTCTGGAGAAGTCTGCAGGAGCATTTGGGTATGAGTCTGAGTTTCAGCACGACGTACCACCCGCAGACTGATGGCCAGTCCGAGAGGACTATTCAGATTCTGGAGGATATGCTGCGAGCTTGTACGCTCGATTTGAAGGGATCATGGGAGGACCATCTTCACTTGGTGGAGTTTTCATATAACAACAGCTACCAGGCGAGCATTGGCATGGCGCCGTTTGCTGCCTTATATGGAAGGAAATGTCGATCGACACTGAGCTGGGATGACATCGGAGATCGAGAGCTGTTGGGTCCGGAGATGATAGTTGAAGCTGTGGATGTCGTGAGGGACATCAGGGAGAAGCTTAGAGTTGCACAGGATCGCTTCAAGCATTGGGCAGATGCCAAGAGGAGACCTTTGGAGTTCCAGCCTGGAGATCACGTCTTCCTGAAGATTTCTCCGAACCGCGGAGTTATTCGTTTTGGGAAGAAGGGCAAGCTGAGTCCGAGGTATATTGGGACATTTGACGTGCTAGAGCATGTGGGAGCAGTGGCCTATCGCCTTGCTCTGCCACCATCTTTGGAGGGTGTTCACGACGTATTCCACGTATCTCAGCTACGTCGGTACGTCAGTGATCCGTCACACACGGTCGATTTCTCGGAGATTACGGTTCGACCGGACCTGACATATGACCAGCAGCCTGTGCAGATCTTGGACCGTCGGCAGAAGCAGTTGAGGAATAAGATAGTCGACCTGGTGAGAATGATGTGGCGTCACGGATCGCCTGGAGAGTCCACCTGGGAACGTGAGGATGATATGAGAGAGCGCTTCCCGCATCTTTTTCCCAGCAATTCTTGATGTTGATTCCGAGGACGGAATCATTTCTAAGTTGGGGAGGATGTAACGGTCGGTTTCCGATCGTACTTTCTTTGTGCACGTGCTCTTGATGGTGCACGTGTTTATTTTCTGACCTTATTTGATTTTGAATATTATTGAGTGATATATCGACGTGATCGTCTCTGGAAGTATTAGATTGTGGAATAACTTTGTATCAACATATCTCGAGTCGTTCTTCAGCGATGCTATCTTAATTGACGTGACGTCGCGACTTTCTGTTTTGACGCGAGACGTTTCGAATTTTAGTTTCGTCTCTCTACATCGAAATTTAGATCGTCTCCTCCACTATCTTTCTTTAGTCATCTAGAACACACCATAATTATTTTATAATTTTTGGACTTAATTTGACCTATTTTCTATTTTTTGAGAGCTTTAAATAATTTTAAAACCTATTTTTATAAGGGTTTTAATTACAATAAAATTCTTATATTATAATAACGTATTAAAGAATTTTTAGGCAAAATTTTAGAATTTTTGGCCGCACCCATTTTGCGTGAGGGAGAGGAGAGTAATTTTAACTAAATTAATTATTTTAAATTATTTTAATTACATTTTTCCAAACCCTAACCCTAAACCTAGCTCTAACCTATTTAAATTAGCCCTAGGCAAAGTTATTTCGTCATTGCTCAAAACCCTAGCCGCCGTTTCCTCTTCCAAAGCTTCGTCGCAACGTTGCGACGATCGCAACGTGCACGACCGGAGCTCTCCCCCGCAAATCCTAGCGCACGACCGGAGCAGCCCCCGCATTGCCGCTTGCAGCGCACCGCTGCATCGCCCCCCGCTGTCGCCCGCTCCGACCGAGGCTCCCTCTCGGTCTGACCGAGGGATTTCTCCGCACAGCCGCCCGCACCGCTCCGCTTCGCATCGCCAGCGCCCGACCGACCCGCTTTGTCGTTCTGACCGAGACGCCGCCCCGCTGCATCGCTCCCATCGCTTCGCCCGCACCCGCAGCGCACGACCGACGGGATCTGTCGGTCTGACCGACAAATTCCCTCGCACCGACGCTGTGCCCGAGCCCCCCGCATCGCCAGTGCACGACCGAGAGCTTCTCTCGGTCTGACCGAGAGAAACCCTCGCACCGAAGGAGAACGACCGACAGAACTTCGTCGCAAGTGGGTTTCTCCCACACCAACTTCTGTGGTGGGCCCCCCAAGTGCTCCTGAGGTGTTGTGGGCCCCCCTTGGACCCCTAGCACTGCTGTGGGCCCCACTTGGACGTGCCACTTCGCGGATTTGCCGTCTACGACGTTGCGACACGTCGTAGGCCTTCGTCGCAAGTTCGAACTTTTGGAGAGACGTGCGAGGACCAGATCTGAAGCTGAGGAGTTCTCCGATCAGACCCGACATCCAATCTACAGCAAACTTCGGTTCAGGTTGGTTCCCCGAAACTCGTAGAAACCCCCACAATAGCTGACTGAACCCTAAACTAAAAACCGTCAACTTGAACTAAATTTACTTTCCAGCTCCTGAAAAATGTTGTTCGAACATAGAAAATCGACGAACGGACTAATTTGACTGTGCACATAGGATACATCGTCGATTAGGCTGAACATCAAAAAGTGACTTTTTGACGAATAGGATAGTCCCGAAAACCTAGAAACGAAACCTAATAGGAATTTCTAAAATCGCGACCTGACATCGTCGCCGTGGCGATTTTTCAGACGGACTACCGCGGACGCGACGACTGGACGAGACGCTTTGAGAGGACGACACACTCGCCATCGCAGGCAAGTGTATCCACTTGCACTTTTGGCTGTGCTTAGGCCTTAGTTGGTTAGAATTGTTAACTGTGAACAAATATAACCGGACGTGAAATGATAGCGTCCGGGACGACTCCTGACGGCTCAGACTTGACGACGAAGTCTGAGCCTGACAACAACAACTTTTGATGCTGTAGGGCAATCATGTGTGTGCGTGTGTGTGGACACCCTAGAATAACTCTCCCGTACACTGGTCGTGTCTTGTCACTGTTATACACACTGGTCGTGTCTTGTCACTGTGTTACAAAAAGCCTTCGGGCGTTTCAGATGCTTCCCGAGCGGAAGTGATCTCGGTGTTACAAAAAGCCTTCGGGCGTTTCAGATGCTTCCCGAGCGGAAGTGATCTCCGTGTTACAAAAAATCCTTCGGGCATTTCAGATGCTCTCCTAGCGGGAGTGATCTCCGTGTTACAAAAAGCCTTCGGGCGTTTCAGATGCTTCCCGAGCGGAAGTGATCTCCGTGTTACAAAAAAGCCTTCGGGCGTTTTAGACTCTCAGTACTTTTGGATGTTTTAATTTGGAATAAAATGAAATGATATCTCTTTTCAATACTTTGTTGTTTCCGTACTAACTTGCAGGGACCTGTTTCCTTCGTTTGGAATTTCACAGACGCTTATTGGGTTCGGGCTCTTAGCCCTGGCCTAAGCGGGCCTTAGTCACGCTTTGCCTCCGACCTTTTTGGAAAGCGGGGCGTGACAACCAGGTTAAAAGAAAGAGTCTAAAGGCCCAGAACAAGGCCAATAAGGACAAACATAACAAAGTATAGGTGCCACGCACCGACAACTAAACAGCAGTCTAAAACAAAAGGGGAAGCTCAACGAAGACACTAGGACTGGTCCCCAGTGTCCACGTACTCCTCACCAAACACAGGCTCGGGCTCGGCGTCAGCAAACACCTCGTCCTCAACAACGAACTCAGGCTCATGATCTAACATGTGTCACCCAAAAGAGTAAAGGGGCACATGTCAGCAAGTCTAAAAGACTTGGGCAAGGAAACTGAAAGTAAGGTAAACTAACACCCTAGCAGTTATAGTATGATGCATGACATGGCGAGTAAAGTAAGGAAGTGACAAGTAAAGGGAAGTACAAGTAGCAAGTATGTCATGGATAACAAGTTTTACAAGTAAAACACGGACAAGCACAAGTCAAGTAGTTCACGTCAAGTGAACACGTCAAGTAAACACGTCAAGTAACAAGTTGTGCACAGAGATTCCGCCTGTTGGCTAGAGTGGCTGATCGGGCCAACTCCTTAGCTCAAGTGACCGTTTATCTCTACCCCTCCACGTGTATCGAGCCAGGGCATTACCCCGAACACGGAATGCTCGCTTCTGGATCACGAGCCAGGAAGTGTATTTAACACGTATGGCGTATGGTTATGCCTGCAACGCAGGTGCCTAGCCGGAAACAAGTAGATCGGGCATTGGCTATCAACCAACTCACGTAGCCCGCTTCTGGAACACGAGCCAGGAAACACAAGTATGGTAGCGTGTGCTACGAATACGAAATTCAACATGGATATCATGGATGACAAATAATTCGCGTACCGTTAATTAAAATTAAACATGACATGGTAGTTATGCAACATGATAAATGACGGATCTAGCTTCGTTGTCAAGCTAGTTCCTGAAATTGCGCCTAGGCGAGTATCATTTCGTCGCCTAGTCTCTTTTACGCCTACAGTAAGCAAATGGCCTAAGACATGGCCCAAAATCCTAAGTGGCAAGTTTCACTTGCCTAGCACCGAGGATGACGATCAACGAGGCCGTCACACAAATGCTAACTACGGAGATCAGATCGCTGCCATGGCAAAACAACATTAGAACAACATCCAACCTAGTTTTATTAGGGTTTCACAAAAATCACAAATGGGCTATGAGGATATTAAAAGATCGAGTTATTACCGTATCGAAAGCGGAAGAACGATGCCGATCAAGCACGGCAACGGAAGAAACGATCCGGGGAACCTAGGGTTCAGATCTGGAATGGATGGGGAAAATCTGGAGAAATGGGGTTTTGGGGATTTTTGGGGTTGGAGATGGACTAGGGCATGGTGGTAGGCCAAAATGGAGAGGGAAACTCCAAGGGAGGAAGGAATGGCTTGGGGAAATGTTGGAGGGTGATTTGGGGGAGAAAATGGCTCAGGAGAATGAAAGAGGGATGAAAGAAATCGTGGATAGGGTTTAAATAGGGAGTGCTGGCGGCTGCCCAGAAATTAGGGTTTCGACACTGATTAGTCGGTCAAAGAGCAACCACTGACCGACTAGTTTGGGAACTAGTCGGTCGGTTGACCAACGCAGACCGACTAAGTCCAAACAGTAACTCATGTACAAAAATAGGATTTAGATTTAGTCGGTCAAAGAACAACTACTGACCGACTAGTTTATCATCTAGTCGATCGATGAACGTTCTTAGACCGACTAAGAATGAATAGTACTTGGTATCAAAAATGATCATAGAGCTAGTCGGTTAAAGAACGATTGTTGACCGACTAGTTTGCAACCTAGTCGATCGACCAATGTTCTTAGACCGACTAACGATAAACAGTAACTCCTGAATAATTAACAAGGCCCACTAGTCGGTCCATGAAGGCTTGCCAACCGATTAAATCGTCATCTAGTCGGTCGGTTCCCCTTCTTGTACCGGCTAACGTGCACAAAAAGTTCCGAAATGGAGCGCGAAGCTCCGGGATCGATTCCTAAGACTCCTAGGCTTGATCTAACACTAAGATATGACCGATATGAAGCCCGTCACGAATGACTTACTCCAAAATCGACGATTCTAAGGAAGAAGCTAGAAAATCACGACGAAACGATCGAAAATGAAAGCTACGGAGACGAAAACCACACATGAGGAGAAAATCCACCAAAACATATATATATAATATAAATAATCCAGATACATGAAAACCAGTCGTTACAAAAATGAAATTTGATAAAATAAAAAGTATTGCTAGTGAAATTGAAGAGTGTAAAAAGAGAAAAATTATGAAGCTAGAATTAAAGAACAAGAGAAAGAAATCAAAATATTAGCGACATAATAAAAAAATCACTAGTAGTCAAAAAAGGATTAATGATATGTTAGATGGATTAAACAATCATTCTAGCAAACATGACATGTGGGTTAAAAAGAAGCAATCATCTAAGAAGCCTAGGAAACCCATGGAAAAACAATTTTCTAGATACATAAGCTCTCCATCTAGCATGCATGATGCGAACATGTCTTTTTCTATTCATAGCATGTATAATATTATATGTTTTCTTGTAATAAGAAGGGACATGTCATCCATGATTGCTTTGCTCGCAATTATCCTGAGAATTTCATGCGGGTTCCTAAATATCAAATAACGCAAAGCAAATCATGCGCTAATACTTCTTGATCCAAAACATGGATACCAAAATGTGCATCTTCTTTAGCGGGTGCATCATTGGGGTTCGGGTGATAGCATAAGTCGTCTTGGCGTAAATTGGTGTTGATTTGAGCAAATGGAGGTAAATAAAGTTATGATTACTTTGTATGACCTATTTGATGCATTGGGAGATTTCTATTGGATCATGACATCATGGACTATTTCATCATTTGTTTGAACATATATTAGTCATTGATATCATTGTTTGGATATACATACATGTATGCCATTAACATTATTGAAATCTTGATTAGTTTTTTCGTTATGAAATTTGTTAGAAATATTAGAAACATTAAATATGATTTTGATGATAACATCTTATGTTAATGAAGAATTCTCAGACTCAAATTGAGCATGATTGATTGTTCATTGTTAGCATGCTTAATTGTTTATTTTTTGAGTTGATAAAGTCATATAATTTATGGAAAATTGTTGGATGATGTTTAGGCTTTAAAAGATTGAACTCTTTTTGATTGTCTTTACACTTATATACATATGATTCTGTTTGGATGAATTAAGTAATAGGAGTCGAATATGTAGATTCCTTCATGACTCACTATTCCGAGACAACAACATAAAAGTAGAAAAAGCAAAGAAAAAAAGAAAGAATATTGGCAAAATGGGCCAACAAAAAAAGAAAATGAGAAAAGTATGAAAATATCTTGATACTGATGGCTAGAACCGGATTTCATAGGTATGTTAAGCAATGTGTATGAGTGTGGTAGATGAAGTAACCATTTAGCGCACCTCAAATCTAAAGGACCTGAAATTTAACTTCTTGGCATATTATGTTGGTTGTCTCCCTACATCATGCTTGATAGTTATCCCAAAGAGATGAATAAAGAAAATTTTGTTTAAGATAATTAATGGATTTGATTTTTTGGTTCACTAAGCATGTACTAATGATTTAAATAATTTAATTTATGATATCTTATTTTTATATTTAAGCAACGACTGTATGCTTTCGGTGAATCATGACGTTATGCATATTTTGAGTTCGTGGGGAGTACATACTGATATGAAAGCATCTTTATCAATTTCGTATTTCTTTGATATGCTAATTTTGTTTCTTGTCTCTTGCTTAATAATTTCAATGATGTTGATGATTTTTTCTTGCTATGTATATCATTTTCAATTGATGTCAAAAGGGGGAGAGAAATAGAAAATTGATGCCTGAATTTAAGGGGAGCATGAGAGAGTTAGAAGTTGAGATATGTATGGTCTTAAGGGAGCTTTTCACATTTATTTATAGAGAGCATTCAGATAGGGAGATCAATGTATCATGTTTATGGTATTGTGCACTATTTGACTTGCTCGTTATTTATTTATCTTAATTTTTCTATGCTTCTTTGCCATCATTAAAAAGGAGGAGATTGTTAACGTAAGTTACCTCATTAACTAAGATCAAAACTTAATTTTGATGATACCAAACAAGTCATGTGGCTCTAATAAGTCTATCTAGCGAGTTTCAAGTGAAAAGGTAGTCAAACTAAGCAAAGATGTGCAAAACAGGGTTCGGCACGGCCGTGCCAAACCAGTGTAGATTTTGGCAAGGCCATGCCATAGTCTGCGCTCATGAAGAAAAATTTACTTTTGAATTGATATGACCATGTCAAATTTGCTTGGCTGTGCCACAGGTTGTGAAAACCCTGAACAAAGTATTGTTTATTTGGCACGACTGTGCCAAATGAACACGGTCGTGCCACATATGCTAAAAGTCAAATTAGCCCAAATTTTACCAGTTTGACTAGCAAACTTTCATATTTGACTTCTTATGATGGCTATGAGTTCTTATTGATGTTGAAGACCAATTCCTTTCGGGTTTCAATTAAAATATTGTTATTCAAATCAAGAGGACTTAAATTGAAGATTTGGAACTTGAATTGAAGACTAAAGGTTCCACTTGAAGATGCATCCTAATCTTCTATAAAAGCAAGAGACCCCTCCTTTGGAGAGCACGAATCTATCTGAAAATTTTGAGCCATCGTCTCCTTGCTAGCCAAAACCTCCTTCTCCTTTCCAAGCTTAAAAAAGTTCATCAAAGTTTGTAACGTCCCTCTACCCAGGATACACGGTAAGTACGAATCCGTACCAGGTTCTCCTAGAGCAGCGGATCTAACAAAGAACGAGGAAGATGGAGAAAGTGTACAAGAAGAATATGCAGGTCACTGCGCACATGCTGGGAAGTACAAGTAATGTTCCATCACAGAATCAACACAGAGAAATAATAATAAAGTACAAGGTTAAATATTTCATTTTATTTATACAACAGTACACCAATTACAATGTCATCTCCGCGACGAGTGCAAAAGTGGTAAACAAAAGAAACTCCCCATAGAACCCACAAAAGGAAAAAGTACTCACACACTGTATAAAAGTACAACTCGCTCCCGAACTACCTCTGTGAACTCGACTATACAAAGTCTCCTTCTGTATGCTCCATCTCTATCGCGAAACTCAGGGTAATCTCCTGAATAGGGTCTTGCTCTGCCATCTCTGTCTCTAGTCTTGGGAAAAGGGGGAGGGATATGTTAACGCATGACTAGTAGGAAACTAACAACCGTAGTTTGGTATACCAATCTCAAAACTGTCCTATCTAGCTATGGGTCAGGCTACAAGTGACATCCATGCGAAAGAACTATATTTTTCTATAATTAAAAGTAAGAAAATTTAACATGCATATTTAGGAAAGGAAACATAGCAGAAGTGACATGCATAAGAAATTCAGTCAAAAATTAAATCAATGATTGCAAAAGACAACTTAAGCGCATATGAGGACATTCGCACAGAAACATAACTAGACATCCATCGGTAATAAAAAAGGGGTCATCAGGACATTATTTCTATTATTGTTTTTATCGTAGTTATGATTTGGAAACAAGGATAAAAGGTAACACATATGGCACTGGACTTCACCCAGGGTGGGTGAAAATATGGTACCTCGCCGGTGGAACACGAGCACAGATCTATTTAATGGGGCCTCTCGTAACTCCCCATGTAGGGAGTGAGAACAGTGATTCATCAACTACCTCATGGTGCATCACGAGTACATCAAAGGCCTCTCCAACTCTGCCAACTACCCCTGACGGGAGTGATGAGAGTGAGACATAAATATCATCCGGTCCTTATGTGCATGTTGTACCCGGTTTTACCCCAACCCCATGTCTAGAACACTTACCCACCTCGAGGCAGACTGAGATGCTCCAGGTTGTTATATTAACCTCGGGTGATCACTCAGATCCTCAGATTAATATTCACCAAACTTTGAGCATTTTCCTTTTAACATCTCGCGGTCATACTACCGCTAGCATCTTTTCATTCTTATTTATCATCACAACATTGTTACAGTTCTCATGACCCCATTTCATTTCATAATTTGTGCTTAAGGAACATCTCAATACAAGCATGAACTAAAATATTCTTATTGTAATATTCTCACAAGCTTAAAGAAATTTGTGCTGCTCCAAATCATGGCATGAAGATTAACAACATATTATGAACACCACATATACTACATGATAGCTAACATCCAAGCATGGCGAAAGCATAACGTTAATTACATAAACTAACATAAATAACATTACAACAACATATCTAAACATAGTGAAAACATGAACATAAACTAGTATACTAACATAAAATGGCATATTGGAATACTCCATACTAACATTAGCTTGAGGTGGCATAACAATATAGAAGGATATATTTGAATACCACATATCACATACTAACATGGGATGTCATAACAACATATAACATTTTGGAATATTACGTACTACATCCTAGCATGAGATTTAATGACATAAAAGCATTAATCCAAGCAATATGGCACCTAGCTTTTCTACACCTAATTTTTAGCATGAAGACATGACACATCAATATTAACATGAATCTATTAACATATGTCATACTAAACTAAGCTACTAATATATGGCAAGTATACTAACACATTGCATTCTAACATACTGGTATACTAACATATTTGCATACCAATATATGGTAAGCTATTAAAACATGACATACTAAAATTTAACATATTTGCATACTAATATATGGCAAGCTACTAAAACATGGCATACTAAAAAAATTAACATATTTGCATACTAATATATGGCAAGCTATTAAAACATGGCATACTAAAATTGAGCCATTACATATGACAAGTATACTAATACATGGCATTATAGCATAAAATTATATACAACATGTAGTATGCTATTCATATAACCATAGAACATTCAAATATATTCATGACAACCAACATGGCATGTATTTTATTTACCTATGAACAATCTCAAGCCTAACATCCTAACTAAAGTTGTAGTCTCTACCTTGATGAATAATTCTTCTCTAAACTCTAGCTATGTCCTTCTCCAAGTCTACTCCTCTTCTCATTCTCCAAGCTCATTCTTCTTCTTCTTCAAGCTTCCTCGTAGTACCAAGGGAATGGATAAAAGGGTGGTGTTGGAGGTGGTGTTTCCGCCTAGAGGGGTGGCAAGGGAGGAGGAGGAGGTGTTCAAGGGGGTGGCCGGCCATGGAAGGGGAGAAGGAGAAGAAAAGTTAAAAACGTTTTTTTTCTTTTCCTTAATTAAAATGAATACCTTATCCTCATCACCTTTCATCATTAATCTAAATTGCTATGTGTCCTACTAGCTGTCTAATGGTGGTTCAAAGTTATTAAGATCATGACACATATGGCATGAGGTTTCATTGAAAGAAAAATCACACCTTAATCTTTTTAGGAAAATAGGAATACCTACGGAATACAATATACCCCATATTATACCATGTATTCCATCTAGTATTTCACCCATTAATAAGCAAATGATGATTTAAAAATTTTTTAAAAATTATTTTATCATTTTTAAGATTAATGAAAATTATGTAAAATATATGCCTACGTATACGATCGAAAATACGTAATGTAATACTGGTACACGTGTACACGGGGTAGTACAAAGTTAAAGAAAGAAGAAGTTGTAGAAGATTTGCAGATATGAAGCTGAAAAGTTCATTACTTTCTCTACAGACGTCGGATTGGAGCACAGTTTATGCCTATGCGTTCATCACGACACGATCTACACACAGTGATTTTTTTTGAATTTATTCTCTGTATTGGATTAGTGAGATTATTTTTTGTGTGATATTGTATTATCGAATAACTTCATTCAGAAGTTATCGTTGAGCATTATTTTGCTTGAACGATATTTTGTATAGTTCGATCACCACTCGCAAGAGTGATCAATTTTTTATTTTTGGTTATAAAAGGGATTTTTAAATCCTTGGGGAGAGGTCGGAGTAGAGGCATAAAGCCTAGGCGGGGAGTTACTCCTTTAAAAATCAGTGCTTTGTATAATAATCTGATTATTTGCTTGATTATTCCGTGCTTAAATTTTTATTTGTACCATACACCCTATCCACCCACTCTAGGGTGTTTTTCAATCTTCAGACCTAGCTGATATGGGAGTGAATCTAGACAAAGAGGTATTAGGCGTAGTTCTTTTATGCACTTTTCAGATGATTACTCTTTGCTAGTCAGATCTTTGTTGTATGGAAAGGAGAGATTATCTTTGGATGAAGTAGAAGCATATCGGTATTTAGAGCGCTTCATGGAGAAAGTCTACAAGAATGATTCTAGCAGTCAAGGTGAACCGCTGTGCACAAGAGGCCGTCAAGAGAAATGACTGTCGAAGGTGCTAGAAGAGGACACTCAAGATCAATATCACAAGAGCACTAGGAAAACAAGTGTTTTCTATGAAAGGAGACCAGACACTGGAAGCGGGATTGTCCAAATCTTAACGTGGATGGTAAAGGAAATGGCATACCTACAGGGTCAGCTTCAATTGGAGTGGCCACTAAGACTATTGGCATCAATGATAATGATGACAATGAGATGTTGATGACTAGCACGTGTGCACGCACACGCACGCGCACGATGAAAATAGTATTTCATTGCTTTTGGATTCAGGATGTTCATTCCACATGATGCCACACAGGAAATGGTTTGATAGCTAAAGTCCAATGGAAGGCGACAATGTTCTAAAGGGGAACACCATGGCTTGCAAAGCAGTTGGAGTTGGAAACATCAAAATCAAAATGTTTGATGGTGTAGTCAGAACTCTCACAGAAGTCAAACATATGCCAGAGCTTAGAAAGAGCCTTATTTCTATGGGAGCCTTGGCAGGGATAAGTTGTAAATGAACATGAAAAGTTGATATCCTGAAGGTGTCCAAGGGTTCATTGATCATGAGGAAGGATAATAGGCTGTACAACTTGTATGTGCTGCAAGGTCACACAATAGTTGGTGAAGCTGGAGTTTCTCAAGGCATGAGTGGGGAAGAGTCTACCAGACTACGAAATCTATGAATAGGTCATTCAAGTGAAAGGACTTTGGACTTACTTCATAATAGGAATCTAATTGATGTCAAGAAACAGAGCCTTGAATTTTGTGAAAAATGTATGGAAGGAAAATTAAAGAAAACGAATTTGGAATAGCAAATCATCTAGCACATTCACACAAACGTTTGGTGGCCCATGTCAGTAGCTTCAAGAGGGGGATCAAGATGTTTCATTTCCTTTATTTATGACTTATTTAGAAATATTTGGGTCTACTTGATGAAATCCATAGATCAAGTTTTTGAGAAGTTCAAGGCTTGGAAGGCTTTAGTGGAGAAACAGTCAGAGAAAATGGCGAAGATTCTTAGATCTGACAACAATGGTGGGTATACCTCAAGAGAGTTCACAATGTATTGGAGAACAGAGGGTATTATGAGACACTTCACTACTTTTGGTGATCCTCAATCAAACAGAGTAGCTAAAAGGATGAATCGTACATTGATGGAGAAGTGCCATTGCCTAAGGTTGACTGCAGATTTTTCAAAAGATTAGTTGGGAGAAATTGTGACTACATCCATACATCTTATTTACAAGGTACCATCGCTAGTGATAGACTTTAAGATCCCAGAGGAAGTGTGGACGAAGAGAGTTGGATATTGCTCGTAATTAAGAATCTTTAGGTGCCCAATATGCGCGCTTCAAAAGGAAGATAAGCGGGTTCAAGGGAAAGGAAAGTAGTTTTACTTAGATATTTAGAGGGAGTAAAAGGGTAAAGACTGCTGGATTTGGAATCCAACAAGACATTTATCAGTAGACACGTGGCATTTGATGAATCGCCGATGGTTAGGCCGAAGGTGATTCAATCAAATGACGACTTGGTATCTGACGAACCCATTAGAAATTGACCTCCACACCTACACCACAGATAAGCAAGATGCAGATACAGTTCATGATTTAGAGACTACAGAGCCAGATCAAGTTCAGACTTTAGAGCAAGAGAACACATTTCCTCCCCAATGAGAAAATTTGGAGTTGCACAGATTTACTAGAATCAAGAGGCCGACTTAAAGATTAGGTGAGTGGACTTACTTAGTATCCACTTTTGCATTTGATGACATGCAAGCGTATGCTTTGAATATTGAATAAGAAGAACTTGCTACTTTTAAGCAAGCTCAAAAGTCTAAGGAAGGTGTAAACTGGCATTTGGTCATGGTAGATGAGATGTAATCTCTCCACAAGAACGGAACCTGGAAGCTACTTCAGTTACCCAAAGATAGAAAAGCGATTGGGTGTAAGTGGATTTATAAAGTAAAGGAGAGTTCTGTGGAAGACAATTGAGAAGTTAGATACATGGCTCGTCATGTAGCCTAGGGTTTTGCATAGAAGAAATGGGAAGAATACAATGAGATATTTAATGCTCCCGAAACCAACACTTAAAACCCACCTAGCAAAGGCACGAATGCCGAGGGCTAGATGTATCCCAAGTGCAAATTCCAAGTACCTAACGCAAGCGTACGGTGTCAAGTAATAGTATAAAATATATTGATCCCACAAGGAGGTAAGTGACGTTATTGTCTTGGGTGATTTCAAGATCTTAGAATAAAGCTAGCAGTCGGTTTCAGAAGATTGTTTGTTGGAAGATTGTAATCAATAATGAAAGACTAGGGCATTAGGACTCACCACTAGGATCGTCGGATGTCGATGCTAGGCTAGGAATCTTACGTTGCATTGGCTTTATTAGGGATTATCGCATCTAATATGTAGAACTCATGACTCTAACCGCCATGAATCTAATGTATTTCATACTTTACCCCGCTTTTGCGATAGGCGTACACGATCTGTGCATTAAGAATCGACAATGTTCATGCCACTCTCGTGGATCAAATGATCTCAACTCACACCACTCTCGTGGATTAAAGATTTGATGTGTTTTGGTGGCTCTTATTGACGCAGTTATAGTAGTCGTCAATTAGTAATATAGGACGTCGTTGGATCCCGTCAAGGCACGTGTGATGGCCCTGCTCTCGCGATAGGTGGCACATGCCCTAATTAAACTCACTAACTCCCTAATTAAATCCATATGACACTCCTTAAGCTAATCGCTTCATCGACCTTGGTCACGATCTCAGTACGAGATCTTCTACAAATTTGGCTAGATCGACCAAAACATGTTCCTTTTATACTAACACAACCTAAAAATCCTAACTTTACATCTAAATCCTAAGATCCAAGGGCTAATCCATTAGCTCTAGATAGAACTACTCAAGCATCATATTAAAAGCAATAAAAGATTTAATGGATGCAAAGGAATTCTGCTCGGCAATAGAAAACATCAAAAACAATAGAAAGTTTAGAGAATCGTATCAACGCATCATAGAGCAATAGCAAACCGAAGAGAATTACGAATATAAAGATTCCACGCAATAAAGATCAATAAAAATCACAGCTTTAGTCTCTACAAATTAGCGACGGCACACAAATTCTCTAGATCAAAAAACTCTAATTAAAAATAAGGAAAATACTAAAAGTCTAGTCTTCCTGCAAATATGGTAAAAATTGTACTTATATACAATGGGTATGGACCCCATAAAATTTCAGAAAATCTGGGCATTTGGGCCCACCAACTTGACTGGTCGTGTCGCCCTACTCGAGCGAGTAGCGGTGCCTGATCGTTCAAGCTGATATAAGGCTGCCGCTTGCTGCTGCTTCTGGTCTGGCTGATACGGGCTACTCGGTCGAGTAGCCCATCCACTCGGTCGAGCTACAGTAGGTCCGAAGCTTCTCCAAAACACTGCTCTGTCTGATGACGACTCGGGTCGAGTAGGTGAACTGCTCGATCGAGCTACAATGCCTTAAGAATGGCCCAAAATAGTCGCTCTGTTTGATACAGCTCCGGTCGAGCAGGTTGTTTGCTTGGTCGAGTGGGGCATGGCCATTTCCTTGCAAATTCTGCATGTCAGCTCGGCCGAGTAGCTATTGCTACTCGGTCGAGTCGCTTGGGAAACTGAAGATGAAGTGTCCACCTCACGCTCTCTCCTCCTCCTCTCCTCCAATCTTCTTCCTTGCCTTGGCGAACTCTCATGGAGCCTTGCCAATGATGTACTAGATGTACCGGATGTGTCCATGTCCCAAAACAGCTCCAATTCGCTCCAAAACTCATGATAATCCATAAACCTATACAAAACTCGAATATGGCGTTAGAAGCACGATAATGTATGAAAATGTGGATTTTGGAGGTGAATATGACATTCAATGATGCAATAAATATATGTAAAATATGGACATATCAAAATCCTTCAAGCTTACCTCTTACTCGTCCTCGAGGAAGATGAATACGAGGCTCACCAGGTGATAAAAATAAAAAAATAATAAAGAATGGAAGATGGAGGGGATGCTAGAGCATTCGATCCGATCTCAAGCCATAGCTACATATCACGATACTTTGAAGATGGATCACATGCTAATAAGAATTTAATATCTTAACTAAACATATTACTTGCAAGCATATAAGAGCAAAGGAAGGGATTCTCTAAATTCGTGCAATCAATTCATATCCACATCGTGTAATTCATAGAGTTTAATATACAAATGTTGGCGATGCACTTTTCAACCAAAAGATATAAGTGAAGCATACAAGAGTCAAATCAAGCATGCAATAGAGAATATAATAAGGATCATGGCTTTCATATATTCATATCAAATCATGAAAAATCTCCATAGCTAATATATTTTGCAAAGTCTAAGCATTATCAAATATTCCCAATTGTGCACAACTCCACTCTAATGGCATACTCACACATATAATCAAATGAATTCACCCCCCAAGCTTAGCATGTGGCAGCGCATCTAAGGAATAATAATGGAATTTTTATGGCTTTTTCCCAAGTATTTTTGTAGCTCCAAGTAGTAAAATAGAGAAATATTTTTCTTTTCTCTTTTTCTTTTTGGTTTTTCTCTCTCTTTTTAGGAGCTATTGGATATGTATTTTTGCTTTTGGCTCCTTTTTGGCTTTTTGAAAGCTAGCTTTTACTTTTGGGATTTTTGGGAAGTGGATGCGGTATAAGTAGCTGCAAGGGGGTGAACCCAAGTGATATGTGGAGAATAATAAGAGATGTGGAGAAAGAATAAATATAACACTCAGTTCACTCATAAGATGTGCATAACGGTTCAATAAGATAATACTTCAACTAAACTCATAAGCAAGCAGGGGTATTTTCATACATTTCAACGAATAATGAGGTCAAGCGGTAAGGCATACAATCATAGCGGGCATGCAATAGAAAGCGAATAAGATAACAAGGCAGATGCTTCAGGTATTCTAATGATGCATGTATCTTGGTGCATTTCCAACAAGAACATACTAGATACTATTGCATACATTCAGTTTCAATTCATTTCATGCATTCATATAGAGAAATCATCAAAAGAAACATATATGCAAGCATATAGATAGCAAGACGCTGAAATACTCTAAATAACATATATGCAAGCATATTAAAAGAAACATGCATGCTGGTGCAGAAGTGGTGCCAGGAAGAGTGACCGTGGATGCTAAAGTGGTAGGAAAGGAAGGGAGGAGGTCCACGGGTCATGAAAGTCTGCTGGCAGAAACAGTCTCCGAAATGGGTGTAGCGGTAGGCTCGGAGAAACAAAGACAACCGTGCCCTCAGGTCTAGGCACAGAAGAAACAAAAGTAGTGACCTCGGGGAAAAAGGTGCGGACATCCTCAGAGGTCTCTATGGTGGTGGTGGTGGTGGAAGTGGTGCTCACTGACAGAAGTGTGGACAGAAGTGCGAGGTGGCTCGGTGGATAGGATGGCAGTTATATCAGGCTCCTCCTCATCATAGCTGAGCACACAGTCATCGTCGTCATCGACGATTGGTCCTCCCGGGGGCTCAAGCTCGCAGATGGGAGGGATTGGAAAATTGTGGGGTATGATCCGGTCAAGCATGACTGGCTCTACACGGGTGAGATCGGGGCGGGGCAGGTATATGTGCTGCGCTCGGTGGGCACCTAGTAGGTCGATCCAGTGATGCTCACCATGCGGCCTGATTATGGACATGCAGGTAAGCACGTCCAACATCAAGCGTGTAGGCCTGGTGGGTATCGCTAGACCTACAGGAAGTGCAAGGCCGAGCCTGGAGGAAAAATGGTGAAAAATCCAATGCAGCAGATATCGGTGGTGGCATGGGCGGTCTGGATGAGGCGATGACATAGCTAGTGTACTGCATCAGAGAGAAGGAATGGGTGTGGAGAACCTTCAGGGTGGCGACGTAGAAGTCGAGTCATCCCCATAAGATGGGAAAGCTCAGGCAGGGAGAGTGTCCCGACCTTTGGTCTAGTGAAAAGGGTGGTGGCGAGGTGGTGCTGGGCGTAGCGGAGACAGGGGTGGAATATACAAGAGGACTTAGCCCTACTAGGGTGATATCCTTGTAGTTCAGTAATGTGATGCCAGAACTGCTCGGTATCGAACATGGTGAGCTCGTAGTTTAGGGAGTAGGCAAGGGTAGGGTCGGGGATGGCAGAAAAGCGGAAGTGAGCATGGATCATGGCATGCGTGACCACTACGTCACGGTCAAGCAGCCTGAAGCGGATGCCAGCACCCTCTAGGGTGATGGAGCTTAGTGCATTGAGAGTGAGACGCGTATAGGTGTGCACGTGGGTGGCGAGAAGGCAGTCAAAACCTATGACTTGGTAGAGCCTATGGACACCCTGAAGGATGCCAAGACTCTGGAGGGTGGGAACATGTATGAATCTGGTGGGGTTGATGGTACGATGGGAGATGGCGACGAAACACTTGCGGTGAGCGTCGTCCCTGAAGACGATATCATACTTCCTCAGGGTGGGTGGAGGAGGAACTGGACGGGGTGGAGGTGTGGTAGTGGGGATGGGTGGGGCTATAGTGCATGGGGTGGGTGGGGCCTCTATCGCTAGAGGCATGGGGGAAGTGGATCGGGATGAGTCGGACGAGGATGACGAATCGCCCATGTACTCCTCGGGTGTGGGCGAGCGTGTCCGACAGGGGCGTCGTGTCGGCCTAGAAGAGGAGGGACCGGCGTCGCTCTTCCTCTTCTTGGCCGGAGGTGGCTTCCTCGGCCTAAGGTAGTGAGGATACATCGTGCAAGTGTGGCAACAGACGTGATACAGTAATGAAAAACAATAAGTGGAAGGAGTATACCGATGTCGTAAGTCGCTGCGAAAGCAAAAGTAGTATGTGCACGTGTGTAGCCTCGAATCCAAACTATCCCTTAAGCTAATCCAAACCGAACTCCTCCTCGAAGAGCTCCAAATGTACCTACAATAAGATAGGAAGATATTATTAGTAGGTAATTAGGAAAGTAGATAGGGTATGGGGTTCATTATAGAAAGAATTAGATATATGGTTCAATTTGGGGAAAATGGAGAGAAAGAAATATGGGAAGAGAGGGGAAAGAGGGGTTGGTAGAATTGGGATGGCGGCACCGGCACTCGGGCGGTGAGAGAGACGGAGGGGCAGCAATCCGTCGGATCGAGTAGGGGGTTGGAGATATGAGAGAGAGGGAGTGATCTGGAGAGTGGGGGGGATTGGGTAGAGAGCGGGGGGGCATTTTGACAAACCGAGTAGGCGGCGCCGGCGGAGCTCGGGCAGAGATGGCAGTGGAGGTCTGGTGAGCTGTCAGATCAGGGTAGCTCAGGCAGTGGTGAGTTCGAATTAGGAGAGGGGTTATGGTTAGGGATTGAGTCAGGTTATATAAACCGATTCGGATTAGGTTAAGTCGTTGGCCCCTCAACTAATAGCTGCTCGGTCGAGCAGCACAGACTTCTTGACGGAGTATAGATGATAGGAAAAATTAAAAATTAAGCTCAGAACTTGCACCCTAGTATTCGAACGAGCTGCTTACTCAGCTTGGTTGAGCTGAATTGAAACAGAGCGATGAATTCAGCTCTCTTTTTGCTCCCTCTGTAGCTCGACCGAGTAGGGTAGCTACTTAATCGAGTCTATAAAGCTTTCCAGAGCCCCTTTTTAGCACTTTTGGACTCCTCCTGTAGCTCGACCGAGTAGGGAAGCTACTCGGTCGAGGCGAATTAGAAACAGAGTGCTCTTTTTGGCCTCCCAGAGCTCTGACTGTAGCTCGACCGAGTAGGCAGCTACTCGATCGATTCGCAATTGATTTCCAGAGCGAATTTTTGGCCTACTCTACCAGCTCTCTGTAGCTCGACCGAGTAGGGTAGCTACTCGGTCGAGTGGCCTCTCCTGGCCTTCCATGCTATGTATTGTTCTTTGGTACTCTCTTCTCAGTTCCTTCTCATTCTTTTCATCGTTTGGCACGCTCTCCTCATTGTTCAACCTATAGAAGGAAGAACTCATCAAATTTTTATATTTTTGTTTTTTCTAGAATTAAAAAATTTATTTGTTTTGGTTTTTGAATAGAAGAAAGAAGAACAAAAAGAAAAAATAAAACTAAGGGGAAGAAAATCGGGTTGCCTCCCGATAAGCGCTTGTTTTAAGTCGTAAGCACGACTCCTTCAAGGTATTCAATCGATGGTTGGGGATGTTGGGCGCATACAAAATGCACTCGTCGTGCTTTCCAATGATTCCGTATGATGGTATTTGATGTTCCTCTCCTCGTTGGCCTTTCTCGGCCAAAAATATTGTAGCCCCCAGTTCTTTATAGTGCAAGGGTATGCCGGGTGGCTCCTCGTCTAGAACTTGTAAGTAGGTAGCCACCGCCTTGTTGTGCATGACGTCGCTGTCGTCATCTAGGCTCGTTCTCACTGGATCTTTGAATATTTCTTCCATGGTGTATTCATTCGTAGCCTCGTCCTCCAAGAGCTCAAGATAGCTTGCATCCTCTTGTGGGGCACGGTCCCTCATCGGCTTTTGTAAGCGGAATTCAACCTCGATGTTGCCTACATTCAAAGATAGCGTCCCCTCACAGATGTCAATTAATACTCCAGCCGTCGCCATGAATGGATGTTCCAATATGATTTGTGAACTACCCTTGACATGTCCATAACCACAAATTCTTCTGGCACGCATTACCCGGACGGTATTTGCAATATGATGTCGCGTGCTATGCCCACAGGATATGTGATAGAATGGTCCGACAATTGGATGCTCAAGTCAGTTGGCTCAAGTTCCATCCCTGTATTTAGCCTCTTAAAGATGTGAGCAGCATCAAACTAATGCTCGCTCCCAAGTCGATCAAAGCTCTACTAATGGGGGTACCGCCAACGGAGCACGGCACCGTAAAACTCTGAGGATCTGGTAACTTATTTGGTAGATGTTTCTTGATAACGGAGGTGGAATTGTCCAAGAGCTTTACCTTCTCTTGCTTACCCTTTCCCGTAATAAGATCCTTCAAGAACTTAGCATAGGTGGGGATTTCTGTGATACCGTCCATAAAGGGGATTTTCAATTGGATTCCCTTGAGAAGCTCAGAGAACTTCGCATACTTCTTCTCCAATTTTTCCATGGCTAAACTTTGAGCATATGGTGGTAGAGGTCGGCTTGCCTTGTCTCTAGCAGCATCCTTTGGAATGGACTTGTTGGAAGTAATAGTGTCCGTCGGTGCCGTAGTGCTAGTAGGCAATTTGGAAGGCAAAGCCTCCCTCTCTCCAATAGCATTGGGCTCAATTGTAGCTTGCTCCATGTCCTTTGCCATAATAGGGGCTGAAATTGTAGTGTCTCCATCTTGCACATGAGTGGTTAATTTTTGGTTCACCTTGGTAGAAACCGGCACCATGACATTGTCGGTAATCTTTCCTTCCCTCGTGGTGACTGCACCCACTATGTTGACTTGGGCTCTAGGATTAGGCTCAGGCTGAGAAGGTAATCTCCCTTGAGTCTTCATGAGTTGTGACATTTGGGCCTTTAGCTCGTCAACGGAGGCATTAAGATTCCTAAATTGTGCCGCGTTCTCACTATTGATCTTCGTTTGCCCACTAATGAAGGCATCCAATGTCTCCTCTAAATTGAGTCTCGGGGCCGCCGATTGGTATTGTTACTGTGGCAGGCGGTTGGTGTATCCTGGCGGTCTATAAGGTCCAGATGGCCTAAACCCTTACTGTTGTTGCTGAGGAGGTGGAGGTGGTGGACTTTGTTGTTGTGGAGGTTGCAATGCTCCATTTGGATTCCCATATGATAATCCGGGGTTATTTCTCGCCGCTAGATGTTTCCATTGATTTCCCATCTCCTTGCACGTATTGGACTTGCTCCGCCAGTACATCCGTTCCCTCGCAGGAACCTTCTAATGGGCTGTACCTTTGCTCGGCGCAGTCCTCATATGCGACATAAACCAGAGCTCTAGGAGTGGGGGGAATAGCATCCAACCTTTGTTCAATCCTTGCTACCTGCTTGCATAAAGTCTCAAGTGGCACATCTTGGTTTGTAGCTACTTTCACCTCGGGACCCTTGACATTTCAGCATTCATCGCTCCACTGTTGGTTATTTCAGGGTTTAGGCCATCTGGGCCTTCTAATGGGCTGTACCTTTGCTCAGCGCAGTCCTCATATGCGGCATAAACCAGAGCTCTAGGAGTGGGGGGAATAGCATCCAACCTTTGTTCAATCCTTGCTACCTGCTTGCATAAAGTCTCAAGTGGCACATCTTGGTTTGTAGCTACTTTCACCTCGGGACCTTGACATTTTAGCATTCATCGCTCCACTGTTGGTTATTGGAGGCCATTTGTTCCAGCAAAGATATGGCCTTCTCAAGTAGCTTATCCAAAAGAGCGCCTTGAGCGGCGGCGTCTACAATCATCTTCGTACTTGGTTGGAGCATATTGTAGAAACTCTGAATAAGGTCCAAATTCGGATCTCCATGGTGCAGGCATTGATGCTGCAGGTCCTTAAATCTCTCCCAATCATCATATAGTGACCCCTATGGCAATTTTTTGAAATTAGTGATTGCCCTTCGAATCCTCACCGTTTTGGACGGTGGATAGAACTTGTCCATGAAAGCTAGAGCCAACTGCTCCCAAGTCGTGAAGGTGTATGAGGGATGCGCTCGCAACCAGTAAGAGGCCCTGTACCTCAGTGTAACGGCTGGTTTTGTAATGACTATTTTATATTAATAATATTGGTTGTTTTCCCTCTTTGTGTGTTTTCCGTTAGAAATCCTTACGATTAACTTCATAACGTTTTAATCTTAGAGTTAGAGTGATCCTAGAGGCCATAGGAATCTTCCCGAAGCTTCGCGCTTCGTTTCAGCACTTTTGGTGCATCTTAGTCGGTTCATGAAGGAGAGCCAACCGACTAGATTGCAATCTAGTCGGTCGGTAACCCTTCTCTGACCAGCTAGTTCTTGTCAGTAAATTTCAGCTTAGTTACTGTTTACGTTTAGTCGGTCTAAGCTCATTCTTCGACCGACTAGTTCCCAAACTAGTCGGTCAGGACTTGTACTCAGACCGACTAATTCTGAGTCCTACTGTGCTGTCGAAGTTACTGTTTATGGTTAGTCGGTCAAAGAACAATTACCGACCGACTAGTTCTTGAACTAGTCGGTTTGGATTCCTTCTCTGACCGACTAACTCTCAGTACTTAATATCTATCAAATTTCACTCTTAGTCGGTCTATGAATGATCACCGACCGACTAGATCCTAAACTAGTCGGTCGACGGGCCTTCGCAGACCGACTAAATCTGTCTACCCTGTACCAACACTGTTCACTGTTTGATTTTAGTCGGTATCAGTTGGACGACCGACCGACTAGATCCTAAACTTGTAACGACTGGTTTTCATGTATTTTGGATTATCTATATTAAATATATGTTTTGAATGGATTTTCTCTTTATGTGTGGTTTTCGTCCCCGTAGCTTTCATTTTCATTCGTTTCGTCATGATTTTCTAGCTTCTTCCTTAGAATCGTTGATCTTAGAGTAAGTCACTCATGACGAACTTCAAATCGCTCATATCTTAGAGATAGGTTGATCTTAGAAGCCGTAGGAATCTTCCCGAAGCTTCGCGCTTCGATGCGGCACTTTTCGTGCATGTTAGTTGGTTCAAGAAGGGGGACCAACCGACTAGATTGAGATCTAGTCGGTCAGGAACTCTACTGGAACCAACTAGTTCATTGAATCAATTGTACAGGAGTTACTGTTTACTCTTAGTCGGTCTAAGAACAACCACCGACCGACTAGATGTGAAACTAGTCGGTCAGAACTTGCTCTCAGACCGACTAGTCCCTTTGATAAATTTCACCTGAGTTACTGTTTATCGTTAGTCGGTCTAAGAACATCTTTCGACCGACTAGATGTCAAACTAGTCGGTCAGCCATCGTTCTTTAACCGACTAATTCATTAACCATTTTGACGACCTGAGTTACTGTTTGCTTTTAGTCGGTCACAGTTGGTCGACCGACCGACTAGTTGTTAAACTAGTCGGTCAACAACCCTTCTTTGACCAACTAATCAACCCAGAAACCCTAATTTTTGGGCGGCCGCCGGCTTGTTTCCTATTTAAACCCCAAACGTTTTCTTTTCTTTCTTTCTCTTCTCTTGGCCATTTCCTTTCCCCTTTGACCTCTGATCTTCCCCAACCCTTCTCTAGCCATTCCCCCTTCCTCAAGAGCTTCTCTCCCTCTCCATTTAGGCCGGCAATCTCCTCTAGGCCGTCAAAAAACCCCCAAAATCTCATTTTCCCAGATTTTCTCCCCATTTCCAGATCTGAGCCGTAGTTCTACGGATCGTTCTTCCGTTGCCGTGCTTGCTCGGCATCGATCTTCTGCTTCTATACGGTAGGGTTCGATCCTTTGATATTCTCATAACACTCTTTGTGATTTTATTGAACCCTAATAATGAGCTAGGTTGGATGTTGTTCTAATATTGTTTTGCCATGGCAGCGATTTCATCTCCGTAGTTAGCTTTTTTGTGACAGCCTCGTTGATCGTCATCCTCGGTGCTAGGCAAGGGAAACTTGCACCTTAGGGGTTTAGGCCATGTCTTAGGCCATTTTCTTGTTGTAGCGTAAAAGAGACTAGACAGTGAAATGATAGCTTCCTAGACGCCTATTTGATCTAGTTTGACAACGAAACTAGATCTGTCACCTCAATTGATCTAGCTTGACAACGAAGATAGGTCCAACCCTTTTTAACTTGTTGTTCATGCATATTAAACTGCCATGTTTAATTCCTTACCTATACGCCTTACTACATTCCATGCCATGCTATCAATGTTGAATGTCACATTCGTAGCACACGCTACCATACTTGTGTTTCCTGGCTCGTGTTCCAGAAGCGGGCTACGTGAGTTGGTTGATAGCCAATGCCCGATCTACTTGTTTCCGGCTAGGCACCTACATTGCAGGCATAACCCTACACCATATGTGTTAAATACACTTACTGGCTCGTGTTCCAGAAGCGAGCATTCCGTGTTCGGGGTAATGCCCTGGCTCGATATACGTGTTAAGCACATTTCCTGGCTCGTGTTCCAGAAGCGAGCATTCTGTGTTCGGGGTAATGCCCTGGCTCGATATACGTGTTAAGCACATTTCCTGGCTCGTGTTCCAGAAGCGAGCATTCCGTGTTCGGGGTAATGCCCTGGCTCGATACACGTGGAGAGGTAGAGATAAACGGTCACTTGAGCTTTGGAGTTGGCCCGATCAGTCACTCTAGCCAACATGCGGAATCTCTGTGCACGATGTGTTTACTTGACGTGATTTACTTGACTTGTACTTGTCCGTGTTTTACTCGTAAAACTTGTTATCCATGCCTTACTTTCTACTTGCTACTTGTACTTCCCTTTACTTGTCACTTTCATACTATACTTGCCATGTTATGCATCATACTACAACTGCTAGGTTGTTAGTGTACTTTCCTTTCAGTTTCCTTGCCCAACTCTTTTAGACTTGCTGACATGTGCCCCTTTACTCTTTTGGGTGACACATGTTAGATCCCGAGCCTGAGAGTGCTACGGAGGACGTAGTGTTAGCTGACGCTGAGTCAGAGCCTGCGTTCGTTGAGGTGTACGAAGACACGGGCGATCAGTCGTAGAGGCTGCTTGTGTTTTTCGTGTTAGACTGTTTTTGTTGTCGGTGCGTAGCACCAATACTCTGTTTATGTTTGTCCTTACTGGCCTTGTTCTGGGCCTTTAGACTCTTTCTTTTAGCCTGGTGGCTTTTCTGGATGTTGAACTAAATTTTATGTTGGGCGTTGCTGAGATTTGGGATTTTATTTCTGTTTCTCCTTGTGTTATTATTGTTGTTCCGTTTGCACTTACAAGGACCTGCATATGACTTATTGACGCTTATCAGGCGTGTGGCTTCACAGCTCCACGCTTGTGCTGACCTTCTCACGTCTCGCCTCCATTTTAGGGAAGCGGGGCATGACAGGTTTTGTTGGTGGCCCATGCAGGTCTCTCTTCTGTAACTACGATTATCAGAATAACGATAATAATATTAGAATGTCCAATGAACTAAGTTCGACTTCCGAGTCATTAAGCTTTGAGTCTAATTTTGGTCCATTTCTATGGCGCTAGATGGCTAGAAGACGTCAGACCCGAGCTGGTGGTGGATCTGCTCTGAAGGCTTGCTATTTCTGCAGCAAGGCCGGGCACGTCAAGGAGCAGTGCAGAAGATTTCTAGGTCAGTGTTTGGTTTGTGGTGGTGCTACTCATTCGGCGAAGGATTGTCGGCATGCAAATCAACTGCGGAAGGCGTCGGATAGAGTTCCGCAGCAGCAAGCACCGGAAGCTGGGCCGATTTGAAAGGTGTGCCATCATTGTGGCAAGATTGGTCATAAGAACGAACAGTGCAGGCGGAAGCTGGGGCAGTGCTTGATTTGTGGCGCCGCAGCGCATACCTTAAAGGACTGTCCGGGAGCTAGGCATCTGGGGAGAGTGCCAGTCGAAGCTCAACTACGAAAAGCACCCGTAGTTGTTAGACGCGGGGCAGCCCTTGTTCCACAGAAGCAGGCTTTTCGGCAGGCTTTTTCGCTGAGGAGGCATGTTTCCCTGATGACTGTAGTTGAGGCTGAGACTGTGGATGAGGTTATTGCAGGTAACCCTCAGTCTAGTTGCATTCTTCCTTTTGACAGTCTTGTTTGTTAGAATATGTTTGTTTGCTTGAAAATGTTATGTTTGCTAGAAAAGAGTTTGATTGCTAGGCTGGCTGTTAGGTGTGATTTGGGTTTGCACGTTTCTGGCACGAGTCCTCTTGACTCTGGTGCATCAATGTGCATTATATCCCGGAGCTTCGTGTAGAAGCAATTCTTGATGACTACCCCCCCTCTTCTTAAATATTTAATTCCTCCCCATTCGGTCGAGTTAAAATCCTTTCGTAGATTTTGAAGTCTATTGGTTGAAATTTTAATCTCGTAGCTTTTGCTAACCGATATTTCTCGTATTTTGGTTTAAAACTTTACTACAATTTTGATTACTTTAGAATATCTTCCAAGATAAATAGAACTTCAATTATTTTCATATATCAGTCCTAGGTTCATTGTACTCGTACTTTAAGATCTTGTATAAATCAGTGTTTGGCAAATCCGGGTCCCTCTAAAAAGTATTTTGAATATTATTTATTTGGAATTTCTCTTCAGTTTTAAAACTTGGAAGCATTTAGCATGGGCTTAAATTTTCACACTATAGTTGATCGGAATTCATTCTTCGAATTTCGAATTTTTTTGCCGAAATATTATATTAAACTACTGCCGTATAATATTTTCGAACCTCTCCGTTGCAAACCTTGAATCTTCTGAAAATATATTTTCGATTTCCTTTTTCCTAAGTTTAAATTTGTTTGAAATTTTAATATATATGTATACTATTACTTCATGCTCCTTCGTTGACTTAAAAACCTCTAAAACTTTTGTCGAAGTTTGGAATACTAACCCATTGTATTTTGCCAGCCTATACCTTCTGTACCCATGAAAACACCTTGTCCCTTCTTATATAAATTTTATTCTGAACCGTACTTTTATTTTGCCCAATTCGATTTGTAATTTCCCTTTCTTATTTATGCCATACACATGACTCATCGTGTTTCCTTTAATATACTTTTCAAGTCACATATGATTTCAGCTTCCAACAAGCCTAAGTTGTGCTCGTCGTTCCCCTATTTCAGATTATTGTGGAATTACTATTTCGTAACCATTTTCTGATCTGGATCTTCCATAATTTGGTTTTAAAGCTTATTACGAATTTTGATAAACCTACTACTAAGTTTTCTGTTCACCATACATGCTTTTAGAATAATTTCTAAACTAAATTGAATTTCAAATATTTTTATATATCCGTACTAGGTTCGTTAGCTCGTATGTTAAGAGCTTTGTGTAAAACGATTCTTTTGGGCAAATCCTGGTTACTCTAAAGGTAGTTTCAATATTGATTACTTAAGTTTTTCCTGGCTTAAAGACTTTGGAATTATTTGGCACGAGTTTAAAATTCTTTAATTAATTTAATTTCATTTCAAAACTTTTGCCAACATTATTAAATCACTGCCGTATAATATTTTCTAAGACTACGTCCTTAATATTCGTGTGGATGATTTACTTTTAAAATAGCTTTCGATAAGCCAATAAACCGTTTTCTCTTACTATGTATATTTCACTTAAACTCGTCTCGAACAACTTGTTTTGTCGATCTCCAAATATTTTTATACAACGAGGACTCCAACTTTTGAAGTACGACAGTTTCCAATTTCCCCGTATTTTAGCTTATGTTACTTACACTATTTTATTTTTGTATCCTATAAAAGTATCGCTACACCTCCCTTTCCTCTACCTAAACATTCACAAGTGGGTCGCTGTTCCTAACCAAGCTGTCTCCTTGTATTCGTCCTATCTGAACTCGTGTTTATCGATCCTTCCCTCGTCACGCTTTCGACCTAGGTCTTCCTCTATTGTTTAGGCTTTAGTGCCCGTCTATGTCTGTGTCAACCCTAATTTGTTAAGTAGGCCTTGGACCCTTGTGATGATGTCGTGGTGCTTGTACCTAAGTTGTGTATGTGGGCTTGAATGAGTGTACTCCCCTGTAGTATAAAAATGATTGCCTATTGTGTGATATATACCTACTCAGAGTTATTCATGATGTTATGAATCTGTATGTGTGTTAGTATTTATTGATAAGTGTGAGTAAGGATAGCTATTCCACTTGAGGAATGCTTGAGTATATGAATCAGTGATTGGATTATTTAATGAGACGTATGTAGTCGGAGATGCTTATAATGCTTGAAATAATATGTTGGTAAAGTTATGTGTTGATGGGAGCAATAATAATAGGTGTACATACAGTTAAGCGAGTAGGCCTATTATATGACCTGTGTGCTTGTACATGTGAGTACGTACTCGTACGTAGATATGTATTGTGCTTAGACGTAAGTAGTTATGGATTGCTGCATGAATTATAGGTAATATACATATGGTAATAAGATTATAATTTTGATTGGTATTGCTTGCTTTTACGGGATGTCGTATGCGTATATACCCTGAAGTATACACGACTATTGCATACCGTAACTATGTATGTGTAGATGTATTGGTATACTAATTACAAGAAGTAGGATATGGTGTGAATATACATGATACTTGTATGTGACTATACGATGAATGCATTTATTAGGGGGAGTATGTAATTATTAGTGTGCTGATGACTGTAATATTATTGTGGTATATAAAGTGATTGAAATACGTGATATTACTTGATTGAATATTAAGGGTGTTTGACATTATGATATGTATATGGTTGTGTTGGTAGATGTGTATGCATTAGAATAGTATTGATATATGTATGGACATTATGTTATGTATATAGAATATTTTGCTATGATTTTGAGTCTCACTCAAGCTTGAGTGGGTATACTCTATGTACATTGGTGTATTTGTCTGTGATTGGTGTGAGGTGTTGGATGATGTATGTATAATGTTTGGATTGTTTATGTCCGGTTGTGTTACGCACATGATTGTGGGTCACTAAACCAGTATATAATTATAGGTGTTGGTCTTGTGGTATAGTTATTTATTAGGGGGCTTGCCTGCGTGAATATATATATATATATATGTGCTAGCTAAAACTAAGTGTGTTTATAGGCTGAGTATATATTGGTATATATGAATGAAATATTAGCATGTGTGGGTGTGCACCATGCACGGGTAAGTAAGTGCTTAGTTATAAGTTTTGGTGACTATAATATGTGTGGCATGTCGTGGGTATTATTATAGGGCCGTATGTGATGTGAAGTTATAGTGAAATATTTGCATGTATTGGAATAACTAAGAATTGTGAAATTATAGTAGCGGTAAGTGTATCTTAGATATAATAACATGATTGAATATTGAGTGGTGTGGTTACTTGTAGTGATATGTTGACATTGGATGTAAACTAGGAAATATTAGGGAGTAATATGCCCATGGTTGCTTGATGCATAGGTAGCTATCTATGCGTAGAGCGATGGTTGTAATTGCATGTATGAGACTAATATTATCTATGAGTGAGTAGCTGAACTATTGTTTGTGCTAGGTAAGTAGTAGCTATATAGGGGATGTATATATATATATATATATGATTGAGATACACGTATGAGTATGAATGGCTATGATAGGTATAAGAGCATGAAGTGCATGGATGATACATGCTAGTAGTGTTAATGTTTGATTACCTAGTGCGAATATAAGCACTTGTAATGACTATACCTGATTGAATGTGATAAGTTGGGGTAGTTACTAGAGCGACTAGATATGTTAGAAAGTCCGAGGACGGACTTTATTCTAAGTTGGGGAGGATGTAACGACTGGTTTTCATTTATTTTGGATTATCTATATTATATATATGTTTTGAATGGATTTTCTCCTTATGTGTGGTTTTCGTCCCCGTAGCTTTCGTTTTCATTCGTTTCGTCGTGATTTTCTAGCTTCTTCCTTAGAATCGTTGATATTGGAGTAAGTCACTCATGAAGAACTTCAAATCCCTCATATCTTAGAGATAGGTTGATCTTAGAAGCCGTAGGAATCTTCCCGAAGCTTCGCGCTTCGATTCGGCACTTTTCGTGCACATTAGTTGGTTCAAGAAGGGGGACCAACCGACTAGATTGAGATCTAGTCTGTCAGGAACTCTACTGGAACCGACTAGTTCATTGAATCAATTGTACAGGAGTTACTGTTTACTCTTAGTCAGTCTAAGAACAACCACCGATCGACTAGATGTGAAACTAGTCGGTCAAAACTTGCTCTCAGACCGACTAGTCCCTTTGATAAATTTCACCTGAGTTACCGTTTATCGTTAGTCGGTCTAAGAACATCTTTCGACCGACTAGATGTCAAACTAGTCGGTCAGCCATCGTTCTTTAACCGACTAATTCATTGACCATTTTGACGACCTGAGTTACTGTTTGCTTTTAGTCTGTCACAGTTGGTCGACCGACCGACTAGTTGTTAAACTAGTCGGTCAACAACCCTTCTTTGACCGACTAATCAACCCAGAAACCCTAATTTTTGGGCGGCCGCCGGCTTGTTTCCTATTTAAACCCCAAACGTTTTCTTTTCTTTCTTTCTCTTCTCTTGGCCATTTCCTTTCCCCCTTGACCTCTGATCTTCCCCAACCCTCCTCTAGCCATTCCCCCTTCCTCAAGAGCTCCTCTCCCTCTCCATTTAGGCCGGCCATCTCCTCTAGGCCGCCGGAAAACCCCCAAAATCTCATTTCCCCAGATTTTCTCCCCATTTCCAGATCTAAGCCGTAGTTCTACGGATCGTTCTTCCGTTGCCGTGCTTGCTCAGCATCGATCTTCCGCTTCTATACGGTAGGGTTCGATCCTTTGATATTCTCATAACACTCTTTGTGATTTTATTGAAACCCTAATAATGAGCTAGGTTGGATGTTGTTCTAATATTGTTTTGCCATGGCAGCGATTTCATCTCCGTAGTTAGCATTTTTGTGACGGCCTCATTGATCGTCATCCTCGGTGCTAGGCAAGTGAAACTTGCCACTTAGGGTTTTAGGCTATGTCTTAGGCCATTTGCTTGTTGTAGCGTAAAAGAGACTAGACAGTGAAATGATAGCTGCATAGACGCCTATTTGATCTAGCTTGACAACGAAACTAGATCCGTCACCTCAATTGATCTAGCTTGACAACGAAGCTAGGTCCAACCCTTTTTAACTTGTTGTTCATGCATATTAAACTGCCATGTTTAATTCCTTACCTGTACGCCTTACTCCATGCCATGCCATGCTATCCATGTTGAATGTTGCATTCGTAGCACACGCTACCATACTTGTGTTTCCTGGCTTGTGTTCCAGAAGCGGGCTACGTGAGTTGGTTGATAGCCAATGCCTGATCTACTTGTTTCTGGCTAGGCACCTACGTTGCAGGCATAACCCTACGCCATATGTGTTAAATACACTTCCTGGCTCGTGTTCCAGAAGCGAGCATTCGGTGTTCGGGGTAATGCCCTGGCTCGATATACATGTTAAGCACATTTCCTGGCTCGTGTTCCAGAAGCGAGCATTCTGTGTTCGGGGTAATACCCTGGCTCGATATACGTGTTAAGCACATTTCCTGGCTCGTGTTCCAGAAGCGAGCATTCCGTGTTCGGGGTAATGCCCTGGCTCGATACACGTGGAGGGGTAGAGATAAACGGTCACTTGAGCTTAGGAGTTGGCCCGATCAGCCACTCTAGCCAACATGCGGAATCTCTGTGCACGACGTGTTTACTTGACTTGTACTTGTC
Source organism: Scilla litardierei (assembly GCA_030789695.1). Lineage (NCBI taxonomy): Eukaryota > Viridiplantae > Streptophyta > Magnoliopsida > Asparagales > Asparagaceae > Scilla > Scilla litardierei. Next base: position 242,021,155 of record CM061142.1, on the reverse strand, counting down.
CATGTTTTACTCGTCAAACTTATTATCCATGCCTTACTTGCTACTTGCTACTTGTACTTCCCTTTACTTGTCACTTTCATACTATACTTGCCATGTTATGCATCATACTACAACTGCTAGGTTGTTAGTGTACTTTCCGTTCAGTTTCCTTGCCCAAGTCTTTTAGACTTGCTGACATGTGCCTCTTTACTCTTTTGGGTGACACATGTTAGATCCCAAGCCTGAGAGTGCTGCGGAGGACGTGGTGTTAGCTGACGCTGAGTCAGAGCCTGCGTTCGTTGAGGTGTACGAAGACACGGGTGATCAGTCGTAGAGGCTGATTGTGTTCTTCGTGTTAAACTGTTTTTGTTGTCGGTGCGTAGCACCAATACTCTGTTTATGTTTGACCTTGCTGGCCTTGTTCTGGGCCTTTAGACTCTTTCTTTTAGCCTGGTGGCTTTTCTAGATGTTGAACTAAATTTTATGTTGTACGTTGCTGAGATTTGGGATTTTATTTCCGTTTCTCCTTGTGTTATTATTGTTGTCCCGTTTGCACTTACAGGGACCTGCATATGACTTATTGACGCTTATCAGGCGTGTGGCTTCACAACTCCATGCTTGTGCGGACCTTCTCACGTCTCGCCTCCATTTTAGGGAAGCGGGGCGTGACAAAACTAGTCGGTCGACCACCCTTCTCGGACCGACTAAACTGCCCAGTAAACCTAGGTTAAGTCGCAGCCGCCGTTTCATTTTCTATTTAATCCCTTCAATTCTTTCATTCTTTCTTCATTCTTTCTGAGCCAATTTCTTCCCCAAATCATCCCCAACATTCCTCAAGCCATTTCCTTCCTCCTCGTAGCTTCCCTCTCTCCATTTCTTGCGCCGGCCACCTTCTCTAGGCCACCAGATCTCCATTTCAGCCGTAGCTTCCCGGGATCGTTCTCCGTCGCCGAAGCTAGATCTGTTTTGGCGTCATTCGTTCGCTACTCTTACGGTTAGTGAATCTATCCCTTAATCTCTTTTAACCCACACCGTAATTAAAAAACCTAATTAAAAGAGATTCATTTGACGATATAGGATCCTATTATGAAATCTGATTTGGTGATCGTTCTAATGTTGTTTTGCCGTAACAGCGATCCCATCCCGTAGAATAGAGGTTGTGAGACATTTTTCGTCGATCGTCATCGTCGGTATCAGGCAAGTGAAACTTGCCACCCATTTTTTTAGGTCATGTCCTAGGCCGTTCTGCACCGTAGCGTAAAAGAGACTAGGCAGTGAAATGATAGCTGTCTAGACGCCCCCTTTGATCTAGCTTGGTAACGAAGCTAGATCCGCCCTTTTATCATGTTGCATTCATACTACCATGCCATGTTTAATTTCAATTAACGGTACGCAAAATATCTTTTCATGTCATTGCATACTTTGAATGTTATTGTAAATGCGTAGCACACGCTACTTTAAAATGTAAGCTGCGGCGAGTAGGATTTTGACTCCTACACAGTGATCCGGCTAGGTGCACCCCTATGCCAAATACACTTCCTGGATCGTGATCCAGAAGCGAGCACAGTGTGTTGCAAATCCCAACGCTCGATACACATGGAGGGGTAGGGTTAAACAGTCGCTTGAGCATAGAAGTGAGCCCGTACAGCCACTTCAGCCAAAAGACGGAAACTCTAAGCACAAAGTGATAATAGTGATAAGTGAATCGTGATTAGTGTTTGCATAGCTTTTGTTACATCGTGCATGCTTGTCTCTTCTTTTAAACTGTGCAACCATTGCGGCAAGGCGGGCCATGTGAAGGACCAGTGCAGGAGGCTTTTGGGACAATGCTTGGTCTGCGGCGATGCTTCGCATACTCTGAAGGATTGCCCGAGCATCAAGCAGCCATGGAAGGGACCTGTTGCAGCTCAGCCGTTGCTGCAGAGGACACCTATACTTACTGGACGTGGAGCGCCTCTCGTTTCACAGAGGCAGGCTTTTCAGCATGCTGTTCAGCCGAGGCGGCAGGCGTTTCTGATGACTGCGGTGGAGACCGAGGCGGTGGACGAGGTTATCGCATGTAACTCTCAATCTACCTGTTTCCTTCCTTGGTAAGTTTTAGTTACTAGATTATGTTTGTTGCTTGCATATGTTTGTCTGTTAGAATAGAATTTGATTGTTAGACTGTCTGTTAGGTGTGATTTTGGTTTGCACATTTCCTGCACGAGTCCTCTTCGACTCAGGTGCATCGATGTGCATTATTTCCTGGAGCTTCGTGGAGAGGCATTCCTTGTCGACTTCCCCTCTTCCCAAGAGTTGGAACATTGTTACAGGGAATGGCATGGTCTCGGTGCATCGTGGTTGCAATTCTTGCCCTTTGGTGGTCTGTGGACATGAGCTCTACGCAGATTTTATTGTCCACGACATCATCAACTATGATGCCATCCTCGGGATGGACTGGCTAGGGAGTTTCTATGCCACGATCGATTGTCGGAGGAAGAAGGTGGTGTTCGAGATCCCTGGACATCCGGTGTTTGAGTTCAGCCGTGGCAGTAGTTCGCTTGGTCCGGTCAGGTTTCGGGCCAGACCGGTGGAGATTGTGGCTATGCAAATGGAGCAGTGTCGGCCTGCGGTAGTGCGTGACTTCGACGACGTATTCCCTGAGGAGATGTCTGGATTGCCACCTGATCGAGCTCTCGAGTTTTCGATCGATCTCATTCCAGGAGCGCATCCTATTTCGAAAGCGCCGTATCGCATGGCACCCGCAGAATTGGAGGAATTGCAGAAGCAGCTGGATGAACTTCTTCAGAATGGTTACATTAATCCTAGTGTGTCTCTGTGGGGAGCGCCGGTCTTGCTGGTGAAGAAGAAGGACGGTTCACGTCGCATGTGTATGGACTACCAGGAGTTGAATGCGGTGACAGTCAAGAATCGCTATCCATTGCCTCGCATCGATGATATTTTTGATCAGCTGGGAGGATCGAGGGTATTCTCTAAGCTGGATCTGAGGAGTGGTTATCACCAGCTGAAGGTGAGGAAGGAGGATGTTCCGAAGACAGCTTTCAGGACGAAATATAGACACTACGAGTTCGTGGTTATGCCTTTTGGTGTAACCAACGCACCCACAGTTTTTATGAATCTGATGAATCTGATCTTCTTTGACTTTTTAGATAAGTTTTTTGTTATCTTCATTGACGACATTCTGATCTATTCTAAGTCGGAGGAGGAGCATGCGTCGCACTTGAGGACTGTATTGGAGATCTTGAGGAGGCATATGGTGTATGCTAAATATTCCAAGTGCGAGTTTTGGCCGGACAGAGTCGCTTTTCTCGGGCATGTGGTGATGGGAGATGGTATTTCGGTGGATCCTGAGAAGATTAAGGCTATCAGGGAGTGGCCTGTTCCGCAGTCTGCGTCTGAGATCCGGAGTTTCCTTGGACTTGCAGGTTATTATCGGCGATTCATCAAGGATTTCTCCCGTATTGCTGAGCCGATGACCCGACTGACGCGGAAGGATGTATCTTTTGGTTGGTCTGATGACTGTGAGGAAGCGTTTGGTGTTTTGAAGGAGAGGTTGACGTCTGCCCCTGTTCTTGCTGTGCCTGACCGGAGTGGAGGATTTGAGATCTTTTGCGATGCTTCTGGCAAGGGTCTCGGTTGCGTATTGCATCAGCATGGGCACGTGGTTGCGTATGCTTCTCGTCAGCTTAAGGCTCATGAGAAGAACTACCCGACGCACGATTTGGAGTTGGATGCTGTCGTGTTTGCGCTGAAGATTTGGAGGCACTTTCTGCTGAGTGAGAAGGTGAAGGTCTTCACCGATCACAAAAGCTTGAAGTACATTTTTACTCAGAAGGAGCTCAACATGCGACAATGTCGGTGGTTGGAGCTCATGGCGGACTATGAGATCGATTTGCAGTATCACCCTGGCAAGGTGAATGTGGTTCCAGATGCGCTGAGTAGGCTCCCAGCGGTGATGATGTTGACTTCGCAGTGGAGATTACAGCAGGATTTTTGCGAGTCTGGTATTGAGATTGTTCTGCCTGAAGAGACCTCTTCGTTGATGAGTATGCAGATACAGTCTACGATTGTGGATAGAATCAAGGCTGGGCAGGCTAGAGACCTGAAGTTGGTGAAGATTCGAGAGTTGGTGGAAACCGGTCTGCGGACTGACTTCGTGATTCATGAGGATGGCTCGCTGAGATTTGGAGCCAGGTTGTGTGTGCCGGTTGGGGACATCAGAGAGGAGCTGTTGGCGGAGGCACACAGTTCGTCGTATTCTGTGCATCCTGGTGGGACCAAGATGTACAAGGATCTTCGCCTGAATTTTTGGTGGCATGGTATGTAGAGGAGTGTGGCTCGGAGTGTAGCCAAGTGCTTGGTTTGTCAGCAGGTTAAGGCGGAGCATCAGCGTACGGCAGGGTTGCTACAACCGATTCCAATTCCGGAGTGGAAGTGGCAACACATCACTATGGACTTCGTGACTGGACTACCTCGGAGTCCGAAGCAGAATGACGCGATTTGGGTGATCGTAGACCGATTGACCAAATCCGCGCACTTTATTCCCTTCCGAGTAGGACAGTCCACTGAGGCGCTAGCGAGGAGATATATGGAGGTAAATCTTTACTCTCCGTTTTAATTTCCTTTTTCCTAGTTAGATAGTGATGTAACGTGAATCGTGCAGGAGATCATACGACTTCATGGAGTCCCTGTGAGTATCGTGTCGGACAGAGACACGAGATTCATGTCTCAGTTCTGGCGGAGTCTGTAGAAGAGTTTGTGTATGAGTCTGAGTTTCAGCACGGCGTACCATCCGCAGACGGATGGCCAGTCCGAAAGGACGATCCAGGTCTTGGAGGCATGCTGAGGGCGTGTATGTTGGACTTCAAGGGTTCTTGGGAGGATCATCTCCACCTCGTGGAGTTTGCCTACAACAACAGCTACCAGGCGAGTATTGGCATGGCACCTTTTGCCGCGCTATATGGGAAGAAATGTCGATCGCCACTGAGCTGGGATGACATTGGAGATCGGGAGCTGTTAGGACCTGAGATGATCGTGGAGGCTGTGGATGTTGTCAGGAACATACGGGAGACACTGAGGATTGCTCAGAACCATTTTAAGCATTAGGCTGATACTAAACGGCGTCCATTAGAGTTTCAGCCAGGTGACCATGTGTTCTTGAAGATTTCCCCGAATCAAGGAGTGATTCGCTTTGGGAAACGAGGGAAGCTGAGCCCGAGATACATTGGACCGTTTGACATTCTGGAGAGAGTTGGCGAGGTAGCCTACCGCTTAGCCTTACCGCCATCTTTGGAAGGTGTTCACGATGTCTTCCATGTGTCGCAGCTTCATCGGTACATCAGCGATCCATCTCACGCTGTGGATTTCTCGGAGATCACCGTTCGCCCTGATCTGATGAATGACCAGCAGCCAGTGCAGATTTTGGACAGGCGTCAGAAGTCACTTCGGAACAAGACAGTCGATCTTGTTAGGTTGATGTGGCGACACGGCTCGCCAGGACAGTCTACTTGGGAGAGAGAAGATGAGATGCGAGAGCGCTACCCACTTTTGTTCCTTGACACGTGAGTGTTAGGAAATTCCGAGGGCGGAATTTTTCTTAAGGTGGGGAGGATGTAACGACCGGTTTTGTAATGACTATTTTATATTAATAATATTGGATGTTTTCCCTCTTTGTGTGTTTTCCGTTAGAAATCCTTACGATTAACTTCATAACGTTTTAATCTTAGAGTTAGAGTGATCCTAGAGGCCATAGGAATCTTCCCGAAGCTTCGCGCTTCGTTTCGGCACTTTTGGTGCATCTTAGTCGGTTCATGAAGGAGAGCCAACCGACTAGATTGCAATCTAGTCGGTCGGTAACCCTTCTCTGACCGGCTAGTTCTTGTCAGTAAATTTCAGCTTAGTTACTGTTTACGTTTAGTCGGTCTAAGCTCATTCTTCGACCGACTAGTTCCCAAACTAGTCGGTCAGGACTTGTACTCAGACCGACTAATTCTGAGTCCTACTGTGCTGTCGAAGTTACTGTTTATGGTTAGTCGGTCAAAGAACAATTACCGACCGACTAGTTCTTGAACTAGTCGGTTTGGATTCCTTCTCTGACCGACAAACTCTCAGTACTTAATATCTATCAAATTTCACTCTTAGTGGGTCTATGAACGATCACCGACCGACTAGATCCTAAACTAGTCGGTCGACGGGCCTTCGCAGACCAACTATATCTGTCTACCATGTACCAACACTGTTCACTGTTTGATTTTAGTCGGTATCAGTTGGACGACCGACCGACTAGATCCTAAACTAGTCGGTCGACCACCCTTCTCGGACCGACTAAACTGCCCAGTAAACCTAGGTTAAGTCGCAGCCGCCGTTTCATTTTCTATTTAATCCCTTCGATTCTTTCATTCTTTCTTCATTCTTTCTGAGCCAATTTCTTCCCCAAATCATCCCCAACATTCCTCAAGCCATTTCCTTCCTCCTCGTAGCTTCCCTCTCTCCATTTCTTGCGCCGGCCACCTTCTCTAGGCCACCAGATCTCCATTTCAGCCGTAGCTTCCCGGGATCGTTCTCCGTCGCCGAAGCTAGATCTGTTTTGGCGTCATTCGTTCGCTACTCTTACGGTTAGTGAATCTATCCCTTAATCTCTTTTAACCCACACCGTAATTAAAAAACCTAATTAAAAGCGATTCATTTGACGATATAGGATCCTATTATGAAATCTGATTTGGTGATCGTTCTAATGTTGTTTTGCCGTAACAGCGATCCCATCCCGTAGAATAGAGGTTGTGAGACATTTTTCGTCGATCGTCATCGTCGGTATCAGGCAAGTGAAACTTACCACCCCTTTTTTAGGCCATGTCCTAGGCCGTTCTGCACCGTAGCGTAAAAGAGACTAGGCAGTGAAATGATAGCTGTCTAGACGCCCCCTTTGATCTAGCTTGACAACGAAGCTAGATCCGCCCTTTTATCATGTTGCATTCATACTACCATGCCATGTTTAATTTCAATTAACGGTACGCGAAATATCTGTTCATGTCATTGCATACTTTGAATGTTATTGTAAATGCGTAGCACACGCTACTTTTAAAATGTAAGCTGCGGCGAGTAGGCTTTTGACTCCTACACAGTGATCCGGCTAGGTGCACCCCTATGCCAAATACACTTCCTGGCTCGTGATCCAGAAGCGAGCACAGTGTGTTGCAAATCCCAACGCTCGATACACGTGGAGGGGTAGGGTTAAACAGTCACTTGGGCGTAGAAGTGAGCCCGTACAGCCACTTCAGCCAAAAGACGGAAACTCTGAGCACAAAGTGATAATAGTGATAAGTGAATCGTGATTAGTGTTTTCGTAGCTTTTGCTACATCTTGCGTGATTGTCTCTTCTTTTAAACTGTTGCATCAAACTTAAATGTCATGTCATTGCATAAAATCATAACTGCTAGGTTGTTAGTTTACTTTCAGTTTCCTTGCTTAAGTCTATTTTTAGACTTGCTGACATGTGCCTCTCTCTCTCTTTTGGGTGTCACATGTTAGACACTGAGCCAGAGTTTGTTGCTGAGGACGAGGTGTTAGCACACGCCGAGCCTGAGCCTGCATTCGACGAGGACTTCGTGGACACTGGTGACCAGTCTTAGAGGCTGTTTAGAGTCACCTGATAGTTGTTGTTAATTGTCGGTGTGTGGCACCATTGTTTTGCCTTTGTACTTTTGATTATTGGCCATGTTTGGGCCTTAGATGCTTTCTTTTAGCCTGGTGGCTTTTCTGGATGTTGGAATTTATTTTGTGGACCATTATGAGATTTGAGAATTATATTATTTTCTGTCTCTTCCTTATTATTATTTTTGTTCCGATCGCAATTACAGGAACCTGCATATATTTATTGACGCTTATCAGACGTGCAGCTTCATAGCTCCACGTCTGAGCGGACCTCCTCACATCTCGCCTCCATTTTAGGGAAGCAGGGCGTGACACTCAGAGTGAACGGAAATAGTCTTACCTTAATAGCATCTTCACTCACGTCTTTAGCCTGGAAGGTGTCGCACTTCGCCAGAAAGAGGTCTGTGTGACGATTTGGGTTCTCATGTGGATGTACATGAAAGGGGTCTTGCTGCATCAGGTTGATCAACCCAGTCTTTAGCTCAAAGCTTCCTGCCGCCAGCTGCGGCCTCAAGATGGAAGACGTACTGCAAAAGTTTAGCTTCATGTGGTCCCGAATGGACCCGACACGTCGAGGAGTAACATAACCCTCTGCCATTGGATCAATTCATGTCTGACTCCTCTTTAATGCTCTAAGTCTTTTTGTGGTCTTTTCAATCTCGGGATCAAATAATAATTCATCGTCAAGACCCCCCCCCCCCCCAGGCGAGTGTTCATGCAAACAAAAACTTAGAGAAATACCGTCAGTAGAAAAGTAATAAAAGAGAATAAAAATGTAGAAAGATAAGAGATGATAAGATTTGCTAACAAATTCGTCGATAAAGGAATAACCCAAGTAACACCGTTACCTCGCTGGCAACGGCGCCAAAAACTTAGTGCTCCTGAAACCAACACTTAAAACCCACCTAGCAAAGGCACGAATGTCGATGGCTAGATGTATCCCAAGTGCGAATTCTTGGTACCTAACACAAGCGTACAGTGTCAAGTAATAGTATAAAAGATATCGATCCCATAGCGAGGTAAGTGACGTAATTGTCTTGGGTGATTTCTAGATCTTAGAATAAAGCTAGCAATCGGTTTCAGAAGATTGTTGGTTGGAAGATTGTAATCAATAATGAAAGACTATGGCATTAGAACTCACCACTAGGATCGTCGGATGTCGATGCTAGGCTAGGAATCTTACATTGCATTGGATTTATTAGGGATTGTCGCATCTAAGATGCAGAACTCATGACTCTAAGCACCATTAATCTAAAGTATCACATACTTTACCCCGCTTTCGCGATAGGCACACACGATCCGTGGAATAAGAATCAAAAATGATCATGCAAATCTCGTGGATAGAATGATCTCAACTCACGGCACTCTCGTGGATTAGAGCTTCGACGTATTTTGGTGGCTCTTATTGACGCAATTACAATAGCCGTCAATTAGTAATATAGGACGTCGTTGGATCCCGTCAAGGCATGTGTGATCGCCTCGCTCTCGCGATAGGTGGCACATGCCCTAATTGAACTCACTAACTCCGTAATTAAATTCATAGGATACTCCTTAAGCTGAATACTTCCACCGACCGTGGTCACGATCTCAGTACGAGATCTCCTATAAATTTGGCTAGATCGACCAAAACACGTCCCGTTTATACCAACGCAACCTAAAAATCCTAACTTTACATCTAAATCCTAAGATCCTAGGGCTAATCTATTAGCCTTAGATAGAACTACTCAAGCATCACAGCAAAAGCAATAAAAGATTCAATGGATGCAAAGTCCTTCATCTCGGCAATAGAATACATCAAAAACAATAGAGAGTTTAGAGAATCGTACCAGCGTGTCGTAGAGCAATAGCAACCCAAAGAGAATTAAGAATATAAAGATTCCATGCTATAAAGATCAATAAAAATCCAAGCTTTAGTCTCTACAAATTAGCGACGGCACACAAATTCTCTAGATCTAAAAAATCTAATTAAAACTAAGAAAAATACTAAAAGTATAGTCTCCATGCAAATAAGGTAAAAATTGTACTTATATACAATGGGTATGGACCCCCATAAAATCTCAGAAAATCTGAGCACTTGGGCCCACCAACTTGACTGGTCGCGTTGCCCTACTCGGTCGAGTAGCGGTGCTTGCTCGGTTGAGCTGATATAAGGCTGCCGCTTGCTGTTGCTTCTGCTCTAGCTGATACGGGCTACTCGGTCGAGTCGCCCATCCACTTGGTCGAGCTACAGTAGGTCCGAAGCTTCTCCAAGACACTGTTCTGTCTGATGAAGACTCGGGTCGAGTAGGTGAACTGCTCGGTCGAGCTACAGTGCCTTGGAGAATGGCCCAAAATAGTCGCTCTGTTTGATACAGCTCGGGTCGAGCTGGTTGTCTGCTTGGTCGAGTGGGGCATGGCCGTTTCCTTGCGAATTCTGCGTGTCAGCTCGGCAGAGTAGCTGTTGCTACTCGGTCGAGTTGCCTGTGAAACTGAAGATGAAGTGTCCATCTCTGCTCTCTTCTCCTCCTCTCCTCCAATCTTCTTCCTTGCCTTGGCGAAATATCATGGGCCCTTGCCAATGACGTCCTGGACGTACCGGATGTGTCCATGTCCCAAAATAGCTCCAATTCGATCCAAAACTCTTGAAAATCCATAAAGCTATACAAAACTCGAATATGGTGTTAGAAGCACGATAAAGTATGAAAATGTGGATTTTGGAGGTGAATATAACATGCAATGATACAATAAATATATGTAAAATATGGACATATCAGTATTCTCTCACATAGTGTGATACACTTCTATTCGTGTGTTATTAGCGATGGTCGTTGTACAGGGCTTAGAGTTAGAGCAGCTAGACGTGAAGACAACCTTTCTATATGGAGAGTTATATAAAGAAATTTGTATGATCCAACCAGAGGGATTCGAGGTAGAGTGAAAGGAGCAGATGGTGTGCAAGATCAAGAAATCGTTGTACGGACTGAAATAGAGTCCAAGGCAGTTGTATAAATGATTTGATAGTTTCATACTGAGTGTTGGTTTCTAGCAAAGTTTAAGTGAACAACGTGTGTATGTCTTCACGCTCGATGATGGGTCATTTATTTACTTACTACTGTACATGGACGACATGCTGATTGCATCATGTGACATGGATAAGATCAACCAGTTGAAGGAGGGGTTTGCCAAGGAATTTGATATGAAGGATTTGAGCCCCACGAGGAGGATCCTAGGAATGGAAATTGTCGAGACTAAAAGGAGAAGAAATTGAAGTTGAGCCAGGAAGCTTATATTAAGAAGGTACTACCCTGTTTTGGAATAGAGAAGGCAAAGCATACTACCACAACACTAGGAGCCAACTTCCAACTTTCCATAGATTTGTCACCTACCACAGAAGAAGAGAAAGCCTATATGTCCAAGGTACCATATGCAAGTGCGGTGGGTAGCCTAATCTATGCTATAGTATGTACGAGACCAGATTTTGTTAGTGGTTATGCCCTAGGCCAAATATTTGGACCTTTATGTTATGTCATTTTTTCATTTATAAAATGTTTCTCTTAATGTTATTTTTATATTACTGGCATGTTTCATTATAATAATGTTTTAACAACTGTTTTATGTTATTCTAAGCATTTCTAGTCATTCATCACTAAAAGTATAACGATGAATTAAGACTAGTATGTGTTTAGTTGATAATTATGAGATAATTATATGTATGGTGAAACAAATCAAACTTGTAGGTACTTGTTGGAGAACAAGATACTAGATAGACTCGCTATGAGATCATTACTTGGATCAATGTCATAAATGATCTCATAATAGTTATGTCATAGAATCCTTAGACATGTGACCATCACAGTTTCCTACACGAGGAACATCATGTTTTGGCATAACCAAACGTTATTTTTATCAGATAATCATAAAGATTATGATTGAACATGATGTGACTTATGCAGAGGAAAATGAATGAACAATATGGAATTTGTCTCTCTCTTATAAGAGAGATATATAATGGGCCACTCGATAAGTAGGGCAGAGAAATGCATGGTCGTGCTTAGATGAATTGATACCTGATCAATTTCATTTGATTTTCTCAGTCTACATTAATCGAGAAATTGAATGTTTGAACAATATAAGTATGACAATGTCCATGACTTATGTTCAAAACAGATATCGTGTGACAAAAGGATTATGACATGTTCTTTGGTTAGGTTAATATGGACTAATGATATTCATATTAATTTGGTAGTCATAATGTCTTGCTAGAGACCACTTATGACTTATGGACTTTTAATGGGATTAGGCCTACTGCCAATTTGATATAAGCCTATAGGGTCGCACATAAAGATCGTAACGGATGCGATATGGTTTTAAATGAGATTTCGAATTTAAAGTCTAATTTGAAATTCGAAATAAGGTGATATAACTTAACTGTCAGATATTGTATCTTGCTAAGATATTATCCCTAAGATATCTCTTCGTAACTGAAACGCGTTAAAGTATATAATATCTTGTTAAGATATTATCCTTAAGATATCTTCACATAACTGAAACATGTTAAATGGTTAACGTAGGACTATATATATGATATATAGAGGATTTTTAGTTGTTCATGCATTCAATCTATCTCTGCCATTTTTTGAGAAAAAACAAAGAGCGAGAGAGAAACCCTAGTTACGGAAAAGGAGCTAGCACCCTTGCATTTTCCATTGTGACGTTCATGTGTGGATACTGATAGAGGGTGGCCATTCGTTGAGCAGCACATGCAGTCTGATACATTCGAATAGTCTACAAAGGTTAGTTATCTGATCAAATCAATTTGAAACGCATGGATTTTGTTAGGTTTCTATTTTTTCGCCGCGTATAAGTTTTGTTATGCATAATGGAAAACCTAACAGATTTAGCTCAGGCAGTAGGAGTCGTCAGTAGATACATGGCAAATCTAGGTAAAGATATTTAAGATGCACAACCAATATTGGTCTATGCTATGGTCAAGGTGAGGGCCCGATGATGTCTTGAGTTTGTGACTCAGATTATGCAAATGACCATGACAAGAGAAGAGAAACTATTGGGTATGTATTTACAATGGGTACAACTGCAGTATCATGGAGGGTTGTTGTTCGGTTTGTTGTAGTGCACTCGACCATATAAGTGTGGCTTATAGCTATCGTGAAGGCTGTGAAGGAAGGCATTCACTTGAGAAGTCTTATGCAAGACTTAGGGTTTTCGTAAGAAGTAACTCGTGTATTTTACGACAGTCAAAGTGCAATTCATTTGGCAGAACATGAGGCTTATAGCTTAAGGACAAAACACATGCAAATGAGATACCTTTTGTACAAGATGAGAAGAAGAAGATCATGTTAGAGAAGGTCTGACTGATCACAATCATGCATACATGCTTATGAAGATGGTTGCTATAGTGAAGCTCATGCATTTCTTGATCTTGATATACGCTTGGTTAGTGGTTTGATTGATTCCTATTATCCTTTGAGTTTTAGAAATTCTAGATCTGTGTAGAGATGTTTGGATTTTGGGTAGAGCCATTGTGGAGAGTTTGGAGATGACATAGTGATAGATGGAGCAGTGCTTTTGTGATGGAGGAAGTTTGAAGCAGTGTAGAGTGTTGAATTTTATGCTTCAAACTCATTCCCTGGGTATGACACATCGTGTCAACCATAAAGTAATGTTGGCACGACCATGCATATATGGCAGAGTGAATCTGAGCCAGTGACATGATCGTGCCAAGTTTACTCTATGGTTGGCACGATTGCGTGGTGTTGGTAGAAACTTCAGGTTTTGAGCAGCACAGTTGACACGTGACACAAGTGTCAGACGAGTTTTATTTACAGATGGTTTTTATTTTGAACTGTTGATTTGTTACTTGATCAAATCGAACGGCCACGACTTAAAATGGCCTCTATAACCCTAATGATGTATTCCTTTGATGGGCACATCTAAATACTGGCTTTTTGCACGACAAGAGATTCAACGACGGCTACAATTCTTGAGAGAGATAGTCTTATTTGTTTGGTTTTGAGAGATTCTTTCATTGAGTGAGCGTGAGATAGTTTGAGATCTAGATTGATAGACTCAAATATCAAGATAGTTGCACTTTTGTGGAAGGAAATCTAAAGGTGTTGTTAGTTCTTGGGTTCAAGACTAACGTTGTTTTGATGATGATCAATACATTATGCTAGTGTTCTAATCAATCTTATGTTTTAGTCTCAGTTTATCTTAATGATTATTTGTTAATGAGACAAAGCATAACGCTTGGAGGATGATGCAATGGATATATTGAAGACCTCCAAGTGTGATGGAGTGCTCAAGCTTGGATGAAGTCCTAAAGATCATCTAATGAAGCCAAAGCTTGGAGCATGATGATGGATGGACATCTAGAGGAGCAATGCAAATGCTTGGAGCATGATGAAGGGAAGCTTATCAAGAGGTGCCAAAGCTTGGATGATGTTGGGGAGAATCAAGTTATCATGAGCTTGAAGACTTAGACTCTAGGAGATGCAATATGTAATCCATGTAATTTCAACTACTTGCATTTCTCTTTTTCAGTCTAGGATTTTTGTAATTCCTTGATAGATGGTCATACTCTTATGCATATGTATTTAACCATCTTAGTGAGCCTTAGGATAATCATAAAAACCATCCCATTAGGTTCACCATGCTTTAAACTCTTACTGGAGTTTTTGGCTCTCCCTCAGTTGAATGATGAAGGCACGACAGGCGATGACTCGTCTCAAAACATGTGAGCGCTACTCCTAAGTGTAGGAGATCGAATAAGTAATAATCCTGGTGAGTCCAGGTATCGTATCCACGGGACAACCGACATGTAAAACCACAAATTTCAGTTTATAAAGAGTAATAATATGATGAGTAACAACCACCTTTCGAAGGCGAAATAATTGTGTAAGGGTTTTAAATACGAAAAAAAATCATACGATAACTACGGGGAATGCAATATTGGGGTATCAATATGGAGAGTATGTGTTGGTTGTGAGGGTCTATGCAATCAATGATTACTAATACCTTTTCTATAACTCAACATTTCACCCCGCAAGGGTATGAGAACGTCGGAAAATATAACGATAAACGAATATCGAAAAGTGCCTTAAGTATCGAATAGAATACTAGCTAGTTTCATGAGAAAAATAAGCTAATATGCCCGCAAGGGTCACGGCGATGTCTGCAAGGATCACGCACGAATAAATCCGCAAAGATCATATTCGACCCAAGTACACCAACAACGATAATACTTGAACAACACGTTTTGAAACTAGCAAAATATGCGATATAACATGCAAATTAGGTCGAAAAGATATTAAAATCAGAGATTTCAGAGATCTAACTACATCACAACCAGCACATGAGGGTATTAGCCACGCATGGAGAGAAAAGAATCAATATTCATAGACAAATACATCATCAATACGCAAAATACGTGCTAAATACGCAAAATACAAGAGTAAAGTTTAGAATTTTATCACCAAATCTCTACAATTGAACCCCAAACTCCTTCAGATGATAGATCTGGTCTCTGTCTCCTGGGCCTCCAAATTTCATGGCCAAATACGAATCCTAGAGCCCCAAATATGCCAGAATACGAAACCCTAGGCCAAAATACGCTTATATAGAGAGTATTGCGGGTTTTAAGCTATTATTGGGTTTGATCCGCTCGAGAATTCGTTTAAATACCCAAAATTGAAAGCTCCGCAAACCTCAGCCGTCGGATGCATATGGGATGCGCTGAGCGAGTGCCACGTGTCCCCAAGGGGGTGCCACACCTGCTTTGTTCTCATCCAATCCGAGTTCAGGTCGGGCTTTATCTTATTTGTCGGATGATGCATCGACGCTCACAAATGAGCCACGTCGCCCTCCTGCGGGTTCAAATTCGAATCGAATTCGTAGTTGATGCGATCCGTTGGATCTCGATCTTACGGCGGAGAGCCGTCCACGTCGCCTGCCTGCGGGTTCGCTCCGTCACTGTGTTTGGTGAGGATAAAAGCCGTTGGATCGAGATCCAACAGTCAGTAAAGCGCCGCGTCGCACCTCCCTTTCGCCCGTCAGATTGTAGATAGGAAGCACCAGATTACTGCCATGTGGTGCGCTGAGCGAAGCGGGCATATACGAAAGCGTATTTTCGTATTTACGACCATATTTTTCCATTTAAATGGTATTCTGCATTCAATAAGTCACGGAAATTAGCACTGATCTCAGAAAAATACAAATAAATAGTCGTTGGAATCGTGAGATCAAGATCTTTGCATGAAAAATATGAGAATGCCAAAATACTCAGTAAAATTCTGTTTTGTGCTTAAATCAAGTGATTTCTCTAATAAATGATGGTATTCTAAATACGATTATATTAGAGACCAAATATTTATTATATACGCACAAAATGGGGTTAAATGAGGTGTTAAATATGCAATATTCACCCCAAATCACACCCCCCAACTAGCAATTTTCTAGTCCCTAGCAAAAAGAGCGATTAAGTCGGATAATTAGTAAAACGATAAATTCTATCAATCGCTTATGGCATGGCTCAATAATATGCTTTCCAACATTATTTTGACCATCAATATACACAATCCATGAATAAGATCAATCACATGATATTTTCTCTAATATAATTTTAATAAATAACATGCGAGCATCGTTTTGCGTAAGCGAAAGTATAACACGTCGTTATATTCTAGTTTTCTTATTTCCAAGGAATTGGCATCTCAAAAAGATAGTTCAAATCATAGGCGTTGAGGTTGCTTAGTTTATTCAACATTTCTTTTTTTTTTCTTTTCTTTTGACGACTTAGAATGATCCATGTAGCGAGCTTTCTGTTAATGACTCCTAGGCCAGACGACCTTCGGGCATTAGGCTTAGAAGAGCCCCTCGAACTTAATAACTCGAATCATCTAAGTTTTATTTTCTTCCCCTTTTTGGTTGCACTTCCCATTCATCCATCTTTCGATGCGAATCTCCAATGCTTCCTGAGGCACGAAGACCAGGCGAATCGATGAACTCAAGGGAACGATGCATTTTTTCTTTTGCACTTTTTTTGCATTTTTTTCGTAGGCAACTCAACACCCATAAACATGAACATATTCATTAGTAACAAAGGCCAAAGTCCTCTTCAACTCGAAGACTGTTCTAATAAATCGTGTATACTTAAGCTTTTGCATCACAGTGGCATGCATGAAATAAATTCAAACTATTTCGAGATATTAATCATGTCGATTGAAAGTTTTCATAAATAACATATTAATGCGTAATTCCATGAAGGAAAAATAATTAATTCAAGCTATAAAAAATTTTTCGAACTCAATCAATGCATAATCATTCGCAAATGTGGTATGTGAAGGAGTTTTAAATGATGAAAATTGGTGATTTATTTTTTTCTCTCGCTTTTTTTTAAAAAAAATCCTAAGGCCGCATACACTCCCCTAACTAAAGATGTACATTGTCCTCAATGTCGAAAGGGGTACGAGTTTATTCAAAAGCAAGCATCCTAAAAAGCATATAAAAATCTACACTAATGGAAAGAATACACCGTGGTCAAATGTCAGATCACATATCTTTAATGGTGGAGGAAGTTGTTCTATCTGTTTCTTTCGCTCCTCGGCGAGTAATCCTCCTCCACTAGCTAAACTGGATCCCAGCAATGTAACTCCCAGCATCTCTATAAAGCAGTTAACCATATCCTGCAAGAGATGAGTCACGTCAGTCCAATTTAGTCTTGAATTTTTTTCAATAAAAATATTCCAAATATAGTCATCAAAATTGGTGAAATAAAGTAAAGCATGTTGATGATTACTCACTGAAAGATATGCACTACTCTCGGTATGATGCTCAGTCATTGGGGGATGGATGAATGATTTTGGGAAAAAAACTGGGGAAAAGAGTGGTTCGGGCTCCATAGCAATAATCTCTAAACACATGTCTCTAGCTGTCTCCTCCTCCTGTTAATCCAACATTGCTAGCTTGTCCTCTCCTTTGCACACACTTCCTGCCATGTTGATATTTTTATTCGTGACTTCATCGTGACATGGCTTGCTCATTATACCTGTAATAAAAGATGAACTCGTATTAGATTCTTGAAATTGAATTTCAAAAGAATTATTTTATTCTAAGCAAGTGGCAATCAGAGTAAGATTTTCAATGGATTGCTGAATTTGCCAACTCCGAGCAAGGAAGCTTTCTTGAAATTGATGGGATGTAGCCTCATGTGTCTGAATGAGCAAATAAACTTCCTCTTTCAAGGGTAGGAATGGTATGTCTACGCTTTTCTCTCCTTGATCAAGGCATGAAGGCTTCGTTGAATCACAGTCTGAAGTCTCATTAATGGTCTGATCATTCTCTTATAAGGACTCCATGTACTTCCACACCTCTGTCGGCGTCATGACTCCCAAAAATTCATGCAGCTGTGGTCGTAGTCCAAATAGGAAGGACTCCATAAGCTCTTTCTTTGTGTACCCATGCTGCAAATAGCTCGATACTAGGTCTGTGAACCTCCTCCAGGCCTAAAAGCAAGTTTCACGATCTGTCTGATTAAAATTAACGATCTTGAGCTTCTCCATCCTATGCTTGTGTGCAACATCATACTCTGCATCATACCAATTGTTTATGCAATAGAAATTCATGTATTCCAATTTTTTTGAATTTTTTAAAGAGAAAACAAAACAAACAGAAATAAAACTAATAAAATCCTAAACTACAAGATGGAAGGATCTCACCGAATGTTCCTCCATACGAACTGAAATCGTAGATCACAAGTACTGTTATCTCCGGCAACGGTGCCAAAAACTTGACTCGTCTCAAAACGTGTGAGCGCTACTCCCAAGTGTAGGAGATCAAACATGTAATAATCCTGGTGAGTCCAGGTATCGTATCCATGGGACAACTGACCTGCAAAACCACAAATTTCAGTGTATAAAGAGTAATAATATGACGAGAAACAACCACCTTTCGAAGGTGAAATAATCATGTAAGGGTTTAAAATGCGAAAAAGAAATCCTAAGATAACTACGGGGAAGGCAATATTGGGGTATCAATATGGAGAGTATGTGTTGATTGTGATTTCGTTAGGGTCTATGCAATCAATGATTACTAATACCTTTTCTATAACTCAACGTTTCACCCCGCAAGGGTATGAGAACGTCGGAAAATATACCGATAAACGAATATCGAAAAGTGCCTTAAGTATCGAATAGAATACTAGCTAGTTTCATGAGAAAAATAAGCTAATGTGCCCGCAAGGGTCACGGCGATGTCTGCAAGGATCACGCACGAATAAATCCGCAAAGATCATATTCGACCCAAGTACACCAACAATGATAATACTTGAACAATACGTGTAGAAACTAGCAAAATACGCGACATAACGTGCAAATTAGGGCGAAAAGATATTAAAATAAGAGATTTTAGATATCTAACTACATCACAAACAGCACATGAGGGTATTAGCCACACATGGAGAGAAGAGAATGAATATTCATAGACAAATACATCATCAATACTCAAAATACGTGATAAATACGCAAAATACAATAGTAAAGTTTAGAATTTTATCACCAAATCTCCACAATTGAACTCCAAACTCCTTCAGATGATAGATCTGGCCTCTGTCTCTAGGGCCTCCAAATTTCATGGCCAAATATAACTCCTAGAGCCCCAAATATGCCAAAATACGAAACCCTAGTCCAAAATACGCTTATATAGAGAGTATTGCGGGTTTTAAGCTGTTATCGGGTCGGATTCGCCCGAGAATTCGTTTAAATACCTAAAATCGAAAGCTCTGCAAACCTCAGCCTTCGGATGCATACGGGATGCACTGAGCAAGTGCCACGTGTCCCTAAGCGGGTGCCGCACCCGCTTCGTTCTCATCCAATCCGAGTTCAGGTCGGGCTTGATCTTATCCGTCGGATGATGCATCGACGCTCACAAGTGAGCCACGTCGTAGTTGATGCGAGCCGTTGGATCTCGATCTTAAGGCAGAGAGCCGTCCATGTCGCCCGCCTGCGGGTTCGCTCCGTCGCTGTGTTGGGTGAAGATAAGAGCCATTAGATCGAGATCCAACGGTGAGTAAAGCATCGCGTCGCCCCTCCCTTTCGCCCGTCGGATCGTGGGTGGGAAGCACCAGATTGCTGCCACGTGGTGCGCTGAGCGAAGCAGGCGTATACGAAAGCGTATTTCCACGCGTATTTTCGTATTTACGACCGTATTTCTCCATTTAAATGGTTTTTTGCATTCAATAATTCACAGAAATTAGCACAGATCTCAGAAAAATACAAATAAATAGTCGTTGGATTCGTGAGATCAAGATCTTTGCATGAAAAATATGAGAATACCAAAATACTCAGTAAAATTCTGTTTTGTGCTTAAATCAAGTGATTTCTCTAATAAATGATGGTATTCTAAATGCGATTATATTAGAGACCAAATATATATTATATATGCACAAAATGGGGTTAAATAAGGTGTTAAATATACAATATTCACCCCGAATCAGGCGACTGGATGATTCTAGGTGCCTGCCCAGCCTTCTATAGCTGACTGGTTTGCACTGCTCAAGTCAACCTTTTTCTTGCCTCTTACTTGAGCTTTTGGAACAGTCAGCCGAAGTTCATTTTGCAATCACCTGTCTTCCAACAGGCACATGTGAATTGTTCTACAGTCGTCTGTGTGCAACTTGCATTTTCTGGGCTTTATCCCAATTTGCAAGTCAGTCGACTGATGAAGTATTTACAGTCGCCTGTCTATTTACAGTTGCCTGTAAAATGGTCATCTATCGTTTGGAGGCGCTAGTGCGAAAGTAGCATTTTCCAGCTCCGTTTGCATCACAAGTGACAATCGCCTACTGAAGGATATATAGACGCCTGCTCCTTTACAGTCGCCTGTGTAGTCTTCTACAATCAACTGTCCTGGTTCAGATTATAGCCGTTGGGAATTTTATAGCCGTTGACCAGTCGATTATCAGTTGTTCATCAGTCAACTGTCTGTACCGTAAACTGCCAAAATCTAACCGTTGCAGATTTCTTCCCTTTGGGGTTTTGGTTGGTTTTATAGGTTCTTCTTGGCTTCATATATATAGGAGTTGTCTTAGTTCATTTAGAACTCTTGGTTAATATTGAATATCTTTGAGACTCAATAGCCACTCCTAATCTCTCTCATTTCCCTCTCATGAGCACATTCCTCTTCCTGCATTGAAGCTAGCTCATAGAAAAATTCTCCAAAGGATCTAATTATCATTCCTTTCTTGGAGATTATCTTTCTTCTCTTCATTTCATATACTCAAGTGAGAAGTGTTAGGATTCAATCATAGAAGAGAGAGATCATCAATTGCAATCAAAGCCTCATCTCATGCAATTGAGTTTCACTTGCATGCCTTCTTCATCACATTGGTAAGATCATATCAAGGCATAGATTAGTGTTATTTTGTTTCATCGTTTGTGAAACCCCTAATTCTCTGTGGGAATTATTTACTCTCTTTGTGAGAGTTACTCTCTGTGTGGGAGTTTGTTTATTTGTGTGGGACAAAGTCTCTGTGTGAGAGAGTACGAGTCTCTCTGTGTGAGAGCAAGTATATCTTTTTGTGGGAATCTAAAATCCTCTGTGTGAGATTGAATTCACTTCTCTTTATGGGAATTATAGTAAATATTGGTGTGACTGGACGTACCCAAGTTTGGAGAATCAGGGTAAACTCCTTGTGTTTGCGATTGTTGTTGTTGAGCACTCTGTGTAATTTCCTCTGCTTATTGTGCTTTAATTTCAGTAACTTTTAATTAAGCACTTTGCTTGCCATTACACTATTCACCCCCCTATAGTGGTGTGTGTAGCCCCGCAGGGTCCTTACAGAGTGTCTGATGTAATCAACTTGTAAACGATTTGCCTATGATCTAGTGGATTTCCGTTGACAACGGAAGGCCGGACGTAGGTCTCATCACATCGGTGAGACTAAACTAGGGTAAATCGTTCATGTCCTCGGCGTTCGAATGAATCTATATTTATTGCTTGTGTGGTACTTGGTTCTTGTTCTTGCTATTTTCTATCCATATACTTGATTGTGATCCCCTCTGGTATTGGATATCAGCAATGGTTTGTGAGAAATTTCCCAACATCCAGCGCACAAAGAATATTGTCAGATACGCAGTCTATTAGTTGTTGGTTGAGCTTGGACCCCGAGAACAAAACTACAAGAATAATACGACAATCATTCCCTTCAACCAAAACCATCAGTTTCCTTTCCTTTATTTTTTATTGACACCTCCATACTATGCATACGCTTACAATCGTTCAAAAAACTGAGTTTGGTGTTGGCCTGTTGGGATTGGGCCAAAAATCCTTGGATCAAACAGCCCCACGCTCCTCGATCTCTACATGACCAAAATCAAAAGTCTTAGCTTTGAAGCAAAGGCCTTCAAAAGAGAGCACTGAAAAGCACTTGTCCCCTCAAGGCGGCACCTTTTACCCCATAGGCCAGCTGAGCATTAGTCTATGATAAAAGCTTGATAAATCCTGATATTGTTGAAACCAAAAAAGATCAAATGGACACCAAATCTTTTTTGTACCAGTCGATGTCCATGCCCCCCCATGCATTGGTATGTGGCTCTGTCTGGCGTGATGGTGACAAGTGAGATGGATGAGGAGGAGGAATTTGAGGATTGCTTCTGGATTGTCTTTCTTGTCATTTATGTGAATGTTTGTAAATTGATATCCGAACTGCATGGATACATTTTTGTATCCGTATCTATCCATGCAAAAACTAATAGCAATAATTTGTATCTGACTCTGCAAACTGTATGCCCCATATCCACATACCCTCATCCTTACTCTCTTTACCATCATCCTTCAACTTAGATCCCCACAATTGCCATTTGAAATTGTTGTATCCCATATTTTGAGTGATGAACCAAATCAAGCTTATGGTATTAACAATCTATGTTGAGGGGCTTGGTTTTAGGCTGAGACACATTAGTCGGAGGCTGGCGAATTTTGTGCTTAACTATTTCAAGTTACATAAGTTCATTCAAGATTCAATCGGATTGTTCTCGAATTCCAATTGTCTTGATTCTTTCTCTTTTTAGGGCATACCGATATCGACTTTTAATTGATCACGCTTTAGTTGTGCGTTATTTAAAATCAATTCATTGTTTTGTTTTCTTTGCTGGAACATCTTATATCATTGTTGGAACATTCCATATCATGGTTAGAACAACAAATTTGATGTTCGAATAGCACTGATGTTCGAATATTTTGATTTCTTATTTCTGTGAAGATCCTAAAAAGTTTTGTGAATGGATATGAACCAGCGTTGGTTAGGATTGTGTGTATCTTAGAGATACGTCCATATCTATGTATCTTATCTTGTAACTCTTCTATTCCCTTTATAAATAAAGGGCTGGGGGTTCCTCCCCCCAGTAGTTGATTCATAACACGTTATCAGCACGATCCTCTAAAAGTTCTACATATATCGATCGTTGCGAAGGCGAAGGAAGACGGAAGATCCACGCGCGCGGAGCAAGGCTTCCACAATCGAGCGTCGTCATCCGCGTAGGCTTCGTTCAACCGTCGCTATATTCGGAGGACGGATATAGAGGTAAATCCCGCTAAAAACGTCGTTTTTATCACACGTATGGTAGATCTATCCATAGATCTTGCAAGATCGATATGGGAATTGCTAATCGCATATAATCGACGAACTTTATCGTCCAAAAGGGGGGCGGCCGTCGCCGCGAGGCGGCACCCCCCCAAAGGGGGCGGCCGTCGCTGCAGACCGCACCCCCCGAAGGGGGAGGGGGCAGTTGACGCCGCGAGGCTGCAACCCCCGAAGGGGGGCGGCCGTCACTGCGGGACCGTACCCCCGGATGGGGGCGGCCTTCGCCGCCAGGCCGCACCCCCCCCGAAGGGGGGCGGCCGTCGTCCACAAGCACCCCCCCGAAGGGGGGCGGCCGTCGCCGCCAGGCCGACCCCCCACGAAGGGGGGGCGTCGTCCGCAGGCACCCCCCCAAATGGAGGGCGGCCGTCGTCCGCAGGCACCCCCCCAAATGGGGGCGGCCGTCGTCCGCAGGCACCCCCCCCCCCAAATGGGGGCGGCCGTCGCCGCTAGGCCGTGCTTCGGCTTCGGTGTAAAGACAGATGAATGTATAGACAGCTTAGGGAGAGGATGGATAGACAGCTTCGGCTTCGGTGTCTTCTTCTTCGCCTCCGCCCTTACGGCCGTTGATTGAAGGCTTGTTAAATGTTAGGGGTTACGACGAAGAGAATGACAGATGAATGTAAAGGGGGAAAATTTCGGGATGAGCGGGAGATGAAAATTTTGGAGGGGACCTTTAACAGCGTTTGTCGAAGAAGCGCTTTCTATTATATGATCTTTAACAGTGTTGTAAAAAGAAGCGCTGTCTATTATCTGATCTTTAACAGCGCTGGAAGAAAGAAGCGCTGTCTATTATCTGACCTTTAACAGCGCTTGCAGAAAGAAGCGCTGTCTATTATCTATGCTTCTAATAAACAGCGCTTGCAGAAAGAAGCGCTGTCTATTATCCAACCTTTAACAGCGCTTGCAAAAAGAAGCGATGTCTATTATCTGACCTTTAACAGTGCTTGCAGAAAAAAGCGCTGTCTATTACCTGTGCCTCTAATAAGCAGCGCTTATAATTGACAAGCGCTGTTAAAGGTGTGCTATTAAAGGTCCATTTTGTAGTAGTGTGATTAGGTTTTATTATCGTAATCTCATTATGATCCTAATCTCCTCACATAATCCAAGGACCTTATCCTTGTAATTTTAAATTAATGTACATATATAAATATTTATATCAAGAAATCTCATAGATAAAGAGTTCTAAATACCATTCTATTATTTTGAACAAGACGTGTGAATTACAATGAATGATTATCTTAAGAACATACATTTCTCAACAGTGATCACTCAAGGCTAATAAGAGAATGTGAACTTTCATTGTGTGTAAAGAATCTCTCGTATTATCAGAGATTATTAAAAGGATCTCTCTGGGAATTGAGAGATTGTTATACAATTAGCAATGGTAGGTTGTCAAGTGGTAAATGTTATTCTCCAATGGTTTGTAAGAGTGTTATACTGAAAAATCCCGATCAAGAATGCCTTCGGGACTATAATAGATCTGAAGAATTGAACCAGAATGCACCTTGATTTTTTGACTGATTATAATTTGTGTGGTTTGAATTTTCTTATTTCATAAGACATTGTAGTTCATATTATTTGATTTCTTATTGAAATGTATTATTAAAGTTTTAAATTTCTATATTATTTTTAAAAATACTTTTCACACTCTCTAGTGTTTGTAACGCTAGCTATTTTATCGGTCCAACACGAGGTCCCAGCTTCGACTCCTTTGACACTTAAATTAGGACTTGAGAGAGATAATACAAAGAATCTTAAATAAAGAGAGAGCTAGTTGGAATGAGAATGAGGTTACCTCCTCCCTTAAGGGGGTGCCTTATATAGATTATTCCAAGGAGCATTTTGGTAATTGCACCTGTATAATAGGCTTCTTTTTAAGTGAGCCAACTTGTTAAGGTCTATCTGGGAGTTGGACCTTTGGACCTCATCTTCTTGGGCTTATGGACCTTTTTAGAATGGTATATACTACACTAGTCTGTTCTTGAGTCCAATTCTAAGGTAATGTAGAATTGAATTAGTGTTGAAACTTCCTACAACTAGGGTAGGTGGCTCTTCATATAGAGTTGATATATTGGCAGTCGAATCTCTTGAATATAGAGCGGTTGAGCATTTACATGGACAAGTTGCTTTGACCAAGGTGCTTTGGACATTACGCTCGTGCATGATGCTTAGGCACAAAGCTTGGATATATACACACGGTGCTTAGGATTGGCATAAGGTATTTAGGCATGGTACTTGGATATGGTGTTTGGCTACACCCAGTCATCGAGTTTTCACTGTAGCCAAGTTCTTCCAGGTTGATTCCTAGCAAATTTTATTGCATTGCGGGTTGCTACCAGTTTGATGCCAAACGAGCGTTGCTACTTAAAATGCTTCTACCATTGTTCTAACGGCCATGTTGCTACCTGACAAATTACAAGATGGAGAGGGGGGATGCCCATCCAAACCATCCAGATCCTCCTGCCCATTATATTATCCCCACCCATCTTTTCTTGTTTATCTTTTTTTCAGTCTAATAATTTAGGGTGGGACCTTAATTTGTGATCCAACCCAATCATAAAAAAACATACAACCATGACTATAAGTAGAAATTTGAAACATATAAATCTAATTCGTATCCACGTCTTGTATCCATTTCAACGAAGTATCCTTATGCATAATGTTTGCCTTCGAGCGAATTAGTGCAGTCATTATAGAGATGCAACCTAGATCAGGTAGGGTCAGGTCCGATTTGACCTGATCTATTTAAGGGTCTACCCCAACCTGGCCTGGATGAAATTTGGGTCGGGAAAATAAAAACCCAACCCGGTTGAAATCCGTGTTAATCAAACCTAACCCGAATTTCAATTTTCTCGCGCTCCTTATTGCCTTCTCTGCATTGTGTCACCCCTTAATGATGCAGACCTCCAAACTCTCCATCTACCACTCTCAAGTAACCGCGGTTCATTGTCTTGGCATCCCCATCGCCGTGTTGGCACCCTTGCCCCCTCTCTTGTTATCCCATCATTATCGTTGTCACCATCATCGTCATCGCCTCATCTTGCCTTATTGCCCGCCCACCCCCAACCCCGACCGAACTGATTGGAAATTAACCTCACCAATCGCCTTCAATGACAATGAAGCTACATGCGCCGTGACTGTGCCATCACAGACAGAGAACTTTCTACCATAGGATGATGAAAAAAGACGCAAACGATCACGTTGGGGGGGGGCCGACGGAGCACGAGATAATTACCATTAGAGATGGAAATGAAAACAGACTTTAAAATGGTCCTCAAACTACATGCTGGAATTCGATTTCTACTTGCAAGCCTGTCATTTACGCATAGCTAGCTTTTGTTCACTTCCTAGCAGTTCCATAACGAACACATGCATGCATTGATATTCAGAATAGAAACAAGCATGAGAAACAAAGACATGAGGCAGGGTCCTTATCGGACTTATCTTTCCTCACAGCTATTGATTAGAATTCATGCAATCTCGAAGATAGGCAGGAATCAGATATAAACATCAAAATACAAGCACCAGCGGACATCTGCTTACTTCTGCAAAGAAACATACAACCATGAAACTCAAGTTTCAAAAAAGATAGCGAAACTCTTGTGTCACATCCATTGCAGCCAGATGTTTCCAATTAGATCCTACGAATATGCATGCTTTTTTCCAGTCCTTCAAACGTTGGTGATGGATGGTCTAAATACAAGTTGCGCACAAAGTATCAAATGGATCGTTTGCCATATTGGCGATATATTTCAAGATGTGCTAATGTAGTCTCGACACAATAGTGATGATAATATGTATTAAACATAGAAATTTGAATACGCGGAGGGTAGCTTGGAGAATGTTTGATCAGTTACTTGGTCTGTTCATGTAAACATATATAAAGCTGCAATAACTATTAGATTGGACTTGAGCAAGACAAGAATGTTCTTTGAGTTTTTCCATGAACCAAGGTTAAATAAGTGAAAATGGTGCTTAATGGTGAAATATGATTTTATGTGTGCGTGTAGTGTAGGGGCTAGATCTAGATTATTCTACACAAAATCATGCTAAACAATCTAGATATATCATGTCAGATCTACAAGAAATTAAACTGAAACTTTATGCGGAAGCGTACCTGAATCCATAACGCCCTGATTTGTAGATCCGCGTGGTTGGCTTTCCAGATCTACACGAATCCCCGAGAGAAATCCTTTAGCTTTTCTTTGGATCTAATCTGTCGATGAGATGCAGAAAGACGGCTCTTCGTTCATGCAATCTGGGAAAGATGACCACCTATATATAAGCAAAATAATGCCTATTAGTTTCTGATTTAGCCCATCATTAAAACAGAATGCTCACATATCTCTATACATTAAAGGCACACACCCTAACAGATACATTAAAACCCGTTTAACCGAATAACTTTATTAGATCACGCTATTGGGCTTAACTTAATTTGACATCCCGCATTACATAATTATTTTACATATATGCCCAACGTTGGATTAACGATCCAACACGTAGTATTTTGTTGAGGTTTGACTTGAACCATATTCGTGTTTAATCAGCTCCCTACTATCGTTGGTCATCAACTGTTTGGCCACGTAAGTGTTCGACAATAGAGCCCCGGCTAAAAATTTTCTGAGAGATGTATATCCAAACTAACCCACATCAATACAAGTTGGTGGTTATTTTAGGCCGTTAGTATAGGAAAATAACCTTATATATACTCTGGTGTTGTGAGTGGGGGAGGCATTTGGCCTCCCCACCACTTATCCCTCCATTACTCCCCCACTCTTAGTGGGATGGAGACCTTTGGTATCCAAAAGTCTCTTGGGATACCCTATGGATTTTATAAATATAGAACCATGGCTATTGGCCATGGTTACACTTCTTCCAATATTCTTCAACACGTTATCAGCACGTAAAGCTCTCATCTCTTCAGCTTTTCATCCCGTCTCCCCTCAAAAAATTCAACTCCTACGTGCAAAGGAATCTATTGTTGCGGCGAACCATTGCGACGATCCGTTGCAGCGATCCTTTTTGACGTATTAGGAGCGTGGATTTTTCTTTCTACGGATCTTCTCTTTTTACGATCGTCCCTAGATTTTTAATCTAGAGGTAATACTTATCGATCCCGTAGATAGTAACAAACAAAAATTTTTAGCTACGATTTTACACAGCCTTTTTTTGGGCTTGTTTAAATCTGCTATTTTCCTTTATAACATCAAAATTCAACAATAGAAATAAAAAAACACACACAAAACCCTTCAGCTCCTGGGAATCGCCCGGCGTCGCCCCCCTGAAGGGGGGCCGATGGTCTCCGTCCCCCCCCCCCCCCCCCCGTGAAGGGGGGGCCTCTGAGCCCGCAACCCCCCCCCCCCCCCCCCCCCCCCCCGTGAAGGGGGGGCCTCTGAGCCCGCAACCCCCCCCCCCCCCCCCCGAAGGGGGGGCCTCTGAGCCCACAACCCCCCCCCCCCCCCCCCCACGGCGAGGGGGGTTTCCAATCGTCGCCCCCCCCCCCCAAGACGACGGGGGGGTTTTCGATCCCCCCCCCCCCCACGGTGGGAGGTTTCCGATTACCGCCCCCCCCCCCCCCAAGCCGTGGGGGTTCTGTCGCGGCGAAACACCCCCACCCCCACCCCCCCCCCCCCCCCCCCCCCCGTCGGGGGGATCTCCAGCGACGCCCCCCGACGGGGGGCTATGTCAGATCCGCCCCCCGGGGTGGCTCTGTCGCAGAAAATCGACGACCCCGGGGGATCTCCGGCGACCCCCCCCCAACGAGGAGCTCTATCAATCACGTCAGGGGTGCTCTTGCACTCTACGATGACAGGAGGGGGACAAAACCAGAATTATAAGGCTTTGGGGGATTTTTGGCACTTATTAACCCTAAAATTTGTGTTTTGGGCTTGTGTTAATTAAATTTTGGCAAAATGGGCCTGCAGCCCAAATATTAATAACAATTCAATTTTGCTATATTTTTTAATTGAGCTAGAAGCCAAGTTAATAAAATTGCTTATTACAATGATTAATATTTTACTTATGGGCCTACAGCCCCAATCAAAATATTAATTTATTTTAATTTCTTGTTTTGGGCCTGACGCCCAGTTTGTCAAATTGCTGAAATTATGTTAAAAATCACTCTTGCATTGTTAATTATTTATGGATTTTTAGGATTTTTAAAAATATAATTATCTTAAGGATCCTGCGACCGCTCTGCCGTTAGTCATCTAACCTAACGGTGTATGACGTCTCCCTGTGGTCCGAGAGATTATTATATTTTATAGTCTATTTTTCCCATATTATATATGCCTGAGTTATATACGTCTGGGGGGGCTTCTGATCCCTCAACCCCCCCCCCCCCCCCCCCCCCCCCCCCCGACGGCGGGGGGGGTTTCGATCGCGGCCCCCCTCCCCCCACCCCACCCCCCGACGGTGGGGGGGGGGTTTCCGATTACCGCCCCCCAGCCGTGGGGGTTCTATCGCGGCGAAACACCCCCAGCCCCCTCCCCCCCCCCCCCGCCGGGGGGATCTCCAGTGACGCCCCCCCCCCCCCCCCCCCCCCGATGAGGGGGCTCTGTCGGATCCGCCCCCCGGGGGTGGCTCTGTCGCAGAAAATTGACGACCCCTGGGGATCTCCGGCGACCCCCCCCCCCCAACGGGGGGCTCTATCAATCATTGCAGATGGGCTCTTGCACTCTACGATGACAGGAGGGGACAAAACCAGAATTATAAGGCTTTGGGGGATTTTTGGCACTCATTAACCCTAAAATTTGTGTTTTGGGCTTGTGTTAATTAAATTTTGGCAAAATGGGCCTGCAGCCCAAATATTAATAACAATTCAATTTGGCTATATTTTTTTAATTGGGCTAGAAGCCAAGTTAATAAAATTGCTTATTAAAATGATTAATATTTTACTTATGGGCCTACAGCCCCAATCAAAATATTAATTTATTTTAATTTCTTGTTTTGGGCCTGACGCCCAGTTTGTCAAATTGCTAAAATTATGTTAAAAATCACTCTTGCATTGTTAATTATTTATGGATTTTTAGGAATTTTAAAAATATAATTATCTTAAGGATCCTGCGACCGCTCTGTTGTTAGTCATCTAACCTAACGGTGCATGACGTCTCCCTGTGGTCCGAGAGATTATTATATTTTATAGTCTCTTTTTCCCATATTATATATGCCTGAGTTATATGCGTGGTTGTTTCTTTGTGCCTGTAGCATATTAAAAACTGCGTGGATGTTTATATAAGTTAAAATGTGATTTTGGGATCGGCCAGTTTGATACCTTTAATTTCCTTGCACTTTTATTTTCTTTTGAGAGAATTTGTAAGTGAGGATTTTATGTATTAATGCCAAAGACCGGTGTACCGACAAATGAAGACGGAGGTGAAATTTGCAATTGATATTGACCCCTTCTGGGTTCCCAACTTATATTTTTCTTTTCTTTATGAACTGTAAATCGGACTTTGGACTTTGAATGTTTTTCGATATCTGACCGATCCCCACATTTTACTTATTTTATTCTTTATGCATGAATTTTCATCTTAATTAATTCATGCTTGTTTTAAATTGCATAGATAAATGGCAAAATTGGCAAGCGTCGATTTCGAGGTCCTTGATGCTGCAGGAAAAAATTACCTGAGTTGGCGAGTGGACTTGAAGTTCCACTTACGTTTGATGGCCCTCCTTGGCTCAATTTTGGCTCCTTCATCGGCTCCAGCAACGGTCGATGCTTCTGCTACATCTAGCAGCACTCCTACCACTGTCTCCGATGTGGATAAGGCGAAAGCCATTATCAATATTAGGAGACATATTGATCGGACCTTAAATGCCGAATACCTAACGGTAGAGGACCCAATGGAGCTGTGGACAGCACTGGAGGCACGGTATAAACATCAAATTGATATAATATTACCACGTGCCAGTTATGAGTGGGAAAACCTCAGACTTCAGGACTATAAATGGAGCCCACCACGTTTCTCCCCAGAAGTGGAAAAACAAGAAGAAGGCTAAAAATAACAAAAGGAAAGCTGTAATGAAGCAAGCACGAGGAGCAGCACCCTAGACCAATAACAACAACAACAAAGGAAAGAGAAACTTCACATGGAAGCGAAAGAATACTGATCAAGTGTCACTTCCTAAGAAGAACTGGGTGGATAAATGCCATAGATGTGGCATGACTGAACATTGGTCCAGAAACTGCCGCACTCCTCGCCACCTTCAGGAACTATATCAGGCAAGCCAGAAGTCTCTTCCTGAAACAAACTTGGTGGATGTTCAGCCGCCAACGATTTTCACTTCAAAAGACTTCGAGAATGACAACCTGCTCGATTGAGCCCTATCTTTATCTATGCATTTAAAATAACATGTTGCTTCATCTTTAGTTTGTTTTCGTACGAACTTTTATTTAAATGTCATTACATTTACTTAAATAAAATTTCATTGTGCTTATATCGATGAAGTATGAGTGCCTAGTGGACAGTGCCTCGACGCACATAATCCTTCGTGAATGTTGCTATTTTAATAGCGTAAATAAATATGACGGTCATGTTATCACAATTTCAGGACTGTCTAAAATAATCTAAGGATCTGGTGAAGCAATAATATTGCTCCGAAATAACACAAGACTTCAGATAAAGAATGCATTATTCTCTCCGAAATCAAATAGGAATCTCGTAAGTTTCAAGGACTTTCGTTTAAACGAATATCACTTAGAAACTAGAGATGAAAGTAAAGTTGAATATCTGTATGTAACTCGTCAAAAAGATGGCCAGAAGACCATCTGCGAACGATTCAAGGGACTCCCGTCGGGTCTCTAGCATATATACATTCAACCAATAGAAGCCAATATGACTGAGCACCAGACGTGCCCATCATTGCCAGAGTTCCAACTCTGGCACAACAGACTTAGTCACCATAGATCAGCAATGATGCGACGCATCATCACTGGATCCCGTGGACATAACTTGAAGAACCAGAAGATTCTTCATAATGGTGAATTTCCTTGTCCCCCTTGTTTCAAGGGAAAACTGATAACGAGACCCTCCCTCCTAAAAGTGGGATTAGAGTCTCCTGGCTTCCTTTAGAGAATTCATGGTGACATTTGCGGGCTTATTCACCCCGCAAGTGGCCCATTTCGGTACTTCATGGTACTGATTGATGCATCAACTAAATGGTCTTATGTGTGCCTCTTGTCCACCCGCAACCTAGCTTTTCCAAAGCTATATGCACAAATAATAAGGTTGCGGGCTCATTTTCCCGATAACCATATCAAGAAACTACGTCTTGATAATGCGGGTGAATTTACTTCACAAGTCTTTGAAGACTATTGTCGGGCAACGGGTATTGAAGTTGAACATCCAGTAGCACATGTTCACACCCAGAACGGATTAGCTGAGTCCCTTATAAAGAGATTCCAATGGATTGCATGTCTATTGCTTATGCAATCCCAGTTGCCGGTGGATGCTTGAGGACATGCTATTTTACATGCCGCATCACTTATTAGGATAAGACCCTCTGGAGGTCATACATTATCCCCGATGCAACTTGCATATGGCGCACCTCCGGATATCTCTCATTTGAGAGTGTTTGGTAGTGTGGTATATGTCCCAATAGCACCACCTCAGAGGACTAAAATGGGTCCTCAGCGTCGTCTGGGTATCTATATTGGGTTTGATTCGTTCTCTATTATTAGATACCTTAAACCCCTCACGGGGGGACGCATTCAAGGCACGTTTTGCTGACTGTGAATTTGATGAGAAAATTTTTCCTAAAGTAGGCACACATTTTAAGAAGCCTGAAGCTACTGAGACCATTAGTTGGGACCAGAAGTCTTTGTCCATATACGATCCGCGTACTAATCTGTGTGAAGATGAGATCCTGAAGATCCTTCACATTCAGAATACAGTACATCTTTTGCCGGATAAATTCACGGACAACCAGAAGATTGTCCGTTCACACATCCATGCTGCTAACACGCCAGCTAGGATTAACATCCCATAGATGGATGCAATCCACCAGCAGCAGAATTGGCTGTACCTCAATTGAAAAGAGGACGCCTACCAGGTTCAAAAGATAAAGTTCCTCGAAAGAGGAAGATTTCTGAAGATAATATAAGATTATCCCTCCACAGGATGCTGAGCTCAGACCAGCTACTTCTCCTCTCCTTATTTCCCCTGCAGAAGAAATAATAGGAGAAACATCATTAAATTTTGTATGTACTTGAGAGGTACTGGACAGACATAGCACAGTCGTCGACGAAGATTTTGCGTTCGATATTGTCGTTCACGTCGCTGAATACGACGATGATGTCGAACCACGATCTCTAGCGGAATGTAAACGCAGAGATGATTGGCCAAAGTGGAACGAGGCAATAAGAGTGGAGCTGGACTCACTCTTGAAACACAAAGTCTTTGGACCAGTAGTCCAAACACCAGTAGGTGTAAAGCCTGTGGGATATAAGTGGGTTTTCATAAGAAAAGGAAATGAAGATAATGTGATCGTTCGCTACAAGGCACGCCTTGTAGCCCAGGGTTTTTCCCAAAGACCGGGGATTGATTACGAAGATACATATTCCCCTGTCATGGATGCGAACACATTCCGATTTTTAATAAGCCTAACTTCTCTGGAAAGCCTAGAAATGAAGCTCATGGACGTTGTGACTGCATATATATATGGCGATATAGATAAAAAGATCTATATGAGACTTCCTGATGGGTTTAATCTACCCCCAGAGATGAAAGAGATACCTCGGGACGTATTCTCTATAAGGTTGCATAGATCATTATATGGTCTAAAGCAATCGGGCAAAATGTGGTATAACAGACTTAGTGATTTCCTTGCACAGCAAGGATTCACAAATATTGAAGTCTGCCCGTGTATCTTTATCAAAAGAATGGGAATAGGATTCGTCATCATAGCAGTATATGTTGATGACTTAAATCTCATAGGATCTCCTGCATAGATCAATGAGATATCTGAAAGCCTAAAACATACTTTTGAAATGAAAGACCTAGGCAAAACAAAGTATTGTCTTGGCTTACAGATCGAACACCTACGAGGTGGAATCCTATTACACCAATCAAATTATATAAAGAAACTTCTACGTGAGTTTCATATGGATAAATGTCATCCTTTATGTACTCCTATGGTCGTAATATCACTAGATGTACATAAGGACCCCTTCCGGCCTTTGGAAGAGAGGGAGGAGATACTGGGTCCTGAAGTACCCTACCTCAGTGCCATTGGAGCACTTCTATATCTGGCTAACTGTACGCGTCCCGATATAGCGTTTACAGTTAATCTCCTAGGCAGACATAGTGCAGCGCCTATAAAGCGCCACTGGAACGGAGTAAAGCATCTTCTGTGATACCTCCAGGGTTCAATAGATCTGGGACTTTACTACCAGAGATGTGCCTACCCCCAATTATTTGGTTATGCCGATGCAAGTTATCTTTCAGATCCGCACATGGCAAAATCACAGACAGGTTTTGTGTTTACCTACGGAGGTACTGCTATCTCCGGGAGATCGGTAAATCAAACCACAACAGCTACATCATCCAATCATTCAGAGCTCATTGCGATCCATGAAGCAAGCAGAGAGTGTTATTGGCTACGATCCGTCGTCCACCACATTCTTCACTCCACTGGCCTGAAGACTGGTGATTTGGAGCCTACTGTCATGTTTGAAGACGACGTCGCATGCATTGCTCAAATTCAAAAGGGCTACATCAAGGGCGGCAGGAAGAAGCACGTATCTCCTAAGTTTTTCTGGACACACGAGCTAAAAGAGGACAAGCAGATAGAAGTTCAGCAGATCCAGTTCTGCAACAACTTAGCTGATCTTTTTACCAAATCTTTACCAAAATGTATTTTTGTAAAACTTGTAAAAGGAATCGGTATGAGACAGCTGAAAGACCTACAAGGCTGAAGCTTGTACAGATGGGGGGAGTAACTTGTGTGTTGCACTCTTTTCCTTTAAGCTGTTGGTTTTTCCCACTGGGTTTTCCACAGCTAAGGTTTTAACGAGGCAAACATGAGTACTCAGGATCCAGAAGTATCCACCCCTTTAGCCTTATACGCTAAGACCAAAGTAATGGATGGATAAGGGGGAGTGTTGTGAGTGGGGGAGGCCTTTGGCCTCCCCACCACTTATCCCTCCATTACTCCCCCACTCTTAGTGAGATGGAGACCTTTGGTATCCAAGTGTCTCTTGGGATACCCTATGGATTTTATAAATATAGAGCCATGGCTATTGGCCATGGTTACACTTCTTCCAATATTCTTCAACATCTAGGGTTTTATAGAGGCAAGCTGTCATGGTTTATATGTGTTTCAAGTTCTATCTTCTCTGGAAATACACTGTGACAGCACTGGATCAATTTTGTAATATGTAATTCTCTTATTCCAAAATTTCAAAACTATCTACTGCAACCCATGATGTATGATTTACTTCGAACCATGTAAATTTGTCTGCTTGTGTTGTTGATCTACATTTTTGTTTCTACGCTAATAGCCATGAAGACAATAATAATACATTTATTCGAATTTTATCTTTTAGTGGTTATTTATGTGGTTTGTATTGGAAAATGATGATAGTATTTTTAGGCATCAAGTGATATTGTTAGTCAACTAAAAGTTGATAGTCTAGTTGAAGTAGATTTGCATTAGTTGACTAGCATTTGTATTGGTAGACTAATGATTTAAAAAACAAAAAGATGAACATTTGTATTAGTAGACTAAAAATATGGTGGTCGAAAATACCGAACCAGCATATTCTGCATCAGTCGACTAGTACAAAAGATTAGCCGACTAATAAGTGTGATTTTAATGCAGAGTATCTAATCTGTATTAGTCAACTATAAGGGTTTTTTACTCGAGTATCACTCACAAATATCATAGGAATCAAGCATAGATGATTATCAAATGATTTAAAGGTTATTTCTATGGCAGAATACCTATAAAATGTGAAGTGTATATGCTCAATGCTTTTAAACTTAAACTACTAAGTTAAAGTTAAGATTACATCAATGATACAAAATAAACAAAGCTTGAGTTCGATTTATGTGCTAAAAATGTTCATGTGCTTTATTAAAAATCAATAGTCAAAGTCTTTGAGCATTGACACACCAACATTTGCTTCATCTAATGTTGCATAAAACATATTAGTACAATCATATGCTTTGATCATCATCAAACTAAATATGGGGAACACCCAATATCAAACATTGTCATGCCCCATTCTCTAAAGTACATGTGAAATACAAAACTTTTCCAAGACTATCTAGGAAATGGAAAGTGACAAGGTCGCTGTAATATTCAGATCTAAAAATTTAACCCCTTGGGTCTAAATACACCCTGCGTAATCATGATATCATATATTATTACAGGCCACTGCGAATGCTGGATCAATACAGACAACCGATAAAGAAATAAATCAACATATGCTTCATCTAATGTTGCATAAAACATATTAGTACAATCCTATGCTTTGATCATCATCAAAATAAATATTGGGAACATCCAATATCAAACATTGTCATGCCCCATTCTCTAAAGTACATTTGAAATACAAAACTTTTCCAAGACTATCTAGGAAATGGAAAGTGACAAGGTCGCGGTAATATTCAGATCTAAGAATTTAACCCCTTGGGTCTAAATACACCCTACGTAATCATGATGTCATATATTATTGCAGGCCACTTCGGATGATGGATCACTATAGACAACAGATAAAGAAATAAATGAACATGCTCCGATACAAAAGATCACAGAATTCCCAAATATGCAACACACACACGCACGCACACACACACACACACACACACCTCATAAACCATGCCCGCAGGCCGGTTCATTGAAGATTTTCCCTTGTAAAATCTTTGTTCCCCAAAAAATTATTTCCACGGCAAAAATTTAAAAGAACAACAAATTAGCGTAAAAATATTTAGCGACACGGACGCCTTTGGCACAGAACAATAAATTCGACGCAGGTGCATTCAATATGGAACAACAAATTCGACGCGGGCGCCTTCGGCGCGGAACAACAAATTCGACGCGGGTGCCTTCGACGTGAAACAACAAATTAGCGTTAAAACATTTAGCGGGCGCCTTCGGCGTAGAACAACAAATTCGGCGTAAAAAATATTAGTCCTTACCGAACAACAAATTCGGTGCGGGTGTAGTCGGCACAGGCACCTTCGGATTTTCTTTCCTACAAATCAAGCAAGTCAAAATAATTGGCTTTTATGGGCATACAACTCAATTTTTTTTAAATCTTATGATGCATGTGGCCAAAACTTCTTACTCGTGATTTTTACTAGGGATTTTTGGTCCTATTTGGTTTTTAGCATACATGTCATAATGACTTTTCAGATAGAAACTTCGTACTCGTGATTTTTAGCATACGCGGGCACCTTCGAATAGAAATTTCTTGCATTAAATTCTCAGCATTAAAATTTTAAAAGAGGATGGCCAAAGTTTCAAAAGCAGAGCACAAATTTTTATGCATTAAATTTAAACGAATATCAATAATGTTGCACTAAAAATTTAGTTCCCCCTCCAAAAGTCCCCCCCCCCCCCCAAAAAAAAATTTCGCATTCTATCATCACAACCATTCACTTATCAAGGTTAAATCTGAGAGGTCTCTCTATCAACGTGCTTGTCCTAGTCAGCTTGTCCTAATCAACCCTATAATTCAAAAAAATCCCTCAGGCACGGGCACGGTTCATTTAAGATATCCCCTCAAAATCTTTGTTTTACCCAAAAATTATTTCCCTCTCCGAAATTTAAACGAACAAAAATTTTGCTTCAACATGGAAATTATTTTCCCCTCCAAAATTTAAACGAACAAAAATTTAGGCGCCTTCGGCACTGGTTCATTTAAGATATCCCCTCAAAATATTTTCTCTCCCCAAAAATACATATATATCCAAATAAAAGATTCAAAAAGTTTAAACCTACTCCTATGAATTTAGCAACGGGAAGATCACAATTAGATTAGTAATCACATAAAGATTTCATCCCATCTCCATTCTTGGCCTTTTTATACCCAGAGTCATCAATGGTGTTGCACATGGACGTATAACAGGTAAGGTTTTCTTGCATGACAATAGGGTCTCCCCTTGAATTGATACTTCCCGCATGATTTTGATGTGCTCTTAGCATTTCTTCACCTTTCTCATCACAGAAAAGATCGGAATGATAACCCTGATTCTAGATTTTATTTTTTACTTTTTGACCCTTACCAATCATCACAGCTGAGAGCAGAGATTTGCTAATCCCGAGTCTAGATGTATACTTTTTGACAATCTTGATATCACCCAAAGGTCATGGTGGCCCAGTTCGGGCCGGCCTGAGGTCCGGACTAGGCAGGTCCGGGCCTAGTCGGCCCATCCTATTTAATAAATTAAAATTTTTCAAAATTTTCAAAATTTTCAAAAAAATATTAAAATTTCTATAAAATTGTAAGTAGATGTAAAAAATATTTATAATTAATATTTGATATTTATACATAGTATTAAAAATTTTAAAGATGTATAGTTTTATAAAAACATAGTATTGTAGACAAAATTAGAAATAGATAGGCCTGTGAAAATTGTAAGTATATAAAAATTTTATAAAGGAGAAAAATTAAATTATATTACTGCTAAATAAATACAGTAGTGTCACAGGACAGAAACGTATTTAAGCCTGAAATTCTCAAAGATCCCGGGATGAACCTTTAAATTTTATTAATGAATTTTTTTTGGGTGGTGGACTTAAGTCGGCCAGCCTTACCCCGTATACAATGGACAAAAAAAGAACACTAACAAAAATAAGAAAATAATAATAGACGGAAGAAATAAAAATCACTCATCTTGTGCCTCTTCTTCGTCGGAATCTTCGGATATGTCCTTGTTGTAGGGAATTCTGGGACCCTTAGGGCACAAAAACTCTATGCACATCCTAAGTCGGACGGAACATAGACAGAAAAGCAGCGAAAAAATAACCATGTTAATCTAATTAACATTTAACCCTAAGGTCCAAGACCCTAATCCAAGATCTATGCCGACTTGGGATGGGTCTGACCATCCCAAGAAGGATCTAGCCTACTGCGATTAAATTAAACTAATGCTTAATTAAACACATACCCGAAATCTCAGCCCTGGAGCAGGCAAGATGTTCCGCACCGTCTTCCGAGCCGTTCCCCGTCCCACGCCGAGCTGCTCCTCGAACCGCTCCCCGAACTGCTCCTCGAACCGCTCCGCATCCCGAGGCGAGCAATCCTCATGTCGCCGAGCCAACCACGCGCTGAAGAAAGTTTCACGCGAGTGAAACCTCCGCCTAGATTTCAGATCTGAATCCGAACTCCTTTGCAGCTTTGCTAGAGCCCTCAAGAGTAAGGCAGA
This sequence comes from Scilla litardierei, assembly GCA_030789695.1. Classification (NCBI taxonomy): domain Eukaryota; kingdom Viridiplantae; phylum Streptophyta; class Magnoliopsida; order Asparagales; family Asparagaceae; genus Scilla; species Scilla litardierei. Next base: position 241,981,513 of record CM061142.1, on the reverse strand, counting down.
AATTTATATGGAAAGGAGAAATATTAATTTAACCTTAGATCCGAGCGTGCTCCAACATTTACGAGAGCCGCTCAGATCTAGAGCTTGGGACGAGTTTTGAGGAGGAGAGCAGACCCCTATTTATATAGGCGGCTGACTGCTCCCCTTCACTCAAAATCCGATGTGGGATTATTAATTGGGTTAATTAAAATCAAGTTAGTTTGCACTTCACAAAGTGCAAACTTCCGTGAATTTTAACTCACTCACCGTTGAGCTTCATGATTGATACAACCTATCAATTCGAAGGGTGTTCAATGGTGAACTCATAGGAAAAAACCGTTCGTCAATCGGAGTTCGTTTGACCCTCCAATTGATCACTCAAAGTTCAGCACACGGCTAATTTTTCGCAAAAACTGAGCCGTCAAAACTGTTCTGCCCTAGGTGCAGAAAATCTGCAATTGTGGGACCCACCAGGCCAGACCTGGGCGTAGCCCAGACCTGAACCTGGGTGCAACCCAGGCCAGGCCTGGGCACCCAGGCGCCCGGGCGCCTGGGCGCCTGGGCCCTGGCAGGGCCAGGCGCCCAGGCACCGGCGGGTCTGGGTGCCCAGGCCCAAGCCGGCCTAGCCATTACTGGGTCTGGCCAGCAGGCCAGACCAGATTCAGACTGGGCTGGTCTGCCTGGTCTGGCCTGATCTGACCCTTTGGGCTGTTTTGGGCATATCTTGAGAATCTGGCGTCCGATTTGGATGTCGTTCGAACCTGGGTCTAGACCGGGAGATTCCCGTCTTACCCGTGAACTTTTTTTTGCGTTTATACTATTAAATATTTTCTTAAACTATTTAAAACACATTTAATCTCTTTTGCATCAAATGCAAAATAGTCCCTATCTAAGCTTAAATTATCATATTGCATCAAATGCAATTATTCCATCCCTTGCATCAAAAATGCAAAATATTCTCCATAACTAATTTCTACCTATTACTAGACGAAGGTCGCACTCTTTGTGTGACCCTACAGCCTGACCCTACTACAGGTTGGGCTCGAAGCCCTATACGACAAAGACCACGAGCAGTGGCTGCCGTCCCTGTTTCAGCATCATCATAATGTGGTTAGCTCATCAATATGAGAATTGTCGGGACTACCCTGACCGTGTCTGTGATGAGTTCTGCAGTTATAGTCTCTTCATCTAAACTATGTCGTGTAGATCAAGTCTAGGGTACGGTTGAACTGTCAACCCCAATAACTTGACTCCGGTTAGTTTCTATCGATCTTTAGTCAATTAATGTTGGACTTCTTCCAACATACTCTGCGCAGAGATTATATTAAAGACCGAACTAACTCTACGACACTAACTCCCATTGACCGGGAGAGATGAATCCTCTCTTGGTCATTACTCGCCTCGTACGTTTCAAGTGACACCCAATCAAATGACCTTTCGACAGGCCTTGCCTCGAAGCTAGGTCAGTTGATCTAAGTGGCGCCGTTCACGCATAGGTTCGTCAAATGACCTCAAGTCAAAAGACCAACTAGCCTATCATCACTAAGAGTTATCATTGACAGATTGGTCAACGTAACCATATGATAACTCTTGTGGATCGTTCAGTGAACTCATTCTCTAATGAGCACCTGTGTCTTGTCTCCGACTTCGCCAAGTCGAACGAACATGAGATCATCGCCACCGCTTAACGGTGAAGACTAAGACACAATGGTCTATCCGATGTTTCGACATCCTTGTCTAGAAACATCTACGACCACGAACCCTTTTAGACTTATGCTACAGAAGGTCAAACATTTCTCCATGATCGAGATACTCATCTCAATACCTGTTTGACCTTGCATAAAGTCTCAGGACTTTACCTAAGTTAATATCTAATGTTAACTACATTATAATATAACTTAGATAAATTATTACCAAACAGCTTACTGTTATTTCGAACAAGACGTTTGTGCTATTCACACAGAGATAAATAGCCTCGAGGGCATCATTTCTCTACATCTCCCACTTGCACTCAGGCCCATTTATCTTGGTATCTTATACCGTTTTTACACGTAAGTTTTCCCGACTTCATGTGGTAAAGCCTTCGTGAGTGGATCTGCTAAAACCGTCTACACTATAGACTTAAGGGGTTTCTATGTTCATGTTAGATCAACCATTTGAATCTCATTCAAATAATTCACTTGGTCTTTTGGAATCCATAATATTTTTATTTACTTTAGATCTTATCCAGTTTATCGTACCTTACGATAATCATTTAAATTTGTTAATGGTCATTTCAAATGGCTCATATCTATTTCTGATAAAGTATCAACCTTATGATTACTTTGTCAAAATATATGTTCCATTTCTTTGATGCCTAGCATGTAATTTATACGCTCCCACTGATCTTGAAAACTATCTGGCTAATTCATATAAGTTGGTCCGTCTAAATCATATTTAGAAAAACGAACTTATAAGTGAATGCTCCAATTTTTCATGGTCAACTCAAGCGTTTACATCGAGTTTGGTCCGAGTGGATTTGTACACATCTGTTGGCGAGAAGGTTTCAACATAATCCGTTTTATAGGAATTATGATGAAAACCGTTTTCGACCAACATGATTGCACTTCACTATTTTCTTTCTGCACCAATCTTTCAACTTAAAGATTTACTTGCAGAAAGTGAGGAAACATTTTTCTTGAGCACGTACACTAAATTTCAAAATTTATTTACGCACACGGACCTATTCTGATTGCATCAAGTTTTAAATCGGAGTTACTACTCCGAATTTTATCCCGGAAGTTGACTAAGTCATCATCAGTCATGATGTCTAACTCGACAATTCGTCTCACGAGATTCGAGTAATTTTACAACTTCCTTACGATTGATTTAATGAATATCCTATTGATAATGTCCTCACAGAACATTATCAAAACCTAGGCATTACTATCTGGGACTTAACCCAGAGGGAGAACTTAACTCAGAGTCACTTACAATGGATCACACCAAGTCTAACTAAGTGTGATTTATATCTTTTAACACACCGATGTGTTAACAGACTTGACTTGATAGAAAATCATATTTTCTTTTAATTATGCAAGATTTAATATAGCTAAGTATTTGACCATTCGATCTAATCGAATCAGTTTAAATACTTTAGTCATTTCGTTCTTTATTTTATCAGACTTGTGTTTCATCAAGAACACGTGTCTTAACAAAATATACGAATAACTTATCTTGGTTAATCTAGACTCGGGTACATCAGTATGTACCAGACTGAGTTCGACAACTCATTCTCCCACTGTCTTACAGATGGGTTTCGGCCATTATATCTAAGAGAATAAGACTCACAAGTGTCCGTAGACTTCATAATACGAGATGTCAGACCCCTCTTTATGTGACTTGTGAAGCTTAGTCTCTCGATACAGCCTAGTCTATTTTGCCATATAAGTTAGCTACTATCTTGTGTATTTATATATTAACATTTAATATATATATTATCATTATACATATTACTCATTGCTTCAGAAGCAATGTGATGACATTCGTCAAAATATGTTAACCTTTTGTATAACAACAATTATGAAATCGTGACATCAGAATATGTCACATTTTCATTTCCTCCTCCTTATGCCTATACTAATGATAAATTAAACTAACTTTCTCAATTGACTTTCCGGAGTGCCTTCTTCCTTTTCTAAATCACATTTAGATATTAAATAGCCCAACATAAATAAATAGCTATGCAAGCATCTCATGTATCCAAACGCCTGAGAGTTGCAATCTTGAGTGTATCTTAAGAAGTTGCTTGTCTCAAGATCCGGTTGGGATACATAGCCTTGCATCGCTCATGCACTCGTATTCGACTCAAACGGTTTGATCGAATTCTCGAACTTTGCGGATCAAAATTGTTTGTCCATACAACCTTGAGTGAAGCTCTACAAGTTGTAAGGAGAAACATACTTCAAATATCCTATATGTTCAAGCTGCCTCATATAGAGACGAGTGACATGTAGCATGAATTTATTTGTTGGACCCAGAACTTAATGAAATCATATTTCTTAAGTCTGTTCTTTAGAAGGTCATTTAAATGTCAACGAGAATATATTTTAATTCTATGAATTAGAATTTAACTTGATATTCAATTAATCAACCTAATTGACCAGTTAACTTATTAAAATATTACAAGTTGATTCCTTCGGTAAACATAGTCTTGCCCTAGTTTAGCATATTGTCAAAATTAAACATAGGTAGAATGGCTTTTGTCTATCTATATCCTCCCACTATTTTTACGATCGTTTCAAAGCTTAATAACGAACGATTTAATCGAATTAAAATTAATGGGTAAGAGGTCCAATCACCTTGAGCCTAACAACCTTGAGTGTAGCTCAACAAATTGCTTAACTCTGCGATCGGAAGATGACTCTTCATCAGTCATATCAGATATGACCCTCTTAATCGGTTTTTACCCTTAGCCATTTGTGATCATGAGTGTTCTCATCCAAATCACAATGTCTTGTCTAGTCGGACCCTTGTTTTCGTGTCTAGCCTGACTTGCCCCTTCGCTCGGTGTATTCACGACATGTCGGTTTGGGTCGGGTCTTAGACTTACATCAAGTCAGACTACATCGTTGACTTAACTTACGCCGGGGCTCGGGGTACGAGACGACGGTTTGGATCAGTCAAGATTTCATCTTATGTATTTTAGGAGTTGGTTTCTACAGGGTTGCCATGTCACAGCTTGAGTGTATCTCAACAACTGTAACACGGGCCCTATAGTTGCTAACCCCTAAAACAAGGTGGGCTACGGCTAATCTTGAAAAAAGATCATTAACGTATTTGACTTAGATATAGTCCAGGGTGTCATACAATCATGATTCGCGACATTGCGGTCCAGCGGAACATAGCCAAGGAATTGACTAAGCCAGGATCACTATCCCTTAAAGGGTGATCCAGAACTCTTAGCCAAGCACATTGACTGGATCATGGTCCATTGAATGAAGCTTGTCATTTTTGTATGTGTGCCATAGACTAAACAGCTTTTATTAACAACTAATTAATCCTATCAACTAGTTGAATCCTTAAATTCAAAATTTTAGGATTTGTTTAATAACTTTTATTACGTCCTTATCAACTATAAGGTTCACGTGCTATCCTAATCATTATTAGGATTTTAATAAATTATTAACAACGCTAAAAGCGAAGTCCTTTAATGAGAATTAATAAGAACAATTAGAATTAAGATTTTCATTAAAAGGACTACCCTAATCAGGAATTAGGTATTAAAGCATTGTTAATGTTTTATTAAAACATAGCATGTCATTAAAATTCAATTAAAAAATTTTAATCATTTTTAATGGCTAACCTAAAGGGTTATCTTGTGTTATCAAATAAGGGACAAGAGGAACTAGCCATTAAAATAAAGCTACACTAATTTTATCGCATAAAATGAAAGTGTACAACTATTTAACAATTAAATAGACTAAAGTTTATCGCATAAACAATTTTAGCATGCAAACATAAATTTAACATTTAAATTTAAAATATGATTTTAAAATATTTTATTGTTATCTCATAAAAACTTGTCTTTAAAATCACAAATTTGCATGCTACTTTAAAAAATTTATCGCATAAAAATTTTAACCTTTAAAATCAGTTTTAAAATATCTCATAAAATTAAAACGTCATTTTAAAAAACTTTCATGCCTAAAGTTTATCATATAAAATTTTTAGGCACTTTAAACTTATCGCATAAATTTTAAAAGATTAAAAATTAGTTTTAAAAATTATCACATAAATTTTAAAACATCATTTAAAAATTTTCATATTCAAAAATTTATCACATAGATTTTTAAACATCAAAAACATTTTTAAAATTTATCTCATAACTTTAAAAACATTTTTAAAAGCATTTAAAAGCATTACACGTGTTTAAAGAAATCGCAGGCTAGATCATAACACAAACAATGCTCTGATACCACTGTAGGGTATCACTCTGATATCACTGCGACGCTGTTAAGGCCCATCATCCATGGCACCATAGACCCGTCACAAGATACCTCAGAAACTTGTTTTACGGCATGCCTTTCGACAATGCTCAACCCATTATAAGATCACCATCTTATCGGGACTTGGTACGGTAAGAGCGATTACTTCGGGTCGGCTCATAACCCGAGAACCCGTACTCAAGCTCAACAAGCTCCGATGCCACTGTAGGGAATTCTGGGACCCTTAGGGCACAAAAACTCTATTCCCGTCCTAAGTCAGACAGAACATAGACAGAAAAGCAGCGAAAAAATAACCATGTTAATCTAATTAACATTTAACCCTAAGGTCCAAGACCCTAATCCAAGATCTATGCCGACTTGGGATGGGTCTGACCATCCCAAGAAGGATCTAGCCTACTGCGATTAAATTAAACTAATGCTTAATTAAACACATACCCGGAATCTCAGCCCTGGAGCAGGCAAGATGTTCTGCACCGTCTTCCGAGCCGCTCCCCGTCCCACGCTGAGCTGCTCCTCGAACCGCTCCACGAACCGCTCCTCAAACCGCTCCGCATCCCGAGGCGAGCAATCCTCGTGTCGCCGAGCCAACCACGCGCCGAAGAAAGTTTCACGCGTGTGAAACCTCCTACTAGATTTCGGATCTGAATCCGAACTCCTTTGCAGCTTTGCTAGAGCCCTCAAGAGTAAGGCGGAAATTTATAGGGAGAGGAGAAATATTAATTTAAGCTTAGAGCCGAGCGTGCTCCAACATTTACGAGAGCCGCTCAGATCTAGAGCTTGAAACGAGTTTTGAGGAGGAGAGCAGACCCCTATTTATATAGGCGGCTGACTGCTCCCCTTCACTCAAAATCCGATGTGGGACTATTAATTGGGTTAACTAAAATCAAGTTAGTTTGCACATCACAAAGTGTAAACTTCCGTGAATTTTAACTCACTCACCGTTGAGCTTCATGATTGATACAACCTATCAATTCGAAGGGTGTTCAACGGTGAACGCATAGGAAAAAACCGTTCGTCAATCGGAGTTCGTTTGACCCTCCAATTGATCACTCAAAGTTCAGCCCACGGCTAGTTTTTCGCAAAAACTGAGCCGTCAAAACTGTTCTGCCCTAGGTGCAGAAAATCTGCAATTGTGGGACCCATCAGGCCAGACCTGGGCGCAGCCCAGACCTGAACCTGGGTGCAGCCCAGGCCAAGCCTGGGCGCAGCCCAGGCACCTGGCCTGGGCGCCCAGGGCGCCCGGGCGCCTGGGCCTGTGCCTGGGCCGGGCGCCCAGGCCCAGGCGGGTCTGGGTGCCCAGGCCCAGGCCGGCCTAGGCCTTACTGGGTCGGCCAGCAGGCCAGACCAGATTCAGACTTGGCTGGTCTACCTGGTCTGGCCTGATCTGACCCTTTGGGCTGTTTTGGGCATATTTTGAGAATCTGGCGTCCGATTTGGATGCCATTCAAACCTGGGTCTAGCCCGGGACATTCCCGTCTTACCCGTGAACTTTTCCTTGCGTTTATATTATTAAATATTTTCTTAAACTATTTAAAACACATTTAATCTCTTTTGCATCAAATGCAAAATAGTCCCTATCTAAGCTTAAATTATCATATTGCATCAAATGCAATTATTCCATCCCTTGCATCAAAAATGCAAAATATTCTCCCTAACTAATTTCTACCTATTACTAGACGAAGGTCGCACTCTTTGTGTGACCCTACGGCCTGACCCTACTACAGGTTGGGCTCGAAGCCCTATACGACAAAGACCACGAGCAGTGGCTGCCGTCCATGTTTCAGCATCATCATAATGTGGTTAGCTCATCAACATGAGAATTGTCGGGACCACCCTGACCGCGTCTGTGATGAGTTCTGCAGTTATAGTCTCTTCGTCTAAACTATGTCGTGTAGATCAAGTCTAGGGTACGGTTGAACTGTCAACCCCAATAACTTGACTCCGGTTAGTTTCTATCGATCTTTAGTCAATTAATGTTGGACTTCTTCCAACATACTCTGCGCAGAGATTATACTAAAGACCGAACTAACTCTACGACACTAACTCCCATTGACCGGGAGAGACGAATCCTCTCTTGGTCATTACTCGCCTCGTACGTTTCAAGTGACACCCAATCAAATGACCTTTCGACAGGCCTTGCCTCGAAGCTAGGTCAGTTGATCTAAGTGGCACCGTTCACGCACAGGTTCGTCAAATGACCTCAAGTCAAAAGACCAACTAGCCTATCATCACTAAGAGTTATCATTGACAGATTGGTCAACGTAACCATATGATAACTCTTGTGGATCGTTCAGTGAACTCATTCTCTAATGAGCACCTGTGTCTTGTCTCCGACTTCGCCAAGTCGAACGATCATGAGATCATCGCCACCGCTTAACGGTGAAGACTAAGACACAATGGTCTATCCGATGTTTCGATATCCTTGTCTAAAAACATCTACGACCACGAACCCTTTTAGACTTATGCTACAGACAGTCAAACATTTCTCCATGATCGAGATACTCATCTCGATACCTGTTTGACCTTGCATAAAGTCTCAAGACTTTACCTAAGTTAATATCTAATGTTAACTACATTATAATATAACTTAGATAAATTATTGCCAAACAGCTTACTGTTATTTCGAACAAGACGTTTGTGCTATTCACACAGATATAAATAGCCTCGAGGGCATCATTTCTCTACACTTGTCCTACGAGCGGTTTTCAGCATCGAACCAATCCTTCGCACAAACGGCAACTTCAACTGCCTTCCTTCTGCCCTGACCTCTTATTGCTCAGAACACGACTACCTGCACTAAAACTAGACTTTGAACCAATGGTAGATATAGGGACAACTAACAAATCACGAGTCATGATGGAAAGAATGGGATAAACTATTTCATATCCTTTCCACCAGGCAAGAGCATCAAAATTCTAATCATCCATTTCTGCCTCAGAAAAGGGAAACAGAATTGCTAGATAATTAGATAGTTCATTAGAAGAACTACTTGACTCTACTGTTTTTGGTTTCTTCTTCCTTAACATTTGTCGAATCTGACTCGAAGAAGTAGTAGTAGCAATCACAGAAGAAGTATGTGAAGCCCAACCAAATCTAGTCTCATAAGTTGCAAATATGGTTCTTAAGCTATGTTTAAACGTAGCTAGATGTTCAGCATGGGAAAATCACATGTTTTCATACTACATTTCTAATAACCCAATTGCAACATCCTCCTTAAAATGTGGATCAAAAACTTTAGCTATAGAGTAAAACATCGGAACATGATTACAATACTTAGCTAGTTTTATCGACATGTCTTCTATCAGAGGCATAATAACAGGGTTGAATTGTGGATTGTCTCTATGCTTAAATAAAACTTCAGAAATTAAAACTAGTTGTTCTAATCCTAAAATTGATGTTGGGTAGTAAACCCCTGAAAATTATTTGTAGAAGTAAAAAATATATCAAAAAATTCATGATGCTGATCGATAGTTATCCATTCGTTTTCACTAATTTCATACGAAGTGTCATGTGGAAGGTATGTAATTGCAAAATCTGTAAGCAGATCTCTATTCTTAATCTTGAGAAGCAGCATTATATAAGTTGAATTCCACCTATGTGGAACATCAAATCTAAAGGCAATTTACTATGTTTGGCTAGTACGACATAGTTGTTTGTACTAAAATTGCCTAGTGCCAGAAGTATGTATATACAACATGAGATTTCTAATTTTATCTAAATAAATCAAAGAAGTTTTAAATCCGTCTTGAACTATCAAGTTCAAGACGTGACATGCACATCTTTGATGAAACAACAACCCATCCATATCGGGGGTCAAATTTATTTTTAAACAACTGATTACACTTTTGTTATTAGATGCATTATCAAAAGTAAATGAAAAAAATCTTTTCAGCAATATTATAATCATGAATAACAGACATTATCACAGAAGAAATAACACCCCCAGTATGAGCATGCTCTAACATTCTGAATCCTATAATCATCTTGTTAATCCTGTAAGCATGATATACATAATGCGATGTAACACATAAATAGGACACCCCCCTTTTTGTTGTCCAAATGTCCGAAGTTAAAGATATTATAGAATTTAAGCTAGCAAAGGTGCCCAGCATTTTAGATTTCCTGCTTGAAAAGATGACATATCATCTCTTCGAAGATTGTTTCAATGCACTCTTCTAAAGGAAGTGTTGAGGGCCACTTGGTTAAACCGTTCGAATTCGGTGCTTTTCCCATAACTGAATGGCAATTCTTGACATAAAACCAATCTAGCCATCTCTGTTCCCATGTCTCAGCAGAGTATGAGAAATTAGAAAGAGAGGAAGAAGATGCGGATAAGTTTAATGTGGTCTATTTAAAATCCATTTTTGCGTAGGATGTTATGTGTCTCTTAAGGTGTGTTATGTCGTAAGAAGCTTTGTAATTAAAATCTGTTCTACATATTTTATAAAATGTACGTTGTCCTTTGCCAGCGACATTTTCAAGAGTAAAGTGCTCCCAAACCGTAGATTTTCGTTATCTATGTTAGGGTTGTTGTGTAGAAGGAATAGCAACAGCAAGATTAATAGGTTGTGCATGAATAAAAGCGTGTACAGAAGAAGTCTGAGCAGAAGTAGTATAAGCATGTATAGGATTCGTGTACTCATACGTTTCGATTTGTGACATATCAATATCAAAATTTGGTGTTTCTATCGGGTAACCCCGAATCATATTAAATTTATCCTGCTCCTCAGTGTTGTCAAAGTGGAAGTTAAAATTCCTATGGTTGTTTAGTCCAGCCATTAATCTAAAATAAATAGGAACCAGATTGCCAGATTGCGAGTTGCGAGGGGTGTAGAGAGCAGATGAGCTTGAGAGCGGAGGGAGCTAAGACTTGAATGTGAATTTGAGCTTGACAGTGATTTAAGACTCGAGCTTGACGACGAGTTGAGAGCGAAGTTGACAGAGAGTTGAGCCTTGAGATACCGCCTTGACCGATAGGCGAGAGCTGCGAATTGATTGCTTGAACGTATAGCCTATGCAAATAGAGAGAGTTTGAGAGAGTTTGAGAGTTTGAGATTTATAATTGATTGCTTGAACGTAGAGCTTATGCAAATAGAGAGAGTTTGAGAGAGTTTGAGGGTTTGAGATTTGTGAAAAAATATGAGGGGTTGTGTGCAATTTATAGGAAATATGAGGGTTTTTTGGTCTTTGGGCCAAAAAAAACCCCCCAAAGTGACCTCCCCTGCAGGGAACGGTCATATGACCATTCCCTACTGGCGCGTACATTCTACCCGGCCCGACCCGTTTTGCCCGGGCCGCCAGTGCTTCCGGCACTATGCTCGGGCCGGGCCGGGCCCGCGCCCGGTCAACTCGCCCGGGCCCGGCCGGACGGACCGGGCCCCGGGCACACGAGACAAATGGCCATCTCAACAAATCTCACTATATCAACTTTCAACGTTCATTCCCTTCAAAACAAACAAAGAATACGGATAGCTAAAAATGGCTTGAAGAAAAAAAGCTTTTCGTAACCTGCCAAATTTCCACAAACCAATTTCTTGCCGCTAACACTCTCAAGTAACCGCCACTCCGAATCCATAAAGGTCATGATTTCATGAAATGCATTGCAATTTAAATGGAAATTGCTAAATACACATCATTACTTGATGTGCATATTACTTTCCGTGCATAATTTGCTATTTTGGGAAAGAAAATAGGATGATTGGACCTTGTGATTTGATATATTAACTTTTTTTTGGCTTAAAAAAGGTACATACACCTCAATACAAGGTGTATTTATGATACAACAAAATAAGATCAGATGAGATCGTATGGCCAAAATGTACGATGACATCCACCAAAAGTTAGGGGTAGATAGGGTATATCTACGTAATTTTTTCCAAAGAAACATTTATCTCCAATAATCTCATTTATATGCATTTATATCATCTGATGCATTTATACAAATGTACTAAAAAATAGTTCAACACCAGAAAAAAACCCCGTACAACCAGGACGCAAGCCCCATACAAATGACGGGTGCAAATGAAAAGAGTGGATGTGAGTATTAATGGTCTTTGGGTTGTTTTTTGAGTGGGGATGGGTTTTTTTTTTTTTTGAATGGGGATGGGTTTGTGGGTTACTCGTTTTTGAGTATTATTTGGGGTTTTAGGAGTGATGGGGTGGAATTTTAGGTTTTTTTAAAGATGGACTTTGGGTTTCTTTGGGTAGGGGGTGGGGGCAATGTAGCACCCTCACCCTTTGCCATATAGGACATTTACCACATGGAACAAAAGGTGCCACATGTACAACTCCATTTGTCCCATTAAGACAGTCCTCATTTATAAAATAGATAACAATAATGTGTATAAGAAACCGTTGCTTGAATATTCCATGGAGGAAGAGCTTGAATTTAAAAGCAATTTTGATCCAGCAGATTTCTGCATCAGACAATAAAAACTCCAATGACAAGTATTTCCATCCGCACATAGTTATTGCATCAGAACATCAGAAGTAGCATGATTTCACCATACGCATGGATTACATGCCTATCTGTGGCACATAATGTAGAATCATGGAATAATTTGGTTATGTAGTCGGAGGATCGCCAAAAGAAATACAGGTGGTTAAATAATTTATCATGAAAACTAGGAACAGATATCTCCCAACACCTCCAATTGAGATAAGCTCAGAAAGTACAAATATTACACACATCCCCTAACTAGATTTGAGCACCGGATCTCATCATGAAGAGCAAGGATGCACGAGCAGCTTCAGATCAGTAATTATTTGTCACCCTTGTTCTCTTGATTGTCTTCACTCTTCTTTTGCTGGGAGAGGAAAATAAGAAAATAAGAAAATTTTGCACAATATCGGAAAATTTGCTTCATGCTAACGTGAAGTGCATGCTACAGATGTAGATACAGTCTGGTCGCTAACATCTCACTAAAATCAGAATCATCAGTAGTAACTCTCTGGTAGTATATTTCACTATACCAGTACATACTACATACATTCTATCAAGTATCAGTAACAGATTTGAATTCAAGACATAAAATCCATAATCCCAGTTAGATCTTGCGGTAATGACTCCAAGGTAAGTGGTTTGTATATTCTCTATGCTTTGTTTCTCTCACTTTCCCTTTTTTCCCTCCCTCACACAGACAAAGCTGAAGGAATGTACTGAATTAGATGCATTGTAACCTAGACTACAAGTCTATAAATCATTTCTGAAGGTTGAAATAACATGTCAAAACAGAAGAAAATATTTTGTATTATTTTCGTATATAGATAGACAATTTAGGCTATGAAGCAAAGAATCTTAAAGCAACAATTGTGCCTCTTAAGTATCATAACAGCACAAAAGAAAATTAATACCTTGTAGAAAGAGATGCTATTTAAGCCACGAAGCACATAATCTTAGAGCAACAATTGTCCCTTTTACGCAGTGACAGAACTAGGTCTTTAATTTGGTTGTCTCAATACTATATATGCTTGGTGGGGGCATTATACATACATACACACATATACATGTATACATACACATTTTTTCTAAATTTTGACTGGGCCATGTCCCCACACCTCATAGGGTAGTTCCACCCCTGCTCTTATTTATTACAATCCACGAGATGTCCAGTAACACACACAAGTAAGATACCTGATTATATTCTCAACTTATCGCATATCATAAATAGACTTCAAATATACATGCAAGCCTAGGAAATTAAATTGGCTTGATTTTTGTGCATGTGCAAATACACATCCAACAAATCGATAATTCATACAAAATGCTCTCTTTGTCTCGATAGTCATGTACACATTTAAATTGAGCAACCAAAATGAAAATCGGTTCCATTGGATATGATGTGATATGATCTAATATATCCAAACTACCTACAAATAAAATTTCAAATTATTTGAACATGTTTTATCTATACATCAAGTGGTTTCAAAATCAATGTTTCAAAATAGTCATAAAATCTACTAATTTGCAACCATTTGATACATGGGTAAAACATGTCCAAATCTTTTGAAAGTTCTTTTTAGATATTTTAGACATGTTAGATCACATCCAACGAAACAATTTTTTTAATTAGGTTGCCCAATTTTAAAATTGACATTTGGTCCATCCGAATGAAGCCTAATCAAACTCTATTTATTTGAAATTTTGTTTGAATGTAATTTAGACATGTTTGATCACATTTAACAGAATAAAATTTTCATTTAAAATGCCTAATTTTAAAATTGACTTCGATGAATCCATATGTTTGATCTAGATCTATCTGAACGGAACATTGTTAACATCTATATGAAAAATCTGCATGTTTGAGTCACATGTTTGGATCAAGATTAACTAGACTACATTGGATGGATCAAAGTACGAGAAAAATGGGAAACATATTCACCCTCGAAAACTCTTCACTATTTCGTTGATCGGCACCGTTAATTTTGACCTTCATATTCTAATATCCCGTATACAAAACATCTAGAGAACCTAAAATATTTTGCGTGTTCATTCAGCATGTAAATTTAACGGTTTCACGGTGATGTAATTTTTTGCATGCAAAACCGTTAAATGAACATATAAAACACCTTGGGTTCATAAAATATTTGGTATTTTAAGATTTTAGAATATGCAATTTTAAATCAACGGTGCCTATCATCAAGAAAAATAAGCGGTATAAAGTTTTATAAGGCGCATATGTAGCTCAGCCGCATATATCATGTTTCATATTATTGTGTGTGTATAGAGCAATATGAAGGTCAGCTAACAAAGAAGAAAATTCCCCTTGACTAGCTCATGCAACCACACATCCACATTTTTCAATAATCGTTTTTGGTCATTTTAATCTTCATGTTCTAAATCCCCAATCAACAATTTTCACCCAAAAATAACCCCAAAGGATCTTTCTCGTTCATCTAGCCGTTACAAAAAGTAACACATACAAAAAGTTGTGTTACTGCAATCGTTAAATTTATAACGAGCAGATGAATGAGCAGAACCCTTGGTTTCACTTGGACTAAAATATGAAGATCAAATTGAACAGACCGAAACAAAGGAAAATTGAGGGTAAAATGAGGATGTAATTTGGACGCTAGTCAAGGAGGAAAAAATCGGGGTATAATTTCTTGATTGGCAAGCTGACACTCATTTTTCTCATATATATAACAAAAATTTCATCCCATACCCAACTTCTTTTTTAGTTGAATTTACCCACTTAACACTACGTATGCATGTTTAAGACTTTCATAAAAATGTTAGCTTACAAATAAGTTTTTATTTAAGGATATCCATTAGAGATGACATTGGAGGAAAAATTACATGATTACCCTCCCCTTTTAATTGCAAAAATGTTCCTAGCAAGACAACGGCAGAAGTCATCATGCTGAAGGAAGAAGTACTGGTTATGGTGATCATGAAGGAAAAAGAAGTGGTATTTGCAATGGCCATGGGCAACGTATGTAGCATATAACTCTTTGACCTTGTTAATAATTCAAAAAACCCATACATTCTACTTCTTTTCCAATAATCCCTCCTGCATGTATGTAGCATTTTTGTGGAAAACTGTTTGTTGAGGAAAACCTTGCAAACTAATTTAGTTCAAAGTCTTACAAATAGCTCTTCAACAAGTAGCTTCCTACAAACTTCTTGTAAGTAGCAGATCCATACCAAAACCACCATAGGACAAGGATTTTCTTATATTATGACAAATCCCCTAGAAAAAAGCTACAGTTTCATCAAATTACAATACATACACCTTAAAGTACATAAATTTAGAATAAAATGTGTGATTCAGGTTTTGGATACTAGGGGGAATGGATAGTAGACCATCAAGTGGGAATGAACACATGTTGCATCCCACTTGGTCATAGTTCTCTACAATACAATCTGAAATTACTCATTATGTCTAAAGCCTAGATGAATTAAGATTCAATTCAAATTCAATTAAATATTACCCATTGCGTTTCTTCTTTTAAATGGATGGGCGATTAATTTACCAGTAAATGAGTGGGTGATTGTGTTTTTTGTGTGTTTTTTATTCCTTTTTATTTTCCTTCTTATGAGGGGTTTTTAATTGGAGGCTCACCATGCTTTCACACAATAAGGATTAAACCAATGGGCTGCTATAACTATATATGGCTCCAGAAGCTTCAGGGCGAGGCAAGGCTCGGTAAAAGCTCTCTTGGGAATCATTCATAACCGAAGCAAGCCAAAACTTGAGTAAAAATATGGGCTTGATAAAATTAGCGAACAAGTTTGAGCATCACAAGGCTTGGCTCGGCTCGTGCTCAACTAGGTAAGGGCTAGTAGATACCCGGATTGGCTCAAATTCACGTTTAACTTATCAAGACCTTGACGAAGCAGATTTGGAGTTGTGTTTGGCTCATAATTTTGATTATTTGGCTATTCTATTCTGAATTCTTTTTGGATATCACAACCTAATTTATTATGGTTAATCCCTTTCCTCGAACTCTGATTTCCGACTTCACATTGTACCTTTGCTTCCGAAGGTTCGGAGATGTGATTTAGCCAAAGAAGAATTCAATCGTACTATGATTTTTCAACTTGATCACAATTCTATACAATAATATTGCAAACTTCTTTCTTTAAATAAAAGCATTGCCCTAATCTTATATAAATAAAAGAACAACAGTGACTCTTTTATCTTTCTTATCATTGTACAAAACCTAACTCTAATAAGTGGCAGAAAATTGTATCACCCATTTAAGTGTGTAATTCTCTAATTTCTCTTTTTTTTCTTGTTTTCTTTTATATGTAATTTTAATTCTATATTTAATAAAAATTTCTTCATGTTGATAGGATTCCTTTTCAGGTTTAAATAAAATATTTTTTTATAAATAACTTGAAAAATAGTCAACTTATGCATTGAATTTTTTCATTTGACAACCTTTTTTGAATTCTAGGGCTAACTAGGACAAGATAAAAAGTGTCTGTGATTTGATCTTGGAAAATGTAAGGTTGAGATGAAGCTTTGAAACCATTAATGTGAGCTTTGAAATTTGGCCCAACTTTGAAAGCAGCCAGTGAACCAGTTTTGCGCCGAAGGCATCCGAAAATTTTTTTTACGCTAATTTGTTATCCCGCTAAATTTTTTTTGTTGTTCCGCGACGAAGGCACTCGCGTCGAATTTGTTGTTCTAGGAGAATTTGTTGCTTCGCTTTCGGCGCCGGTGCCGCTAAATATTTTTACGCTAATTTGTTGTTCTTTTAAATTTTAATAACTTTTTGTGAAACAAAGATTTCGCAGGGGAAATCTTAAATGAACCGTGCCCGTGGGCACGTGTTTTTACGCTAATTTGTTGTTCCGCGTCGAAGGTGGCCGTCGAATTTGTTGTTTCACGCTAATTTGTTATTTCGCGCCGAAGGCGCCTGTGTCGAATTTGTTGTTCCACGTCGAATTTGTAGATCCATGTCGAAAGCGCATGCGCCGAATTTCTTGTTCCGCGCAGAAGGCGTCCGTACCGCTAAATATTTTTACGCTAATTAGTTGTTCTTTAAATTTTAATAATTTTTAGGGAACAAAGATTTCGCGGGGGAAATCTTAAATGAATTGTGCCTGCGGACACGGTTTTTTACGCTAATTTGTTGTTCCGTGCAGAATACGCCCGCGCTAAATTTGTTGCTCTACGCTAATGTGTTGTTCCGTGCCGAAGGCGTCGGTGCCGAATTTGTTGTTCCGTGTCAGACTCCTGCGCCGAATTTGTTGTTCCGTGCAGAAGGCACCCGTGACGCTAAATATTTTTACGCTAATTTTTTGTTCTTTTAAATTTTAACAATTTTTTTGGGGAACAAAGATTTCGCAGGAGAAAATCTTAAATGAACCGTGACCGCTGGTATGGGTTTTTTACGCCAATATGTTGTTTCGTGCCGAATTTGTTCCGTGTCGAAGGCACATGCGCCGAATTTGTTGTTCCGCTTCAAAGGCGTCCACGCCGAAGGCGTCCGTGCCGCTAAATATTTTTATTATTCTTTTAAATTTTAATAATTATTTGGGGAACAAAGATTTTACCGGGTAAAATCTTAAATGAACCGTGCCCGCGGGCATGGGTTATGACTAGTATTTATATAAATTAGGTATGTTTCACTGATTCTAGTTTATTTTATATAACTTGGGTTTTATTTTCCATGTAATCTTCATTCTGTATATAATAAAAAACCTTCGCCTTGATAGGATTTCTTTTAAGGTTCAACTATGAATTTAAAAAGCATTTTCAATAACAAGAAAAATAGTCGACTTCTTTGTTTGATTTTTTTTTAAGTTTATTATTGTTCCTACAATCTTAGTTTATATTATTTAGGTATGTTTTCTTAAAATTAGTGTGTTCTTTGGCTAAGATGGTTAATAAGCTCAAGAAGTTTGAGTGAGTTCGTTAGGATTATATCTATGCAATGTAGCTATTTTTAGAATTATAAGTAGTTATGCTAAGCTTTAAGTTGCTTTTTGCTATAAAAGGGCATTTACTTCTTTTTGTTGTTGGAGGGGAGAGGTCTTGATCACTAAAGTTTCTTAATTAAATAGTGGGTTTGATTTGGGATTTTTCCTGGTGAAGACAATCTCCATCGTGTTAAGTGGTGAACGTTCTCCCTCTCTGGTTAAGTGTTGGTTGCTTTAAAATCACAGGTTTAAGGATTGGTTCCATTTGATCGTTGATTTTTCACTTCTTCAATTATTCTGCTTTTCTTTGTAAGCTTCTGCCTTCACCATTACTAGCAAACCAAGCTTGAACTAAATGCTAAGATTGCTTAAATAATTGAACAAACATCAATGACCTAAAGGTTGACTTGATCAGCTCAATTACCACCCTAATCAAAAGATCCATAATCAAAATTATAAGGTATAACAATATGTTATGGTTCCCTGGGATACCCATCCTTTGTTTGCTTCATGTTTAAGAATGCCTTTTTATGGCATATCAAGGTTCAATACTTATTAGATCTCATAGAAAGTAACAGGTGACTCTAGAACACTAATGTGTTAAGTCCAACTTCTTCAATACTATCTTGGGATGTAGACAGATCAGATATGTATTTTACCTTATCCATATCCAAAATCATCTAGCAGAATCAGATGCAAATACAGATAATAAGCGGTAAAATTTTGGTATATGTATACACAATAAACAGATACGGTTATGAATCAGACATGTACAAATAATCATGTTTGAGATAAATGATATATACGAATTCCGACATATAGAAAAAATAGACACATGCCATAGGAACTCTACTATATAATCAAATTCAGGCTATTTAAGCTTCAAATATATCTATATGTATGATAAAAAATGAGGGTAATCATATAGAAATGAGTCACAAATATGGTTAATTATTGACATATGGATATCAAAATCCATGTCAGAGAAAAATCTAATCTTATTATCCGAATCCGCATCTGGTCATATTTAAAAACTTTGATTTTCTTATCCGCATTAGAAAGAATATGTATGCAGATCCTATTTTGATAATACGAACCAGTTTACATCAGTCTACATCCCTAATATGATCATGTTATTCATCCACCAAATCTCCAAATTGAAAGTCTGTTGAGCTCACCCAAATAGCAAACTTGTTGTTATGCTAAAGACCAGTTCAATAAACATCGTTAACAATGCAAAAGTGGTTACCAGGCATTGCATGCAATAATAACAAGCTGTAACCATAAAATTTTGTCTCTCAGACAAGCAAGCAGTTCCTTGCTAATTGATTTACAAACATACCTCAGATTGGCCTTGTAAAGACGCCAATAAATCTTTCACGGACGGATCATTTGGATCAACACCAGGAAGCTGCGAGAGCAAAATTAGCTTTAGATGTAATAAGGTGCTAGGGATAAAAGCTGCTCTACCAAGTAACAGATAACTGAATTGGATAATCTCTATAGATCGTATAACTCCCGTACCGAATTAAGGATGGAAGAAACAAATGATTGGTCCTCCAGCACCTTGCTCACATCAGCCTGAGTTGATGCATCCTTCGCGTTGTCCTGAACGGACATTTGAAGAGCTGCAAAGCAGCAAAGCCAGTCCAAATATATCAGCACAGCAGTGAAATAGACATCCCCAGCACATTTCATCCAAGGGAGAGGTTTAAAAATAACATATTGACATGGTGTTAAAACAGTTGAACGAAACATGAAAACAATGAATGAGCCAATCAAAGGAACAAGAAAAATAAGTGCAAGTAGAGGAGCTAATGTTACAAAGGTAGAGTTTCAATTGAGTTGTACGAATAGAGAATACAAGAAATTTGTGTAAACATCAAGGAAAATCAAGATTGATATACACAAATCCTCCAAATTAAGTTTTCCCTTCACCTTTAGTGAGATTGTCGGACGGTTCATGATCTTGCTTTTCAATTATTGGAAGCCTATAACATGCCCTGTCAGTTTTTTATTTCAAGGTTACCGTTAAAATAATTTGTATTGCCAGTTGCCACACTGTTTCTACCACAACAATTGACAAAATAAAAGAGAAGGTAAATAACAACATATGGTTTATTACATTGCAAATTTAAAAGGCAGCACCGATAGAGATTGCAACAGAAATGAATATCTAAGATCTTCCGTGTACATTCCAATGCATGAATCCCAGTATGCAGTAGAAATATTATCAACGTTATGAAGAACAAAGAGGTGAAAAGACCAAAGTTCATAGGGTAATAAAAAGAAGTCCATATGCATTAAAGAGAACAAAGTATTAAAGGGAACAAAACGAGACAAGTTACCCACATCTTGCATCAAGAACAAGGGAGCATGCCATTTATTCCCAATTCCAATTGGCACAAATGAATACGCCGTTCTTGCTCACTGAAGAAATGGAACCAACTTCCAATGTGTCCTGGATCCCTTGCATCAATAAATAATTTACAAATCCTCTTTTTCAGTGTGAATCACTTCAAAGGCTCAGTGTGCCAGTTTGCCAACTACTTTTGTTCCTACCTCTTTAAGATAATGATACGAGCAAGCCACCTCATAGTCCTCAGCGAAACAAACTTCGAGGCAAGGTTTGAAATCTCAGTTTTAGGCTATGTATCGCCCAATGGCTTGTAGTATAATAATTGGTTGTCTTGAAGGTATCCAGTGATACTCTCAAATGTTTCAGCCTTCATATATCGGTCGCCTTACCTCAGCCATAATGTTGATGTTGGTTAAAGATAGAGCTTCATCTTTAGTCATTCTCTAAATCAATTAGCCCAATTCCAGTTTGTTTCTATTTTAATGTTTGATATCTTAACCTCGAATTACAATCAACATGGCTGATATCATATACGATGGGAATGAGAAGAAAGGATAAGGGAGCATTTCGTTTCATACGCTACCAATGAGATATAGAACGCCAGATATATATTAGCATTGGTCAATCCTTCACATAATTGATCTTGATTGTGTAATGCGATTTTTTCAACCCCTATATGGAGAAATCAGAATTTCATATTCTGCTATTTCAAACCATGTGTCTCGTGCTATGTGTTATTAGTTAACATCAAGGGTATCGGCCGGTTTTGGATGGGATCATATCAGCATGTTTGAAATCCAATAAAATAAGAGTTGTTTGTCGATAAGAGCAATTTTTCAAGCTATGTTCTACACTTTCATTCTCATGAATGAGAATATAAATAAAGTGGAAAATAAGATAATAACAATTGAAAAAATTACAAACAAGCCAGTTTTCAGTCAGCTGACTTCATTTCAATTACCATGGTCCAATTATACATTTGGGAAATTCACTATACATTAATTTCTCTGTTATTTTCCATATGGAATGGTATACAAGTGAAACAGTAGTTTCAAAACAGCTAACATCAATATTATCTGCTCTTCAATGTAAAGCCATGGATGGACCATAACAACTAGTAAATGAATCAACGCTAAATGAAACCCCAATGTAAAACTCTCATTCATTCTCAAAGAGGAGAGAGAGTACCACCCAACCTTAAATTCACTTTTTCCTATCTGAATAAATGTATTGTTACTAAAAAGAACATTAGGCCAAGTTAAAAACACAGTTTGCTTTCTACAATAACCTCTTAATGACATGATAATGTTATGAATCAAAATACACATATATGTCAACTACGTAGGGGTGAAATCAAAGTAAATATAAAACTAACCAAAAGCCAAATCTTGGTCATCTGTAACTGCATCTGACATGTCAGCATCTGCAACAGCCGCACCACTGGACCTAGCATCATCCATTGACATAGCAAGGGCCTGCTCTAACAATGCGCTCTCATCGTCCTGTCAGCATTTGGAATACATTCCATCACATTTAGTGGTTTATCCAATATAAAAGTTATTTTCCCAGCCACGGCAATACAAATGGAATTCAAAAACATATTTCATTACTTGAAGCATCAGTCAATAGGATTAAGAAACGAAATTACAGAATAATCAAAATCTCATATGAATATATATGCTAAGCGGATGCATCGCAAGATAAAATGCATCATGATATGGTAAAAGTCTAAACATAAACATAAATATTAGGTATTATTTTAATAACAACCTTCAAAATGTCAACCTCTTAACATCTTTAAAGTTTCAGCACTGCTAATATCATATGCCCAAGATTCCAAGCATATAATGTAAAATAATATTTTTTTTATCTGCAGCCCATTGTCTATAAGTGACGAGAAAAAGAATGGCAATATCATAAAGGTCATCATTCCCTAATAGAAATTAAGATTTTATAGGATAGTTATATGGTCTAGAAAGAAAAATCTAGGTTTGGGAAATGGAGAACTACCTGGAAACCTGTCCTGTGTATCATCTAACTAAATAATGACTTAACTCAGCAGGTAACGATTCGAAAGAAGCCAGGAGAAAAAACATCCAAGGGACTTTTTCTCAACTTCTTGAGTAAGAGCGGATCTAGTCCGATATTGGCAAGGAAGATTATGGTAGCCATGGCTTGAGGTGATCATTGTCGAACAAATAGAATTTCACATAGAAAGCACATAATTATTGGCTTCATGGAAATGCTAAATGGTGCCCTTTCTCCTTGGGATTTTAACAGGTAAGCAGGTAACTCTTTTTTTTTATGTCAATAATACCAAATACTCATTTCATGGCTATTTACAAATTACTTCTCCCATATTTAATAAAATATGCAGGAACTTCTTGTCAAGAAGGTTTGTAACTTCTTATGTAGACTTCTTAGGAAGTGTTTAGAAAAATTTTATATAATCGAAACACATATATGGAAATTAAAATAGTGCAAGGAGTTTTCACATTTTAGTAGTAAATATCATTTTAGTAAAACAAAGATATATGCTACCATCCTGTTGTTATTTACTCATTGTGCTGAGAGAGAGCAAGCGAGAGCAAGAGCGACTGGCAAGTTTCATCACAGCAAATGACCAGGTCATTTTTTATGATTATGACTACATTATAAGTCAAGGTATAAGAATTTAAATCATTTATTCCATCCATTTCTAGGTGCTCGCCTCCCAATCTTTCAAGCTCATGCAATTGTCACTACCAAAGTAACATTAATATCAAATTCATAGGAAAAAATTGACCAAATAAAAAATTGAGATGTTCTTTGGGAATCTAGATCTCTATAAACCTTTGACAAAGTCTGCCCACATTAAGTTGTTCGTGAATATTTCAAACTAGTGGTAAATTTATATTATGGAATGTTTTTCTAATAAGACAATTGATCATCATGAACCAAAGATGATTGCACTCACCTTGGAATGTTGGTTGCAGCTTCCAAGGTGAGTGCACGACTATTTGGACATGACAGATGCGTTATTTATGTCAGTCGGAAATGTGCTTTTCCACATTTTATATTTTAAGGTGGAGGCATGTAAAGCCAGTCCATAACTAACTGGAGGGTGGTTGACCTCTATCATGAGGTTGGTTATTTGAATGTGTCGCATAGGGTAGCATAAATGATGGTTAATCTTATCTTAATCCTGATCTGCCGATCAAAATTTGGTACCAAGTGCAAAGAGAGTGACACCAAGTTAGCCAGAGAAAAGAGGGTATTAATTCGGACTGAGCTGTGTAATTAGCAGGCTTGGTGAATTTCTTTCTAAGGAGTTTGTACTTGTATTACTGCACATTTGTCTCATCGAATCATCCTGTCATAGTGTAGAAGTTGTATCATATGGAATGACAAATGAGAAACGCAAATCCACTTCTTCCCCATTTCATGTGCAATGCCGCATTTGAATGCTAATATAACGTTTGTACCTCTTTATTGTCTTCAAAATTATCTTTACTTGCATAGTTTATAGTTACATGGAAAATGGTGAGAAATAGAACTAGGCATTAGTTACAAGTGTTTCTAATGAGTAATGACTTCGCAAAACTCCTCAAACATGCATAAACAGTGTAACTTAGAGCTTCCCAATCAAAGCTGTGCATCGACGGAAGTGGGTAAACTATGACTATATATATATATATATATATAGCAAAAAATGTACCTAAGAACGTGCGCAGGTAGAATTACCTGCGCACGCCCCCTCTGTTCGGTGTTTGTAAGTATTTTTTTTTGAATTTTTTTTTTGCAGTAGCTAGATATACTTGTTATGAAGCTCCCCACAAAATTTCAGGTCAATCCGACACCGTTTGAGCCTCCGTTCATCGATTTCAAAAACGTTGCGCAAAACTGTCCAGAATCTGGACAGTTTTGCGCAACGTTTTTGAAATCGATGAACGGAGGCTCAAACGGTGTCGGATTGACCTGAAATTTTGTGGGGAGCTTCATAACAAGTATATCTAGCTACTGCAAAAAAAAATTTCAAAAAAAAATATTTAGAAACCCCGAACAGAGGGGGCGTGCGCAGGTAATTCTACCTGCGCACGTTCTCAGGCACATTTGCCCCATATATATATATATATATATATATATATATATATATAGGAAAATTTTCAAATGAGAACATTTCGCACCGTGCGAAAATGTTTTTAGTTTTTTTTTTGAAATTTTTTTTTTCAAAAATTCTTTTTCTCACCCTCATTATATGTTGTTATACCCCCCTCAAAAAATAATCATTGAGAAATAATGTCATTTGGCCTTCGATCAAGGCATTTCATCAAATTCGCACGTTTTGAGACCGTTAAATTTGTAACGGGTGGATGGGTGCTCTAATGCCCAACGGGTTCACCCATTATTTTCCCTGGGGTATATATTTGTATGGATTAAACATCAAAAAAAGAATTTTTGAAAAAAAAAATTTCAAAAAAAAAAAAATGTTTTCGCACCGTGCGAAAACCCCTTTTTTCGCAACCGAAGATCACCCTATATATATATATATATATATATATATATATATATATATATACAATAATTAATTTGCTCATTATTTTGGTTATCAAGATTTAAGTAGGTAATCAACATAAAAATAAATCTATCGTCATAATTTACACAATTTAAGATTACACAACTCCAATTTACTCTTTGAAAATGAATTTCTTTCCAGAAGATGTGGTAATTTGCTGGTTAGGATTACCATCTTTTATAGCATATGAATACTAGACAATGGTATTCAAAAAATAAAAATAGAAGTACTTGATAAAGGCATGACAATTCACCAAGCATCATTAGAAATGTATTACATTTTAGCCAACAGGTCCAAGGTTTTATATTAAAACATCGCATGGACATGGATTTTCAATTCACTAACTGAGAAGGTGAAAGGAACACAGACCGTTAAATCATGTCTTTTCTCATCAGTTGCAAGAGCTGAACTGCTAACAGCTTCAGCCATAGCCGCATCATGAGAACTGGAAGTATGTTCCCCTCCTTTTTCTTGTTTAGCAGCATCCTCTGCAGCTTTTTTTGCGGCTGCTTCTTGCCGCGCCCGCTCTTCTTCCATAGAAACTCTAAGAGCAAGAGCTAGCTCAGGATCTATATTAGGATCCACACCAAAATCATACCCAGACATGCCACCAGCAGCTGCCGCAGCTGCTGCTGCAGCAAATCCACTTCCTCCATCTCCATCACCCGTAAAGACGGGTGTGCTGAAAATGATATGCATCAGTTATAAGTGGAACATGCCTTTAAACAAATGATAACAGAGGAATTAAGAAAGTTATCTAGTCTAACCTTATAAGTACATCTGAAAGCGCACTTGGACCAGGGGGAACATGTACTATGTGACTATTTCCGTTGTTGTTTACAGCAGCAACAAGAGCCTCTAATTTTTCAGATTTCTCATCCTCGGTTTCTCCAAAATCAACGACATCAAGAGAAACACTGTTCTTCTTTAACTTTTTCCCAATAGCCTCCAGGGTCTTCTTATCATATTTGACTGGACTGCTAGATGAGAAACTTAATACTAATACAACTCCATAAAACTACTTTTAGCAGAAGTGAAAAAATAATGAGACGAAAGTACCTTCCAGCAAAAACTATAATCCTCTGTTGTTGATTCTTATTCTGTCGATGTTTTAGAGCCAACTGGGCAACCTGGATCCCTGCAGTGAGGTTCATCTCACCACCAATTTCCAAGCCTATATACATGAAAAGCAGCAAATGAAGCAAGCAGTAGAAGTTATCGCAAGTAATTCACAGATACAACTCAATTATGCTAGACATCCTTCACATGCACGAGGAGGAATATTATAGCTATACACAAGCTCGTGGAAAGCGAAAAGCGGAGAAAAGGGAAAGGCATCATGCAAGCTGTGTCAAGGCTTAAGCAGCTAAAAGCATTAACATTAGTTTAAATTTATAAATCATAAAATCATAAAAATCCACAACCAGCAAAAGTTATCGCAAGTACTTCACAGATACAACTCAATTATGCTAGATATCCTTCGCATACATGTAGAAGAATATAATGGATACACACAAGCTTGTGGAAAGCGAAAAAGCGGAGAAAATGGAAAGTCATGGTGCAAGATTTAATGGAAAGTCATGGTGCAAGATTTAAGAGTAGCAGCAATGCTTAAGCAGCTAAAAGTATAAAGTCATTTTTTACAATATATAATGCATAAAATCATAAAACCAGAGGAGACAAAAATAAAAAAGTAAAAAATGAAGGAAAATTTCCACACATAATGATGATTTATTTATGATTAATGATATTAAGTCAGAGAGTAGATATGCAATAATTCAAATCTCAAGATGATAAATGTGTGACAATATAGAGATCCAATCGTGCAACATTAAGATGGAGTTTAAGAAAATAACAAAATAGAAAATAATAAGAAAAAATAGAGAAGTTGCATACCTAATAAAATAAATAAATAATTTCTGTTAAATCATAATAGCAAGAACAAATTTAACACAAGAAGATAACTCATACAATATGAAAAGTTTCAACAATGTCAGGAGGAGGTAAAGCATCACCTAAAAGGCAGAAAGCAAGAGCAGGGCTTTAGTAGGTTTTCGACAACATTGGCCATATGTAATTGTTATTTACACATAGCCCTATTTTGTTTCTTCAATCTAAAGGAGATCAAAAATATCAAAATGTGTGTTCTTAATTATTGAACCACTCTATAATGATAACAACCAAACCATCTAAAATAAGTAGAGATGCTAAAGAAAAATAGATGAAGTTTCACAATTAACGTGTGGAGGCTCAGAGTAAATGTAGGATGATAATATAGAGCTATTAGCAAGCTAAAAGTAGATGAATCAAAGTAAAGATGGCAAAATGGTCGGGGAAATGAACCCGACCGATCCAACCCGAACACGGCCTCATTAATCGGGTACGGATAGGGACATAAACTGGTTAATCTGGGTTGACCCGGCTAGCCTGAATAACCATCCGGGTCAGGCATGGGTTTGACACATCAACCCACATTGACCCAGATTGACCCAGATCATATCCCCTTTTAAATTTATATCTATACTTATATTTATATATAAACATGGTAACACATAATGGGTTGGGAGTTTTGGTGAGAGATTTGAATTGTGCGACGTTATTTCTAGGATGATCTCGAGTTTAGTTCCCTTCATTGTAACCTTTTTTATTAAATTTTTGGATCTTAGCTATTAATTTACATAAATAAATTGAGGGTCTCAAAGTAACACCAACCCTCTTAGATCAATTAATGGGCACTTGTTCATTCATACAGGTGAGCACGGCTACAATTCTTATGGGTTGCCATTAACTAAAGAAAAAAAATTCAAAGAGAAAAAAATCAATTCATGCAGGTTGGGTTCAGTTAATCCAATGATCCGTGAGGTCGGATGTGGGTTAGTTTCTGATCGAAATTTGATCCTGATCGGGTTCGGATATACCCTTAAATGGGTCGGTTAACCTGTACTTGACCAGAACCATTTGCCACCCCTAAATAAAAGTTCATGTCAAAAACATGAAGCATTTGGGTTTCTCTAAAGTAACATAAAACTTTGAATTTTATCAATTCCATTATACATCAGTAGGGACACCTTGAGCATCCACAGTCTAAGTCTCAAAAGGTATGAGTCTACATGTATGGGCCTGGTTTTAGCATTTTCACATGTTACCTTGGATATCCATGACATGTAGAACCTTCTCTCATTCAAAAGATGTACGACATAACCTCACACACGATCAATGTCCATGTCAACATTTACAAATGTGTTTTTTCATGTCAAACACAAAAATGAAGTATGTTAAATCCCCATTGGTAGTTCAATGTTTTATAAACAGTCCCCTGCATTATCTTCTCTTATATCTATTATACAATTAAGGCATGTTTTTGAATGTGTTTGCTGACTTGGACAAAAGAATTAGTAGAAAGGCAGATGAAATTTAATCTTAAGAAATCAATAATTAGAATGAACATTTATGAATATTTTGAGGGGAACTCTAAAATTTTAGGAGAAACTAAATCTGGACGGATCTAAATTTTGGGGAAGGTAAAATTTTGAATTTTGTAAATTACTAAATCTAGACGGACCTAAATTCTGAGGTTGAATTTTAAGGGACCTAAATATGTATGGAACTAAATTTTAGTATGAACCAAAATTTTTTGGGGAAACTAAATTCCCTGGAGGAACTAACTTTTAATTTAAAATTTTAAGGGACTAAATCTAGAAAGAACTAAATTCTGGGAAGACACTAAAATTTTACATTTTTCGGAAAACTAAATTTTAGGAGAACTAAATTTTTTTGGGGGGAAACTAAATTTTAGTTTGAATGTGGT
The DNA here is from genome assembly GCA_030789695.1 of Scilla litardierei. Classification (NCBI taxonomy): domain Eukaryota; kingdom Viridiplantae; phylum Streptophyta; class Magnoliopsida; order Asparagales; family Asparagaceae; genus Scilla; species Scilla litardierei. The sequence continues at coordinate 241,952,452 of CM061142.1, read as the reverse complement.
TAGAATTTTGTTGATGGGATATTTTGAAGATGGTTGTAAATTTTGGATGGTTTTGAAAGGGGTTGAGTTTCAGGGATATGAGTTGCAAATTTTTTAGAGAGATTTTGACTGGGTTGAAATTTTGAAGATGGTTAAAAGGTTTTACACTTTTACAATGTTCGACACGGACATGCATGTGTGTCTAGAAGTCTCAGGCAAGCCAAATTTCGATTAGAAGTGTCCTACATATTATAGCCATTGTCCTTTCTTTTCCCGCACCGCTGTGGATCTACCCTTGCTAATATAGATGGTCAATTGCTAAACTTGCACATCCACATCAAGCTGGTTTTAACAATACAACTTTTGCATCCTTAAACTTTTCCAAATACTAGCTAAAATTTAATTAACTAATCTAGATATATCCCAGAGACAGAGATCAATAGCGGGATCTAATGGGGTAACTCTAACAAAAAAATCACAGATACTGAGCTACCATAGCTTAATCCATAATTCAAGAATTGTTTCGATCTTCCTTTTAAAGAAGCAAAAATAAAGAATTCATAATAGCATAGTACCAATAAAGAATCCATATAGCATACCAAGATTGGTATACTAATGGTAAGCACCAATGACACTACCAAGCTCAATAACCTATGGGCTTATGGAGGCTAAACAGTCAACGGTCCTAAAAGGCGCCTATCTTTAGGCACTAGCAATATAAACCCACCTTAATAGATAACAAAAGCACTTCAAACTAGTAGACATATAAAGGTAATTATGCTAACATATTATATCCTTAGTTCCCTACTTTATATGCATTTCTGCAGGTACAACCTAGAAAGATGTGCATAACTATCAGCCGTATGTTATAGACTCAACACAAGGCATAACTATCAAACCTATGTTATAGACTCGGCACAATAAGTTTTGCTGAAAAGATGAAAAGGGAGAAAGACAGTGATGCGGATGCGGATCCGCATCCCTCAGGGGCCGGCGGCTACATGGGTGGGACCCACCCACCCCTCGTGACTTACGTGCGACGTAGGAGGCGGGGTACCACGTAGGTAGAGGTTAGGTTAGGGGTATTCTAGTCTTTTCAGACTAGATTAGTAAATCCCCTATTTTCTATTTATTAGGGCTAGCCGTCTTTATTTTTCTTTATGCTTATTTTGTGAAGAACAATTGTAGGCATCTCTTGTGAAGGTTTTAGGCTTTGTTCCGTGCAACAAAGCTAGGAGAGCGAGTCTCCTCTCGAAAGAGGCTCATTCATCCATCTTTCTATTAGTTCTTCGCAATTTATAAGATCCAAAAAATCCTCTTTTTATATTTTCCATCTTTAAATTTTGAAATTAATTGATACGAAACCCTAGTTCGTATCAAATTGGTATCAGAGCATTGAGATCCGATGGCGACAAGCACTAGGTCAAAGGCGGATGGCGTGGATGAGAAGGTGCAAGGGCTTCGGGAAGAATTCAACCGGGAGATCGAGGGGTTGAAGAAAACCCTAGGGGAATCCATCAAGGACCACGCGCATTCACAGGAGGACATCCAAGTCGAACTTCGGGCGATGAGGAGGGACGCCGCGCAAGCGGGACGCGACATCCAAGGGCTAAAGGAGGCAACTTTAGATCTGAAAGAGGCAACTTCAGATCTGAAAATTTTGAGGGAGGCCACGTCGTCGATTCCGGAGATTAAAGCCATGCTCCAAGCCCTAACAATGGAGAGGGGAGGAGATCGGAGCAAGAGGATTCAAGGGGAAGAAAACCAAGGGGAATCAACACTTGAATCGGCAAATCGGGAGCAACCGGAGGGGGCGACGGCTACAACAACAAACCTGGAGCAAATCGCAGCGGCCACGAACCCTAGCGGGCCCGGACATCCAAGGAGAGAAGCCGGAGGGCCTTTTGGAAGGCCGACAGGCCCACCTGGGCCTGCCGCCAGCTGTGCAGGCCCATCTGGACCTGCGGCTGCACCTGCAGGCCCTTCAGGGCCTGCGGCACAACCGCCAGGCCCTGCAGGGCCTGCGACAGGCCCAACTGGGCCTGCCGCAGCTGCGGCAGGGCCCAGCGGGCCTGCCGCAGCTACGCTGGGACCTTTGCGGGCCCGTTCGGGCCTGCCGCAGTCCCGACAGGCCCAAACAGGTCCGCGGGAGGCCCATGGGGGCCCGCCGCAGTTCAGGCGGCCCCCTGGGGGCCCGCGACGACGCCGACAGCCCCCTGGGGGCCCGCAGCAGCACAAACAGCCCCGTGGGGGCAAGACGGAGGCGGATGGGCCCGAGACGCGACGATTGGGGCTCCAGTAGCCCAATTTTGGGGACCAGAGGCTCATCCACAGGTACCGAGGCCGCAGGTTGATCCCAGGCAGGCTTTTGATGGCTTTCCGGGGCGGGGACAAGGCCCGGGAGGCTATTTTGGAGGACGGCCAGCACCAGTACAGCCACACAGAGGGGCAGGAGGGCCCGTGTGGGCACGACAGCAGGAGTTTCCGGGGCACCATTACCAGCCGGAGGCGTGGGAGAGACCCGTCTGGCCCGAGGAGCTGTACGGGGCGGACGGGGGAGGACCAGCAGAGCCAGTCGGCGGATTCGGCCGTGGGGGTGACCGCGGTAGAGATGGGGGACCTCAGGGGGACATCAATGCAGATCGTCGCCTTATGAAGCTGAAGATGCCGATTTTTGACGGCACGGATCCGGATGGGTGGATCTACCGGGCGGAGCGATACTTCCAGGTGATGTGATTGACGGAGGAGGAGGTTCTGAGGGCCATCGGGATCTACTTCGAGGGCAAGGCGTTGGCCTGGTACAGATGGAAGGTGGCGCGGACCCCCTTTCGCACTTGGGAGGAACTGTCCGCACTGTTACTAGACCGGTTCCAGGAGACTCCAGGGGAGATTTCTACGAGCAGTTATCTGCTCTGCGACAGGAGGGGACGGTCAGGGATTATGTGGAGAAGTTCGAGATGCTGAATAGTAGGGTGAAGGGGGTGACCGACGAGGTGATGATCGGGAATTTTATGAGGGGGCTGAAGCCCTCCATACGAGCAGAGCTGAGGATGCAGAGCCCGGGGACACTGGAGGATGTCCTTCGCCTGGCCCACAAGGCGGAGGAGAAGCATGCGGAGGAGAGGAGGATACGAGGAGCTTGGGGGGCCAAGGGTCCCGCCCCACCCCCGCAGCGACAGCACCGAGAGCACCCACAGCTGCACCTGAGGCTAGAGGAGAGAGCCGCCCTACGACCCTGGGGTGACGGATGACAGAGGCGGAGGTGAGGGAGAAGCGTGCCAAGGGGTTGTGCTTCCGTTGCGACGAGAAGTTCACCCCTGGACACCGGTGTGCTAGCCGCCTACTGCAGATCACCATGGTACCAGACAAGGAGGGGTACGTTGGTGATGAGGAGGAGTTCGAGGTGGAGCAGGAGGCGCCAGTGGAGGAGGAGAAGTCTCACCTAGACTTCGCAGAGGTGTCCCTAAACTCTGTGGTGTGGTTCACTCCGAACCACACCATGAAGTTATCGGGTCGGTTGGGGGACACGACGGTGACGGTACTGATCGACAGTGGGGCCACCCACAATTTTATATCCAGCCGGATAGTGGAGAGACATGGGCTGCAGTTGAGCACACAGGAGAGGTTTCCCGTGCTACTGGGGACAGGGAAGATGGAGGAGAGCAAGGGGCTCTGCAAGGGTCTGTGCCTGACCTTGCAGGGGGTGCAGATCATGGAGGATTTCCTGCCACTGGAGTTGGACAACGTTGACATCATTCTGGACGTACAGTGGCTGAAGAAGCTGGGGGACATGCGGGTGAATTGGAAGCGCCTCAGGATGGAGTTTGAGGAGGGGGACAGGACGGTGGTGCTCACAGGGGACCTGACCCTTTGTTTATCAATGGTGGCCTTCAAGGCCACTCGGGCCTTACAGAGAGAGGGGGTACTTGGTGGAGTGCCGTGTAGCAGGGGCAGAGCAGGAGCCGCACGCAGGGGTTCCCGAGGAGGTGGAGCAGGTGTTGGGACAGTACCAGGAGGTCTTTAAGGACCCACAGGGGCTACCGCCAGTGAGAGGGCACGAGCATGCGATAGTCCTGCGGGATGGCGCAGCACCAGTGAGTGTGCGCCCTTACCGCTATCCCCACGTACAGAAGTATGAGATAGAGCGGATGGTCGGGGAGATGTTGCAGGCCGGGGTGATCCAGCCCAGCGTTAGCCCGTTCTCGAGCCCGGTACTCTTGGTGAAGAAGAAGGACGGGAGTTGGCATTTTTGCGTAGATTACCGGGCACTCAACAAGGAGACAGTGGCTGACAGGTTTCCGATCCCAGTTATAGATGAGCTACTGGATGAGCTACATGGAGCAGAGGTGTTCTCCAAGATTGACCTAAAGGCGGGGTATCACCAGATCCTGATGAGGCCGGAGGTCTTGCCGAAGACAGCCTTTCGCACCCACGAGGGCCACTACGAGTTTCTCGTCATGCCGTTTGGCCTGACGAATGCTCCTTCTACATTTCAGGCTTTGATGAACGATGTCTTTCGGCCGTAACTGAGGAGGTTCATACTCGTCATCTTCGACGACATTTTAGTCTACAGCAGGACCATGGGGGAGCACGTGGGCCATCTAGAGGTAGTGTTTCGGGAGTTGCTGGGGCATCAGCTGTATGCCAACCGAAGGAAGTGTAGTTTCGGTCAGGGACAGATAGAGTATCTGGGACATGTGGTGTCGGCCGCAGGGGTAGCAGCAGACCGGGCCAAGATAGAGGCGATGTTGGACTGGCCGGTCCCCACTTCTCTGAGGGCACTGCGGGGATTTCTCGGTTTGACAGGCTACTACCGGAAATTTGTGAGTGGATACAGCACCATTGCCCGCCCATTGACAGATCAGCTGAAGAAAGATGGGTTCCAGTGGGGGGAGGCAGCGACCAAGGCCTTCGAGGCCTTGAAGGAGGCGATGACTACGGCACCGGTCTTGGCGTTGCCCGACTTCAGTGTCACGTTTGTGGTGGAGACTGATGCGTCAGGCGTCGGGTTTGGGGCGGTCCTGATGCAGTTAGGGCGGCCAATAGCCTACTTCAGTCAGGTGCTTTCAGCTAGAGCACGGCTGAAGTCTGTTTACGAGAGGGAGTTGATGGCTATCGTGCTGACGATTCAGAAGTGACGGCCCTACCTGATGGGCAGGGAGTTTGTGGTCAGGACAGACCAGCGCAGTTTGAAGTATCTGCTGGAGCAAAGGATGGTGACAGAGGAGCACCAGCGCTGGCTATCCAAGCTGGTAGGGTACCGGTTCGCCATTGAGTATAGACCGAGGCTAGAGAATAAGGCGGGCGACGCCTTATCGCGTAGAGAGGAGGGGGTGCACCTGAGGGCACTCTCATTGCCCGTGTGGATAGATGTGGAACCCAAGCTGCAGGAGGCCGAGGGTGATCCGGAGTTGAGACAGATTCGTGAGCAGCTACAGGGAGGCGGGGAGACCCCGCAGGGGTATTCCCTGGAGGGGCGGAGGCTGTTATACCGGGGGAGGTTAGTTTTGCTGCGGACGTCCGCATTCATACCCGCGTTATTTCAGGAGTTCCACAGTTCGGTGGTTGGGGGACACTCCGGGGTGCAGCAGACATACATGAAGATGTCCCGGGAGGTTTATTGGCCTGGTATGAGGAGAGCGATCGCACATTTGGTTGCCGCTTGTGACGTGTGCCAGCGTCACAAGTACATGGCCATGGCGCCAGCCGGGCTTTTGCAGCCCTTAGCACTACCTGAGCGGGTCTGGGAGGAGGTGACGATGGATTTTATCGACGGGCTACCCAGATCAGAGGGGTACTCAGTGATTTTTGTGGTAGTGGACAGGCTGAGCAAGTACGCCCACTTCATACCACTGAAGCATCCGTACACGGCGGTTTCAGTGGCTGCAGCTTTCACTCGAGAGGTGATACGGTTACATGGGATCCCAGCTTCCATCGTCACAGACAGAGATCAGGTGTTCCTGAGTGGGTTCTGGCGGGAGATATTTCGTGTCCAAGGGACCGTGCTGAAGAGGAGTACCGCCTATCACCCTCAGACCGACGGGCAGACGGAGGTAGTGAACCGCAGCATAGAGACGTATCTGCGGTGCTTTGCGTCGGAGACACCACGACAGTGGTATCGGTGGTTGGCCTGGGCAGAGTATTGATACAATACTTCGTACCATTCAGCAGCAGGGACGACACCCTTCCGGGTGTTATATGGGAGGGACCCACCGGAGCTACTTCGATTCGAGGAGAGACAGACACCGGTCTCACAGGTAGAGGACTACATGAGGGAGCGGGAGAGTATTATGGAGGAGCTGAAGAAGCATCTATTGCGGGCTCAGCAGGTGATGAAGACCAGGGCGGATGGCCATAGGCGAGATGTGCACTTCCAGGAGGGCGACATGGTCTACCTGAAGCTGAGACCTTAGAGGCAGATATCGTTGACGAGGAGGCGGAACGAGAAGCTGTCGGCGAGATTCTATGGGCCGTTTGAGATTTCGGCCAAGATCGGCCAGGTGGCTTACAGGCTGAGGCTACCATCGACTGCGACGATACACCCCGTCTTTCATGTGTCGCAGCTTCGACGAGCTATTGGGGAGCAGATGGTGTCCTCTACCCTACCGCCCACACTTATTGAGGAGATGGAGGTGATGCTGGAGCCACTGGAGGTTCGAGCCGTTCGTCAGGGGGGCGCGGACAGAGGGAGGTGCTGATACACTGGGCAGGGCTGCCGGACTGCGATGCGACATGGGAGGCATATCGAGTGATCCAGGAGCAATTCCCCGACTTCCACCTTAAGGACAAGGTGGCTCTTTTAGGGGGGTATTGATGCGGATCCGGATCCGCATCCCTCAGGGGCCGACGGCTACATGGGTGTGACCCACCCACCCCTCGTGACTTACGTGTGACGTAGGATGCGGAGTACCACGTAGGTGGAGGTTAGGTTAGGGGTATTCTAGTCTTTTCAAACTAGATTAGTAAATCCCATATTTTCTATTTATTAGGGCTAGCCGTCTTTATTTTTCTTTATGCTTATTTTGTGAAGAACAATTGTAGGCATCTCTTGTGAAGGTTTTAGGCTTTGTTCCGTGCAACAAAGCTAGGAGAGCGAGTCTCCTCTCGAAAGAGGCTCATTTATCCATCTTTCTATTAGTTCTTCGCAATTTATAAGATCCAAAAAAAATCCTCTTTTTATATTTTCCACCTTTAAATTCTGAAATTAATTGATACGAAACCCTAGTTCGTATCAGACTGCAATATGTTTTATAACACTACAAAGAGAAACAAACACATCTTTTGCCTCCGGATACTCTGCCCATATTTCCTTATTTGTCCATTTTTTTCTTTCTCCTGCTTTCCTCCACTCTAACACTTCGGCCCTCTCTCCCTTATTTTCCCTCGTGTATATTTTGTCCCGCCTCTCTCCATCTATGCCTTCTCTTCTCAACTGCAAAAGGAATGGTGATTTTTGTGGCGAGCAATGGGTGGGTCTAGGTTTGGGTTTCTCCCTTGTGAAAATGGCAAATCAATTTCTCTATTTAGTGATTGATTTTATATGTCACATTACAAGGTCCGTGTTTCCCATAATTCTCTCATGATCAATAACTCAAAAATGTAGTTGAACACAACACTATTATCAGCATGGTGGTGGCAACTGAATAAGCATAAAAATTTCAGTTGATCGAAATTTATGGATAGCCTAATGTGAACGCATGTCTAGGTATCAAAATAACATTTGATTTTTTATTAAATACTTACACCAATGACCTAAGCTACCAGGTTTGAGTTGTTGAGTCAAGCTTTAGGCAATCATAAACTCCAATTTAAACAAACATCAAAACCCAAAAAATAATCCAATTCACTCATTTCATTTGCAGTTGAAGATCTAACAATTGTGTAGTTAGTTCTTTTTTAACTGCTACAAACATTTCTGTGCACAGAAATTTTCATCATAACAAGATTTATGAAAAAAATTTCAAGATTAATTCTCTTTAAAACAAACATGACGAGAATGAAAAGCATGTTCATGTACATTTCGCACCAAACTAGTTCTAGATCGAAATAACAGACTTAACAGTATTGAAGCTGAAGAGGTTTCAATGGGCTAAGCAGAAACTGTTATTGACATATAAAAAGATGTAATATTTACCAGCTTCCTGAAAATAAATTTTGATGTAAATATTGTTTACACACTGAAACTGTCTTTAGCATGCATTGTCGTACTGTCTAATATTTAGTATAATGTCAGTTCCCGGTTACATTTTTGACACACTGTTATTTTATTTAGGGCATAGCCCAATATTAAAGTAGCAAAACTTACGACTTGTCTCCATTATTCATGACGGATATTATAAGGAAAAACATTAAGCTATCATCTAAAGAGTTTCTTGCCTATGTCATGATTGTACTCCTACTATACTTCCATCGGCTTGGCTTAGCACACTATATGATGGAGGTTCAAATATGCTAAGGGCAAAACATGAAGCAATATAGTTATGATGACTATGTGCCATTAGCTTTAAGGATGGAGACTCGAAACATCTACAGAGGAAACACTTGACACAGATTTTAAGAGGTGATTGCTAACTTCGCTGATGATGTTTAAGAAATATACTACCAAAAAATTCAGGAGTTCATCTAAAAGTTTTCCTTGACTTAAATTGTCACTCCCGCCTTATTAGGTGAAGCGGTTTTTGCATGTTTGGTAGCTCTCTCATCTACAACAATGTTATATTTATTTTGAAAACAAGTCCATCCTAGATACAAAAATTGTTGTAGCTAATATAAGGAATTGAACTATGACCTATGAAGAAAATTTTACGTACACTGCAATATAAAAAGTTATGCAAGAAATGAACCGAGCTAAGGAACAACAACAATTGATGCATTAATAACAGATACGATAGGATCCATTTGCATGCACATATATTCATACAGAAAAAAATTATATTCATACTTCATCAATTTTTTGCCATGTTTTAAGTTCAATATCAAACCATCACAACGAATACCATGTGGTTAAGCCCCCAACAGAGGAAGAACTGGTAAGTGCAATACAATTACCAATCATTTTACCAAGATACAGATAAAATCCACAGAAAATGTAAGCACTTAAGCAGAGAGCTGTAAGGGTCAGTGAATTTGGGCCACACAACCATCAAAAACACTACTAACTAACGCCACTAATGCTGCCTAACTAATTCCACCTGTTGACAAGGATCTAGGGGCAAGTCTCAGATGTGATCATCCTTTTGCTTGTGCTATGCAAACCACATTGGAAGTTACAATTTCTATTAAAAATGAATTAACAGGGATCTCATAAAGGAAGTCAAGGCAAAAGTTTTCGCTAATGTTTGAAAAGTAAATGATAATGTTTCCATGTACCCTACAAAATCACAAAACTGGATTTTGACGAATTATGGTTAGACTTTGTACTAGACTGTCATCTATTTTCGTAAGTCGTCGATCCAGACTAAAATCTCGATATCCATGTGAAATCAATATCTCAAAATTCAACTGAAACGTTCAAAATTGATTCAAAATAATTTTTTACATACCATGCATGCAAGCTAAGATCTTTCCAAGATCGCTGGTGGGAGTGACCAAGACCCGAACCCCCTTGCCTCCCATAGTCAACACTCCCACAGTGTTCTCCGGATTCGACTGTGAACATAGAAAAGTTTTTTAAAAATCAACCGATTTCACATCAGCGACAGAGAGAAAACCCCTAAAATTCTAAGATCCCGACATGGATCAAGAACCGACCTGTGTCTTGGCACCGCAGATGAGATTGACGGCATCGGCTTGGGCCTGGAATCGGGTGGGCGAGTAATCGCCGTTCCGCATCCACTCCGAGTTGTCGATACAAATCATCGTTGCCTGTCAAAAGGGGTAAAAAAAGGTTTCGATCTTTCATCGTTAACAAAACCCTAAGGAGTAAATGAAAACAAGGCCTGTGAATCTGACGCCGACCTCGAGAACCATGGCGATTGAGATAGATACAGGCAGCAAATTGAACGAGACCCGGAGGGGGGGGGGAGAGAGAGGGAGAGAGAGGGAGAGAGAGAGGAAGGGAGGGAGCTTGGGTTGGGTGTAGTAAAGAACTTTGGGGACTTGGGGGTTGCTTCGGAATGACGACTTCGGATTCTTTCTGGTGGCTTGCCAAATGGACTGAAAATGGGCTGCCGTCGGCCCGACATAAACCAATGCAATGGGCCTGGTGAGAAGCCCGTGGTTTTTGCCGGGTTGTAAAAAACTCGTCACGGCGACTCCGTAGCACGTCATGGCGGCAAGGCTCTACCCTCATATCTCGTTAATGTCCAAGTTGGCTCTTTGAGGCGGCACACCGCCATGGCGACACAAGACGTGCCATAAAACATAAGGCGCGCCTTAAAAAATTAAAAAAAAAGCACTCTGGTCTGCATTATAGGGCTAAGAGAACCTAAACCTGACCCGTTCTCATTATTTGAGGCTTCTTTTCATCTCGTAGCCGCCCGCATTCGATTTGGGGCATACGGCTTTTCATCTCGCTCGCAGACAGCACTTGTGAACAAAGTTTATTCAAGATGTTGAAATAGGACATGCAAAAATCAATGTTCCTTCAAGTATCACCAAAATTCGTTTAGATCCAATTATCCAAATAGCTTTAACAAATATGTTAATCGATTGCTTTGATATTGATGGCGTATTAAGGTCACATGCTTTTTAGTTATGTAAACAATTGCTTTTTAGTAAGGTAACACGTTAGTTAATTGTAAGCAGTAAGCACACATCTCAATGTAGATAGAATGCTATGGATTTGGTAGAATTTGGAAACTAATCAATTTAAGTGGAGCATATTTTACTCTCTACCTCTATATATATTATATAATATATACACACATTTGCCGCCATAAGTCACGTCTTGAAAAACGTTGTGGCTCCGTCAAGGCTCCTACGGCTTAAGGCTTGACCGCGCCGCCACGCCACGCCTCAAGCCGTTTAGAACCTTGGGTTTTTGTAGCTAATCTGAAGGCTTTTTTTTATTCGAATACTATATTTAAGTTTTAAAATAATAAAATATTACCCGAAAACCATCGAAATATATGATATTTTTCTCATAAAACTAATTTGAAGTTATCATGAAAAGTGAAAATAGAGTAGAATTTTGTTATTTTAGAACTTAAAAGAGCATTACTAGAGAAAGACGAAACATAAAGGTAGTTTTTATAATAATTAGTCTAAAATAACAAAATGCTACCTTAAAACACTAAAATATAAGATATTTTTCTCACAAAACTACCTTGAAGTTACCTTGAAATATTGAAAAATAGGGCACCTGGTGTAGGGGAAGGACCAATGTGATGGAAGTAATATGTGGATCATGTACATACGAGGAACCTGGAGACGTGGTTAAGAATGTCAAGAATGAGGGAGATGGAGAAGAAATCGAAGAGATAGATGAAGTCATGTCAGGATATTGCAAAGTAGAGATCGAGTCCAACATTAGTGGCACATCAAGAGGTATGCACAGTAACGCCTGAGACAAGGTGGAAGGGCAAAGCTAATAGTTGCATGATGAAAGGCGATTGATGGTAAGGGTGTCCGGAAAAATGGCTAGGATGATAAGAATGTTGCACTAAGGTACTCAGTCTTATCAAAGAATATATGATAAGAGTGGTACAGACGGTGATTTAACAGTGATTCATAAATGCAAACCCAGTGTGTAGCAGAATAGCTTAAAAAGACAAGGAACACAATTTAGTGTTGGGACATGTGGTTACGCAACATACATTATACCAAGCATAAATAGTGTAATGGCAAGCAATATCCGTAATTAAAAGTTACTATAATTAAACGCACAATACACAGCATAAATTAAAAAGAATGTGCTCAACAACCACCACACAAAGGAAATATACGCAAATGCAAATGCAAACAAAGAGATGTATCCTAGTTCGGATCCCTACCCGGCGATCCTACTCCAGTCCCACATTGCAATCGCACTCCATGGTTTCCACTAACCCTTCCCAGGTCCAAACAACTAATACCACGACTTGGTGCTTGGTTGCACTCTCCCACTACAAGAGTACAAATGCCAAAAGGAGTAACCCTCATAGGCACACTCTAACCGAGTACAATCCATAACCGTGATACTATCCCTAAACGGGATATGGAGTAACCCTCCAAGTGGAGTAACCCGCCACAATGTACTCTTAACCCGAGTACTAGGTTTCGTAATAAAAAGAAACGAAAAACAACAATCTTACCTATGCCTTGAATAAATATTACATGTGTGTGTGAAGGCATAAAGATTGAAATCACCAAGTGCTAGATGATGTAGAGCATTGATGCACTTGGAAGCTTCTCCTTAATGCTAGGGTTAAATCACCACTAGATCATGCATTGGATGATGAAGAAAAAGAGGGAAAATAATTCTATTCAATAAATAACCATTAAATTTGGCTCTCTCAAATGATTCCTATAAGTTATGCCAAAAACAGCCCCTCAAACTGGCTTAAATAACCCCTCAAAACAGCCCACAGACGGACAAGAATAAATGTTATAAACGGCTAGTCCAAAAACCCAAAGAATAGATTTTGGGGGTCGACCAGAAGTCTGGAGTTCATGGTCCAGGCGCCTGGTGCACTGTTCAGACGACTAGTCTGACGTTATTCAGTGTCTGACAGACTCTGTCCAGAACGACACACGATCACTAAAACAGTCATAACTCTTGCAACTTGACTCAGGTTGGGGAGATTCAAGATGCATTGGAAAGCTAACAAGTTTTACTAATTGATGGGATTGGAATGGATAAGAAATTCTAACCATAGAAAAAATGATAGCAGTTTAAATACAAACTGACTGCAGAAAGACAGTTTTCTGAAAACAGAGAGCACTGAAATTTTGGCTCTACTGACCAAGCGTCTGAAGTTCATCGACCAGACGTCTGGACCATTGTGCAGATGCCTGGTCATAGACCATCAGACAACTGCCCCATTGGCTATGTTCAGCAAATCTGAAAGCTGACACGCCATGCGTCTGGTGACCCTTCACCAGGAGCCTGTCCAACAATAAAATGCCTACACATGTGTGTTTAGAGCAATGGACCAAATGGGATGGGTTCAACATGATTTCTAATGAACCCTAAGATAGATATGATGCATATGTTAGTGTGCTGTTCATCTATTCAAAGCTACAAATATTCTAAGTAAGAAAGATAAAAATAAATGAAGAAATACAAGACGTATTATATTGAAGCTCAATATTCTTCATACAAGCAATGCTCCAAAGCCTTGAAACCATCTCCACCACCATCCCCTCACCTATTGTTTTGTCTCATCATCAAGATAATCGATTGTAATTCTGATACTAAAACAAAGGAGATGATTAGCACACAACATAATGTTGACCATCATCAAAACAACATTGGTCTTGAAACCAAGAACCAACATTCTCCCCTTTTGATGATGACAAAACTTTATGTAAAAATATAACATAAACATTGAAATACAATATGTGTACTAACAAACTCCCCCTATCAATATGCATATGTGCATAAAATAAACAAATAAAGCACAAGGCATATTGATGGGTGTGTTTATGTGAAAACAATACCAACAAGAGAATGTATAAAAGCATATGGTATATATTTTTACATAACCACAATTTCTCCCCCTTTGACATATCAAAAAGATGCGTAAGTGCCAAAATGATAAAAATCCATGGGTTTGAAATAAATTCTACACATATACAAAAATATGATGTGAATCACATAAACATGGCATATGAAAGGAAATTAACATGCTAGCAAGCAAACATTTTTTACTCTCCCAAAATCATATGAAACATGCAAACATGGAAGCTATAGAGAATTTCACACAAATAGTGGGTACATAAAGTAAGCATACATGCATGGTACCCAAGAAATGAACATGAGTGTGTGAGTGCTAGCAATGTGGAAACCAAACAAATATGGAGTTTGGTTTCCATATATAGTCGCATGAAAATATTACATTTTGAACATATGGATCTATATATGAGTTCATATCATCCCTAGATACATTCTTAGGAATCCACAAAGAAAGAGATTTGTGTTTCCTAAGGAGTAGTCGAGTAATTGGCATGAATATGAAGTGTGGGTGCACGCTTGTGAGGTAGAACATAAACATTGGGCCCCGTGTGTGAAACATGCAATTGAGCATTTAAAGCATTCACACAAGAAATATTTCTACCATGCATAGAAGGTTTTATCGTTATGTTATATCTGTATTTTCTCTCGTGTAATTTCTTCTGTATCCGTAGTTCGACGATTCTGTCCCCATACTCGTACCTGTATCCACTTCTACTTTTACATACATATTATTATCATTGTTACTTTAAACTACTAAAATAAATCCCTCATTGTTGTGAGTTGAGGGAGGCCTTTGGCCTCCCTCCCCTCATCACTCTCCATTACTCCCCACTAAGTTAGTGGGGAGGCCCTTGGACTCCCAACTTAACATGAGAGTTTTATAAATATAGTACCATGGCTATTTGCCATGGTTAATTCTCTTCTAACACGTTATCAGCACCGAAGCTCTCATTCTTTTGAGCCTTTTCTCCCGTATCCCCTCAAATTTAGCCCACTACGCGCTAAGGAATCTAATTGTTGCAGAGAACCGTTGCAGAGAACTGTTGCGACGATCTTTTAGGCGTATCGGGAGCTGGATTTCGATCTACGGATTTTTTCCTTATCACGATCGTCCCTAGATCATTGATCTAGAGGTAAATTCCTTGACTCGTAGATATGGATTATGCAAAATATTATACATTTTTGCTAAAAATCAAGTACATACACCTTGTTAATTGAGGTGAAGAAAAAAAATCTTAAGCCAACCCTTTGATTTTTGGATTTTTGGTGTACTTGATCTAGAGTTTATACGGTTCTACTATCAAAACATTAAAAAAAATTTGAAATGAACATGTAAAACTTTATAACCTGGTAGCTTGATACCATATTGAACACTGGTATAATCTATTCCGTTTAAAAAGGTGCATCGTCAAAACTGATAAGCAAAGGTATTACCAATATGTTATCAAACCTGATAACCTCATTAGCAATTTATATAGATTTTTTTGTAAACTGATACCACAAAACTTTATATAATTGCCCTGATGGGTTAATTGCTAAATTCTTCGGATAATGTACCATAAGGATTTTTGGTAACCTGATGCGTTAATAAACTCTATATAATTTCCGAATAATGTGCCTGTGTCTAAGGTCATAAGATAATTTTTAATCTACCCCTCGGCCATGCCATCCCCCCACCGGGGGAGGGGCCTTTGGAACCACCGCCCCCCCTGTCGCGGGGGCCTCCTCTGCATCGCCCCCCCCCAGTCGGGGGTGGCTCGTCCCTGCGCCGCCCCCACTGGGCAAAGGGGGGTTCTGTAATCCGCGCACCAAGACGGGGTCTTTTGTGTACTGCCGCGTGAGGATATGCAGAACGGGATCTGTAAAATTCTGGGTTTGAGAAAACTTTTCATATTCACTTAAAAATTTTGTTTAAGGGCTTATGTTCAACTAAACTTAATATATTGGATTGCCTGTTTATTGGGCCTAGCCCAGTTTATAACAATGATAATATGTTATATGGGCCTGCAGCCCCATTCTGATTAATTATCTTTTTGGTTTTCCAAATTGGGCCAGAAGCCTAGTTAATCCACTTGCAAATTTTATGTGTTAATTAGTTTTTTGCAACTGGGCCTGAAGCCCGAATATTTAAAATAATTTAATTTGGCTTATCTGGGCCAGAAGCCAAATTAATAAAATTGCTTATTAAAATGATTAATATTTTACTAATAGGGCCAGCAGCCCCAATCAATGTATTAATTTATTTTAATTTCTTATTATGGGCCTGTCGCCCAGTTTGTCATATTGTTAAAATTATATCACTCTTGCATTATTAATTATTTATGGAATACTAGGATTCTATTTTTCAAAATATAACTATCTTCAAGATCCTGAGACCGCTCTGCCGTTAGTCAACTAACCTAACGGTGTATGACGTTTCCACGTGGTCTACGAGATAATTATATTTTCTAGTTTCCTTTACCATATGTTTTGCTTGAGTTATATGCGTGGTTGTTTATTTTTATGCCTGTAGCATATTTAGACCTGCGTGGATGTTTAAATCAGTAAAAATGTGTTTTTCGGGATCGGCCATTGTATACCTATTTACTTTCCTTGCACTTTTATTTTCTTTTGAGAGAATTTGTAAGTGAGGAAATTTGTATTTAAAGCCCAAGCTCGGTGCAACATCATATGAAGACGAAGATATAGGGACCCACTTTGGGTTTCCGAAGTTGTATTTTTCTTTCCTTTTTATGGACTGTAAACGAACTTTGGACTGTTTATTTTTTGGGTATCTGGCCGATCCCCGCATTTTTACTTGTTTATTTCTTTATGCATGAATTTTGAATTTTAATTAATTCATGCTCACTTTAAATTGCGTAGATAAATGGCAAAATTGGCAAGCGTCGATTTCGAAGTACTTGACTCTGCAGGGACAAATTACCTGAGTTGGCGAGTGGACCTGAAGTTCAACCTACGTTCGGTGGCCCTCCTTGGGTCCATTTTGGCTCCTTCCTCGGCCCCAGCAGCGGCCGAAGCTTCTGCTACAACTAGCAGCAGCCCTACAACCACTATATCCGATGTAGATAAGGCGAAAGCCATAATCTACATTAGGAAACATATCGCTCGGACCTTAAAGGCCGAATACTTAATGGTTGAGGATCCAAAGGACCTGTGGACAGCGCTGGAAGCTCGGTATAAACATCAAATTGATGTTATATTACCGCGTGCCAGTTATGAGTAAGAAAACCTCAGACTTCAGGACTATAAGTCTGTCGCTGAGTACAATTCTGCACTTCATAACATCACCTCACACCTGAAGTTGTGCGGTGAAGAAGTGACAGAACAGCGCATGTTGGAAAAGACATTTACCTCGTTTCACGAGAAAGATGCAATCCTCATGCAGCAGTATCGTGAACGCAATTTCACGAAATTTTCCGATCTGATCTCATGCCTACTTAGGGCAGAGCAGAATCTAGACTTACTGTTTGCAACTCATAACTTACGTCCAGCTGGCACTGCCCCTATCCCTGAAGCCCACCACGTTTCTCCCCAGAAGTGGAAAAACAAGAGGAAGGCTAAAAACACTAAAGGGAAAGCTATAATGAAGCAACCAAGAGGTGCAGCTCCCCAGACAAACAAAAACAATAAGGGAAAAAGAAATTTCATATGGAAGTAAAAGAACACTGACCAAGTGTCACTTCCTAAGAAGAACTGGGAGGATAAATGCCATAGATGCGGCATGACTGGCCATTGGTCCAGAATCTGCCGCACTCCTCGCCACCTCCAGGAACTATATCAGGCGAGCCAGAAGTCTCTGCCTGAAGCAAACTTGGCGGCTATTCAGCCACCAACGATGTTCACTGCAATAGACTTCGAGAACGACGACCTGCTCGATTAAGCTTCATCTTTTATCTATGCATTTAAAATTCAATGTTACTTCATCTTTAATTTGCTTAAGTTCGTCTTTTTCATTGACTTAAATAAAATTTAGTTTTAATTATAGATGAAGTATGGAATATTGTGGACAGTGCCTCGTTGCACTGGTGTAGCATTGATATTGCTCCCACATACAACGAGACTATAAGATGCAAATTCTCCTTATAAACATATAGGAAATCTCCACTTTTCAAGGATATTTCTTTTATAGAAAATAACTTGAAAATTGTGGATAATATTTATTGAATATCAATATGTAACTCGTCAAGAAAATGTCCAGAAGACCATCTACTTACGATTTCATTGGACCCCTGTCGGGCCCCTATAATTACAGATATTCATCCTATAGAAAGCCAACTTGACTAAGCACCAGAAGTGCCTTTCATTGCCATAGTTTTTAACTCTGGCAAAAATGGACTTGGTCATCCTGGATCAGCGATGATGGACGCATCATCAAATGAATCCATTGGAGAACATGAAGATTCTTCAAAAGGTTGAGTTTCCTTGTCCCCCTTTGTCATAAGGGAAAACTTAGAGAGAGACCTTCCCTCCTGAAAGTGGGTTTAGAGTCTCCTGGCTTCATTGAGAGAATACATGGTGACCTTTTGCGGGCCTATTCACCCCGCAAATGGACCATTTTCGGTACTTCATTACTGTACTGATATATGCATCTACTAGATGGTTTTCTGTGTACCTTCATATTCACTCGCAACATAGCTTTCTCAAAGCTAATAATAAGGGTGAATTCACCATTCATATCATTCATGACTGCTGCCAAGCAACTGGCATTGAAATTGAACATCCTGTAGCATGTTCATACTCAAAATGGGTTATCAGGGTCTCTGGTAAAGAGACTCCAATGGATTTCACGTCCATTGTTAGATTCCAGTTGCCTGTTGATATTTAGGGACCAACAAGCTGCACTCCGCATCGCTTATCACGATACGGCCCGCTTGTGGCCATATCTTATTGCTGATGCCGCTTTCTTATGGTTTACCACCAAGTCTTGATAAATGTGAATTTGATGAGTAAAGTCTCATTGTAATAGGCACGCAGTCTAAAGAAGCCTGAAGCTTCTGAGACCATATCAGGGGACACATAAGTCCTCATCTCGTTATGATCCGCATACTTTTTCTGTGTGACGTTGAGATCCAGAAGATCCTTCACATTCAGACTAAAGTACATCAATTGACGGATAAAATTGCGGACAACCAGAAGATTGTTCGTTCACACGTCCCTGCTGCCAACACGCCAGCTAGGATTGACATTCCCAAAGATGGATGCAATCCACCGGCAGCAGAATTGGCTGTACCTTATTTGAAAAGAGGACGCCGGCCAGGTTCAAAATAAAAATTTCCTCATAATATGAAGATTCCTGGATATATAAAAATGATCCAACCACAGGATACTGAGCTCAGACCAGCAACCTCTCCTCTCCTAATTTCCCCTGCAGAGGAAGCAACAGGAGAAACATCATTATATTACGTACGTACTGGAGAGGTACTGGACATATATAGCACAGTCGTCGACGACGGTTTTGCTTTCGCTATTGCCGTTCACGTCGCTGAATACGACGATGACATCTACCCACTTTTCTATAGCGTAAACGCATAGAATGGCCAAATTGGGATGAGGCAATAAGAGTAGAGCTGGACTCACTCTTGAAAAGCAAAGTCTTTGGACCAGTAGTCCATACACCTGAATGTGTAAAAACCTGTGGAATATAATTCGAATTTCATAAAGAAATTGAAATGAAGGAAATGTGATCATTTTCCTACTAAGCCTACACTTCTCTGCAAAAGCCAATACATGCAGCTCATGGACGTTGTGACTGCATATATATACGGCAATATAGATATAGAGATCTATATAAAACTTCCAGAAGGGTATACTCTACCTCCAGAGATGAAAGAGAAACGTAGAAACGTCTTCTCCATAAAGGCTACAAAGATCATTAGTTGATCTTAAGTAATATTCTGCCCTTGTATCTTTTTCGAAAGATCGTTGACAGGATTCGTTATATTTGCCTTACATATGGTCGACTTAAAGCTAATAGGATCTCCAGCAGAGACCATTGAGTTTTCAGATAGCTTTAAAGCATACCTTGGAAATGAAAAACCTAGGTATAACGATCATCCTGATGATGACATTAATCATCCTGAAGATGACAATAATCATCCTGAAGATGAACTATCATCCTGAAGATGACATTAATCATCCTGAAGATGAACCATCATCCTGAAGATGACATTAATCATCCTGAAGATGAACTATCATCCTGGAGATGAACCATCATCCTGAAGATGACATTAATCATCCTGTAGATGAACTATCATCCTGGAGATGAACCATCATCCTGGAAATGAACCATCATCCTGGAGATGACATTAATCATCCTGAAGATGAACTATCATCCTGGAGATGAACCATCATCCTGAAGATGACATTAATCATCGTGAAGATGAACTATTATTAATCATGCCGAAGATGTCTCGGCTTACATATTAAACACCTTCGTGGTGGAACCCTTTCATATTCTTCATACACCTGGAGTTTACGAAGAATGATGTCATTTTGCAACCTATTAAAAATGGATGCTTATTTATGACACCTTCCAGTAGCTGGAAAAGGGGGAGGACATCCTAGATCCCGAAGAGCCTAGCTCTAGTGTATTATCTGGCCAACTGCACGTATCTTTGATAGAACGTCTCCAGTAAAGTTGTTAACCAGATACAGTGTTGTCCTGGAGAGCAACACTAGACCAAGGATAGGCTGCTTCTGCGCAACTTCCAAGGGTCAAAGAATATATATTGCATATGCAGGTTTAAAGATCATCGCGATGACTGAAACACAATAGGCCGGCCACCTCCTAAATATATACACATCATCATCCAATGTCTACATCTTCTGAGAAGCTCATCATCATCCACGAAGCAAGTATTGAAAACGCCCAGCCAGGTCTAGCAGTACCTTGCAGACACACTGAAGACTGATTCAAAGAATACTTTAGTGGAGTCATCTACCAACTTCGAAGAGCATTACACTCCAGAGCGACTCTGCCTTCCAATAGCCGCAAGATGAGTGAAACTTGTACAGATGAGTGATAATTGTATTTTCTTTCAGAACATGATGGATGTATAGACGAATAGGAGATGATTGTATAGATACATAGGAGATCTGCAAGCCTGAAGCTTGTACAGATCAGGGGGAGTCCCTCGATAGTTGTACTCTTTTCCCTTAAGCTGCTGGTTTTTCCCACTGGGTTTTCCACAGCTAAGGTTTTAACGAGGCAACCACAGTGGCTCTGGATCCAGAAGTATCCACCCCATTGGCATACTGAATCTTGAAGTATTCATATGCTTAACCCAAGGTAATGGAGAGATGAAGGGGAGTGTTGTGAGTTGAGGGAGGCCTTTGGCCTCCCTCCCCTCATCACTCTCCATTACTCCCCACTAAGTTAGTGGGGAGGCCCTTGGACTCCCAACTTAACATGAGAGTTTTATAAATATAGTACCATGGCTATTTGCCATGGTTAATTCTCTTCTAACACTCATATAATTATTTTGAAAATATCTTCTTATAATTAATTTAAATTTTCAAATTCAAAAATTCGAATTTCAAATCTTTTTAAACTTTTAAAAATTCAAATGAAACTTACCATTTTTTAAACCCATTTAACCTAATTGATTAGCCCTAAATTCACTTGATTAAACCCATTTAATACTAACCCTATTAATAATATTTCTAACCTTTCTAATTTAAACCCTTCCTAATTTAAACCCAGCATTTTCCTACCCCTAGGCCGTACCCTACCCATGTGGCCGAAACCACACTCACGCACACAACTAGGGACATGAGTGAGAGGCTAAACAAATAGATAACAAAAAAATACTTAATTAAACCTACTCTAGGCTAGTTCACGTACTGCCCAAACTCCCACACACAACAACTAATAAAAATAAACCCTAAGCTATTATAAAACCCTAGTTTGTTTCTCCCCTACACTTCAGCCCGTACCCTCTCCCCTTTCTCCTCTCTCTACCCACATGACAACCCCCACCCTACTTTCCTTTATAAACAACCCCTAGAGGACACAAGACAGCTAGCCCTACCCTTTTTTCTCCACACAGCAAACAGAAATGCCACCGCCTTCTTCTCCCTCTTCCCATCTACATGCAACGCGCAAGCCCCAGACACCCGCCGTTGCCCCTACCATCTCCCCCACGCATCGACCCCCACGCCATGCTTCAGACCCGCCCCTTTCATCCCCCACGCACGTAGCCCAGGCCGCAAACTCCCGCAACCCAGATCTCCACACCTCCACGCACCCAACTCGCGATCGCCCTCCTCCTCCACCCGCGAGAGCGACACGTGACCTCCTCCCTCGCGTGCCATCTCCTTCGTGCGTTCAACCCGCAACCCCTCCTGCCCTCCACCGCCATGCAGATCCCCTCAACCGTCGACGAAACCCACGACATCACCGCTTGCGACCACCCTCGGCTCTGACTAATCTCCGGTGATCTTCAACCCAGCGCCCAGGCCTATCTCCCTACCTCCGACTGCAGACACGCTCACGCCATCTCCGACTTTCGACAGCCCATAACCTCACTCTGGCGGCCCTCTTTCAGTCACCGCACGCAACCCAGCCTCATCCTCTGCCCTTCCGACCAGCGAACAGCCCGCCTGCACGATCTTCCCCTCTCACCGGTACCTATCGCCGACAGTAGCTCGCCGCGCTGCCACCACCACCCTACCGTCACTCGATGTTGTCGCCGACCGGACCCCCGCTGCAGCACCCATCCTCGCGGCTCTCATATGCAGGGACGACACAACGAAATCATGTGAGTTGAAATAATGCATGCTTCAGTAACGATTTTATAGCATATTAAGTTAGTATATAGGTAGGGTTAGTAATATAGTACTGTTGGTATAATTCATATATATATATATATATATATATATATATAGTTCAGTTTCAAGTACCAATATAATAAATGTTAGTATATAATCTACTAATCAGTAAGTTAGTATATATAATACTGTAAGTATTATAACTTAGTAATGATGTACGATCTAAACTTTTAACCTTATCTAAACGACGCAGATACGCCGCGTCTTTTCGTACGGTCGCTTGGACACCAAATTCATCGAAAACAGTCTGAACCGATTATGTGTTTTACCAAACCAGCAAACCATTATCACTGTAGCGTAGTACCCGTCGAGACGATTCCGACGACACCAAGAACGACGAAATCAGGCAAGTGTGTAATTAGATATGAATTTTTGAAGTTTGTTGTTTAATACGTCACTTTTACTCTATGCTGCATAACTTGAAATTTATACGTGAAATGACGCATGAAAACGATACCATAGCATTCAGGACTAAAAATGTGACCCAACGGCATATCATTCGGCATACTTTAATTTTAAACAACAACGAAGAAAATTGGTTTCCGTAGCATGTTCAGTAAAACTTATGTTCAACGTTATTTTTAAAATTGTTGTAAATGTTGTTCAACCCACTCCTGCTTATTGAAAATGTTACAATAACAAAGTAATATTGATAATGTTAAATTTCTGCATGTCTTGAAATGTTCAACAAATTGTGACATCGTGAAATCGTGCGCCTCGAAGGCGGATTCGTGACTTTCGTGATGTCGTGTGAGTCGACTAGGCTGGCTCGTGTTCCAGCACAAAATTGGGGTGGGGTAAGGGTTGAGCGGCCACTAAGCATATTGAAGGGTCCTCTCTTCAAGAGCACCACCCGCATGCGGTGGGGTAGCGTCAATCACGGTAAACCCCGTGAGAAGAACGATTCACTCATCACGACCTAAAGGCGAGAACCCTGTGATAGATGTGAAACATTGACTTGAAACTTGCAACGCTAACATGATCTCATAAAAATTGACATGCTAAGAACTCAAAGAAAACTTTACTTTACTTCTTGTAATTGCTTAGAACTGAATGATAGGAATGTCTCGTTTCATTTCATTATAATTAGCACGTTTTAATTTATTGCAGTCGCCTCTTTTAAATATTTAATGCCTCTTAAATTCGTATCATTTGTATATCTTGCCTTGGGTTTCTAACCTCTTCTTGTAGATCCTTGCTGACATGCATTCATGTTTTTGGATGTATGTCAGATCCCGAGTTTGAGTGCTAGGAAGATCCTCTCGAGACGCCTGACTTAGAGAGCCAGAGTTCGCTGTAGATGCCGAGTCTCTCCTTGCGGATGACTAGGAACCTTCACCGTCGTTGTCTTCCTTTAGTTTACTTTCAGTTGTTGTTGTTGCTGTTTAGTGTTTGTTTCTTTTGTTGCTACTTTAGCCCTGATGTGGCTTGTCGTTTAATTTCGTGTATGGAATTAATATTTCTGGATGTGGCTTTTATCTTTTTGAATGTATTTTTATTGATCTGAAAAGCACGCAAGGACCTGCCCTGTGTTTTTATCACAGACGCTCATTGAACTCGAGCTTCACCGCTTCAGTTCTCGCGAACCGCGTAACGTTCTCGCTTCCGGTGTCTTTTGGGAAGTAGGGCGTTACAGGTTTTAGTGGTGGCCCATGCAGGTCTTGCATTTGCAAAATTCAGAACAGTAGAAATAATATCACTAGCCAAAATATCCAGAATTAGTTCGTACGCAAATTACTCGAATACCTTATCTCAGCATGATAGGAAACCTAATTCCATGATAATATGAAGAGTTAGTTAAACGCTCGTGCTCGTTATTTAGACACCCTTGCCACGAATTAGTATTATCATCTTGGGAGTCACCCTATCGATTGATCGTCCAGCTTTGACCATATTAGATCCTTGAGTTTCGCTAGTCGTTCGCTTAGATTTATCAAATCTAGGGCCCAACTGAACGTAGCGATCGTCGCATCCGTGCAAGTCGAACCTGAGACGCCTGCAATGAGGAGACTTTGAAGCGGAAGATATTCCAGATCTATAGATAAGATCTCGATCTCGATCCTTAACGAACCCTTACCTCGGCTTTCCTATCGCAGTCTAGTTCGTTGAAGAACCTTAGTGCTAAACCTTAGCCGACCGAATGATTATTTCCCCATGATTTTACTACTTCCTAATCATTATACTTCCATGTTAATGATCGTAGAAAGCCATTGTAGCGTATTCACAGAGTTACTTCTTAGTCATCCTTACGTTTTGATCGTCGAACCTATTCCTTGTCCTCGATTCACATAAACTCTTCAGGTCCGCCATCTTTAGCCTTAAACATTCCCATTGCAAATCCAGGGTCTTTTAAAAAGTGTGTTCGATATTTCTTTTATTGAATTCTTCGCTAAGTTTAAAATCCTTTCGAAAACTTTTCTTAGATTTTCTACACTTCAGTCGACTTAAACCCAAACTTGATTATGAAACTCTTCTGACGCAATCTTTAGTTACTATCTTATAGCGATTTTCTAACATACATCTTCCGCACTTCTATTTCACATAACCTCGTATAGCTACTCTATTTTCCTCATGTAATGAACTTTTAAAAAAAAAACTTTATTTCTTTTTCGCTGGCTCAAAATATCATCTCCTTTTCTTACTAACATATTTCAAAACAGTCATTCATACATACTTTTGAAATACCTTCCTAAGTTAATTAGAACTTCAAAATCTTGTGTGTCAATCTTATAATCATTGTCTTCATATTTTTTTAATAAAAAAATGGGGGCTCTTTTTACAAACCTACTTCCATTTACGAAACAAGCACTACATCTCTATGCCCATATCGCTCTTCACTATTATTTGACTAATCATATTTTACGTTTTAACTTCTACCATATGCTCGCTATTTTACGTAAGTTATAACGATGTTATTATTTTTACACATATCTTTATCTTCTTAACTATTTAATTATTCATAAATATTTTATGTCACCCAACCAAACTAACCTCTTATCCATTCCACCCCCGGAACCGTCCATCACAGCATTAATTCGTTGCATCATTCAACTCTGAATCCTACACTGTTGCTTAGTTATCACAATAGTGCTTATCATTACTTATGTCAGCTTCAATATAAGTATAGTGGGACTATTAGCATTGATTGTGGTGTTGTGGTGGTGCATGTATATAGATAGTGGGTGTGGAACAGTGTGTGCGAATCTCTATTTACTACCTATGTATGAGTGTGCTTACCCTTACTATATTAGTATGGTGTGATTATCTATTGTGTCGTATGTGCATGTACGGTAATTTGTGATATCTATGTATATAGTCGAGTATAGAGTAGTAAGTGTTATATTTATACTTAGGCAAGTGATTAGCTATATCACTATAGGAATATCTGTGTGTATTAGATTTAGTATTGGCTAGTCACTAGGAGTATATGTACCTTAGTCGTACTTGTTAATAGTTGTAATTATATGCTAGTACAGTGATGTGCATGTTAGGTGTAATGACAATAGGTGTATGTATAGTTGTATGTGCAGTTTTATTATGTGATTTATATGTTAGTATGTATGGCGTGTGCTCGTGCGTATATATGTATGTAGTTAGTTATGGGTATGTATGTATGTGTGTGTGTGTTGGAAAGTTAGTTGATTCTTTATTGAAGGACGAGTAAAATTTACAGCTCTATAGTACATAGGCATGAGATTCCAATATAAAAAGGAGAGGGCACAAGCGCCGTCACTCTTTAATATTGGTTCCCCACCCTACATCAATCTATACAATGAATGATTGGACTCACAAAAGTAAAGACACAAGTGAGATGTTAGCCCATATCTCTGAACTCCCAATTTGCGAATGCTTCAGCCTCCTCTGCAGTAGCTGGATCGTGGTCTCTCATAGCTACTGTGATATCAGCAGCAATCTCCTCGAATAGGTCAGTTTTCATTCTACTTTTATCTTCAAAGATTATTCTATTCCGCTCCCGCCAAATATGCCATACCAAAGCTGAGAGAGTTGTTTTTGCTAACATGCTCAAAGTCTTCTTTCCCCCAAAATTCAATAGGTAGTAATCTCCCACCTCAGCAAGGGATGGTTCAATCTGATTTTTGACATTCAACTTCAGCAAGGCCCTGTTTAGTATATATCTTGAGTAGCTACAATTAAAGAATAGATGGCTTATATTATATATATTATACGTGTAGTGATGTATGTGTGTGTGCATGTGTGCATGTGTGT
This sequence comes from Scilla litardierei, assembly GCA_030789695.1. Lineage (NCBI taxonomy): Eukaryota > Viridiplantae > Streptophyta > Magnoliopsida > Asparagales > Asparagaceae > Scilla > Scilla litardierei. The sequence continues at coordinate 241,925,820 of CM061142.1, read as the reverse complement.
GTGTGTATATATTGTATGAATAAGTGTGTTTCATGTATAGTAGGATTATAATATTGTATCACCCCTATAAGATGATGTATGAGCATGTGTATATCAGGAAGTATGCATAGTCGTATGTTTGTGACTACGTATATATGGATGTATGTAATAATATACTAGCCCTATGTGAATTACCATTGTTGTGCATACCGGTATGTGTATATATATGTCTTATATAAATACGAGATAGGAGTGTAGTAGTATAAGTATGTATATGTATGTAAAATGAACATAAGTATATGTATTTGAAAATGTGTGATGTATGAGTAGGTATAAGCATATGAATGTATATTGTTTCATTATAATGTATGTATGACTGGGATAGGATGACCTTTAGTGTCTAAGTCTGCGCACCTTTATGTCGGCCTATTTAAGGAAGTCTGAGGACGGACTTGATCTTAAGGTGGATAGATTACGATGACCCTAGTGCTATGAGTGAGGCTTGTATAAATCCGTGTATGGTGTAAGGTATTGCGTGCATGTATATACGTGTAGTGATGTGTATTATAATGTGTACATGGTATTATGCGGTATGTAAAAGTGATTGTACGATTGAAGTGTTAATTGACTAAGAATGATTGTATTTATGTGTTAGTGGTATGTCTAAGTGACATGTAGTACTATATCATTATAGATTGTGAGTGTATAAGATATATGGTAATACATTGTGTATTAGTAATAATGTGAGTGTGCAAGGTGATGGCACACTTACAGCTAGTAAATCGATGCGGTTGTGTAGTAAAGTGTTACTATTCGCCGAGTAGGATATTGGTTGGATTGTATTTGTAGGATGGTATTATTAAACATGTCATGTTAATACGTATTTAGTAATGTGTGTATATGTACGGTTACTACTATTAGCATGGACGTTGATTAGTGTTATCAGTGGTAATATTATTGGCGTTTATATTAGTATTAGAAATACTATTTGGATATGGCATGATGGTTACTTATGGTGTGTATACATTAGAAGAGGAGATGCGAGCGTTACCTTTACGTTTTCCCGGTGCCTTAGCCGATAAAATTCCGAGGACGGAATCGTTTTTAAGGTGGGTAGGATGTAACGACCGGTTTTATCATTACGTTATATCTGTATTTTCTCTCGTGTAATTTCTTCCGTATCCGTAGTTCGACAATTCTGTTCCCGTACCCGTACATGTATCCACTTCTACTTTTACATACCTATTATTATCATTGTTATTTTAAACTACTAAAATAAATCCCTCATATAATTATTTTGAAAATATCTTCTTATAATTAATTTAAATTTTCAAATTCAAAAATTCGAATTTCAAATCTTTTTAAACTTTTAAAAATTCAAATGAAACTTACCATTTTTTAAACCCATTTAACCTAATTGATTAGCCCTAAATTCCCTTGATTAAACCCATTTAATACTAACCCTAGTAATAATATTTCTAACCTTCCTAATATAAACCCTTCCTAATTTAAACCTAGCATTTTCCTACCCCTAGGCCATACCCTACCCATGTGGCCGAAACCACACTCACGCACACAGCTAGGGACATGAGTGAGAGGCTAAACAAATAGATAACAAAAAATATACTTAAATAAACCTACTCTAGGCTAGCTCACGTACTGCCCAAACTCCCACACACAACGACTAATAAAAATAAACCCTAGGCTATTATATAAACCCTAGTTTGTTTCTCCCCTACACTTCAACCCGTACCCTCTCCCCTTTCTCCTCTCTCTACCCATGTGACAACCCCCACCCTACTTTCCTTTATAAACAAACCCTAGAGGACACAAGACAGCTAGCCCTACCCATTTTCTTCTCCACGCAGCAAACAGAAACGCCGCCGCCTTCTTCTCCCTCTTCCCATCTACACGCAACACGCAAGCCCCAAACACCCGTCGTCGCCCCTACCATCTCCCCCACGTGCCGACCCCCTCGCCATGCTTCAGACCCGCCCCTTTCATCCCCCACGCATGCAGCCCAGGCCGCAAACTCGCGCAACCCAGATCTCCATGCCTCCACGCACCGAACTCGCGATCGCCCTCCTCCTCCACCTGCGAGAGTGACACGCGACATCCTCCCTCGTGCGGCCATCTCCTCCCGCGTTCAACCCGCAACACCTCCTGCCCTCCACAGCCATGCAGATCCCCTTAACCGCCGACGAAACCCACGACATCACTGCTTGCGACCACCCTCAGCTTCGACCAATCTCCGGTGATCTTAAACCCAGCACCCAGGCCTATCTCCCTACCTCTGACTGCAGCCACGCCCACCCCCTCTCCGACTTTCGACAGCCCGCAACCTCACTCTGACGGCCCTCTTTCAGTCGCCACGTGCAACCCATCCTCCTCCTCTGCCATTCCGACCAGTGAACAGCCCGCCCGCGCGATCTTCCCCTCTCACCGGTGCCCGTCGCCGACAGTAGCTCGCCGCGCTGCCACCACTACCCTACCGTCACTCGACATTGTCGCCGACCGGACCCCGCTGCAGCACCCATCCTCGCGGCTCTCACATGCAGGGACGACACAACGAAATCACGTGAGTTGAAATAATGCATGCTTTAGTAACGATTTTATAGCATATTAAGTTAGTTTATAGGTAGGGTTAGTATTATAGTACTGTTGGTATAATTTCCTATATATATTTATATAGTTAAGTTTCAAGTACCAGTATAATAAATGTTAGTATATAATCTACTAATCAGTAAGTTAGTATATATAATACGGTTAGTATTATAACTCAGTAATGATGTATGATCTAAACTTTTAACCTTATCTAAACGACGCAGATACGCCGCGTCTTTTCATACGGTCGATTGGACACCAAATTCATCGAAAACAGTCTGAACCGATTTTGTGTTTTATCAAACCAGCGAACCATTATCACTGTAGCGTAGTACCCGTCGAGACGATTCCGACGACACCAAGAACGACGAAATCATGCAAGTGTGTAATTAGATATGAATTTTTGAAGTTTGTTGTTTAATACGTCACTTTTACTCTATGCTGAATAACTTGAAATTTATACATGAAATGACGCTTGAAAACGATACCATGACATTCAGGACTAAAAATATGACCCAACGGCATATCATTCGACTTACTTTAATTTTAAACAACAACGAAGAAAATTGGTTTCCGTAGCATGTTCAATAAAACTTATGTTCAACGTTATTTTTAAAATTGTTGTAAATGTTGTTCAACCCACTCCTGCTTATTGAAAATGTTACAATAACAAAGTAATATTGATAACGTTAAATTTCTGCATGTCTTGAAATGTTCAACAAATTGTGACATCGTGAAATCGTGCGCCTCGAAGGCGGATTCGTGACTTTCGTGATGTCGTGTGAGTCGACTAGGCTGGCTCGTGTTCCAACACAAAATTGGGGTGGGGTTAGGGTTGAGCGGCCACTAGGCGTATGGAAGGGTCCTTTCTTCAAGAGCACCACCCGTATGCGGTGGGGTAGCGTCAATCACGATAAACCCCCGTGAGAAGAACGATCCACTCATCATGACCTAAAGGTAAGAACCCTATGATAGATGTGAAACATTGACTTGAAACTTGCAACGCTAACTTGGTCTCATAAAAATTGACATGCTAAGAACTCAAAGAAACCTTTACTTTACTTCTTGGAATTGCTTAGAACTGCATGATAGGAATGTCTCGTTTCATTTCATTATAATTAGCACGTTTTAATTTATTGCAGTCGCCTCTTTTAAATATTTAATGCCTCTTAAATTCGTATCATTTGTATATCTTGCCTTGGGTTTCTAACCTCTTCTTGTAGATCCTTGTTGACATACATTCATGTTTTTGGATGTATGTCAGATCCCGAGTTTGAGTGATAGGAAGATCCTCTCGAGACGCCTGACTTAAAGAGCCAGAGTTCGCCGTAGACGTCGAGTCTCTCCTTGCGGAGGACTAGGAACCTTCACCTTTGTCATCTTCCTTTAGTTTACTTTCAGTTGTTGTTGTTGCTGTTTAGTGTACGTTTCATTTGTTGCTACTTTAGCCCTGCTGTGGCTTGTCGTTTAATTTCGTGTATGGACTTAATATTTCTGGATGTGGCTTTTATCTTTTTGAATGTATTTTTATCGTTCTGAAAAGCACGCAAGGACATGCCCTGTGTTTTTATCACAGACGCTCATTGAACTCGAGCTTCACTGCTCCAGTTTATGTGGGCCGCGTAACGTTCTCGCTTCCGGTGTCTTTTGGAAAGCAGGGTGTTACACATGCTAAGAACGAGCGGGTCCAATTGTAGCATGCAAGCAATGTAAATTACTTATATGGGTAGAAGCAACATGCATATAATTCTGAGTAGGCTTATCAATAGCCGTATAACCGGAATATAAATATGCATGGTTCCTCTTTGGCTTTATAACCTTCTTTGATTTCTTGCTAATAGAGGGTTTGGATGTGACAAATCCCTTAGAAGACTCCCCCCACAAATTTGTTTTGGGTTCTTCTAGCGAAAGAGATTGGTTTGGTCACTCTTAAAGTTGAGAATCTCACAACCTTGTCCTTACTCAAAAGTTGAGTAGACAAAAGCTCACACTTCTTCAAAACTGAAGCAACGTCCTTATCCCTTTTGGATAGACGTAAGCTGAGATTTGAGAATAGATGTCTCATTTCCCAAAGCGTCAATTTGAGAATCCTTCTTAAGATTGACGGGGTCACTATCCGAGTGCACATTCTCCAATTGGAGTTTGAGAGAAGCATTCTCATCTCTCAAAGCACTTAACTGAGAAAGAAGACCATCTTTCTCGATATGCAAAGATTGAAGTTCAACTTGATGCATGGCATACACACTCTCTTTCACAGATTTGTGAAAATCAGGATCATACTCAATTCGAGCTTTAAGAGAGTTATTCTCCTTACTCAACATGCACACACGTGAATCAAGAGCAATCTTTTCTTGATTCACTGCAATGGTTTGTGTATCATCACGAGGTTTGGATGATAATGAAGTGTATGTGCGTGCATCTATCTCAAGCTTGTTTTTATTCGCTTTGAGAGAGCTATATTCAACTAACAACGCCTTATAACTATCATTTAAATTATTGCGTTGAAAAATGAGAGATTTACGAGATACCACATTACCATCGATGCTCTTATCATCGCTAGACTTGATCTCATATTCTCCAAAATTACCATCGAGAAACTCCCACATCAAATGTGTCATCTCGTAATTCTTCATCATCTTTCTCACTTTTGTAGAGACGCAATTAAGGAAAACATTCCGAAATTGAGCATCTGAAGTAATATCATTTGACGCAATTTGCTTATCAAGCCACTGATGCATGGTCTTCCTCCATTTTGAGTAGACTTTGCCTTTGAAGACGGGAGGAAGAGAGGATTATTGTTGAGATAACGAAGACATGCTTGCAAAAGCTACCAAACCAAGGCTCTGATGCCACTTGTTGGGACCTGTGGCTACATAACATACACTATACCAAGTGTAAATAGTGTAATGGAAAGCAATATGCGTAATTAAAAGGTACTAAAATTAAATGCACAATACATCAGTTTGAATACAGACTGACTGCAAAAAGACAGTTTTTTGAAAATAGAGAGCACTGAAATTTTAGCTTTACTGACCAGACGTCTGGAGTTCATAGACCAGACGTCTGGACTACTGTTCAGACGCCTGGTCATAAACCATCAGGCGACTGTCCCCTTGGTTGTGTTCAGCAAATTTGAAAGTTGACACGCCAGGCATCTGGTGACCCTTCATCAGGCGCCTATCTAACTCTAAAATGCATACCCATGTGTGTTTAGAGCAATGGACCAAACGTGATGGATTCAACATGATTTCTAATGAACCCTAAGATGGATATGATGCATATGTAAGTGTGTTGTGCATCTATTCAAGGCTACAAATATTCTAAGTAAGAAAGAGCAAAATACATGAAGAAATACAAGATGTAGTACATTGAAGCTCAATATTCTTCATGCAAGCAATGCTCCAAAGCCTTGAAACCATCTCCACCATCATCCCATCACCTTTGTTTTGTCTCCTCATCAAGATAGTCAATTGTAAATCTGAGACTAAAAGAAATGGGATGATTAACACACAACATAATGTTGATCATCATCAAAACAACATTGGTCTTAATACCAAGAACCAACATTTAGGTCAAGTTTGAAGGAGTTATATAGGTCAGTAAGTATGAAATAGAGACAACTGAAATTCTTTATTTTGGGATAATTTGAACGGTGCCCAAATAAGGCCCAAAAGGGATAACTATTGTGGAAAAGTGGAGTAAATATATGATTAAAAGACTAGGCAGCTTTCTCGGAAGGCATGTGGCTAATAAGGGTGAGGAAGAAAGGCATTAGTGAGTAAAATAAGGCCAATTTCAACAAGGTGATGACACCAAGGTTCTGACGCTATACTTTGTTATAGAGTGCGAGGAGGAATGATAAAATGTCTCATCGCATTAGTTGAGAGAAATTTTTTGAGAATAAGAAATCACCCTTATTATCAGAATAAAGGCTTTTGATTGTTGTTATTGCTAAATTTCTACACAATTAAAAAATACAATGCACATTAGATTTTTGAGCTATGGAATAGAACCAGATATATTTGATGAAGTGATCAACTAGAATTATATAGTACTATGAGCCATACTTGCCAATGGCTGGAGAAAGCCCACAAACATCAGTATATATTAATTCTAGTGGAGTGAAACTAGTAAAACTAGTTGAACAAAAAAGATGCTGATGCACTTTGTTAATGGAACAATGAGTACATAGAGAATGACTAGGTGTTTTATGTGTGACTAGTAAATGTCAAAACCGAATCACATTAGTAATAATGTGATGAGAAAGAGTGACATAGACTATCATGCCAACCACCAATGGTGGTGTACTTATGGATATTTGCTTGTAGTTACTGTGGATGTGATGCTATGGATTCCATAATGAATAAACCCATGTTGACATTCTCTGTATAGAAGTATCATACATGTACAATGATCCTTCATAAAAATAATGAGATTGAAAGTCTATGAGCACATTATTTTATTTAGTAAAATGACAGACAGAAATCAAATTCTTTTTAGTAAATGGAACATAAATGGTTTGATGTGAAACATGTGAAGTGAAGATATGAAAGAACCAATGTGTGAGACCGGTAAACCTGAAACAACCCTGAGAATTGTTGGGGGATATGCCATTAGATCATTTGTATTTGATGCAAATGATAATTTAAGCCTAGATAGGGACTAATTTGCATATGATGCAAAAGAGGTTAAATGTGTCTTAAATTGTTTAAGACCATATTTTATATAATAAATGCATGGAAAAGATTATCTAGATGACGGGATCGTCCCGCTCTAAACGCATGTTCAAACCGCGTCAAAAACGGAGTCCAAATGCACAAGTTATAGCCAAAACAAGTCAGCCCAAACTGTTGGGCTGAACCCAGCGAAAATGGAGGCCCACCAAGCCTGAATTTTCTGGTTAGGGTTTTTGAAACCCAGTATTTTTTTGACGACTGGATTTTCCATCTTTGAATTGTTTTGTATAACTTTGGACGATCAATTGGAGGGTCAAACGGACTCCGATTGACTCGCCGTTTTTTCCTATGCATTCACCGTTGAACGCCCTTCGTATTGATAGGTCGTATCAATCATGAAGCTCAACGGTGAGGGAGTTAAAATTCATGAAAGTTTACCTTTGTGAAAGGCAAACTAAATTGAATTGATTAACTCAAAATTTAGTCCCACATCAGATTTTGAGTAAATGGGAGCAATCAGCCGCCTATATAAATAGGGGTCTGCTCCCCCCCTCAAAACTCGTCCCAAGCTCCAGATCTGAGCAGCTCCCGTAAATGTTGGAGCACGCTCGGATCTAGGCTTAAATTGATATTCTTCTTCTCCCTATATTTCTGCCTTGCTCCCGAGGGCTCAGCAAAGCCGCAAGGAGGTTCGGATTCTGATCCGAAATCTTGGCGAAGGCTTTCACTCGCGTGAAACTTTCTTCGATGCGTGGTTGGCTCGACGACACGAGGATTGCCCGCCTCAGGATGCGGAGTGGTTCGAGGAGCGGTTCGAGGAGCTGCTCGGCGTGGGATGGGCAGCGGCTCGGAAGATGGTGCGGAACATCTCGCCTGCCCCAGTGTTGAGATTCCGGGTATGTGTTTTAAGCTTTCGTTTTAATTATTCGCAGTAGTTTAGATCCCTCTTGGGGTGGTCAGATCCACCCCGAGTTGGCAGAGATCCTGGCTAAGGGTCTGGTTCCTTAGGGCTGCATGTTAATTAGATTAACATAATTTTTTCGCTACTATTTTATGTTTATGTTCCGTCCGACTTAGGACGGGAATAAAGTTTTTGTGCCCTAAGGGTCCTAGAAAACCCTTCAGTGGTATCAGAGCCATGTCTGTATGCTGATCTAGGACTGCGATTAATTAATTGAAAGCTTTTAAATTCAGAAAAATGTTTTCTTTAAATTTATGCGATAAGTTTAAAATGATTTTAAATGTTTAAAAAATTTTATACGATAAATTTTAAACATGAAATTTTAAAATGAAATTTTAAATTTATGTGATAATTTTAAAACTGATTTTAAAACTTTAAATTTATGCGATAAATTTAAAATGGTTTTAGATGTTTAAAAATTTTATATGATAAAATTTAAAGCATGAAAGTTTTAAAATGATGTTTTAAATTTATGTGATATTTTTAAAACTGATTTTAAAAGGTTTAAAATTTTTATGCGATAAATATTTTAAGTAGCATGCAAATTTTGTGATTTTTTAAATACAATTTTTTATTTTATGAGATAAAATAAAATGTTTTAAAAATCATATAAAACTTTAAATGTTAAATTTAAGTATGCATGCTAAAATTGTTTATGTGATAAACATTATTCTATTTAATTGTTAAATAGTTGTACACTCTTTTTATGCGTTAATATTAGTGTAACTTTATGTTAATGGCTATGCATATGTTGTCACTTATTTGATAACACAAGACAACCTCTTAAGTTAGCCATTAAAGAACATGTTAAAATTTATGAGATAAATTCTAATGACATGCTACGTTTTAATAAAACATTAACAACACTTTAAGACGTAATTCCTGATTATGGTAGTCCCTTTAATGAAATTTTAACTCTAATTGTTATGATATTAATTCTCATTAAAGACTTCGCTTTTGCGTTGTTAATAAATTTATTAAAATCCTAATAACGATTAGGATAGCACGTGGACCTTATAGTTGATAAGGATTTAATAAAAGTTATTAAACAAATCCTAAAATTTTGAATTTAAGGATGCAACTAGTTGATAGGATTAATTAGTTGTTAATAAAAGCCTTTTAGTCTATGGCACACATATAAAAATGACAAGCTTCATTCAATGGATCATGATCGAGTCAATGTGCTTGGCTAAGTTTGTTGGATCACCCTTCTAAGGGATAGTGATCCTGGCTTAGTCAATTCCCTGGCTGTGTTCCGCTGGACTGCAATGACGCGAATCATGACTATTTGACACCCTGGACTATATCTAAGTCAAATACGTTAATAATCTTCTTCAAGATTAGCCATAGCCCTCCTTGTTTTAGGGGTTGGCAACTATGGGACCAGTGTTCCAGTTGTTGAGCTACACTCAAGTTGTGACATGGCAACCTTGTAGAAACCAACTCCTTAAATACATAAGATGAAATCTTGACTTGACCCAAACCGTCGTGTCGAGAATACACCGAGCGCCGACGTAAGTTAAGTCAATGATGTAGTCTGCCTAGATGTAGTCTAAGACCTGACCCAAACCGACGGGTCGTGAATACACCGAGCGCCGGGGCAAGTCAGGCTGGACACGAAAACAAGGGTCTGACTAGACTAGACATTGTGATTTGGATGAGCACACTCATGATTACAAATGGCTAGGGGTAAAAACCGATAAGAGGATCATATCTGATATGATCGATGAAGAGTCATCTTCCGATTACATAGTCAAGCAACTTGTTGAGCTACACTCAAGGTTGTTAGGCTCAGGGTGATTGGATCTCTTACCCATTTATTTAATTCTATTAAATCGTTCATTATTAAGGCTTAAAATGATCGTAAAAATAGAGGATATAGATAGATAAAAGCCATTCTACCTATATTTAATATTGAACATATGCTAAACTAGGGCAAGACTATGTTTACCGATGGAATCAAAATATAATATTTTAATAAAATAAGTTAACTGGTCAAATAGGTTGATTAATTGAATATCAAGTTAAATTCTAATTGATAGAATAAACTATTTCTCGGTGACATTAAAATGACCTTCTAAAGAACAGACTTAAGAAATATGATTTCATTAAGTTCTGGGTCCAACAAATAAATTCACGCTACATGTCACTTGCCTCTATATGGGGCAGCTTGAACATATAGGATATTTGAAGTATGTTTCTCCCTACAACTTGTTGAGCTACACTCAAGGTTGTATGGAAAAACAATTTTGATCCGCAAAGTTAGAGAGTTCGATCAAACTGTTTGAGTCGAATACGAGTGCATGAGCGGTGCAAGACTATGCATTCCAATCGGATCTTGAGACAAGCAACGTGTTGAGCTACAGTCAAGGTTGCAAAGCTCAAAAGTTTGGATACATGAGATGCTTGCATAGCTATTCATTTATGTTGGGCTATTTAATATCTAAATATGATTTAGAAAAGGAAGAAGGCTCTTCGGAAATTCAATTGAGAAAGTTAGTTATATTTATCATTAATAAAGGCATAAGTAGGAGGAAATGAAAATGTGACATATTTTGATGTCACGATTTCAGAATGATCATTATACAAAAGACGTCTAACACATTTTGACGAATGTCATCACCTTACTTCTGAAGCAATGTTTTGTGTTAGTAATTGTAATAACTATAATTTATTAAATGTTAATATATAAATACACAAGATAGTAGCAAACTTATATAGCAAAATAGACTAGGTCGTATCGAGAGGCTAAGCTTCACAAGTGACATAAAGAGGGGTCTGACCTCTCGTATTATGAAGTCTGCGGACACTTGCGAATATTATCCTCTTAGATATAATGGCTGAAACCCATCTGTAAGACAGTGGGAGAATGAGTTGTCGAACTCAGTCTCGTACATACTGATGTACCCGAGTCTAGATTAACCAAAATAAGTTATTCTTATATTTTATTAAGACACGTGTTCTTGATGAAACACAAGTTTGATAAAATAAAGAACGAAATGACAAAAGTATTTAAACTGATTCGATTAGATCGAATGATCAAATACTTAGCTACATAAAATCTTGCGAAATTGAAAGAAAATGTGATTTTCTCTCAGGTCAAGTCTGTTAACACATCGGTGTGTTAAAAGGTATGAATCACACTTAGTTAGACTTAGTGCGATCCATAGCAAGTGACTCTGAGTTAAGTCCTCGTTCTGGGTTAAGACCCAAATAGTAATGCGTAGGTTTTGATAATGTTCTATGAGGACATTATCAATAAGATATTCATTAAATCAATCGTTAGGAAGTTGTATAAATACTCGAATCTCGTGAGACGAATTGTCGAGTTAGACATCATAACTGATGATGACTTAGTCAACTTCCGGGATGAAATTCGGAGTAGTAACTCCGATTTATAACTTGATGCAATCAGAATAGGTCCATGTGCGTAAATAAATTTTGGAATTTAGTTTACGTGTTCAAGAAAAATGTTTTCTCATTTTCTGCAAGTAAATCTTTAAGTTAAAAAATTGGTGCAGAAAGAAAATAGTGAAGTACAATTATGTTGGTCGAGAACAGTTTTCATCTTAATTCCTATAAAACGGATTATGATGAAACAATTTTCACCAACAGATGTGTACAGATCTACTCGGACCAAACTCGATGTAAATGCTCATGATGACCATGAAAATTGGAGCATTCACTTATAAGTTTGTTTTTCTAAATATGATTTAGACGAACCAACTTATATGAATTAGCCAGAAAGTTTTCAAAGTCAGTGGGAGCGTATAAGTTACATGCAAGGCATCAAAGGGATGGACCATTTATTTTGATAAAGTAATCAAAAGGTTTGACACTTTATCAGAAATAGATATGCGCCATTTGAAATGACCAGTAACTAATTTAAAATTATTATCGTACGGTACGATGAACTGGATAAGATCCAAGGAAATAAAATATTATGGATTCTGAAAGACCAAGTGAATTATTTGAATGAGATTCAAATAGTTGGTCTAACATGAACATAGAAACCCCTTAAGTCTATAGAGTAGACGGTTTAGCAAATCCACTTACGAAGGCTCTACCACATGAAGTCTTAAAAAAACTTATGTGTAAAAACGGTATGAGATACTGGGATAAATGGGCCTGAGTGCAAGTGGGAGATGTACAGAGATGATGCCCTCGAGGCTATTTATCTCTGTGTGAATAGCACAAACATCTCGTTCGAAATAACAGTAAGCTGTTTGGTAATAATTTATCTAAGTTATTTTATAATGTAATTAACATTAGATATTAACTTAGGTAAAGTCCTGAGACTTTATGCAAGGTCAAACATGTATCGAGATGAGTATCTCGATCATGGAGAAATGTTTGACCGTCTATAGCATAAGTCTAAAAGGGTTCATTGTCGTAGATGTTTCGAGACAAGGATATCGAAACATCGGATAGACCATTGTGTCTTAGTCTTCACCGTTTAGCGGTGGCGATGATCTCATGATCGTTTGACTTGTCGAAGTCGAAGACGAGACACAGGTGCTCATTAGAAAATGAGTTCACTGAATGATCCACAAGAGTTATCATATGGTTATATTGACCAATCTGTCAATGATAACTTTTAGTGATGATAGGCAAGTTAGTCTTTTGACTTGAGGTCATTTTACGAACCTGTGCGTGAACGGTGCCACTTAGATCATTGACCTAGCTTTGAGGCTAGGCCTGTCGAAAGGTCTTTGATTGGGTGTCACTTGATGCGTACGAGGCGAGTAATGACCAAGAGAGGATTCGTCTCTCCCGATCAATGGGAGTTAGTGTCATAGAGTTAGTTCGATCTTTAGTGAAATCTCTGATCAGAGTATGTTGGAAGAAGTCCAATATTAGTTGACTAAAGATCGATAGAAACTAACCGGAGTCAAGTTATTGGGGTTGACAGTTTGACCGTACCCTAGACTTGATCTACACGACATAGTTAAGACGAAGAGACTATAACCGCGGAGGCGGAGTTCATCACGGAAACAGTCAAGGTGGTCCCGACAATACTCATGTCGATGAGTCAACCACATAATGATGATTCTGAAGCAGGGACGGCAACCACTGCTCGTGGTCACTGCCGTATAGGGCTTTGAGCCCAACTTGTTGTAAGGGTCAGGCTGTAGGGTCTCACACAGAGTGCGACCTTTGTCTAGTAATAGGTAGAAATTAGTTAGGGAGAAGAATTTGCATTTGATGCAAGGGATAAATATTACAAAAAATGTTTGCAGTTATCTCCTGCATTCGGGATAAATGATCCTAAGTGCAAGTGGGAGATGTTGGGGGATATGCCATCAGATCATTTGTATTTGATGCAAATGATAATTTAAGCCTAGATATGGACTAATTTGCAAATGATGCAAAAGAGGTTAAATGTGTCTTAAATTATTTAAGACCATATTTTATATAATAAATGCATGGAAAAGATTACCTAGATGACGGGATCGTCCCGCTCTAAACGCAGGTTCAAACTGGAGAAAAAGAGCACGGGCTGAGCTACGGCTCCCTCCCCCTCGACTGAAGACTCCGGGGCAGGATCCGTCCTCGCCACCGAAACCAGAGAAGGGCACGGGCCGAGCTACGCGCTCCCTCCCCCCTCAAGTAAAGACTACGGGCAAGCTTAAAAAGCTTCGCCACACAAACTGGAGAAAAAGGGCACGGGCGGAGCCATGGCACCCTCCCCCTCGACTGAAGACTCTGAGGTAGGATCTGTCCTTGTCACCCAAACTGGAGAAGGGCACGGGCCGAGCTACGCGCTCGCTCCCCCCTCAAGTAAAGACTCCGGGATAAGCTTAAAAAGCTTCGCCACCTAAACTGGAGAAAAAGGGGCACGGGCCGAGCTACGGCTCCCTCCCCCCTCGACTGGAGAAGGGCACGGGCCGAGCCGAGCCACGCGCCGAGCTTGCTCCCCCATCAAGTAAAGACTCCGGGGCATGCTTAAAAAGCTTCACCACCCAAACTGGAGAAAAAGGGCACGGGCCGAGCTACAGCCCCCTCCCCCCTCGACTGAAGACTCAGGGGTAGGATCCGTCTTCGTCATCCAAACCGGAGAAGGACACGGGCCGAGCCACGCACTCGCTCCCCCCTCATGTAAAGACTCCGGGGCAAGATTAAAAAGATTCGCCACCCAAACTGGAGAAAAAGGGCACGTGCCGAGCTACGGCTCCCTCCCCCCTCAACTGAAGACTCCAGGGCAGGATCCGCCCTCGCTACCTAAACCGGAGAATGGCACAGGCAGAGCTACGCGCTCGCTCCCCCTCAAGTAAAGACTCCGGGGCAAGCTTAAAAAGCTTCGCCACCCAAACTGGAGAAAAAGGGCACGGGCCGAGCTATGGCTCACCCCCCCTCAACTGAATACTCCGGAGCAGGATCCGTCCTCTCCACCCAAACCAGAGAAGGGCACGGGCCAAGCAACACGCTGGCTTCCCCCCCTCAAGTAAAGACTTCGGGGCAAGCTTAAAAATCTACGCCACCCAAACTGGAGAAAAAGGGCACGGGCCGAGCTACGGCTCCCTCCCCCCTCAACTGAAGACTCCAGGGCAGGATCCGTCCTTGCCACCTAAACAGGAGAAGGGCACAGGCCGAGCTACGTGATCGCTCCCCCTCAAGTAAAGACTCCAGGGCAAGCTTAAAAAGCTTCACTACCTAAACTGGAGAAAAAGGGAACGTGCCGAGCTACGGCTCCCTCCCCTCTCAACTGAAGACTCCGGGGCAAGATCCGGACTCGCCACCCAAACCAGAGAAGGACACGGGCCGATCTATGTACTCGCTTCCCCTCAAGTAAAGATTCCGGGCAAGCTTAAAAAGCTTCACCACCTAAACTAGTGAAAAAGGGCACGGGCCGAGCTACGGCTCCCTCACCCTCTCAATTGATGACCCACCCAAAACAGAGAAGGGTACGGGCCGAGCTACACGCTCGCTCTATGTGCTCGCCGCCCAAAACGGAGAAGGGCATGGGCCGAGCTACGCGCTCGCTCCCTCCCTCAAGTAATGACTCCGGGGCAAGCTTAAGAAGCTTCGACACCCAAACTGGAGACAATGGGCACTGGCTGAGCTACGACTACCTCCCCCTCGACTGAAGACTCCGAGGCAGGATCCGTCCTTGTCACCCAAACCGGAGAAGGACACGGGCCGAGCTACGCGCTTGCCCCCCCTCAAGTAAAGACTCTGGAGCAAGCTAAAAAAGCTTCGCCACCCAAACTAGACAAAAAGGGTACGGGCCGAGCTACGGCTACCTCCCCCTCGACTTGTCACGCCCCACTTCCCTAAAATGGAAGGCGAGACGTGAGGAGGTCCGCTCAGACGTGGAGCTGTGAAGCTGCAGTCTGATAAGCGTATAAAATATCAATTGGCAGGTCCTTGCAAGTGCGACACGGGACAACAATAATAACAAGGAAAGAGAGAGATAAAATAT
Source organism: Scilla litardierei (assembly GCA_030789695.1). Taxonomy (NCBI): domain Eukaryota; kingdom Viridiplantae; phylum Streptophyta; class Magnoliopsida; order Asparagales; family Asparagaceae; genus Scilla; species Scilla litardierei. The sequence continues at coordinate 241,910,177 of CM061142.1, read as the reverse complement.
ATAATCTCAGAATATCCACAATAAATTTCAACATCACAGAAAAGCCACCAGGCTAAAAGAAGAATCAAAAAGGAAAGTACAAGAGACAGAAAAGAGGCCTAAGGCATGGCCAACATGATACTTAACATCAACAAGAAAGAGAGGTGCCACGCACCGACAGCCTAACAACGACTAAGCAGAAAACAACAACATCAAGAAAGAGCTCTAAGACTGGTCTCTAATGCCCTCGAACCCAACACCTGCAACCTGTTCGTCCTCGACGACCAACTCTGGTTCACAATCTAACATGTGACACCCAAAAGAGAAAAGGGGCACATGTCAGCAAGTCTACAAGACTTGTGCAAGGAAACTAAAGGAAAGGTAAACTAACAACCTAGCAGTTAAAGTATGATGCATGGCAAGTATAGTAAGGAAGTAACAAGTAAAGTAAGTATAAGTGACAAGTAACAAGTGGTAGGTGTGACAAGTATTGTCGAGTAACAAGTACAAGGGATCACTCACACACAGGTGAGTGCCCTATTGCCCGCAGGCTGTGTTCAAGTACAAGTCAAGTAAATCACGTCAAGTAAACACGTCGTGCATAGAGATTCCGCCTGTTGGCTAGAGTGGCTGATCGGGCCAACTCCTAAGCTCAAGTGACCGTTTATCTCTACCCCCACACGTGTATCGAGCCAGGGAATTACCCCGAACACAGAATGCTCGCTTCTGGAACACGAGCCAGGAAGTGTATTTAACAAGTATGGCGTAGGGTTATGCCCACGAAAAGTGGGTGCCTAGCCGGAAACAAGTAGGTCAGGCATTGGCTATCAACCAACACATGGCCCGCTTCTGGAACACGAGCCAGGAAACACAAGCATTGTAGCGTGTGCTACGAATGCGACATTCAACATGGATGGCATGGCATGTAGTAAGGCGTACAAATAAGGAATTAAACATGGCAGTTTAATATGCATGAACAACAAGTTAAAAGGGTTGGATCTAGCTTCGTTGTCAAGCTAGATCAATTGAGGTGACGGATCTAGTTTCGTTGTCAAACTAGATCAAATAGGCGTCTAGGCGGCTATCATTTCACCGTCTAGTCTCTTTTACGCTACAATAAGCAAATGGCCTAAAACATAGCCTAAATCAAGAGATGCAAGTTTCACTTGCCTGAAAAACGTGCTGATACCACAATTCTCAAGTCCAATCACAGATTTACCAAGTCCAGAGCTCCCACGCTCAGTCCAACAATCAGCCTACAGTCCCATATTATTATCTTCAATTAGTGAGTTACCAACACAATAAAATTATAATTTTTATCTTGTTAACATGCGGGTGTGGGTTCCTACTGTTCAGATATACCTCAACACGACGCGAGAGCTATACTGACGTCGGGTAGCGACGTCAGGGGTTGAATTCCTGTAGCGCGTACGGTAAAGAAATGAACGGCCTGGAATCGGTAACGGGTCGCAAAGAAAAACGTATATATCTGCGACATGGATTCATGATAATAAGCTAACGTGTTAACTAAGTAAAATAACACCATGCCTTATAATATAATTTATGGTATTAATAATACACTGCTTATTTAATGAATATAATATAGACTACCTACTACACTAATAGAACAATTTGTATTAAACTTACAAATACCAGTTACTGATTGAATCACCCATATACTAACATATTTTATATAGACTAACTAATACATTCATATAAGTATGTAAAGTAGTACACCAATATAAGAATACTGAAAAGACTTCAAACTTAACACACACAGATCCATGGTGCAATATGGCATTCATATTGCATTCACGAACCCTAGGGTTTAAAACATCTCGCATGTAAAAATTTGCTAACAACTTCTCCTCACCTTGGCTTGCAAGGAAAAGCTGCGATGCGAAAAGGAGGTGGGCAGATCCGAGGCTTGCTCTTGCACGGGACATACAAGGGGTGACTACCGCTGCGCGAAGAACGGCGTTCAGCTGTTGACAGCACCACGGCGGCGCTGCAGGCAGTTTTTCGGCGGCAAGGGAGATCGGGGGACTCGGGTGGTCGGAGATGACGTCGGAGAGGGGCTGACGATGCGGGGAGGGTTGATGGGGTGTCGGCCGCTCGAAGAACAGTGGATGGCCGCTGCCACGGTGCTTGGGCGTGGCCATCGCATGCCTGAGGCTGGCTACGATGGGGAAACGGCGGTGCAGCACCGACGAGAGGCCGGGGTTGGCGTTAGAGAGGTGAACGCGGGGAGAGTTGCTTATTCGCGCAGCGCTGGCGAAAGAAAGTTGCGGTTTCATGCGTAAACAAGGAGGGGCGGCGGTTTCTTGTGTTGGCTGGGAGAGGGGGGGGGGGTAACCTAGGGTTATTTGTAAATAGCTAGGGTCAGTAGAGATGTCCTCTTGGGTTAAAAAAATGTAGGAGTGCAGCTGCTATAGTATCCTATAATAAGAATTGCATTAAAGTTGTATTATAAAGTGACAGGTGCTAGGCTATCCTATAGGATGAAGGTCAGTACGCACATGGGTCTCCAAGGGTTTGATGCTAGGTTAGGGTTATACAAATAATTAAACTGGGTAAAAGTGAAAGCGGGTCAAACAAAACCCAAAAATTGTGAATTAAACACGGGGGTGACCGGGACGACGAGAGAAAGAAGACAGAGAAGACGGATCACAATTTTGGCGACGAGAAACGAAATTAAAAATAGAAAGGCCTCACGACAGAAGTGAAAATCGTGACGCCTCATCAAACAAGGTCAAACCGTGGGAGAACGGCCCGTGAAATGTTGTTCCAAATGAATTCCACAATTTAATACTCTCCGAGAGGGTCACAACGGCATATCACACCATAGTGTCCGGATGAAAGATAAGGTTATTAAAATACGCGAACTTCAAGGAAGATACGCGTACAAAGGATTCGAGGTCCAAAGGCGACTCGAGTTGGGCACACGTTGGGTTGGCTTGCTAAGGATGCAACCGAGGTGCTACGATCCTATCGACTCAACAACACGGCTCACATACAAGCAACAAAACAAACCAGGTATCCAAAATTGCTATACGCACAGTCGTATAACGAATAGTGAGAACCGGCCGTTACATCCTACCCACCTTAGAATAAAGTCCGTCCTCGGACTTTCTAATTATAAATATAACTCTAGCCAGACTAGTAGCTATCCCAAACACATCACACTATAATTTAACCAGGTATAGTCATTACAACTGCTTATATATACACTAGGTAGTCAAACGATAACTCTACTAACATGTACATATTCAAGCACACTATACACTTATACATATCATAGACAATCAAATTCATCCACCTACTTCAAACATTCATATAGTCACGTACATCCTATATAGCTATTACACCCGTCGCATAACCATGTTACACACACTTACAAAAAAAAGTTTCATACCAGCAAATACAAACGGAGTACTTCACGTATAAATAACTACCTATGCGCAAAACAACATGAGTATACTACTCCCTATTATTTCTTAGTTTACATCCAATACCAAACACGTCAACACTTGTAATCAAACCATACCATCTTTAAATCAAGTTATTATATCTAATATACATTTACCACTACTATAATTCCACAAATTTATAGTCTTTCAAATGCATGCAAATATTTCACCCTAAATTCACATCACACACGGTCCTATAACTATATTCACGACACACCACTCATACCATAGTCACCAATACATATAACTAAGCACATACTTACCCGTGCATGGTGCACATCCACGCACGCTAATGTAACATTCATATATGCCACTATATACTCAGCACATATACACACTTAGCTTTAGCTAGCACACAAATATTCACGCAACCAAGTCCTTAGTGAATAACTATACCACAAGACCAACTCATATAACTATATATTGGTATAGCCACCCACAATCGTGTGCGTAACACAACCAGGCGCAATAATTTAATCATCATACATACATCATCCATCACTATACACCAACCACATACAAATACACTATTGTACATAGAGTATACCCACTCAAGCTTGAGTGAGACTCAAAATCATCGCAGAGTATTCTATATACGTAACACAGCATCCATACATATACCAATACTATTCTAATGCATACACATCTACCAACATAACCATATACATATCATAATGGCAAACACCCATAATATTTAATCAGGTAATATCACATATTTCAATCACTTTATATATACCATAATAATATTACAGGCATCCGCACACTTATACTCATGCAACCAATACATAATTACCTACATACAATATACCAATACCAACACACATACAACTTCATAAGCACCATGAAATTAAATACACTACGACGACATATCAAATTACACTAAAGGGCTCACCAAACTATATTAAGGTTGACACGGGCGACGACAAGCTCTATTGGCTAGACAAAAGGAAAGAAACCGAAATCAAAAGCGTGACGAATGGAAAGACCGAAAAGCACGAGTTCATCTAGGACGAAGGTAAGGAGCCAGATTTGTTAGATGAACTAGGGTAAAACTGTGATTGCTTAGGTGGGAAGAGTAAGAGGTAAGGATACCCTTATGGAATAGAGAAAAAAAAAGTATGTAAAAGTTTTAAGTTAAAATACGAAAAGTTTGAAAACTGTTGTACTTCAAAAGCTGGTGTCCTCATTTGTATAAAAATATTTTGGAGGTCGATAAAGCAAGTTGTTCTAAATAGGTTTGAGTCGAATATACATAATAGGAAATGGTTTATTTAGCTTATACAAAGTCATCACGAGTAAAAGCAAATCATTTACACGAACATTCAAGGTATTTGTTAGAAAACGTTTTGCAGCAGTAGTTTAAAAATTTTGGAAAAAGTTTCGAGATTCGAGGAATGAAATCAGATCAAATATACTGTAGAGAATTTTAAGCTCATGCTGAAAGTTTTTCAAAGTCTTAAAACTGGAGAGAAATTCCAAATAACCCTTATCGAAAATATTTCTAGAGGAATCCGGATTTGCCAACAGAAACTGATTTATGCAAGGATCTTAAAGTACAAGCAAAACGAACGTAGTACTGATATATATATAAAATATAATCGAAGTCCTATTTTAGAAATTATCTTGAAAGTATGTATGGGAAGAGAAAAGGATATTTTATGAAGGGTCTAGTTCAGGGAATGGTTACGAAATAGTAATTTTTTACAAAAATTGAAATAGGGAAAGCGTTGATCATAAAATCGACTTGCTGAAAGCTGAAATCCCAAGGGACGCGAAAGATATATTAAAAGTAAGCACGATGAGATTTTTTTGAATAAAATTTTAATGGCATAAGTAAGAAGGGAAATTATAAATCGAGTTAGGAGAAATAGAAGTATGGTCCAGAATAATATTGGCATATGAAAAAGGAATAAGACATTTATATCGATACTTAAGTATAGGCTGGAAATTATTATAAACTACTAATCAAAATCTCGACATGAGTTCCGATGTTTAAAAACACAAATAAATGTTAAATCAGTGAAAGAGCATGAAATCTAATACGCATATATTGAAGGTTTTCGAACAAATTTAAACTTAACGAAGGAGGAAAATCGAAGATATTTTTGGGGAAAATAAGGATTTGCCCAAAAGGACGGGTTGGTATAAAGAATTTTGAAGTACGGGTACGACAAACTTATAATTAGTATATACTCATAAATTAATTAGGGTTCTATTTATCTTGAAAGAAGTATTTTAAAGTACGTAAGGTAAATAGCTAAAATGAGTTTTGCAATTTAGAAAAGGTGGTATATCGAATGATCAATTAGTAATAAGGTTTTAAAATCAAATGCGGAAGATATATGTTAGAAAAGTAGTTGCAAGATAGTAACTTAAAATAACGACCAAATCATCTTCAAAATCTAAGAACGACTTTTAGCTCAATCGGGAGTAAGGGAGAAATACTAAAAGCGGGTTCAAAATAAAATTTAAATTGAGCGAAAACTTTAAATAAGGAAAGCATTGGAAAGTGACTTAGGAGATTTAAGAGTTGCAACGGAAAAGATTTAAAAGATCAATGATAATCGCAATGAGGTGGTCATGTGAATCGAGACAAGGGAGTTGGTCGGATGATAAAGCATAGACATACCTAGGACATGACTCAGGAAAATCTACGGGGAACTCCTACGGTCAACCAACTAAAGATTTGGGGAACTAAGCGCTAAGACTCTCTAAGGAGCTGGACAGCAATGTAATGAGTTCAGCTTGGTCCGAAATCGATGAACCCAAGCGAATAACCAAAGAATTCTAGGAGTCTATCATGGTCAGAGCTAGACATGAACCACTAAGGTAACTCCTTAAGACTATCAAATCAATCACTAACATGGAGTCTACCAATAATCAGGGGCCTCTAACTAGCAAGCACCGACGTCTAACTTGTAGGAATATGATGCCCTCAAGGCCATTTATTCCTGTGTGAATAGCACAAACATCTTGTTCGAAATAACAGTAAGCTGTTTGGTAATAATTTATCTAAGTTATATTGTAATGTAGTTAACGTTATATATCAACTTAGGTAAAGTCCTGAGACTTTATGCAAGGTCAAACGGGTATCGAGATGAGTATCTCGATCATGGAGAAACGTTTGACCGTCTGTAGCATAAGTCTAAAATGGTTCGTGGTCGTAGATGTTTCGAGACAAGGATATCGAAACATCGGATAGATCATTGTGTCTTAGTCTTCACCGTTTAGCGGTGGCGATGATCTCATGATCGCTAGACTTGGCGAAGTCGAAGACGAGACACAGGTGATCATTAGAATGAGTTCACTGAACGATCCACTAGAGTTATCATATGGTTATATTGACCAATCTGTCAGTGATAACTCTGAGTGATGATAGGATAGTTGGTCTTTTGACTTGAGGTCATTTTGACGGACCTGTGCGTGAACGGTGCCACTTAGATCAACTGACCTAGCTTCGAGGCAAGGCCTGTCGAAAGGTCGTTTGATTGGGTGTCACTTTAAACGTACGAGGCGAGTAATGACCAAGAGAGGATTCGTCTCTCCCGGTCAATGGGAGTTAGTGTCGTAGAGTTAGTTCGGTCTTTAGTTAAAACTCTGCGCAGAGTATGTTGGAAGAAGTCCAATATTTATTGACTAAAGATTGATAGAAACTAACCGGAGTCAAGTTATTGGGGTTGACAGTTTGACCGTACCCCAGACTTGATCCGAATGACATATTTAAGACGAAGAGACTATAACTGCGGAATTCATCACGGAAACAGTCAGGTGGTCCCGACAATACTCATGTCAATGAGTCAACCACATAATGATGATTCCTGAAGCAGGGACGGCAACCACTGCTCGTGGTCACTGCCGTATAGGGCTTCGAGCCCAACCTGTTGTAAGGGTCAGGCTGTAGGGTCTCACACAGAGTGTAACGCTTCGTCTAGTAATAGGTAGAAATTAGTTAGGGAGAATATTTGCATTTGATGCAAAAGAAGAGATAATTGCATTTGATGCAATATGATAATTTAAGCTTAGATAGGGACTATTTTGCATTTGATGCAAAAGCGATTAAATGCGTATTAAATTGTTTAATACAATATTTAATAAAATAAACGCAAGGAAAGGTTCACGGGTAAGACGGGAATGTCCCGGTCTACGCCCAGGTTCGAACGGCGTCCAAATCGGACACCAGATGATCAAGTTATGCTCAAAACAGCCCATAGGATCAGACCGGGTCAGACCAGGCTAACCCAGACCAGACTAAGTCTGGCCTGGGCGCCTGGCCAGACCTGTCTGAGCCAGGTCGCCAGCCCAGGCGCCTGGGCTCAGGCCCAGGCGCTGGGCGCCTGGGCCTGCGCCCAGGCGGGCCCGCCCAGGCGCCCTGGGCGCCTGGGCCAGGCCCAGGCGGGCCGCCCAGGCGCCCTGGGCGCTTGGGCGCCTGGCCCAGGCCAGGGCCAGGCGCCCTGGCCTGGGCCAGGCGCCCAGACTGGGTGCACCAGCCTGGGTGCGCCCAGACCAGGCGTCCAGCCTGGTCTGGGCTCACCCAGTTGGTCTGGTAGGTCCCGCTTGTGCAGAAATTCTGCCCTAGGGCAGAACAGATTTGACGGCTCAGTTTTTATGAAAAACTAGCCGTGGGTTGATCTTTGGACGATCAATTGGAGGGTCAAACGAACTCCGATTGACGAACGGTTTTTTCCTATGCGTTCACCGTTGAACGCTTGTCGTATTGATAGGTTGTATCGATCTTGAAGCTCAACGGTGAGTGAGTTAAAATTCACGGAAGTTTGCACTTTTTGAAGTGTAAACTAACTTGATTTTAACTAACCCAAATGTTTAGTCCCACATCGGATTTTGAGAAAAGGGGAGAGTCCGCCGCCTATATAAATAGGGGTCTCCCCCCTTTCTCAAAACTCGTCCCAAGCTCTAGATCTGAGCGGCTCTCGTAAATGTTGGAGCACGCTCGGATCTAAGCTTAAATAAATATTTCTCTATCTCCCTAAATTTCTGCCTTACTCTTGCGGGCTCTAGCAAAGCCACAAAGGAGTTCGGATTCTGAATTCGAAATCTTGGCGGAGGTTTCACTCGCGTGAAACTTTCTTCGGCGGTTGGTTGGCTCGGCGGCACGGGGATTGATCGCCTCGGGATGCGGAGCGGTTCGAGGAGCGGTTCGGGGAGCGGTTCAAGGAGCGGCTCGGCGTGGGACGGGAGCAGCTCGGAAGACGGCGCGGAACATCTCGCCTGCTCCAGGGCTGAGATTCCGGGTATGTGGTTAAAGTAGTTTATTAGCATTTAGTTTAGTTTAATCGCAGTAGGCTAGATCCTTCTTGGGATGGTCAGACCCATCCCAAGTCGGCATAGATCTTGGCATAGGGTCTTGGACCTTAGGGCTAAGTTAGAAAATTGTTTTTAACTGCATGTTAATTAGTTAACATAAGTTTTTCTTCCGCTGCAAAATGATTTTTGTGTCTATGTTCCGTCTGACTTAGGACGGGACTAGAATTTTTGTGCCCTAAGGGACTGCCAATTCCCCTACAGTGGTATCAGAGCTTGTTGAGCTTGAGTACGGGTTCTCGGGTTATGAGCCGACCCGAAGTAATCGCTCTTACCGTACCAAGTCCCGATAAGATGGAGATCTTATAATGGGTTGGGCATTGTCGAGAGGCATGCCGTAAAACAAGTTTCTGAGGTATCTTGTGACGGGTCTAGGGTGCCATGGATGATGGGCCTTAACAGCGTCACAATGATATCAGAGTGATACCCGACAGTGGTATCAGAGCCTAGGTTTGCGTAGTCGATCTAGCCTGCGATTAATTTTAAACTTAAGAATGCTTTTAAATACTTTTTAAAATGTTTTTAAAGTTATTAGATAAATTTTTAAAAATGTTTTATATGTTCAAATTTATTTGATAAATTTTTTAAGCATGAAAGTTTTTAAAATGATGTTTTAATTTATGAGATATTTTAAAAACTGTTTTAAAAGTTAAAAATTTTTATGCGATAAATTTTTTTTAACGTAGCATGCAAATTAGTGATTTTAAAATTAAGTTTTTTTTATGAGATAAAAATAAAATAATTTTAAAATCATATTTTAAATTTAAATGTTAAATTTATGTATGCATGCTAAAAATTGTTTATGCGATAAACTTGGTATATTTAAATGTTAAATAGTTGTGCACTATCTTTATGCGATAAATTAGTGTAGAGTTATTTTAATGGCATGTTATATCTTGTCCCTTATTTGATAACACAAGACAAACCTTTAGGTTAGCCATTAAAATTGATTAAAATTTATTACTTGAATTTTAATGACATGCTATGTTTTAATAAATCATTAACAACAATATTAAGACCTAATTCCTGATTAGGGTAGTCCTTTAAATGAATTTTAAATTCTAATTGTTATAATTAATTTTCATTAAAGGACTTCGCTTCTAGCGTTGTTAATAATTTATTAAAATCCTAATAACGATTAGGGTAGCACGTGAACCTTATAGTTGATAAGGACTTAATAAAAGTTATTAAACAAATCCTAAAAATTTTGAATTTAAGGATTCAACTAGTTGATAGGATTAATTAGTTGTTAATAAAAGCTGTTTAGTCTATGGCATACATACAAAAATGACAAGCTTCATTCAATGGACCATGATCCAGTCAATGTGCTTGGCTAAGAGTTCTGGGTCAACCCTTGCTAGTCCAAGGGGTAGTGATCCTGGCTTAGTCAATTCCCTGGCTGAGTTCCGCTGGACCGCAATGTCGCGAATCATGATTGTATGACACCCTGGACTTTATCTAAGTCAAATATGTTAATGATCTTTTTCAAGATTAGCCGTAGCCCTCCTTGTTTTAGGGGTTAGCAACTATAGGGCCTGTGTTATAGTTGTTGAGATACACTCAAGCTGTGACATGTCAATCCTGTAGAAACCAACTCCTTAAATACATAAGATGAAATCTTGACTAACCCTAACCGTCGTCTCGTACCCCGAGCGCCGGCGTAAGTTAAGTCAACGATGTAGTCTGACTTGATGTAAGTCTAAGACCTGACCCAAACCGACGTGTCGTGCATACACCGAGCTGAGGGGCAAGTCAGGCTAGACATGAAAACAAGGGTCCGACTAGACTAGACATTGTGATTTGGATGAGCACACTCATGATCACGAATGGCTAGGGGCAAAAACCGATTAAGAGAGTCATATCCGATATGATCGATGAAGAGTCATCTTCCGATCACAGAGTCAATCAACTTGTTGAGCTACACTCAAGGTTGTTTAGACTCAAGGTGATTGGAACTCTTACCCATTAATTTTTAATTCGATTAAATCGTTCGTTATTAAGCTTTAAAACGTTCGTAAAAATAGTGGGAGGATATAGATAGATAAAAGCCAATCTACCTATATTTAATATTGAACATATGCTAAAACTAGGACAAGACTATGTTTACCGAAAGAATCAATTGATAATATTGGAATTAGTTAACTGGTCAATAAGTTGATTAATTGAATATCAAGTTAAATTCTAATTGATAGAATTGAAACTATATTCTCGTTGACATTAAATGACCTTCTAAAGAACAGACTTAAGAAATATGATTTCATTAAGTTCTGGGTCCAACAAATAAATTAAAGCTACATGTCACTCGTCTCTATATGAGGCAGCTTGAACATATAGGACATTCAAAGTATGTTTCTCCCTACAACTTGTCGAGCTACCCTCAAGGTTGTATGGACAAACAATTTTGATCCGCAAAGTTCGAAAATTCGATCAAACCGTTTGAGTCGAATACGAGTGCATGAGCGATGCAAGACTATGTATCCCAACCGGATCTTGAGACAAGCAACTTCTTGAGCTACACTCAAGATTGCAAAGCTCAAGCGTTTGGATACATAAGTTACTTGCATAGCTATTTATTTATGTTGATATCTAAATGTGATTTAGAAAAAGGAAGAAGGCACTTTGGAAAGTCAATTGAGAAAGTTAGTTTAATTTATCATTAGTAAAGGCATAAGTAGGAGGAAATGAAAATGTGACATATTTTGATGTCACGATTTCAGAATAAATTGTTATACAAAAGACATTTAACACATTTTGACGAATGTCGTCACATTGCTTCTGAAGTAATGTTTTGTGTTAAGTAATTTGTAAATAACTAAATGTATATTAAATGTTAATATAAATACACAAGATAGTAGCAAACTTATATGGTAAAATTAGACTAGGCCGTATCAAGAGATTAAGCTTCACAAGTCACATAAAGAGGGGTCTGACCTCTCGTATTATGAAGTCTACGGACACTTGTGAGTCTTAGCCTCTTAGATAAAATGGCCGAAACCCATCTGTGAGACAGTGGGAGAATGAGTTGTCGAACTCAATCAAGTACATACTGATGTACCCGAGTCTAGATTAACCAAAATAAGTTATTCGTGTATTTTACTAAGACATGTGTTCTTGATGAAACGCAAGTCTGATAAAATAACGAAAGTATTTAAACTGATTCGATTAGATCGAATGGTCAAATACTTAGCTAAATAAAATCTTGTGTAATTAAAAGAAAATGTGATTTTCTCTCAGGTCAAGTCTGTTAACACATCAGTGTGTTAAAAGGTATGAATCACACTTAATTAGATTTAGTGTGATCCATTGTAAGTGACTCTGAGTTAAGTCCTCCCTCTGGGTTAAGTCCCAGATAGTAATGCCTAGGTTTTGATAATGTTCTATAAGGACATTATCAATAATATATTCAATAAATCAATCGAAAGGAAGTTGTATTATTACTCGAATCTCGTGAGACGGATTGTCGAGTTAAAACATCATAACTGATGATGACTTAGTCAACTTCTAGGATGAAATTCGGAGTAGTAACTCCGATTTAAAACTTGATGAAGGTCCGTGTGCATAAATAAATTTGAGAATTTAGTTTACGTGCCCAAGGAAAATGTTTCCTCACTTTCTGTAAGTAAATCTTTAAGTTGAAAGATTGGTGCAGAAAAGGAAATAGTGAAGTACAATAATGTTGGACGAGAACGGTTTTCATCCTAATTTCTTTAAAACGGATTAGTTGAAACCGTCTCGCCAGCAGATGTGTACAGATCTACTCGGACCAAACTCGATGTAAACGCTCAGTTTGACCGTGAAAATTTGAGCATTCACTTATAAGTTCGTTTTTCTAAATATGATTTAGACAAACCAACTTATATGAATTAGCCAAAGAGTTTTCAAGGTCAGAGGGAGCGTGTAAATTACATGCGAGGCATCAAAGAGATGGAACATATATTTTGATTAAGTAATCAAAGAGTTTGATTACTTATCAGAAATAGATATGAACCATTTGCAATGACCAATAACTAATTTAAAATTATTATCGTAAGGTACGATAAACTGGATAAGATTCAGGGAAATAAAATATTATAGATTCCGATAGACCAAATGAATTATTTGAATGCGATTCAAATGGTTGGTCTAACATAAACATAAAAACCACTTAAGTCTATAGTGTAGACGGTTTTAGCAGATCCACTCACGAAGGCTCTACCACATGAAGTCGGGAAAACTTATGTGTAAAAACGGTATAAGATATCGAGATAAATGGGCCTGAGTGCAAGTGGGAGATGTAGGAATATGATGCCCTCAAGGCCATTTATTCCTGTGTGAATATCACAAACATCTTGTTCGAAATAACAGTAAGCTGTTTGGTAATAATTTATCTAAGTTATATTGTAATGTAGTTAACGTTATATATCAACTTAGGTAAAGTCCTGAGACTTTATGCAAGGTCAAACGGGTATCGAGATGAGTATCTCGATCATGGAGAAACGTTTGACCGTCTGTAGCATAAGTCTAAAATGGTTCGTGGTCGTAGATGTTTCGAGACAAGGATATCGAAACATCGGATAGATCATTGTGTCTTAGTCTTCACCGTTTAGCGGTGGCGATGATCTCATGATCGCTAGACTTGGCGAAGTCGAAGACGAGACACAGGTGCTCATTAGAATGAGTTCACTGAACGATCCACTAGAGTTATCATATGGTTATATTGACCAATCTGTCAGTGATAACTCTGAGTGATGATAGGATAGTTGGTCTTTTGACTTAAGGTCATTTTGACGGACCTGTGCGTGAACGGTGCCACTTAGATCAACTGACCTAGCTTCGAGGCAAGGCCTGTCGAAAAGTCGTTTGATTGGGTGTCACTTTAAACGTACGAGGCGAGTAATGACCAAGAGAGGATTCGTCTCTCCCGGTCAATGGGAGTTAGTGTCGTAGAGTTAGTTCGGTCTTTAGTTAAAACTCTGCGCAGAGTATGTTGGAAGAAGTCCAATATTTATTGACTAAAGATTGATAGAAACTAACCGGAGTCAAGTTATTGGGGTTGACAGTTTGACCGTACCCCAGACTTGATCCGAACGACATATTTAAGACGAAGAGACTATAACTGCAGAATTCATCACGGAAACAGTCAGGTGGTCCCGACAATACTCATGTCAATGAGTCAACCACATAATGATGATTCCTGAAGCAGGGACGGCAACCACTGCTCGTGGTCACTGCCGTATAGGGCTTCGAGCCCAACCTGTTGTAAGGGTCAGGCTGTAGGGTCTCACACAGAGTGTAACGCTTCGTCTAGTAATAGGTAGAAATTAGTTAGGGAGAATATTTGCATTTGATGCAAAAGAAGAGATAATTGCATTTGATGCAATATGATAATTTAAGCTTAGATAGGGACTATTTTGCATTTGATGCAAAAGCGATTAAATGCGTATTAAATTGTTTAATACAATATTTAATAAAATAAACGCAAGGAAAGGTTCACGGGTAAGACGGGAATGTCCCGGTCTACGCCCAGGTTCGAACGGCGTCCAAATCGGACACCAGATGATCAAGTTATGCTCAAAACAGCCCAAAGGATCAGACCGGGTCAGACCAGGCTAACCCAGACCAGACTAAGTCTGGCCTGGGCGCCTGGCCAGACCTGGCTGAGCCAGGTCGCCAGCCCAGGCGCCTGGGCCTGCGCCCAGACGGGCCCACCCAGGCGCCCTGGGCGCCTGGGCCAGGCCCAGGCGCTGGGCGCCTGGGCCAGGCCCAGGCGGGCCTGCCCAGGCGCCTTGGGCGCCTGGGCGCTGGCCCAGGCGGGCCGCCCAGGCGCCCTGGGCGCTTGGGCGCCTGGCCCAGGCCCGGGCCAGGCGCCCTGGCCTGGGCCAGGCGCCCAGACTGGGTGCACCAGCCTGGGTGCGCCCAGACCAGGCGTCCAGCCTGGTCTGGGCTCACCCAGTTGGTCTGGTGGGTCCCGCTTGTGCAGAAATTCTGCCCTAGGGCAGAACAGATTTGACGGCTCAGTTTTTATGAAAAACTAGCCGTGGGTTGATCTTTGGACGATCAATTGGAGGGTCAAACGAACTCCGATTGACGAACGGTTTTTTCCTATGCGTTCACCGTTGAACGCTTGTCGTATTGATAGGTTGTATCGATCTTGAAGCTCAACGGTGAGTGAGTTAAAATTCACGGAAGTTTGCACTTTTTGAAGTGTAAACTAACTTGATTTTAACTAACCCAAATGTTTAGTCCCACATCGGATTTTGAGAAAAGGGGAGAGTCCGCCGCCTATATAAATAGGGGTCTCCCCCCTTTCTCAAAACTCGTCCCAAGCTCTAGATCTGAGCGGCTCTCGTAAATGTTGGAGCACGCTCGGATCTAAGCTTAAATAAATATTTCTCTATCTCCCTAAATTTCTGCCTTACTCCTGCGGGCTCTAGCAAAGCCACAAAGGAGTTCGGATTCTGAATTCGAAATCTTGGCGGAGGTTTCACTCGCGTGAAACTTTCTTCGGCGGTTGGTTGGCTCGGCGGCACGGGGATTGATCGCCTCGGGATGCGGAGCGGTTCGAGGAGCGGTTCAGGGAGCGGTTCAAGGAGCGGCTCGGCGTGGGACGGGAGCAGCTCGGAAGACGGCGCGGAACATCTCGCCTGCTCCAGGGCTGAGATTCCGGGTATGTGGTTAAAGTAGTTTATTAGCATTTAGTTTAGTTTAATCGCAGTAGGCTAGATCCTTCTTGGGATGGTCAGACCCATCCCAAGTCGGCATAGATCTTGGCATAGGGTCTTGGACCTTAGGGCTAAGTTAGAAAATTGTTTTTAACTGCATGTTAATTAGTTAACACAAGTTTTTCTTCCGCTGCAAAATGATTTTTGTGTCTATGTTCCGTCTGACTTAGGACGGGACTAGAATTTTTGTGCCCTAAGGGACCGCCAATTCCCCTACATAACTAAGTCTTACTATAGTCCTGATCTAATGGATTTCCTACTAAGCTGGGACAGATGCTCTAACACACCTACCAGCCACCTAAGACATAGGAACGCTAAAAACCTAGACTCCGGGCTTATAATTTGGTTGTTCTAATTTATTTAATGGACATTCTATAATTATTATCGTTGTTCCGATAGTTCGCATTTGCAAATGGACCTGCATGGGCCACCAATAAAACCTGTCACGCCACACTTCCCTAAAATGGAAGGCGAGACGTGAGGAGGTCCGCTCAGACGTGGAGCTGTGAAGCTGCAGTCTGATAAGCGTATAAAATATCAATTGGCAGGTCCTTGCAAGTGCGACACGGGAAAATAATAATAACAAGGAAAGAGAGAGATAAAATATTCAATCTCAGAATATCCACAATAAATTTCAACATCACAGAAAAGCCACCAGGCTAAAAGAAGAATCAAAAAGGAAAGTACAAGAGACAGAAAAGAGGCCTAAGGCATGGCCAACATGATACTTAACATCAACAAGAAAGAGAGGTGCCACGCACCGACAGCCTAACAACGACTAAGCAGAAAACAACAACAGCAAGAAAGAGCTCTAAGACTGGTCTCTAATGCCCTCAAACCCAACACCTGCAACCTGTTCGTCCTCGACGACCAACTCTGGCTCACAATCTAACATGTGACACCCAAAAAAGAAAAGGGGCACATGTCAGCAAGTCTACAAGACTTGTGCAAGGAAACTAAAGGAAAGGTAAACTAACAACCTAGCAGTTAAAGTATGATGTATGGCATGGCAAGTATAATAAGGAAGTAACAAGTAAAGTAAGTACAAGTGACAAGTAACAAGTGGTAGGTGTGACAAGTATTGTCGAGTAACAAGTACAAGGGATCACTCACACACAGGTGAGTGCCCTATTACCCGCAGGCTGTGTTCAAGTACAAGTCAAGTAAATCACGTCAAGTAAACACGTCGTGCACAGAGATTCCGCCTGTTGGCTAGAGTGGCTGATCGGGCCAACTCCTAAGCTCAAGTGACCGTTTATCTCTACCCCCCACGTGTATCGAGCCAGGGAATTACCCCGAACACAGAATGCTCGCTTCTGGAACACGAGCCAGGAAGTGTATTTAACAAGTATGGCGTAGGGTTATGCCCACGAAAAGTGGGTGCCTAGCCGGAAACAAGTAGGTCGGGCATTGGCTATTAACCAACACATGGCCCGCTTCTGGAACACGAGCCAGGAAACACAAGCATTGTAGCGTGTGCTACGAATGCGACATTCAACATGGATGGCATGGCATGTAGTAAGGCGTACAAATAAGGAATTAAACATGGCAGTTTAATATGCATGAACAACAAGTTAAAAGGGTTGGATCTAGCTTCGTTGTCAAGCTAGATCAATTGAGGTGACGGATCTAGTTTCGTTGTCAAACTAGATCAAATAGGCGTCTAGGCGGCTATCATTTCACCGTCTAGTCTCTTTTACGCTACAATAAGCAAATGGCCTAAAACATGGCCTAAATCAAGAGATGCAAGTTTCACTTGCCTGAAATACGTGCTGATACCACAATTCTCAAGTCCAATCACAGATTTCCCAAGTCCAGAGCTCCCACGCTCAGTCCAACAATCAGCCTACAGTCCCATATTATTATCTTCAATTAGTGAGTTACCAACACAATAAAATTATAATTTTTATCTTGTTAACATGCAGGTGTGGGTTCCTACTGTTCAGATATACCTCAACACGACGCGAGAGCTATACTGACGTCGGGTAGCGACGTTAGGGGTTGAATTCATGTAGCGCGTACGGTAAAGAAATGAACGGCCCGGAATCGGTAACGGGTCGCGAAGAAAAACGTATATATCTGCGACATGGATTCATGATAATAAGCTAACGTGTTAACTAAGTAAAATAACACCATGCCTTATAATCTAAGTTATGGTATTAATAATACACTTCTTATTTAATGAATATAATATAGACTACCTACTACACTAATAGAACAATTTGTATTAAACTTACAAATACCAGTTACTGATTGAATCACCCATATACTAACATATTTTATATAGACTAACTAATACATTCATGTAAGTATGTAAAGTAGTACACCAATATAAGAATACTGAAAAGACTTCAAACTTAACACACACAGATCCATGGTGCAATATGGCATTCATATTGCATTCACGAACCCTGGGGTTTAAAACATCTCGCATGTAAAAATTTGCTAACAACTTCTCCTCACCTTGGCTTGCAAGGAAAAGCTGCGATGCGAAAAGGAGGTGGGCAGATCCGAGGCTTGCTCTTGCACGGGACATACAAGGGGTGACTACCGCTGCGCGAAGAACGGCGTTCAGCTGTTGACAGCACTACGGCAGCACATCAGGAAGTTTTTCGGTGGCAAGGGAGATCGGGGGACTCGGGTGGTCGGAGATGACGTCGGAGAGGGGCTGACGACGCGGGGAGGGTTGATGGGGCGTCGGCCGCTCGAAGAACAGTGGATGGCCGCTGCCACGGCGCTTGGGCGTGGCTGTCGCACACCTGAGGCTGGCTGCGATGGGGAAATGGCGGTGCAGCACCGACGGGAGGCCGGGGTTGGCGTTGGAGAGGTGAACGCGGGGAGAGTTGCTTATTCGCGCGGCGCTGGCGAAAGAAAGTTGCGGTTTCATGCGTAAACAAGGAGGGGCGGTGGTTTCTTGTGTTGGCTGGGAGAGGGGGGGGGTAACCTAGGGTTATTTGTAAATAGCTAGGGTCAGTAGAGATGTCCTCTTGGGTTAAAAAAATGTAGGAGTGCAGCTGCTATAGTATCCTATAATAAGAATTGCATTAAAGTTGTATTATAAAGTGACAGGTGCTAGGCTATCCTATAGGATGAAGGTCAGTACGCACATGGGTCTCCAAGGGTTTGATGCTAAGTTAGGGTTATACAAATAATTAAACTGGGGAAAAGTGAAAGCGGGTCAAACGAAACCCCAAAATTGTGAATTAAACACGGGGGTGACCGGGACGACGAGAGAAAGAAGACAGAGAAGACGGATCACAATTTTGGCGACGAGAAACGAAATTAAAAATAGAAAGGCCTCACGACAGAAGTGAAAATCGTGACGCCTCATCAAACAAGGTCAAACCGTGGGAGAACGGCCCGTGAAATGTTGTTCCAAATGAATTCCACAATTTAATACTCTCCGAGAGGGTCACAACGGCATATCACACCATAGTGTCCGGATGAAAGATAAGGTTATTAAAATACGCGAACTTCAAGGAAGATACGCGTACAAAGGATTCGAGGTCCAAAGGCGACTCGAGTTGGGCACACGTCGGGTTGGCTTGCTAAGGATGCAACCAAGGTGCTACGATCCTATCGACTCAACAAAACGGCTCACATACAAGCAACAAAACCAACCAGGTATCCAAAATTGCTATATGCACAGCCGTATAACGAATAGTGAGAACCGGCCGTTACACGACTTAAGACTCCGGGGCAAGATCTGTCCTTACCACCCAAACCAGAGAAGGGCACGGGCCGAGTTATGCGCTCGCTCCCCCCTCAAGTAAAGACTCCGGGGTAAGCTAAAGAAGCTTCGCCACCCAAACTGGAGAGAAAAAGGCACGGGCCGAGCTAGGCTCCCTCCCCCTCAACTAAAGACTCCGGGGCATGATCTGTCCTTGCCACCCAAACCGGAGAAGGGCATGGGCCGAGCTACGCGCTCGCTCCCCCCCTCAAGTAATGACTCCGGGACAAGCTTAAGAAGCTTCGCCACCCAAACTGGAGACAAAGGGAACGTGCTGAGCTACGACTCCCTTCCCCCTAGACTGAAGACTTTGGGGCAGGATCCGTCCTCGCCACCCAAATCGAAGAAGGGCACGGGCCGAGCTACGCGCTTGCTCCCCCCTTAAGTAAAGACTCCGGGGCAAGCTTAAAAAGCTTCGCCACCCAAACTGGAGAAAAAGGGCACGGGCCGAGCTATGGCTACCTCCCCCTCGACTGAAGACTCCGGGGCAGGATCCGTCCTCGCCACCCAAACCGGAGAAGGGCACGGGCCGAGCTACACGCTCGCTTCCCCCCTCAAGTAAAGACTCCGGGACAAGATTAAGAAGCTTTTCCACCCAAACTGGGGAGAAAGGGCATGGGCCAAGCTACGGCTCCCTCCCCCTCAACTGAAGACTCCGAGGCAGGATCCGTCCTCGCTACCCAAACCGGAGAAGGGCAAGGGCCGAGCTACACGCTCGCTCACCCCCTCAAGTAAAGACTCCGGGGCAAGCTTAAAAAGCTTCGCCACCCAAACTGGAGAAAAAGGGCATGGGCCGAGCTACGGCTCCTTCCCTCCTCAACTGAAGACTCCGGGGCATGATCCGTACTCGCCACCCAAACATGAGAAGGACACGGGGCCGATCTATGCGCTCGCTCCCCCTCATGTAAAGACTCCGGGGCAAGCTTAAAAAGCTTCGACACCCAAACTGGTGAAAAAGGGTACGGGCCAAGCTACGGCTCCCTCCCCCCTCAACTGAAGATTCCGGGGCAGGATCCATCCTCCCCACCCAAACCGGAGAAGGACATAGGCCGAGCTACGCGCTCGCTCCCCCCCCCTCAAGTAATGACTCCGGGGCAAACTTAAGAAGCTTCGCCCCCCAAACTGGAGACAAAGGGCACGGGTCGAGCTACGACTCCCTCCCCCCTGAATGAAGTCTCCGGGGCATGATCCATCCTCACCACCTAAACCGAAGAAGGGCACGGGCCGAGCTACGCGCTTGCTCCCCCCTCAAGTAAAGATTCCGGGGCAAGCTTAAAAAGCTTCGCCACCCAAACTGGAGAAAAAGGGCACGGGCCGAGCTACGGCTACCTCCCCCTCGACTGAAGACTCTGGGGCAGGATCCGTCCTCGCCACCCAAACTGGAGAAGGGCACAGGCCGAGCTACGTGCTCCTCCCCCTCAAGTAAAGACTCCGGGACAAGCTTAAGAAGCTTTGCCACCCAAACTGGAGAGAAAGGGCACAGGCCAAGCTACGACTCCCTCCCCCTTCAACTGAAGACTCCGGGGCAGGATCCGTCCTCGCCACCCAAACTAGAGAAGGGCACGGGCTGAGCTACGTGCTCGCTCCCCCTTCAAGCAATGACTCCGGGGCAAGCTTAAGAAGCTTCGCCACCCAAACTGGAGACAAAGGACACGGGCCGAGCTACGAATCTATCCCCCCTCGAATGAAGACTCCGGGGCAGGATCCATCCTCGCCACCCAAACCGGAGAAGGGCACGTACCTAGCTAGCGCTCGCTCCCCCCTCAAGTAATGACTCCGGGGCAAGCTTAAAAAGCTTCGCCACCCAAACTGGAGAAAAGGGCATGGGCTGGGCTATACGGTCGCCCCCCGAGAGGCCGGGGAAAAGGACAAGGGCACCTTGGCTAAGGCAGGCCCTGCACAGGGCTAGAACATCTGGTCCACTCGCTGTCCCGATAAAGTGTGCCCTTGATGTGACCTGTCATAACAAAAGGACACTCCGGAAGCCAGCCATTAATGACAACGTGCCCCTCGAGAGGCACAGGCTTGATGCTTCACGTCTGACACCGCCTGGCGAAAGTGGGTTCGAACGACTTGACCCTGACGAGCCAGCTAATGGTCCCAGCTCATCACATCAGCCTCTCAGAAGCTATCAGCTCTCGCCATCTATAAATACTCCCCTCATTCCCTTGAAGGAGAATAATAGAATGGGAGAGCGAGTAAGCCTTAGTCTGCCTCCCATGAAGGTTGAAAATGGGCGAGATACCCCCACAATCTGTCTCTCCTAACAAACCCGAGGCGTCAGGGTCGTTTTGCCTTTAGACACACCCTTCTCAAAAGCAGTCCCCCGTTGGCCCGATCGCGGGAAAGGCCTCCGGTCGACAATGGACCGCGCCTCCCTGATGGGCTATTCCTCTTACATACGGATCACCGATGGGATATTCCTCTTACATACAGATCGTCGATGGGCTATTCCCCTTACACGAGGGACGACATGCCTTCCACTCCTCAACTTCCCTTGGACAACTTGTGACAGGGGACTTAAGGGACCTACGGCAGACCACTCCTCCCTTCAAGCACCCACTCCACAACGACCCCCGCCGCCGAGAAAGGCAAAAGCCGCCCACGCTGCGACGGTCGAAATCGTCGGCTATAGGGCCGCCCTGCCAAATCACCCACTGGGCATACCAGCCTCCACCGGCATGCCCTCCAACAGCCCTCCTTCCACTCCTCGACCTCTCGAGGAGGCTACGCCACCATGACGCCTCGTGCTCCTCCTCTCCCAGGGTTTTCCTTCGAGTCGGGGATTCCCAGAAGAGATCAAGCAACCCATTATCATCGAGGAGGTGAAAGAGGACGCAACGAGTACCGGTAGAAAAGAAAGGCCACGTCGAAAATCGGAGCTCGCTCATCCTGATGCAGTTTACAGTAAAGTGGAACGACACGCCTGCCCATCCGTAGATCACGTCACACTTACTCAACCACTGTCATCTTTATGGATGTATTGTATCAATGAAAAGACCCTCTCTAGTGAGTTACCAAATTCAATCTATGTGGGAAAATTTACTAGTCTACGAGTTTAGTCTACGAGTTTCACCTAACTCCGGGGCGAGCTCACGGAGCTTCGCCACCCAAACCGGAGAAGGGCACGGACCGAGCTGCGTGCTCATCCTTCCCTAAAGAGCGACTTGTCGTCTCCTACTGTCACTTTAGTTTTAATTAAATTATGCAGGGAAACCCCAGATACCAGACAACAAAAATTTCCGTCTATTCAACATTCAAAATTTTACAGTTATAGGCATGGGCCGACCTCACCAAACGAGGCCACCATCTGGTTGACCCCATCATCCGTCCAAAACAGATAAAAAGGGGGGGGGGGGGCAGGGGGGCCAAGGCTACTCTGGCTGGCCGCCGCTGCTCGGGGAACCATCCCTATTTCGGCCACCTGGGAGTCGCCCTCAATGCCTTCATCATCACCCTCTTCCCCCTCCTCGTTGGAGGCCGCCAGCCTGTCAAAGTCAACCTTGACTGGAGGATTGAGGCTCCTCGCCCTTCCTTTGATTCGACTAAGACATGCCTCCCAACCCTTAGCCTGGCCTTTCTCCATGTCCTCATGCATCATATCTGCAAAGGCGGGGATGACGGTCGACTCCTGGTAGCCCCAAAGTTCTTCGATTTTCTGAGCCAGCTCATCCTTTCCAGCCTACACTTGCGCCCCCAGGTCGGCCGCCAGCGCTTTCTCTTGCTCCAACGTGCGCTCCAGCTCCGTGATGCGAGCCGCGGTGGTGGCGGCCTTCGTCTCGTGGTCAGCCAGAAGAGCCTCTAGCTGTTGGACCTCCGTCCTCAGCTTGCCGCACTGGGCCCTCTCATGCCCTAGTCGCTCTTCGGCGTCCTTTTGGAGCCTGGCAAGCTCGGCTGTCTTCCTTGCAATGGCATCCTCGGCCTGGGTCTGGGTAGGCACATGGCGCCTAGCGGTGATCATCGTGGCTACGGCCTGCATAGCAAAACAGAGTGGGTCAAGCTATACCTTTGGGGAGAGGGCCTAAACCAGTTCGGCCCACCTACCTGCATAGAGTGCCACACCGCAGAGCCACACAGCCGCTCCTGTCCGACGGTGGCCAAGCTCTCCTTGTCACGGTGCAGCTGGCAGTTCTCGACCAACCTTACGGCTTCCCCGGCCTCGTCAAAGATTGACTCATTGGCCCCGACACGATAGGGCATCACATGTAGGGCCTCCTGAGGGAGAGCGTCGATCTCGTCATTCTTGAACTTGAAGACAGCGAGCGAGGCTTCATAACAGGGATGGCCGGGTTTCTCCAAGACAAACCGCAGGCAACCATAGGGCCAGCGGTCCCCGATCGAGGGCCGGGTTACCATGTCCGGCCCGCCGGAGCTCCCGGTGGTTGCCGGGGGTTTGGCCCTATCCGCAGTGGCGATAGTCTTCAGGCTCGGTAGACGGGTTTCGGGACTCTTTGCCCTAGGATCAATGCGCCATTCGTCCCTGCCCACAAGATTGATAACAGCGGGTGGCACCTTGGGTGGTCCCTTCCACCAGATGGCAAGCGTGCCTCTCCGTTCGAGGATCAGTGGAGAACGGCTTTGCGGCCGACTTCTTCCTCTTCGGTGCCCCGGGCGCATGCTCCTTCCTTGCCATTTCCTCTCCCCCGGCACTCTCATCACGCAGCCTCTTCTTCTCAGCCTTTCTCACTTGTTGGACCGCCTGCTCTGTGGCCCTCTGCTTCAGCTCTTCAAGCGGTACACTCATTGTTCGACCTGCAGAAGGAAGAAAGCTTAGAGTGAGCGCATTAGGTGCAACGACCACAAAGCTCATGTTACCTTCGGGCCAAATATGCCGAGATATCATCTCCTTATCGCCTAGCATGCCATACTCCTGGCCCTCTTCAGGGATCGCCATCAGAACCCTGGCTTGCTTCACCTCGTCATCACTCAGGTTGACCCCTCTCTTCGCCTCGGGGTTCAACGCGCCCCAGTTCGATCTCAACGCTAGGTCAGGTAGCGTCGATACGAACACGAACTGCTCCCTCTACCCTTTATCTTGCCAGGCAAGCCTCAGACTATGGGGTGACTCTTCTTCACTGATAGGTAATAGTACGACCTCGGCATTAACTGGAACAACGGCAGCTCAGAATCTCTAGTACTATAGGATGGAGGGAGAAGCGCAACCCCTGCTGGAAGCAGGCTACGTATACTCTGACCTCATATTCCCTCACGAAGCACACCCTATCCGACGCGGTTGGCAGACGGACTGAGTAGGGCGGCCTAATATACCATGCGCAGATGTCAGAGATGGACGTATTCACTGCCGACACCGTACTCGAGATCTCGACGGGTACTTTTCTAGCCTCAGCAACTGTGACAGTGGCCGGGGCCGTGGGCTTCGGCATCCAAGCTACAGGCCCCTTCCCCTTTCGCGTGTCCCTTTGAACCTCTGGGGCGAGCCCACTGATTGCTCACTGCCCGTAGTCCAACTCTGATTCTCTGATGACCTCTCCTCTGGGCTTTGCACCGAATCAGCGGCAGAGCTTTCTACCTCCGCCCGGCTCCCAACGCCCTTCTCCACCTCCCTGACGCCGACAAACAGACGGAAGATGTCGAAAAAGACATTGAGAAAGAAGATATTCAATACTTGTACGATTGAGGCGGCTACGACGACGGTGCTACGACGACGGCTCGATCTCCGACAGCAACTTCAGCGGCGACGATACAACCTCCGGTGAACCCAAGTACTCGTGGAATTTCGAAAGCGAGAAACCCTCACTCGCCTCCTCCATCCCTATTTATAACACCCTCTGAGCAATCACAACCACAGACGATCTGCCACGCGTCAAAGATCCGCGCTTGGTGACGCCTCGATCCACGCCGACGCTTCGACTTACAGCCCTTTTTGACGCTTCGATCTGACGCTTCGACTGATAACCGCAATCACGTCCACCACGTGTCACCCACCGATCGGTCAGGATGCTTCGGTTTCCTCCCGCCTCCGATTTGAAATGATTGCGTCAAATCAGGAAGCGGGTTGTTCAAAAAAATTTACTCCCGCCTTTTCCCTCACTTGGGCCAACGACCGTTCCCACCACCACTAAGGTGCACCAAGAAACAAGGCAACCACAAACCAACAGATAAGTCTGAACTGCCACACCGGCCATAAGCGAGCACATCCGGGCGTAATACCTCGACTCGCACCGTCCTATCTACCTCTGCGCTCACCCAAATCTCGCCTTCAGGCCTGAGCCGGACCTACTATGTCTCAACATTCTACTCTCCGCGGCTCAGCGCTCACCAACAGAAGAATGTTGGGGGCATTCATACCCTTGCAAGAACACCATCCGCACAATCAACCAGGAGAACAATAAGTAAGGAAAACAAAAATACTTCATTTATTTAACCTTCCTACAACACAGAGCCCGTCCAGAGTACAATGCGCCATCAGGGTCGGCCAATGGCTGGCCGTACAAAATTTCCCTACATCAAGAGCACCGCGACTCCGTTGCCTACTCTCCTTCCCCTGCCAAGGGCACGTCAAGCTTGGGGAAATCAGCCTTAAGCCAGGGGTGCAAATTCGCCAGCCGGGCCTTCATCCACTCCATACCTTGGAAGATGTCCGCCTCCCTCGCCTCCTTCGTCAACGGGATGAGCTCCTCGTCTTGGTAGTGGCAGACGATGGCCTCAATCATGCCCTGATCGACCTTCCCCTTCCCCTCCAGCTGCTTCCTTAGGACAGCTTTCTCCTTCTTCTCTGCCGCGATCGCCTGCTTCAGCTCGGCTATCTTGCCCTGCAAAAATCGATCACCCACTTTTTGCTAGCTGCCTGCTCAACATACCTCTTCAGGAGATCATCCCGCCTGCCATCTTCCTCCTGAAGACGACAGGCAAGCACAGCCCCCCCGGCCCTCCTCCTCCTGAAGACGACGGGCGAGCACAGCCCCCCGACCCTCTTCTTCCTTAAGCTGACAGGCGAGCCTAGCTCCATGCGCCTTTAAATACTCGGCCCGCGCCACCTCAAGGTCACGGAGCCTAATGACCCGCTCCGGGTCCGCATCCCTCTCCCGTAATTTGCTCTGCCCTTCTCGAAGCTCAACCTTTGCCTGCTCAAGGGAAGCCTGGATCGTGGCCACCGGGGTGTGGTGGTGTAAGGCCACCATCGTAGACACCGTCTAAGAAAGAAATCGGGACACAGTTAGACAGGCAAGTGAGAAACCCAGAAGGCAAGGTAAGGAGTTCAACCCACCTGCATAACGTGCCAGATCGAGGAGTCACACAGCTGCTCCATGCCAACGTTGGTCAGGGACGCACGGTCCAGCGGCAGCATGATATTCTCTGCCAGGCGAGCCGCTACTCCGGCATCTTCAATTACTGATTCCTCACAGCCTATCCGATAGGTCGGCTGATGAAGACCCTCACTCGGAAGGGCCACGATCTCGGCCCTTGTTGACTTGAAGTGGGCAAGCACTCGCTCATAACTCGGGTGCGCCTTTCTTCCCTTCTCCCACTCGGGAATCTCGTAAGGCCACTTCTCGACGGGAGGCAGCCTGCGGGGCTTGTCCAAGGTCAGGATCCACGAAGAGGCCACACTGACCCCTCCCTGGACAGACGAACCCACCAGTACGGCCTCGCTAGTCTGCTGGGGAGGAACACCCCATTCAGATGTCCGTCGCCTTCGGTTCGCCTCCTCCGTAACCGGGACCTCGACGCTTCGATTTCGGGCCACCACCTCCACTGGCCCTTCCTCGTCCATCGCCCTCTTGCCCTTATCCAGAGGGTCAGCCTTCTTCGCAACCGCCACGTCGGTCGCCTTCAGCACTTCCTCCTGCGAGAGCATTGCGTCTTCACCTACAAAGGAAAGAGAGATCAGTGTAAGCCGACATGAGGGCTCGCCAGAGTCAAAGTACCTTTGGGCCAAAAATCTTGGGCGAGCCGATCGTCCTGTGTCAAGCTCACCAGTCGGCGATCCTCCGCGGGTAGCTCCTCCAAAATCTGGGCATTTGCCAGATGTTCGCCCGTTAAAGCCACCTTCTCGCTCACTAGAGGGTTTAAAGCCCCTAGTTCGAATCAACACCGCGTCGGCCGGCATCGTGACAAAAATAAAACTCTCCATCCAACCTTTTGCGTCAGCCGGCACCCCAACAAAAAGTTCCTGTCCCTTCCTCGCGTAGATGCAGAAGTACGTCCCCCACTTCCTCACTCCAAAGAAATGCTGGAATAGCGCAAGCAACGGACTTAGGGAGCTGGCGAGGCATAGGACGACAAATCCAACCCTCAAACCAAAGGAACTGGGCACCAGCACGAAGATCGGCAACTCCAGGAAGTTTAAAAAGTGGAGAAGGCGATGATTGATCGGGAAGCAGAGCCCTAACTCGAAGGACCCCACGTAGACCCGGACTTCGTTATCGCCGGGCCACCCTACCCTCTCCTTGGGTCCTGGGAGCTGCACTTCATATGGCAGACGAGCGAACTGCATGCGAATCTCCCGAATTTTAACCCCGTCCGGCCTACACCAGATGGCCGCAATCGACCTCGGTACGTATGTTCGACACCTCCTCTGTCCCTGCTACCTTTGCATCCATTGCTACCTCTCCTCTTCCACTGAATCTTCTTTTACTACCCCACTACCTCCTCCAAACTCGAAATGAGAAGCCATCGATCAAAATATCAAGAAATTACCTAGCAGAGCAGCCAAGCTACGAGGACGATCAGAAGCGGGTCTCCTAAGAGGGCAACGGTGGCAACGTCGACGAGCGATAAACGGAAACTAGAAAGCACGAAGGGAAGTTGAAATCGGGAGAAACTTTCCATTGATCCTCTCCTTCCCATACTTATAGCGAGCTACAGGCCCTTTCGACCATTGATGCACCGCCACACGACACCCATATAAGCCTCACTGATGCCTCGACTGGCGTGACAGTCGCTTCAGCCACGCGTCACATGTTCAGCAGCAGAGACGCTTCGATTTCACCCCTGCCCTTTCAAATCATAATAATGGCTGGCAGGGCGGGAACTCCGAGACCACCGCCGCTGCTTCCAAGCACAGAGCGAAACCCAAACCGCCTTTTTCAGGAAGGGAAGGTGGTGCATCATCCAAGCCGAGCCGGGCTTTCACCTCGAACTCGAATGCCGAGGGCAATTGTTACGACCTAAAGATTGTGATAGCCCAACCTTCCATCGAAACCCGTCGAATACCCAGACAGCTCGCCACTCCTTCACAAAGCCCACTTAGACCAGCGGTATGGTGCTCCTTGTCCCAACTTCGTAGGCCGCTCACTTATTCCCCCCGGTCTACTAGGTGCCCGACGACCCTAAAGTCCAATACGACTAGGGGAAGGGCGCACCCCGCCTCGACCAGGGGAGGGGTGCACTCCACCTCGACCAGGGGAGGGGCTCCTTCGCCTCGACCAGGGGAGGGGCACACCCCGCCTCGACTGGTGGGAAGGGCGCACTCTGCCACGGTCCCTTCCGGTTGTGCACTCGTTCCCCTCTGAGCTCGCCAGGCATAGCGAGCAAGGCATGCGACCGATAGCTCATCATCAGTCAGGAGCGACCTTGCGATGCATCTGTGCATGCTCCTCAAACGCACTCCGACGAATCTTCGCCACATCGAACACGACAAACAACCTAGTACAAGGACGTTACTGACACTTCTGCCGCTTGACAACCTGACAAAGTGCCCCTGGCTGCTGTGCCCCCTGACACTTGGTGCTTTCGGCTCTGACACCCTGACAAAAGCACCCCTGGCAGTTGCACTGTCTGACAAAAGCATGGTTGACACTCCTGATCCTGACATCCTCGTCCGAAGCTTCCACTGACAGATGGGCCAGCTCAGCACGTCGAGTCAGCATGCCAGGTCAGCCTCACCCAACCGCCTCCATCAGGTATAAATACCCCTTCGCCCCTATTGGGGAGGGGAGTGGGCAAATTAACTCTGAACCTCATTACTCACACACAAGAGCAACGATCTTCCATATCTTTTTTCTTCCACAACTGATAGCTCGTCACGTACGGTCGACTCACTCTTAGTCCGACATGCGTGCTAGCCCCCGCTTTAAGCCATATTGCTAACTTAGGTATCGGAGAGGCTAAGGGTTGGACCCCCACCCGGCCTTTCTGACGAGCTGCTCCTTGTGTAGGCAAGCCCGTCGTCACAGGTCGTGCTCAGCTCCCACCTCCGACAGCACGGTTGGTGGGCAAAGTTCTTGCGGAATCGATTCTGTGGTCGGCCTTTGTAGTGCGTCCAGCCTCGTCACTACACCCATTACTTGTTAAACAGCCTACCCTAATCAGCTCCTAGTCATAACCACCGTGCCCTTGGTTCCCTCTGGTACAAATTCATTGTATGCGAGTTTTACCCCGCAACAAGAACTATATTAGCAATAATAACCAAAATAATGTCAACATGGTAATCATTATTCTCACCATTTTTCCCAACATTCAATATGCATATATCTACACTTAACTTTTTAGCTTGAGAGCAAGTATGCATGAAACTTAAAACTAATTTGAACAACCAAGCATGTTACAAATTTAGATTAACAACATGGGACATTTTTAGCCTAAGTGGACATGGCTCAAATTATTATTTTTCCTTTAACACATAATTTTTCATACTACACTATTCCTAGACTAAAACCAAATCCTAACTAAATCCTACTAGAAATGTTAAGATTTCTACCTCAAGCAAGTCCTCCTTAATTTTTCCTTGGCCCTTCTTCTCCTTGAAGAACTTGAGCTTTCTTTGAGCTTCTCCTACTCCTCTAAGACACCCCTCTCTCATCAACTTCAAGCTCCAAGTTGAGTGCCAAAGGATGGATTTTTGGGTGTAAAACTTGATTAGAGGAATATAGAAGTGAAGGGAGTGAAGGAAAGGCTATATGGTGGTGGGAATAGTGGTGCAAAGGGAGAATGGGGGTGGGGGAGCTTTCGGCTAGAAATGGGAGAGAGGGGAGATGGTGAGAATGAGAGTTTTGGAACTATTTTTGTTTTTGTTTTTTTGGTTTTGTCTTTTTCCCTTTTTCTTTTTATTTTCTTAGAAATTTTCTCCACCTTACACATCATCCCCCTAAACCCTCTTCAAATGACAAGTGTGGATTGTTATGTAAGGATTAATATGGCAAGTGCCATCCTAAGGATTAAAGAGAATTTTGTATTTTCTAATAATTAGGAATACTTAACTGAATACAACATACTCCTTTAATACTAGTATTACATCCAAATACTCAATTAAATTAAATCCATTTGATGTTTAAAAATTATTTAAAATAATTTTAACATCACAAAAATTAGAGAAAAATTATGGGAATACTCAAAAATTTCTTACGTACACTTATGTTCAGAAATACGTACATATACACGTATAGTAACATTAGGGTCATTACATCCTATCCCTTTAAAATAAATTTCATCCTCGGAATTTTCAAAATAAGGGGATAACATTCTATACATCACATCATCTTACAACAACAATATTACATCAAACAAATAGGTGAGGGTACTTCTCTCTCATCTCATCCTCGAGTTTCTAGGTGGACTCTCCTGGTGACTCTCGGTGCCACATAACGCCCACTAGATTGATTGACTTCTTCCTCAGCATTTTCTGCCTTCGGTCCAGAATAGCAACAGGTTGCTGATCATACGTCAAGTCTAGTCGCACTTCAATCTCTGAGAAGTCGACGACATGATTAGGATCTCCAATACATCTCCTGAATTGCGATATGTGAAACACGTTATGCACTCCTTCAAGAGATGCTGGCAATGCAATCCTATAAGCCACCTCTCCAACACGAGCTAGAACATCAAAAGGTCCAATATATCTCGGGCTCAGCTTTCCTCATCTTCCAACACGGATCAGCCCTCGTATCAGTGAGATCTTCAAAAATACTAGCTCGCTTAGCAGAAACTCTAAGTGTCGCCTCTTTGCATCTGCCCAATGCTTATAACGGTCTTGGGCTATACGAAGATTATCTCTGACGACTCTCACAACATCCACGGTTTCATCGATCATATCTGGGCCCAACAATTCGCGATCTCCAACATCATCCCAAGTAAGAGGAGATCCGCACTTCCTCCCATACAAAGCTGCAAATGGCACCATGCCTATACTGGCTTGATAACTATTATTATAAGCGAACTCTACTAGATGTAGATGTTCATCCCAAGAGCCCTTGAAATCCAGCATGCATGCCCTCAACATATCTTCCAAAATCTGAATCGTCCTCTCCGACTGACCGTCTGTCTGAGGGTAATATGCAGTGCTGAAACTTAGTTGAGTTCCCAAGCTAGCCTGCAGACTTCTCCAAAAGTGAGATGTGAATCTAGTGTCACGGTCAGAGACTATGCATACAGGCACTCTGTGAAGTCTCACGATTTCCAGCATACATGACTTAATCAGAATCTACACCAACAATAAATCAGACAGAGATATAAAACATGGAATCTCACCTCCATATATCTCTTAGCAAGATGGTCTATCGACTGGCCCACTCGAAAAGGTATAAAGTGAGCTGATGTGATCAATCGATCAATGATTACCCAAATAGCGTCATATCCTCAAGGAGTGCGAGGTAAGCCAGTTATAAAATCCATCGTCACATGCTGCCACTTCCACTCTGGAATCAAAAGATGTTGCAGTAGTCCTGCCGTTCTCTGGTGCTCAGCTTTAACTTGCTGACATGTCAAATATGAAGCTACACTCCTAGCCATACCACGCTTCATGCCGTGCCAGCAAAAATGCTATCGCAAATCATGATACATTTTGGTGCCTCCAGGATGGATAGAATAAGGTGAGCTATGAGCTTCTCTCAACAATTCATCCTGAATGTCAACCGATGGCACACAAATTCTGCTCCCAAAATGCAGAGACCCATCTTCATGAATACAGAAATCATTGCAAAGTCCAGCCTATGTCTGCTCTCGGATCTTCTTCAACTTCTCATATCCAGACTGAGCTGCCTTAATCCTTTCAACTAAATCAGATTGAACTTGTAAATTCATCATCACTACGGATGTACCAGGTAAGACAACTTCAATCTCCATCTACCGAATATCACCCTAAAGTTCTCTCTGTGCCGTCAACATCATCAATGTTGGCATGCGACTAAGAGCATTAGGTACTACGTTGACTTTTCCAGGGTGATACTGGAGGTCAATATCATAATCAGCAATCAACTCGAGCCATCTACGATGTCTCATATTCAGCTCTTTCTGAGTGAACATGTACTTCAACCTCTTATGATCTGTGTATATCTTTACACGTTCACACAGAAGAAAATGCCTTCACAGCTTCAATGCAAATACCATCGCCACTAACTCCAAGTCATGCGTAGGATAGTTCCTCTCATGAGTCTTCAACAACCTAGAAGCATATGCTACTACCCTACCATGCTGATGGAGAACACATCCTAATCCTCTGCCTGACGCGTCACAGAAAATCTCATATCCACCTGATCGGTCTGGAATCATCAGGACAGGTGCAGTGATCAATCTATGCTTCAGTTCATCAAATGCTCGCTGACATTCCTCTGACCAATTGCAAGAAATATTCTTCTTGGTTAGATGAGTCATCGGTGCAGTGATCTTAGAGAAATCCTTGATGAACTTCCTGTGGTACCCAGCCAATCCCAAGAAACTTCTGATCTCTGTCACTGACTTAGGAACTAGCCACTTCTCCACTGCAGCAACCTTCTCTGGATCTACAGCTATCCCATCTCCAGATACAACATGTCCCAGAAGAGCAACTTTGTTCAGCCAGAACTGACACTTGCTATACTTAGCATATAACTGGTGCTGCCTCAGAGTCTCCAAGACTATCTTCAAATGCTCAGCATGATCTTCCTCTGTCCTTGAATACACCAAAATATCATCGATGAAGCAACCATAAACTTATCCAAGTACTCATAGAAGACCTGGTTCATCAATCTCATGAATGTGGCTGGTGCATTAGTAGCGTCGAAAGGCATCACTAAGAACTCATAATAACAATAACGGGTTCGAAATGCAGTCTTTGGAACATCTGATGTTCTGACCTTCACCTGGTGATACCCACTCCTTAAATCCAACTTCGAATATACACATGATCCACCCAGCTTTTCGAAGATGTCATCAATTCTAGGAAAAGGATACTTGTTCTTCACAGTAACCTTATTCAACTCCCGGTAGTCGATGCACATCCTTCGAGATCCATCCTTCTTATTCACAAATGCACTGGCGCACCCCATGGTGAAACACTCGGTTGAATCAGGCCACGCTCTGACAAATCTTTTAACTGACTACGAAGCTCTGCTAACTCTGGAGGAGCAATTCGGTATGGAGCCTTCGTAATCGGTTGAGTGCCTGGAATCAGATCGATGGTGACCTCCAAAGATCTATCTGGAGGAATTCTATAGATATCGTCTGGAAAAACATCAGGAAAATCTTGGACTACACTCGGTAATACAGGTTTAGCTTCCATCTCCATCATCACTTCTACTGGGTTGGCCTTAAACTTCAACGGTTCAAAGGAACTACTACCACTAAAGAATTCAAATTCTAGATGATCAGGAATCTGAAATACTATCTTCCTGAGTCTACAATCTATAGTGGCATAGAACATCCCTAACCAATCCATCCCAAATACTATTTCAAAATGAGGCATGTCCACCACTAAGAAATCTGCATACAGTCTATGTCCACAAATCTCTACAGGACACTGTTGGTATCCTGAAGAACTGCAAATCACTCCACTCCCTGTATGGATATTCGAACTAGAAGCAAAGGAATCTACTACTAATAAATTCCTAGTCATAAACTGTTGGGACAGGAAGCAATGAGATGCTCCTGAATCGAACAGTGACAGGGCAAGGAAGGAAGCAACTCTAATAACACCTAAGAGAAATAACATAAACAAGCATAAGAGTATAATCATCCTAATCACAGCAACAATATAATATACTACAATGGAAATAAGAAAGCATTCATCATTGAAAATAAATAGGTACCAGTGATAACACGACCATTGTCCTCTGCCTCAACAGCTGACATGGTGAAAGCCTGACGCCTTGGTGCCGCTCTCCTGGGGGTTTGATGCCGCTGGGGAGGTCTAGGTGGTCCTCTCGGAGTCACTGTACCAGGTGGTGGTGGTGGTGGTGGCGGCAGTGGAAGCCTCTGTGGAGCCGGTGGAAGGGTCCTCTGCTGCACCAGCCGGGCTGCCACTAGTGCCACTGGGCCTGAAGTCGCCTCTGCTGAGGACACTGTCTACTGATGTGTCCCGACTGACCATAGGTAAAACACCACCTTACCATGAACTTTTAATCCCTCTGCTCATGCCCAGGCTTCCGACAAAATCTACATGAAACTCGCCTCTGTGGTGCTGGTGGAGCTCAGGCCTCTAGAACTGGGTGGTCTGGGCAGGTCTAGGAAAACTCCTCTGTTGACCCACTGGGCGCCTCTTTGCTACTGCTAGTCCCCTACCCACACTCTTCAGATGTGTCTCATGCATCCTGGCCGCCTCCAGTACGGCTCTATGTGTAGTCAACACTGAGGTCGACATCGTTACTCTAAACTCAGGGTCCAGCCCCATCCTGAATCGTCTAGCTCTTGTGGTCTCTGACTGTACTAACTCCGGAGCGAACGTGCTCAATAGTGAAAACTCTGCATCATAAGTATCCACGCTCCATCGTCCCTGTTTCAGGTGCTCGAACCTTAAACACAGCTCATCCTTCTTTGTCTCTGAAAGGAACTGTGCCTCAAACAGCTCTCTAAACTTCTCCCACGAGATCGGCTTGGTCAAATGTAGATCTTGAGAATCCCACCAATCTCGTGCTTGATGTGTCAACTGCCTCTTCACGGCATCCACCCATCCATCTCTCGGATATCCTACAGCTGCCAAGTCATCCTTTGAATGTCTAATCCACTCGTCCACCTCCATAGGACTCTCCTTGCCTGAAAAGGACTTCGGGTGCAAGGCTCTGAACTGCCTGATACCTACAGGCTTCGGAGCCGCACCACTAGACACACTATCCACCATCTGCTGCATACCCTCCAGGATTCCTATCAGAATCTTCCCCATCAGGGATGCCTCAGATGATGCAGCATCAGAAGCAGGGGTCCTGTTCTCAGACGATCCATTCCCGGGATCCATTCTGCAAGAATGAACATGGAAACAATGTTCAGTACAAAATTACGGATTATAATGTTGGAGCTTTACTTGTACTATTCTTACGTGTATCGCAGTGTGAGCGGACCTGCATGAGCCACCACAAAAACCTGTCACACCCCGATCTCCCAAGTATGGGAGGTGTAGCTGACGATGCCGCCGTAGTATTCAGACTCAGACTTTGAGCCCTCTTATCCAAATACTACTAGGCATTTTTATGTGTGGTTAAATTACTAAATAAGCAGGCCACTGCAACAACACTGGAATAATACACAGAAAGGTAAGTGCTCCAACAGAAATAAAACTCGCAGTACTGAAAGGAAAAAGTAACAAAACAGAACATTACATTACATTTACAAAGTTCATATACATATAAAAGCTGTCCAAGGAGGTACAAAAGTGGGGTACAACAAAAAGAGAAACCCACAACCCAAAAATACAAAAAGTGTCCACACCCGGTACAACACACCCTTTAGTCTAACCCTGGGAAGTCCAACTGGACAAAATCGCCCGTAGGCTCTACCTCTGAAGCACTAGCACCGGTCTCTACCTTCGAAACCTGCACAGTCTGCTCGGGTCCCACACCTGAAACCACGAGGGGACACGTCAACGCGTGACCTAGTAGAAACTCCTAACACTCTAGTAGGATCTAGTTTTAGAACCGGTACTTCTAACTAGTTAACTATCTACATGTGTCACATCAACTACAAAATTAATGCATAAATTAAAGGAACGATACATAAGTGCTGGAAATAAATAAAGAACTAACAGAAGTACCACTATTGAATCAATTTAATTAAAAATTATACATCAGTTCTAATTTTTTTGTGGAAACCTGAGTAAACTGTAGGACGCTAAGGAGCCAGACTTCACCCAGTGTGGGTGAAAAGCGGTACCACCACCAGTGACACGGGCACTGGAGGGGCCTCTCATAACTCCCCCTTACGGGAGTGAGACATATCTCGGGGTTTCAGTAGAAAACAGAGAAAACCATCAGTTACCAGTCATGGTGCGACACGAACACACCACCGGCCTCTCTAACCCTCTTAAACTCCCCCTTCCAGGAGTGACACATCGGGTGAGAAATAAACATCATATGTCCGCTCCTTAACTTCTATAGTTTACCTGTGTTTCCCCTAAACCTAAATCTAAAGCTTCACCCATTTTAGAATGGACTGAAGACTCTAGATTCTTCATCTCATCTCACACTTGTTGCATCATTTCATGATTTTCATTTTTTGTGGTCTTATTACCACTTTCATATTTTATAATCCATCATTTCATGAACATCAAAGATCATCATTCATTTCCTTGCATTATTCATTTATAACAACCGATATAACTTTCTTTCATGAATATCATGAACATGATTAGCATAATAACAACATCGTAACAACATAACATCATCATGTCATAATTAATGAAATACTAACATGCTAAATGAAATATGGCATACTAACATAATTAAATGGCATGAAGCATAATTCAACATGAACATATTTATTTTAACTTGTACACTAACTTTTTAATTCATGCAGTCTCGACTACCACTTTCACATCTTCTTTATGCAAAACCTCATCACCAATATCACATGGGGCATATCATAATGAACTTGATAACAGAACTTAAACACAACTTATAACATCATCATCATATCATATTCGTAGCATGGTATATGAATCTGTCTAAAACTGTTACAGCAGAAAGATTGGTACGTTTAAGCTATCTACAGTCAAATTTAATATCTGGTCCCTTCACGAAAGTTGTAGGAAATTTTCTGATGATTTCCGTTGTATCTTAGATTGTTGGATTTGGATTTTTCTACTATGTATTATGATTTTTCTAAGTTACTGTCTTGTGTAGGAAAAATTTCAGCACATTATTTTGGATTACCAATTACCATCAAATACAACCTATAACTTACATGGTTGTTAACTTAAATCCTACATGAACATGAGAACTATATTAACAATAATAACCAAAATAATGTCAACATGGTAATCATTATTCTCACCATTTTCCCAACATTCACTATGCATATATCTACACTTAACTTTTTAGCTTGAGATCAAGTATGCATGAAACTTAAAACTAATTTGAACAACCAAGCATGTTACAAATTTAGATTAACATCATGGGACATTTTTAGCCTAAGTGGACATGGCTCAAATTATTTCTTTTCCTTTAACACATGATTTTTCATACTACACTAATCCTAGACTAAAACCAAATCCTAACTAAATCCTACTAGAAATGTTAAGATTTCTACCTCAAGCAAGTCCTCCTTAATTTTTCCTTGGCCCTTCTTCTCCTTGAAGAGCTTGAGCCTTCTTTGAGCTTCTCCTAATTCTCCAAGACACCCCTCTCTCATCTACTTCAAGCTCCAAATTGAGTGCCAAAGGATGGATTTTTGGGTGTAAAACTTGATCAGAGGAACATAGGAAAGTGAAGGGAGTGAAGGAAAGGCTATATGGTGGTGGGAATAGTGGTGCAAAGGGAGAACAGGGGAGGGGGAGCTTTCGGCTAGAAATGGGAGAGAGAGGGGAGAGGGTGAGAATGAGAGTTTTGGAATTCTTTTTGTTTTTCTTTTTTTGGTTTTGTCTTTTTCCCTTTTTCTTTTTATTTTCTTAGAAATTTTCTCCACCTTACACATCATCCCCCTTAACCCTCTTCAAATGACAAGTGTGGATTGTTAGGTAAGGATTATTATGGCAATGACACCTTAGGTGCCATGTCCCATCCTAAGGATTAATGAGAATTTTGTATTTTTTAATAGTTAGGAATACTTAACTTAATACAACATACTCCTTTAATACTAGTATTACATCCAAATACTCCATTAAATTAAATCCATTTGATGTTTAAAAATTATTTAAAATAATTTTAACATCACAAAAATTGGAGAAAAATTATGGGAATACTCAAAAATTTCATACGTACACGTATGTTCAGAAATACGTACATATACACGCATAGTAACATTAGGGTCATTACACATGTATTTTACACATTTATTCTCGTACATTCATATCATGTTTCACCCTCCAAATTCCAATTTTATATGCTTTTCGATAAATATTTGGAACTATTTCACTTTCGGAGCGTTTATGTTGATTTCAGGGAATTTGGATCAAATTGGAGCGATATGATGCAATGAGGAGATGAAGCCATGATTAATGATGCAAGATCAGCAAGAATACCCTTGGATATGAGTTGGAAGCATCAAAAGACAAGGAAGAAAGATCTATGAAAGTTGGAGCAACGAAGAAGAAGAAACAAAGCTAGAACGCATGAAACGTTAATGATTTATGCACTACCTCCACCTTGTTTTGATTTCTGCTATTATTCCAAAGGCCATCTCGAACTTATGATATTTTTAGTCATATCAGACTTCATGACGGTTCCAACGCTAGAATATACCAAATGGAGGTCGGATGAATTTTCTAGAATTTCTGCAAGATTGGGTAGCAGTACTGAAATTTCGTGTATCAGTGTCACTTGGCCGAGTGACACTTTCAATCGAACGAGTGAGATCTCACTCGGCCAAGTGACCAAAAAAATAGAATGATGATTTTTAGAGTTTCTGTAGGAAGTTCCACTCGGCCGAGTGACATTTCCACTTGGCCGAGGGAGACGACGGCTAGAATTCTGAAATTCTGTTACAACTAGGGTAAAGAGTATTTTGGTCAACCTTTTCTTAGGGATTTGGGGTAGCTATAAATACAACTTTGTAACCGTCGTTGAGAGAGGGTTCCTATTATTTTTGTTGGAGACTTTTTTTGAGTTTAGGCCATGCCCTAGGCCCCCTCTTGGTTCTAAAAGCTTGTATTTGGATTGGATTTATTCATGAAAGCTAAGTATCTTTGTTATCGTTATTTGAATCATTGATTTGATATCTTTTTATATGAAAGCAATGTTTCTATTTGATTTCTATATCATTATTTCTATGCTTGGTTGATTATTGCTCTAGTTAAAGGGATGAACCCTATGGATCTAGGGTTTGATATGTGAAATTGATTGAAACCCTTGTTTTGCTAAACTTGTTTTAGGGTTAGATTATGGTCGATTGACTACAAATAGATAGGGAATTCTACTTAGATCTTGAGAGCTCGAGAGAATCATGATCTATAGGAAGCCCTAGATATTTGATTTAGATCTATAATTGGGATATCCTAGAATTGGTGTGTGTGAGCGACCGAAGCTAGTATCTTTATTATATTTCTATGATTATATTCGTTTGTACGACGGTAAGACGAATACGAACCATCATAATCTAGATTCGAACTCATGTTGCATGAGAGTGAACGTGAACGAGAATTGAATTATATTGTCGATCTTAATGCTAATAATTCAAACCTAGGCTTGCACGAGAGCGAGGTTCTAGCTTGAGTTATTATAGACTAATGTAGCACGAGAGCGTGCATTTGTTCACAACATAGTTGCGACAATTTCACCCTAAACTAAGAGTTAGAAATTAGGAGTTCACATTAACATTGATACTCGAAAATCTATAGTTGAGATTCCCTAGTCCTAGACCTTTTCATTGATTTAATATACAACCAACATCTTTATCATCGATACCGACATCCATCACCATTTCCATTACATCATACCATAACCATCTCCACCAACAAACCTTCGTAGTCAAGCCAACCTAATATCAATTGGATCCAACACCACCTCCATGTGGATACGATACCCGCTTGCCACTAGACTGTGTGCTTTGCGGTAAAACTACATTTTTTGGGAGTACATCCCGACGCGATCATCCATCAAGCTTGACCCCAAGCTCCTAGGTACCATCCTTGGTATTCCTTCATCTGGGTCTCTACCTGCTGATATTTCCATCTCTAGATTTTCTTAGCTTGATCAAAACGTCCTCCTAGACATATTTAGGACCATTCCTCCTATTATTACCTCTGGGGTGAAGACTTCCATGTTCTCCAAATGTGGCTGGGCAGTCCACCACGTTGTCAAACCCAACATCCTTCCAAAATCAGGATCCTCTGATCAGCCTTTACATGACATCCTAAAGTGCATGTATGCCATATTTTCTGGCATGGATGTGAACTGGGCTGTTGTCATCTTAGATAGGATGGACCAGGTTGAGATCACCCCTACCCTATCTTACCTCCCTTACAGCTGCATTCTGACACATGTCTTTAGGCATTTCAAGATTGATCTTGCCTCCTATGAGTCTGTTCCTTTGGGTCCTCTCTGGGATGAGTCTGCGAAGCTGAAGTCTTCTTCAACTATGCAGATTGCAGCCAAGAAGAGACATGCTGCTTCTGATCCTTCCTCGTCAACTCCTCCAGTTGATCATACCATTCCTTCAGCTTCTTCAGCTCCATTACCTATTGACCCCTTCTTTATCCAGTTGGATAAGAAAGTGACTCTTTTGGATCAGAAGGTGACTGTGTTGTTAAAGATGCTCAGCACTTCCTTTGAGCATCAGGGATTACCAGTGCCTTCCTCCCTCCAGTCCTTGCTGCATCCATATGAACCTATCCCATCTGTTGTTGCTCCTCCTGGTGATGATGCTTTGGCTCCTCCAGCTGATGTCACCCAGGCTCCTTATGCGGATGATATTCCCACTGATACTGAGCCTGTTGAGGCTACTCATGTGATTACTCATGTTGCTGCTGTTGCTTCTACGTCGAAGATGGAGACTCAGGGTTTCACTGTTGAGATGAGAGCTCCTGAGGTCTCTCCCATTGTCCAGCTTAATGATTGATGCATCTTGGAGACATCTCACCCTAGGACCTATTTTTTGTTAGGGTTTAAGAGTCTTTGTCTATGTTGTTTTTGTGTGATGATGTAGTTGGTTATATGGCTATTTGGATGGTTATTATCATATTGTGATCATGTAGTTCTTGATGTATATGGAGTTGATATTTTTTGTACTCCATTTGTTCACGATATATATATGATGATCACCTTTTGGCTCTATTATACTCTTGCGTGAATGTTGTCTATCCTTTTTGCTCTTGAGTATATGTATTGAATGTTGAGATATATGCCATTACCTTTTCTTTATTTCATGGCATGTATGTTGCTATTTGACTTCTCTTCCTCTAGTCAACTAGATTTTTTGATGATTTTGATAGGCATTTTTGTGATACACTTTCATGTTTTCTAGTTCTTCATTTGGTATCACATTAAATACATATTCTATTCTTTATACTCCCATGATTGCTTTCTTTTTATTTTGCACTAGTTGTTGTTTCTCTACTCCCACTCTTTGGATAATGTCATATGTGGAGACAAAAATAAACAAACTCATAATTTTGTTCTAATTAGAAGCTAAATATGAATCTAATATTGATATAGCCTTAGATTCAGGGAGAGTAAGATATATCCTAAATTCAAAGACTTTGAATTCATTCCATGTCACTCATATCATACTCTTTGGATAATTGATTATTTGATGCACATATCTAAATTGTCTAACTTGATTGACATCTATGCAGGAGTAAGTATTCTTTAAAGAACAATTATTTATTTTTGTTTATGTTTGTTTGTCATCACCAAAAGGGGGAGAATGATGAATATTGACATCTACTTGGTTTTGATGATGAACAAACATAAATACTTGTGACTAATCCTCTTCATGCAGTTAATTCATTGTTTAATCCAATCATGAAGATCAAATTGCAATGAATGACAATCAAGCTCAATCAAAGCTCAAAAAGATGATTGTGATCAAGACAAAGAAAATAAGACTCAAAGACTTCATGTTCAATCAAGAGAGAGAAGAACCAAAATTCATTGTAAATCTTTTTCTTCTTCTATTTTCTTTCTCTTAGTATGTAGCCTTGAAGTAGAGTAAACTTGGAGCGCACACACATACTAATTCTATCTTAGGAAACCCTTAGAATTCATTAGCTATGACTCTAAATTATAAAACCCTTTGATGTGCATTCTGTTTGTCTCAGCCGACAGCTACTCAAAAGCCAGGCGACTGTCTATTGACAGGTGCCTGTGTTTTGTTGTGCAGTCGGCTAAAATGCACACACTCAAGCTAGGTTTTTTGGGCTTTTACTCTGCTGTACAAAGTACAGGCGCCTGTCTATAGATCAGGCGCATGTGACTTGTTAGTCAGTCGCATGTTTCATCTTGCCCAAATATCTCAATTCTGTCAACTTACGCACTTGTGCATCCAGGCGTAGTTGGTTTTACATGTGCCTGCCCAAGGCACATGCACCTGTATATTCCACCAGTCGCATGTCCATCCATTACTTGATTTTGGCAAGTTACGCACTTGTGCATACAGGCGCTGATCGTTGGTTTCTCAGTCGCCTACCCATGGCACATGCACTTGTGGATAACACATCACTCACATGTCCTTTGATTACCCAGATTCTTGAATTTGTCAACTTACACACTTCTGCCACACAGATGCCTGACGTTGATTTCACAAGCGCCTGCAAGTTTTCAGGTGCTTGGCAAAACTTCATCAGTCGCATGTCCTACGTGGTAAGTTACCGTTTGAATTCTCATCGACCCTC
This sequence comes from Scilla litardierei, assembly GCA_030789695.1. Taxonomy (NCBI): domain Eukaryota; kingdom Viridiplantae; phylum Streptophyta; class Magnoliopsida; order Asparagales; family Asparagaceae; genus Scilla; species Scilla litardierei. The sequence continues at coordinate 241,867,349 of CM061142.1, read as the reverse complement.
TGACACAGTGCAACAGGCGCCTATTAATCCTTCATCAGTCACCTGTCCTGGCTGCTAAATTAATCTGTTGGCTGCTGTAAGGGGGATTTTGAATGGGCTTTTGGGTAATCTATTGGGGTCTTTGAGAGAGCTTATAAATAGGCCTTTTACTGTTCCATTGGAAAATGCTTGGAACCCTCTAAACTCTATTGATTTGATTTCAATGCTCAAGCTCTCATTTCATTCCAAAAGCCCTAATGTCCAATTCTAATCTTGTCTTCCAACTAGAATCAATTCTCATCATCTAACTTTGGTGAAGACAAGTGCAAGGGCTATTCTCTCTTCTAAGAAGAAATTAACACACTCCACACTCTTGCCCCTTCAAGTTCTACTTCAAGGCAAATTTGTTTGTAAGTGTGTATTTCAATTTCATAACTCTTTCGTTAAATTGGTTTTGCTCTCGGTTTGTGAGACTGTTTGCTTAATGCCAAGTTGTGGGAATCAAGGACATCAATCTGGTGTATTGATTACACTTGTAGGGTTACTACAAGTGGGTTGAAAGGAAAACTCTAGCTAGGGTTTTAGCTTGAGTATCTGGGTGGAATCCCAGGTGGTAGGGACGAAGGATTATCGAGAACAAGTCGGGTTTGGCTTGGGTAATCCGAAGCTTGAACATCTTGTGTTTGCTTGTTCTAATTGTTGTTTCATATTATTTCTGCATTATTGTTGGTTAGGTTTTTAATTAGGCGTAATTTCCTTGTTAATTTTATAAACACTATTCAACCCCCCTTTTAATGTTTTCCTCATTGCACACGGTCCTTACAATTGTTATCAAGGTTAATCTTTGGCATCTAACATCAACAAAAACAACATCCCACCACCTTCTTCCCATAACAATCATGATCGAGATGGTGCTTCATCGGTTTTTGAAGGCCACTCTACGGTTCGTCCTTCATGCTTCAATGGCACAAATTTCGGCTATTAGAAGTACCGGATGGATACGTTCCTTAAGATTGCTTCTCTATAGAAAATTCTCCACAAAGAATACGTGGAGCCTACGAAATAGGACTATGACAAATGAACACCCGTCGAGAAGTCTGCAGAGGTGAACAAAGCCAAGGCAATGAACGCTCTTCCTTGGGCTTTGGAGCCCGATAAGTTCAATAAGATATGCACATGTAAGAGTGCACATCAAATTTGGAATCATCTTATTGTTACTCAAGAAGGGACTAACAAAGTAAAAATTTCAAAGTTATATGTTTCCATGCAAAACTACGATATGCTTCAAATTCAGGAAGATGAGAAAATTGCTTCGATGTATGCTCACTTCACCGACATCACCAATGAGCTTGAAGCTCTTGGAAAGACATACACTCAACAAGAAAAGGTGAGGAAGATCATCATGTCAATGACCTCAAAATAAGAAAGAAGGACAATAGCGATTGTAGAGGTCAATGACATGCAAAGATACACCGTGGTGAACCTCATCGGTACACTCATGTCATATGAAGTGAGAAGGGAAAATCACTTGAAGATAAGGGGAATGATGAAACCAAGGCAAAGAAGAAAGCAATAACATTCAAAGCCACTTCTTCATCCTTCGAAAGTCATGAGTCCGATGATGCGATGGACTTGGAAGCTATGACGCTTTTGGCGAAGAAGTTCCAATGCTTCTTCCGCAAAGGTAAATTTCCAGTTAAGTCCAAGTTCGATTCAACTAACTCATCTTCTCTTTGTTATAATTGCAATACGAGGCACATCAAGAATGATTGCCCAATGCTAAAGAAGAAAGAGAAGTGAAAAGCTCCAAAATACAACAAGTCCGATAAGTACAAGAAGAACAAGAAGAAAGGACTTGTAGGCACTTTCGATGACTCGAGCAAAGATTCATCAAGTGAATTCGAGGATGAGAAGGGTAAGAGTGCGCACATGTGTTTCATGGCACGCGACGATGCATCCTCTGATGAGATCTCTAGTGAAAGCGAAGAACCCGACGTAACCATGGATGAGCTTAGAATTGCAAATGAGGAATTATTTTCTAAGTACCAAAATCTTATGCTTAAATTTATTAAGTTTAAGGAGATAAATGCTAGTAAGTCATCCATGACACCCATCATCAACATTGACACCAATGTTGAACACTCACACTTAAGAAAGCTAATTTAGACTCACAAAATCTCTTGTTGAGAAATGAGGTGAATTCTCTCAAGTCTCAACTTTATCGCGTGTCCTTTGTGGATTGCAATGATCATGAGATTGAAAATCTTCTATCTCAAAACACGAGTTTAGGTATTGAGAATGAATCTCTCAAAACCCAAGTGCACGAGCTCACTACACTTGTGTCCACCTTGGACACTACCATTTCTTCTCTTGAAAAGAAATATAAGCACATTTCCTTCAATGTTGACAGATTCAATAAAGGGAAAGGAAATTGAATGATTTGCTTTCAAATCAACTACCAGCCAACCATCGTGTTGGACTTGGTTATTCCAAGGCAAATGCATCCAATGTACGCACCACCTATAGTGGTATCATTATAGATTTTGTGAGGCCAACCTCTGGTGCATCCACAAGTGGTGATCATAACACATTGGGTTGCAAAACTACCAAGAATGTCACCACTTCTCACACTCCCTCTTTTGCAAAGAAACCCACCATGGGTGAAAATCAAAAGAAGGGACATGCTTTCATGTACACCAACATACACCCATGTAGGAACACTCTGACTTCATGTATGGACAGTTATGATGAGTTTTATGCACCACACCCACGGACATGTGCAAACCAACACATGAGATATACTCATGCACGTGCTTCTCCACATACATATGCTCATATACCTCATCCATATATGTATGCTCTTCTATATGCACCGCGTCATATGCATGCGTCTTATTTATCACATGACCATTATATGTCACATGCATATCCTCCACCATTTTCATATGCTAGATCACATTCATATAAGTTTCATGCACAACATAGAAACCAACCTCAAGTGCATGCAACTAAGAAAAGGACTCCCAAAACATACACTATTTGGGTTCCTAAGGACACTAGCATACATGATAGGAATTCTTTTACGAAATCCTATTTTTAAGAATGCAATAAATTGTGATGATTATGTTGGGAAGCCATTGTCCACTTGGACTTGGTTTCCAAAGGGCTAATCCCCTTGGAGCCACCAAGCTTGGGTACCATGAGCTTATGGTAAATTATGTATGTATCCAATAAAAGGAAAAAGAGCAACAAACACAAAATATGCTCTAAGAAGAAAGGATGGATACTCGAAAGTGGTTGCTCCAAGCATATGCCATGAGATCCCTCCTTACTTTTCGAAGTGATCCGCATCAAGAACGGTACAACGATGACCTTTGAAGGCGATGAAAAGGGAACCATCATTGGAGTTGGTAAAGTCGGTAATCCATCTAAACCTCTAAGTGAAAATGTATATCATGTAGATGGTTTAAATCACAACCTCATTTCCAAAAGTCAACTTTGTGACAAAGGTTACAAAGTTAACTTTAGAGAGGGTATGTGTAGTATTGTAGATAATAAATCTAGTATGTTATTTTCCGGCACACGCCATAAAGATATTTATATTTTAAGCATGCCACAAACTGTATATTATTGCTTAGTAGCACACACTAATGAACAACATTTATGGCATCGTCGTTTTGGACATGTTCATTTCAAACGTCTTTATAAATTATCTAAGCATGATTTAGATAAAGGATTTCCAAAAATCTCCTTTAATAAGAAAAGTTTTTGTGATTCTTGTCAACGTGGCAAACTCCGTAAATCGTCATTTAAACTTAAATATGGCATTACTTCTAATAGACCCCTAAAACTTATTCATTAATATTTATTTGGGCCTACTAGAGTTGCATCTTTAGGAAATGCACATTATGGATTAGTCATTGTGGATAACTTTTTAAGATTCAGTTAGGTATATTTCTAATCTTCTAAAAATGAAGCTTTTGAGGAATTTACAAAGTTTGCGAAGAAAACTCAAAATCTCTTAGGAATCACCATTATCACTATTCGTAGTGATCTTGGAAGGTCATTTGAGAATGGGCTTTCTCTAAGTTTTGTGATAACCACAGAATAACTCACAATTTTTCTTTTCCTCGCGCACCACCACAAAATGGTGTTGTTGAGAGAAAGAATATGACACTTATTGAGTCTGCCCGCATAATGCTCCATGATAGACATCTTAGACTTCAGTTTTGGGTGGAGGCGGTGCACACGTCATGTTATGTGCTCAATAGGATCCTAGCTAGTGAGGTCCCGTACGAACAAAACTTTTTTTGAACTATTTTATGATAAAAAGCCTCAAGTAAAATATTTTCAAGTTTTCGGTTCAAACGTTTTATTAAGAACACGTTTGGTAATCTTGATAAATTTGAGCCAAGATCCGATGAAGGGATATTTGTTGGATATTCCACACATAGCAAAGCCTATCGGATATACAACAAGAACTTTTCAACGGTTGAGGAATCACTTCACGTTTCTTTTAATGAATATTTTGATGTACCTCATGTTGTTGATGATAGTTTTGATGTTTTGTGTGATTCTATCAATAATGTTAAACTTGATGATGTTATAAAGACTAACAATACAAATGAAGTTGTTAAGATTGTTCCTAATGATCCAGTTGTTCCCAAAGCTTATTCAACCATTCGTGACCACCCACGTGACCAAATTATTGGAGATATTGAAGTGGGTGTCTGGAGAAGGTCAAGGTTTATGAATTCTCTCATTGTGACTTTGTCTCCATAATTGAGCCAAAGAACATCCAAGAAGCATGTGAAGATAGCTCTTGGATCGTGGCAATGGAAGAGGAACTCATTTAATTCGAAAGAAATGAAGTTTGGGAGCAAGTCCGTCTACCAAGTGGATATCAAGTCATTGGGACTAAGGGATCTTCAAGAATAAGACGAACGAGAACGAATTCGTTACAAGGAACAAAGCAATGTTATTAGCTCAAGGCTACCGGCAAGAAGAAGGTATTGATTTCAAAGAATCATTGGCTCTGGTAGCTAGATTAGAAGCTATTAGATTGTTATTATCGATTGCATCTCATAAAAATTTCAAATCATTTCAAATGTATGTTAAACGTTCATTTTAAAATGGTATTGTAAATGAAGAAGTTTATGTTTCTCAACCTCCTGGATTTATTCATGAAATATTTCCAAACCATGTTTTCAAACTTAAGAAAGCTTTATATGGGTTGAGACAAGCTCCTAGAGCTTGGTATGATCGCCTTAAGAACTTTATTTTGGATTTGGGATTTAAAATGGGAGAAGTTGATTCAATACTTTTTATCAAGTATTTTGAAAATGACATTCTTCTCATTCAAGTTTATGTAAATGATATTATTTTTGGATCTACTAACTATCATCTTTGCCAAGAATTTTCTAAGTCCATGAAGAATGAATTTGAGATGAGCCACATGAGTGAGCTCAACTATTTTCTAGGACTTCAAATTCGGCAATTAAAGGATTGCATCTTCATACATCAAACCAAGTACAACGGGGAGCTAATCAAGCGATTCAGGATGGAACCGTCTTCAAGTAAAAGAACTCACATGAGTACAACTACTTTTCTACATAAGGATGAAAACGGGAAAAATGTAGACATTTGTCTATATCGAGGTATGATTGAATGTCTACTTTATTTAACGTAAGTAGGCCAGATATCTTGTTTTCAGTATGTCTTTGTGCTAGATATCAAGCACAACCTAAGGAATCACATTTGATTACAGTTAAAGGAATATTTTGTTACCTCAATCGAACTCTAGATTATGGATTACTTTATCTTAAGTCTAGCACATATGAGTTAATCTTATATAGTGATGCCGAATTTGCTGGATGCAAATCGATAGGAAGAGTACTAGTGGCACTTGTCATTTTCTAGGAAATTCTCTTGGCTCTGGATTTTCCAAGAAGCAAAATTCTGTATCATTGTCCACGATCGAAGCAGAATATATTGCTGCGAGTCTTGCATGTGCACAAGTTCTTTGGATGAGAACAAGTTCTTTGGATGAGATACACACTTAAAGAATATGGTATTAATTATGATATTTGTCATATCATGGTTGATAACCAAAGTGCAATTTGCCTCTCCAAAAATCTGGTACCTCACTCCCGTACCAAACACTTAGATGTGAGACATCATTTCATGAATGATCATGTGGCTAAAAAGACATCATTCTAGAGTACATTGAAACCCAAAAACAAATTACCAATATCTTCACAAAACCTCTTAAAGAAGATTCATTTGTGAGGTTGCGTGGAGAGTTAGGAATTATGGGGTGAATCTGAAATCTATGACTTCATTTTCATATGCTATACCAAGTTTTTGAGTTCATATTATATATCAAATGTGTCTATTTTCTCATATGAATTCTATGTGATTTATTGGAGAATTTGATGAATTTATGATTATGTTGATATCCCTTGTATGTGTATTAGTTATCTTGATTATGATAGTAATTTGATGTGTTTAGAGTGCCTATAGCATAGGTCTAAGGTGTTGAGTATTGGTGTTTCATATCAATCTTATTTTGATGATGATCACAACATTATGTTGTTGCTAATGACTCTCATGTTTTAGTCTCACAGTTTCAGTTCTAGAATATCTTTCTTGGAGACTAAATACTTGGTACAAGGATATACATCAAGTGAAGAAGGGCCAAAGCTTGGACTCAAGGGTGCCAAAACTTGGAGATGATGGAGAGCATTAAGGCATCATGATGGAAGACTTAGACGCCAAGGAAAGCAATGTAATCCATGTAATATTTACTATATTACTTTCTCTCTCATTTGAGTCTAGGTTAATGTAATGCCTTGATAGATGGTCTACTCATTCATGCATATGTATTTAGCCATCTTAATGAGCCTTAGGATTATCATAGAATCCAACCTAATAGGTTCATCTTGACCAAAGACTCACTTGGAGTCTCTGGCTTTCCATCAGTCGCCTGCTGAAGGATTCACAGTCGACTGGGTGATTTCCAGTCGCCTGTCGATCCTTCTACAGTCGACTGATATGCACTGCTCAAGTCAACATTTCTATTGACTCTACTTGAGCTTTACGCAACAGTCGACTGATGCTCAGTTTACAATCGCCTGTATATTTACAGTCGCCTGTGGATTGGTTAACAGTCGTCTGAGAAGCGTAAGTGCAATCTCTACCTCTTTCTATTTTTCTCCATCTTCTGTAGCAGACGAATAATGAAGGTTTTACAGTCGACTGACTATTTGACAGCCGACTGTATTATTGACATCAGTTGCCTGTATGCGTATCTGGAGAAAGAGTGCAGCTCTCTGTTTTATTCTATCCACTGCAGCAGTCGCCTGCTGAAGGTTTTACAGGCGCCTGTCCTATTCTCAGTTGATTGTATCGACTTCATCAGTCGACTGTCCTGGATCAGATTATAGCTGTTGGATATTTTCTAGCCGTTGATTAGTCGACTGTCTTTTGATCATCAGTCGACTGTCGGTGTCGTTTTCGCCCAGTTTCTACCCGTTGCTGCCTTGTGCTTTTGGCTGTTTTCTTGGGTTTTGAGGGTTGATATAGGGCTTCTATATATATGTGTATGCTGAGTTCATTAGAACTTCTTGATGCTATTGAAAATCATAAGAGTTCATAAAGCCACTTTCAAACTCTCTCATTTCCCTCTTTGAGCTCTCATTCCTCTTCATGCATTAAAGTCCAGCTCAAGGGAAATCATCCAAGTGCTTTCAAGCAAATCTCAACACTTGGAGATCCTTGTCCATGCCTTGCATTCATCTATAAGTAAGCATCTCAAGGCATAGGTAAGAGTATTTATTTTACTTGGTGATTCTTGTAACTCTAATCCTCTTTGTGGGAAATAGTCTCTCTCTTTGTGGGAGTTTATCTCTTTGTGGGATTAGGATATTCTCTTTGTGGGAGTAACTCTCTTAGTGGGAGTTTAGTGTCCTAGTATAGGGCTAACCCTAATTCTCTGAGTGGGAGTTAGTAATTCTCTTGGTGGGAGTTTGACCCCTGTGTAGGATTGGTTGGGTCCTTGTATAGGGCAAAATTCTCTTGGTGAGGTATCTCTTTGTGGGTTTTGTATTCACTTCTCTTTGTGGGAATATAGTGAATATTGGTGTGGCTGGACGTATCCAAGTTTTGTGGAACCAGGGTAAAATCTAGTGTTTGCGTTTGGATTGATTGTGTCAATTATTTCCTCTTGCATTTATTATTTCGCATTTACAAGTTTAATTTTAATTGGACAATTTATTGCCATTACACTATTCACCCCCTCTAGTGTGTTGTTGTTAGTATTGCAAGGGTAAGGCGATCCTTACAATTGGTATCAGAGCGAGGTTATAGCATACTGCAACGATGGCATTCAACGCTTCATCCACATCTCATGAAGAAGGTCTGTTTACCGATCAAACCCCGCTCTTCAACGGAACTAACTACCCAAGTTGGAAGATCGGGATGATGATCTACTTGAAGGGTCAAGACCTTTAGGACATTACGGAGTTGTCATTTGAGGAACTTACTTCACCAGCGGCTTCTAGAACTAAGGCGGAGAAGGACTCGATCAAAGTCAATGCAAGGGCTATGTATACATTCCATTGCGTCCTCACTCCAAATGAGTTCAACTATATCTCCATGTGCAAATTGGCAAACGGAATTTGGCATACATTGGAGATTTCTCATGAAGTGCTACTTCAACATAAAGAAGAGGCTCAACCAACCAAGCCCAAGAAGAAAAAGGGAGTTGCACTCCATGTCAAGAAGGAGTCATTCAAATGGAGAAAGAACTTCCAACGGGAAGCTCTGAGTGAAGAAGAAGAAGAAGAAGATGTTAGCGATGATGAATACATCGAGCTTGCCAAGCACTTCAAGAATTTCAAGGCATTCCTCAAGGACAAACAAGGTATATCTTCGTCAAAGTTTGCCTCCCAGTCTAACAATTTTATTTGTTTCGGTTATGGTGGAAAAGGTCATCTTGCTACTGAATGTCCTTCCAAACCCACCAAAGACATCTATAAGGGGAAATGGAAGAAGTTTTAGAAAGTCAAGTCCGAGTTCAAGAACCAAAAGAAGGGACTTATCGGCACATTTGATGATTCCGATGTGGACACATCTAGTGATGAAGAAAAGGATGACAAGGAGCACGATCACAGGTGTTTTGCAGCCATTGATGATTCTTCATCAATCTCCTCTAGCTCAAGCGATGAAAAGAAAGAGGCGTGGCTCAACCCCAAAGAAGAAATGTGCTTCATGGCTAATGGGGGAGAATCTTCGTCAAGCTCAAGCGAGGAGGAAAGTGATGAGGAAGTCAAGGAGGAAAGCGATGAGGAAGTCAAGGAGGAAAGCGATGAGGAAGTCGAGGAGGAAAAACTATCCTACGAGGAACTCGAATACCACTTCAATGTGGCCTCTAACTTGGCAAGTAAGTGCATCATGTCACGCCCCGCTTCCCATTCTACCGGGAGCGAGGACGCGAGCGGGTCCGCGATGTGCTTAAAACAAGGAGGAGTACTTTTTTTTTCTTTTTGAAATCTTTTTCTTTTCTTCCTCCTTGGCTTAAACACACTAAGCGTCTGTATAAAAATTGCAGATTCTTGCTTGCAAGTTTAAGAAGCAGCTCAAACAACATTATTACATATCCAGTGTACAATAATTAAGATACAGCTTGGCCTAGCATGGCCAATACAAACAAGGTACACGAATTACATTAATCAAATATATATATATAAGTGCTGACGCGAAGGTAAAAGTCTAGTCTTCTGTGGGTAGATACTCCACGTAGTTTTCGAGCACTGGCTCGACTCCCGCAGTAGTGTCTTCAAGGAACTCACTATCGATACCTGACGGACATTTCGTAAAACAACAAAATGAAATGTCCGTCAGCGAGGTTTACTCGGCAAGATAATCTCAAAACCAAAATGTTGGACATTTTAAATTTAAACAATGGTGAACTTTAAAGACAAGCAATAAGCTTAATTCACAAATAAGCAATAAAAGAGATAAAGCAGTTTAAATTAGTTAAAATAGTTAAAGCAGTTAAAGAGGTTAAACATTTGCAATCTGCAGCAATTTAATCATCGATAGCCATTTGCAATATCGTTTACAACCTGTAGCAATTTAATCATTCAATAACAATTTGCAATACCATTTGCAACCTGTGACAATTTAGCATTAAATAAACACACCGTAGCAACCTGCAAAAAGATGTTAGAACAATAGTCAAAAACCAGTCTATCCTAGTGATAAGTCCATGTCCAAGAGTACTAGAGATAACCAACATGCAGCCTGCGACGGGAGCAACTCCGAGGCTTACCCACCGTTCCGATATGGCAACGGTCAAGGTTCTAACCCCCGTAATGTGTTGGAGGTAATTTAGTATGGCGCATCCAGTCATTCTGTAACACTTGTGATCATAGACTACCCCAAACCCGGGTCAAGTCAAGTGGCGGTCAAAAGAATGTGTACTATCTGTCTATTATTGAAATTCCATCTTTCATTCTATATTATTAAAGTTCCATCTTCCATTCAATATTGTTGAAGTTCCATCTTCCATTCAGTCAATTCAATCTCGGTGTTCCAATAGTCTGTACAACAGTCTCGTGAAAGTTCACAACTTCACGACTCGATTAAATGAAAACATCAGGATCACTTAAATAAATAAAAGAACAAGTAAGATGTGATCTTAACCAAGCAAAAGAGTTTAAATTAGCTTAAAATACTTTCTAAGACTAGTAGTTATTTTTCAAGATTTTTAAACAATTTTTAAACAATTTTAAATAGCCAAAAAGCAATTTTTAATCAAGAAATGATTTTTAAAACATATGTTCAAGGAATTGTTTAGAGCAAACCGTACATCAGAATTCTTCAAACAAGGTGTCAAAATGATCGTATTCACTAGTACTACGACATATATTTTTATCGTACGTAAGTGCACGTAAAAATCACAGATTACGAATTTTAAAAGGATTTTTAAAACAAGAATTTATCATTACAACATATCTTCAAAGATTTATTCCGGGCAAATCGTACGTCAGAATTCTGCAAACAAGGTGTCAAAACGATCGTATTTACAAGTACTGTAACATATATTTTTATCGTATAGCAGTGTATGTAAAAATTGCAAGCTACGAATTTTAAAAGAATTTTAACCTATTTAAGTTTTGCATTCAAAAATTCACTGTGAGAAATATACTTGCCTGATCGCGACGAAACTAGCGCCAATGGATTCGTTTCGACGTTTCTGATTTTCTGAGACTAGTCACTCATTTTTCTGGCCCCTGTATAATTAGTTATGGATTTATAACCTTAAAACCCATTTATTAATTGTTTAAAATACGAAATATACGAAAATACGTTATATTTACAAGTTTGCCATTCCAAACTTACGCATCGCCGTCGACTCCCCATGCAGCGAACGGGGGCGGGGGTGCTTCGGCGCTTGGCGGTTGGCGACGAGGGAACGGCGGAGACGGAGGCCGGTGCTCGCGTCGTCGCCGGCGGCGACCGAGGGGGCGGCGACCGAGGGGGCGGCGGACGTCGAGAGGCGGTGATCGTTGTGGCAGCGAAGCGACGGCGGAGGCTCGAAGGGAGCTGCTCGAAGACGCCGGCGGCGATGTCCGAGGGCGAGGGCGACAGAGGCGTGGTGGCGGAGCGGGGGTCTCGTGGCGGTCGACGTCGAGCTGGGAGTGGCTGTCGGAGGTGACGGGGGCGCGAAGCGAGGCGGTCGGTGGTCGCTGCAGCGGGCTCTGCTGCGGACGGAGACGGCGAAGCGACGGTCGAGTCCGCCGGAGGTGAATATGAGGGAGGGGAGAGAGAGAGCGGGAGTAGAGAGGGGGGTAGGCGGTTTCGTTTGAGAAGAGAGAGCGCCTGGGTTTGAAACGAAACGGGGAGAGATAGAGAGTAAGCTGTGTGTGTTAAAATACAAAAGGGAAGGGGGTTTATTTATAGGTCTAGTTAATGGCAAGATTGTAATTAGTGGGGGTAGATGAGTTTTACGGTTAGCTGAGGGAAAGAGTGGGTTAGCTGAGAGAGAGGGAGAGTTGGGGTAGATACGGGTTAGGTTGGGAACGGGATTAGGTAGGTAAATTAACAGGTAATTAGTAATAATAAAACCCCATTAGCAAAAGTCATTAGTGAAAAATACAAAAACGAAATTACGAAAATGCCCCTACTAGCAAACGTGTCCGAAAAATTACGAAAACATACCCACAGGATCATATCGTCACGAGGATGGCGAATACGAAGACCGTTACAGGATTTGGGCTACGGAAATACTAGATTTTGGCCAAAACGTTTAGAAAGCGGGTTTGCGGGTTCTCTATTGAAATGATATCAGAAAATTACGAAATTAATGTGGGAAGCTCTAAATGATCATATGATGCTACTGCAGAAGTTTGAAAACGTTTTGAAGACGTTTGTATAGAAAATAAATTCGTGGAATCAAAACGGTAATTTTGGGAGATGAATTTTAACAGAAATGTTTTGGGCATTTGAGGAAATCTGAAATTGCTGAAATACTTTATAATAAGTTTAGTATTTCAAAATATTTTTATAATAATTTTTGAAATCAGTTTAAAACTCCTAACAAACCATTATAAAATACAATTAAAATCGAATTTTCTTTAAATACTTAATTTGAAAGTATTGGAAAAATACAGGCCGTTACATTCTACCCTCCTTAAAAATAATTCCGTCCTCGGAATTTAAAAATATTTTTGAAACAAATAATTGATATTATAAAGAAGCTCAAGCAAATAAATGATAAAATGGAAAACTAGTCGAATGATTACAATTTAGAAAATAAGTTGTTAATAGCATGAAATATAATGTGATATAATGGCATCAAGAAAACAAGAGATATTTCTAATAAGTATTAACATTATCATAGTTCCCGTAACTAGTCCCGACCAGTATCACTACAATAGTTACCATGCCTTCTCAAGTAGTCCAAAATTAACATGAGATAATCACATGAAAATGAGGGCTATTATGATGACAACATCTGTTCGAACTTGGAACCTGAGGTGATAAGCCAGTAGCAAGCTATTTAAACCACATATATAGTTTATTCGTGCTACTGGGTCTTAATCAAAGATGTCGCTCATAATATAGCACGTATCGACTAATCCACGGGTACCAACACCATCAATTTCCATAATGCCCAACCACATGCTAACGTCCAAATCACCGCCCAAAGGTAAGTACAAGGCCAACACTCTAAGTCAGTACTCACTGCCAGCATTTCTTCCGTCAATCTCCATACTATCCAACAATAAGGCAGGATCCATGCTCTCATCCAGAGCCAAGCACAAGGCCTACATCCAACTTCAACACCCAAGGCCAATACCATGCCAGTAACCATCGCCATCATTCCTTCCGTAGACCAATACTTGACATTCGCAACACCCAACATCATCCAACAAATGAACAACCAAAAACACGCTTTCCCGCACACCAAAAGGAGTAGACGCAAGAGGAAGCCTAAACGGGATCTCAACGAGGGTGAGACCCAAGGCAGAGAGCTCAAGAGAAGCCCAAGGATCACGGCTTCCCAAGATCTCAGCCAAGCGGCGGTAGCGAGGGTGGCGGCGAGGGTCGCTGCTAAGCCCAACAGACCCCAAGGTCGTTGGTGGGCCATCGGCGGCTGGCGATCCACGGCGGCGAGCGCTGCGACTGGCTGTCGATCCATGGCGGGGAGCTAGGGCCTACGGGATGGAGCGAAGCGGAAGCTGGCGGATCGGAGATCGGAGCGGTGATGCGGGGTCCGATCGAGCTCGCTTGGGGGAGAGGCCGGGAGGAGGAGGGGGTGATGTCTGAGGGAAAAGGGAAGGCCACGGGGTGGCTTGCAGAGGAAGGAGATGGGTTAAAAAGAAAAGGGGGGCACCGAAGTCGTCGGTGTTAGGCTGGAACGGGGCTCGAGGAGAGGAAACGGACAGAACGCAATAAAGAGGGGGAAAGGCGGTCAGTGGGAAATGAATCAAACCCTTGGGGGAAAGAAATTGGGTACAAGATAGAAGTAGGGGCTAGAGGAGAAATACGAGCACAAAATGAAAAGACGCCAACAACCTACGCTGGCACGTCAGGTTGGCTCGTCTCAAATCACCAGCACTATCCTCCAATACTTCTGAGCATCCTTCTATTCGCTTCCGCGGAGGAACTTGAACTTAAGATGGTCGGGTATTTCGAACTTTACCCTCCTTTGACGACAGTCAAAGGTGGCATGAAATGTCCTTAACCAATTCATCCCAAGAACAACATCAAATGTTGGCATCTCTATCACCATGGATTTAGCGAAAAGACCTCGTCTACAAATCACAATAGAACATTGGAGGCATTCGATGGGAACTGCCAGCGGTCTCGACCATCCAACGTGGAGTCAGAGGTTTAACAGTTACAGTGATAAGAAACATGTCCAAGCTCTAAATAATAGAGTGAGTAGCTTAGTGGAATATCTCGTACCTGGGATTTACTTGGTCCGTAGCCTCAGCTTCTTCTACCGTCATGGTACAAGCTTGGCGTCTTTGGGGTAGCACCTGTTGTCGAGTCTGCTGGTACACTTGTTGTTGGTTGACGTTGCTGAGCAGAGTTGGAAGGCTGAGACTTCCTCTCAGGACAGTCGCTTGCAGTGTGGCCCTTCGATTTGCTTCAGTGGTTGAACTCGAACTTCTGATGATCCAAAATTCGAATGCTGTCCTCCATAACTAGAGTTCAAGGGGACTAAAGAAAGATTCTAAGAAGGTCAATCGAAAGGTCATCAAGCTAAGAGAAGGTGATAATGATGAAGATCGATGGCGTTACATAATCATGATTCACATCCTTGCGGTCCAGCGGACACGGCCAGGGAAGTGACTAAGCTAGGATCACTTGCACCCAGTCTAGCTAGGTTGATCCAACAGACTTTAGCCAAGCACATTGACCGGTATCATGGTCCATTGAAGGAAGATCATCATTCATATGAGTGCCACTGACAACTGAAGGAAAGGTGATGAAATGAGTAGATGGTTCATCCAATGAAAATAACTATAACGGTTAGTAAAAGTGGCTACTAAGGAGGGTATAACCAAGAATGGAACACGAGTTCCTAAGCAATGGTTAAGAATTCGAAAAAAGGTAATGAGGTTCAATGGAAATAGTTCGTTACGAATTTTGTGGTAAGAAGCAATAGGAAACTTTCAAATCAAGAAGTGGACATGTTATGAAGACAAATACATACAGCACGATAAAGTATGCTAGTAATGACAATAAAGACGATGGGTGTCAAATTGACATAGAGGGAAAAGATTCAGATATACTGGTGATTACCGGTTCAGCAGCTTCGTGGAGAATATAGGGTTGAATTTCCGGTATTTCCTTTACGATACCCAAGATGTCGTTGTTGGTGACGTCGTCTGTATCTGGTCGACCTGCCATATATACTTTAAAACAAACCGCAATGTAAGGTAGGTTAGAATAAATCTATTCTAGCAGTATACTTGGATATTAATGTCATTTAAACCGATCTTAAAGTATTTGCATAAGCAAGACCTGCATGGGCCGCCACCAAAACCTGTCACGCCCCGCTTCCCATTCTACCGGGAGCGAGGACGCGAGCGGGTCCGCGATGTGCTTAAAACAAGGAGGAGTACTTTTTTTTTCTTTTTGAAATCTTTTTCTTTTCTTCCTCCTTGGCTTAAACACACTAAGCGTCTGTATAAAAATTGCAGATTCTTGCTTGCAAGTTTAAGAAGCAGCTCAAACAACATTATTACATATCCAGTGTACAATAATTAAGATACAGCTTGGCCTAGCATGGCCAATACAAACAAGGTACACGAATTACATTAATCAAATATATATATATAAGTGCTGACGCGAAGGTAAAAGTCTAGTCTTCTGTGGGTAGATACTCCACGTAGTTTTCGAGCACTGGCTCGACTCCTGCAGTAGTGTCTTCAAGGAACTCACTATCGATACCTGACGGACATTTCGTAAAACAACAAAATGAAATGTCCGTCAGCGAGGTTTACTCGGCAAGATAATCTCAAAACCAAAATGTTGGACATTTTAAATTTAAACAATGGTGAACTTTAAAGACAAGCAATAAGCTTAATTCACAAATAAGCAATAAAAGAGATAAAGCAGTTTAAATTAGTTAAAATAGTTAAAGCAGTTAAAGAGGTTAAACATTTGCAATCTGCAGCAATTTAATCATCGATAGCCATTTGCAATATCGTTTACAACCTGTAGCAATTTAATCATTCAATAACAATTTGCAATACCATTTGCAACCTGTGACAATTTAGCATTAAATAAACACACCGTAGCAACCTGCAGAAAAGATGTTAGAACAATAGTCAAAAACCAGTCTATCCTAGTGATAAGTCCATGTCCAAGAGTACTAGAGATAACCAACATGCAGCCTGCGACGGGAGCAACTCCGAGGCTTACCCACCGTTCCGATATGGCAACGGTCAAGGTTCTAACCCCCGTAATGTGTTGGAGGTAATTTAGTATGGCGCATCCAGTCATTCTGTAACACTTGTGATCATAGACTACCCCAAACCCGGGTCAAGTCAAGTGGCGGTCAAAAGAATGTGTACTATCTGTCTATTATTGAAATTCCATCTTTCATTCTATATTATTAAAGTTCCATCTTCCATTCAATATTGTTGAAGTTCCATCTTCCATTCAGTCAATTCAATCTCGGTGTTCCAATAGTCTGTACAACAGTCTCGTGAAAGTTCACAACTTCACGACTCGATTAAATGAAAACATCAGGATCACTTAAATAAATAAAAGAACAAGTAAGATGTGATCTTAACCAAGCAAAAGAGTTTAAATTAGCTTAAAATACTTTCTAAGACTAGTAGTTATTTTTCAAGATTTTTAAACAATTTTTAAACAATTTTAAATAGCCAAAAAGCAATTTTTAATCAAGAAATGATTTTTAAAACATATGTTCAAGGAATTGTTTAGAGCAAACCGTACATCAGAATTCTTCAAACAAGGTGTCAAAATGATCGTATTCACTAGTACTACGACATATATTTTTATCGTACGTAAGTGCACGTAAAAATCACAGATTACGAATTTTAAAAGGATTTTTAAAACAAGAATTTATCATTACAACATATCTTCAAAGATTTATTCCGGGCAAACCGTACGTCAGAATTCTGCAAACAAGGTGTCAAAACGATCGTATTTACAAGTACTGTAACATATATTTTTATCGTATAGCAGTGTATGTAAAAATTGCAAGCTACGAATTTTAAAAGAATTTTAACCTATTTAAGTTTTGCCTTCAAAAATTCACTGTGAGAAATATACTTGCCTGATCGCGACGAAACTAGCGCCAATGGATTCGTTTCGACGTTTCTGATTTTCTGGGACTAGTCACTCATTTTTCTGGCCCCTGTATAATTAGTTATGGATTTATAACCTTAAAACCCATTTATTAATTGTTTAAAATACGAAATATACGAAAATACGTTATATTTACAAGTTTGCCATTCCAAACTTACGCATCGCCGTCGACTCCCCATGCAGCGAACGGGGGCGGGGGTGCTTCGGCGCTTGGCGGTTGGCGACGAGGGAACGGCGGAGACGGAGGCCGGTGCTCGCGTCGTCGCCGGCGGCGACCGAGGGGGCGGCGACCGAGGGGGCGGCGGACGTCGAGAGGCGGTGATCGTTGTGGCAGCGAAGCGACGGCGGAGGCTCGAAGGGAGCTGCTCGAAGACGCCGGCGGCGATGTCCGAGGGCGAGGGCGACAGAGGCGTGGTGGCGGAGCGGGGGTCTCGTGGCGGTCGACGTCGAGCTGGGAGTGGCTGTCGGAGGTGACGGGGGCGCGAAGCGAGGCGGTCGGTGGTCGCTGCAGCGGGCTCTGCTGCGGACGGAGACGGCGAAGCGACGGTCGAGTCCGCCGGAGGTGAATATGAGGGAGGGGAGAGAGAGAGCGGGAGTAGAGAGGGGGGTAGGCGGTTTCGTTTGAGAAGAGAGAGCGCCTGGGTTTGAAACGAAACGGGGAGAGATAGAGAGTAAGCTGTGTGTGTTAAAATACAAAAGGGAAGGGGGTTTATTTATAGGTCTAGTTAATGGCAAGATTGTAATTAGTGGGGGTAGATGAGTTTTACGGTTAGCTGAGGGAAAGAGTGGGTTAGCTGAGAGAGAGGGAGAGTTGGGGTAGATACGGGTTAGGTTGGGAACGGGATTAGGTAGGTAAATTAACAGGTAATTAGTAATAATAAAACCCCATTAGCAAAAGTCATTAGTGAAAAATACAAAAACGAAATTACGAAAATGCCCCTACTAGCAAACGTGTCCGAAAAATTACGAAAACATACCCACAGGATCGTATCGTCACGAGGATGGCGAATACGAAGACCGTTACAGGATTTGGGCTACGGAAATACTAGATTTTGGCCAAAACGTTTAGAAAGCGGGTTTGCGGGTTCTCTATTGAAATGATATCAGAAAATTACGAAATTAATGTGGGAAGCTCTAAATGATCATATAATGCTACTGCAGAAGTTTGAAAACGTTTTGAAGACGTTTGTATAGAAAATAAATTCGTGGAATCAAAACGGTAATTTTGGGAGATGAATTTTAACAGAAATGTTTTGGGCATTTGAGGAAATCTGAAATTGCTGAAATACTTTATAATAAGTTTAGTATTTCAAAATATTTTTATAATAATTTTTGAAATCAGTTTAAAACTCCTAACAAACCATTATAAAATACAATTAAAATCGAATTTTCTTTAAATACTTAATTTGAAAGTATTGGAAAAATACAGGCCGTTACACATCAACTCATATGGTAAAATGAAAGCTAATCTTAAGAACGCTATGAGAGGGTGCATGCTTTAGAATCTACTAGTATAAATAATCATGATGCTTTGCATGTTTGTGACACTAGTGAGAGAGACACACTTCTCTATCAATTAAAGGAATTGAGCTTGACTAATGATAATCTTGTTGCTCAAAACCTTGGCTTAGAAACTCGCATTCAACAACTTACGTTGAAATGTGAAGAGCCGTAAGCTCAAAAGCTTTGTGTATTCTAGGGATTCACTCCACGATTTGCTTGAAAAACAACAATTGGCAAATCATAGAGGAGGTTTGGGGTATATTCAAAATGTGGTACCCAAACCCACCTCTAATTCCTCTTACGGTGCAAATACAAGAAATATTGCTAAAGCACCTAAGAAGAATCAACATGCTTTCTTGTACAACAATAACATCAACAAGAAGCATGTAGATCACGAGATAATGAGGAAGAATGAAGACTCTTCACTTTTTGCTAAGAAGCAAAATCCTCATTCTTTGCATGCCAAGAAATTAGTTTCTACACCTAAGCATGCCACATCCATTTTCTACACCTAAGCATGCCACATCCATCCCCCTTGCAAAGGCAAAACCCTTGCCTAGGAATTCCTTGAGTTTATGGATTTCCACTAAGGTTAGTATGCAAGAGAGGGATAGTTACATCAACTCTCTAGTTAGGGATGTGATCACCTCATGTGATTACATTAGGAAATCAAACTCCTCTTGGGTTTGGTTCCCTAATGTTTAGGTTCCTCACACACATGCATTTTGTATGTGTATTGTGCTTAAATATTTTATTTTTTAGCATACCCATTTTCACGCCCCGCTTCCCTAAAATGGAGACGAGACGTGAGAAGGTCCGCTCAGACTTGGAGTTGTGAGGCTCCAGTCTGTAAAGCGTCTGGATTTAATCGAGTTCAGGTCCTTGCAAATGCGAAGCAGAACAACAATAATAATAAGGAAAGAGAGACAGATAAAAATTTATTCAATCTCAGAATGTCCATAATAAATAAGTTCCAACATCACAGAAAAGCCACCAGGCTGGAAAGAAAAAGAGTCTAAAAGCCCAAACATGGCCAACAGAAACAAAAGTACAGAAAAGGAAAGGTGCTACGCACCGACAACCTAACAAGAACTAATCAGAAGCAACACAGAACTACGTCTCTATGACTGGATGCCGGTGTCCTCGTACTCCATGTCAACAGTGGACCCAGGCTCAACGTCAACAAACTCCTCATCCTCAGCAACGGCCTCTGGCTCATGGTCTAACATGTGACACCCAAAAGAGAGAGGGGCACATGTCAGCAAGTCTACAAGAGACTTGTGCAAGGAAACTAAAAGAAAAGCAGACAACCTAGCAGTTCTAAAGTTATGCAATGACATGGCAGTTATAGTATGCGTGCAACAGGTAAGGAAAAATAGCAGGTACGATAAGACAACTAGCATGGCATAGCAAGAGTAGCAAGGCTACTAACATACACATGGTTTTACAAGTCACGTTTTCATGTCGTGCACAGAGTTTACGCCTTACAGCTGAAGTGGTTGTACGGGCCCACTTCTACGCTGAGTAGTCGCTTAACCCTACCCCAAACCCAGAGTTTACGCCTTACAGCTGAAGTGGTTGTACGGGCACACTTCTACGCTGAGTGGTCGCTTAACCCTACCCCACCACGTGTATATGGACTGGCGTCCATCTTCTGGATCACGAGCCAGGGAGTATTATTGGCATAGGGTTGTGCCCGTAAAAGCAGGTGCCTAGCCTGAACAAGGGAGTACAAGTATGGTAGCGTGTGCTACGAATGCAACATTCATGTATGGATGACATGGCATGGCATATTGTATTTAAAAGCGTACAGATAAGGAATTTAAACATGACAGGTAGAGATGCAAGGATGACATGGTAGCATGAACGAAAGCAAGTAAAAGGGGTCGGATCTAGCTTCATTGTCAAGCTAGATCAAGTGGGGTGTCGGATCTAGTTTCGTTGTCAAACTAGATCAAATTGGCGTCTAGGCAGCTATCATTTCACTGCCTAATCTCTTTTACGCTACGGTACAAAAGTGGCCTAAAGCATGGCCTAAACAAGGAACGGGCAAGTTTCACTTGCCTGCAACCTGACGTCCGAAAACACCGTCCAAAAGTCCAAACTACCTATGTGCACAAGTCCACCAGCCTACAGTCCCAATTTAAGTTATCTTGATTAGTGAATCTAAACAATTAAAAACACCAAATTTTATCTTGTTTAACAGGCAAGGGTTGGGGATCCTAAGAATGCAGAACGTTACCTCAACACGACGCGAAAGCTACACTGGCGTCGGGTAGCGACGCCAGGGGTTGGAATAAAAGATCGCGCTCCTAGTCCAGATTCCAAAATAGATTCCTCGCTCGCCAAGTCTGGGCAGTAACCAGATCAATGAATAGCGTCCAAATCAGCGAGCAAAGTGAACGGTACGGAACAACGGGTTCTCTGTGATAAAATACGTGCACGAATAAGTTCGTAACTACGGACTAGAATTCTTAGATAGACCTAAAACGTATAATGACCCAATTTTAATCAAGTTCTCTTTCCTACGATGGGTTTCATAACAAAATTAGTGAACGTTAAATAAGCTAACAGGTTATCTACATCATGTTGCTAGTACAAAAATATCCGACAATCATAATTAGCCACTTAGTCTAACACATTAACCAGACATTTTGTAAACAAGTTATCAGTCCTATTATCAATCTTGTTATCATTAAAATATCACGCCCACTAGTTGAACATCGTTCATTAAGGTTACTGGCTAGCAAACACCATATTAAAAGTCCGTTCATCAAATATTAACGGTTCAACAACTATTAGTAAACGCTACAAGCATGTTCTAAAAGAGCGCTCCTAACCGTAGCGGGGAGAGCCTCTACGTGGTTTCCGGGGATCGTCGTGGGTTGTCAACGGCCAGAGGACGGCCGTGCGTCGCTGCGATACGACGAAAACATCGCTGTGCATGAAGAAGCGTTATTGTGCGCGCTGTTACGGACAACACCTGCGGCGCCGCGAGTTCCTACGCCTGGGCGGTGCACCACGGAGGAAGAGGGTCGGATGGGGAGATACCGCGCGTCGGTGGTGCCGTCGTGAAGAGCAGCGGCCTGCTGCTGTGTCGAGGCTGCGGACAGGCGCAGTCAGCGCAAGATGCACCGCTGCAGCGCCTGGGCCATTGGCGGGGCACGGGGCGGTGCCTCCGGGTCTTGGTCGGAGTGAGATGCTTGATGGGGAGCACTGTACGACAGCGTTGGGTGCTGCTGCGCATTTGATCAAAGCGCCGTGAGTCTGAAGGTCGGACGGTTGCGGAAACATCGATGCTGTGGAGTTTTCCGGCGAGGCAGCGGCTGCAGCGGGGACCCACGGCGGGCAGGCGGTGGGGGAGGCTGGAGAGAGGGACCGGCGAAGGGAAAGAGGCCAGAGGTGATGGTTTTCGGGGGTTGGAAACACAAAGACATGAACAGCGTCGGGGTTTGGTTACGTGCGAAAGTAAATATGAGAGTGATCGCGCCCCGGTGTGCACACGCAACCGGGACAAACGACTCGTAGTCTTACCGCAAGCGCATGGTGTAGCGGCGAGCGGGTATCGAACACGAGGAGGGCAATTGACTGTATCTTCTTCAATTCACCTGGTTATAAGAACAGTCGAGAAATATTCGCAATAAAGCGGTCACAGTCGTTCAATTGTATAAATAAAATATCAAATTAATAAAAACGCCTAGGGGTAGGGAATCCCCGCTACAAACCGTATCTCGTCATTGTGATTCGTAGGTTTCACAATTGCTAGACTTGAAATCCTGGTGAACTAGTTGCAACTAAATGTAGAACCAAGCTCACGCTCTCGCGCTATTGCCGGTCTATAGCAAACCTAGGGTAGGGTCCAATCTCTTGCAAATCCTAACCTAGGCAAGCTAGCGTGAAGAACAACATCATCGTTCAATCGTATCTCGAGCCCACTCTCGTGCAAACTCGTGCTATGACCTAGGTTGGGATAGTTCCTACCCATCCAATCTCTTGCAAACGGGTATTGGTATAGAATTGCAATCGAAAACCCTAGTTTCGGTCCAATCTCTTGCAAACCGATTCCAGAGAAATCCAATTGTAACCCAATTCAAATTTCTAGGGCTTCCTATCGAGTTGGGATCCAATCTCTTGCAAATCCCAATCGGTATGAATCCCTAGCTATTCATATTAAATCAATCCCAAACTAACCCTAATCAATTCTAGCAATAATTTCACCAATTCATCACAAATTAGAAATAGGGTTCGTAGGGTTCATCCCTACGCCCTAAGACGATAGAACTACTCACAATTCATTATGCAAATCATTAGAAATTCAATAATAAAAACAATAGAATTCATTGCAATAGACAATATATCAATAAAAATGAGGTTTTTGATAGAGAGAGAGACAAACCAATGAAGTTTCAATAGCATCCAACAAAATAGCACTTTTATCTCTCTCCTAAAAGCTCAATCTAATCTCCTAAAAAGTAATCTAAAAAAAGGCTGCAAAAAGTTCTGAAAAAGCTCTCTAAACTAGGTTAAAAACTGGGGTTAAATACCCCCCAAAATCGCCCAAAAAACTGTGACAAAATTGCCCCTGCGCAGCCTGAAAATCGCAATTTACGCTACAGGCAGCGCGGCTCACTCGGCCGAGTGACAAATGTCGCTCGGCCGAGTGACAAACCCTGACGGATTCCAGTAAGTCTGGACTTTTGGGGGTCGGCTCCTCGGGAGTCACTCGGCCGAGTGACTTTCTTTGCTTCGGCCGAAGGGACTTCGTCACTCGACCGAGTCGGAACTCGGGACTGCACTGACGGATTACAGTAAGTTGGGAACTTTTGGTTGCCGTCGTCTTGATGCCACTCGGGCGAGTGGTGTCTCCGTGGTTCGGCCGATTGGGCTGGCGATGGTCGGCCGAGTGCACGCTGATACTCAATCTGTTGCATGTCCGATCTGGTCGGCCGAGCGGGCTGTCGACGGTCGGCCGAGTGACTCCTTCACTCGACCGAGTGGCATGTTGAAAATGCCCAATCTCCGTATTTTTGCTTCCTCGTCGCTCCTACGACGTTCTTTCTTCTTCCACTCCTCTCCAATCGCAGAATTCCCCTCAAAAGAGTCACGGGTGACACTCCGGAGTGGGTGCATATCAGAATCACTCCAAATCGCTCCAAATCTCCTGAGATTCGACAAAAACAAGAAATCGTGAAAAGCATCGCAATATTGTCGAATAATCGTGAAAAACGCGATACGAGCGATCAAAATGGCATGCAAACATGCAGAAAAAAGGTGTAAAATAACGAGTGATCAAAATCCCCCAAGCTTACCTCTTACTCGTCCTCGAGGAAGATGAGTAAAAAGCGAACCCGGTGGATAAAGATAATGGAAGCAATGGAAAAGTGGAGAAATGAAAAAAAAAAGAAAAACAAAATAGAAAACGAAGAGGGAAGCTGCTAGATCATTTTTCTCACGACGTGGGTTTTGCTTACTCATATAGCACGCATCGAATATAAAACACATGTCAAAGACTTTTATCTCGATATCATAGTATAATGGTGCATTCGAAATAGAAAACCCAAGAATATCAATATAGCATGAAAAATGGAATAATTCTAGAATTAACATCGTCTGAAGCATCTAAGGCGGCATACAAAATCGTGGATCACACACTTTTCAATTGAATGCTTTCTATAAGGAGTATAAGAGATATCACACAATAGAGTAGTAAGAATAGAAACGTGTGGTTTTCATGAAATGAATGCTAAGCGTAGATTTCTGGATTTCGTGAAACTTTAGCAATCTCACCGAGTATAAAATATTACTTAGCCTAGGTTGTCATGCATCGTCAAGTAGTCGCTCTCTCACACATCATTGGATCATCTCCTCCAAGCTTATCCATAAGCGTGGTGGCATAAACAAAACAATATTTACATTCCCCGTTTCTTTTGAAGCTTCAAAAGTCAAAGAAATAAAAATAAAAGTAAAAGAGGGAAGAAAGAGAGAAAGGGTATGAGATGGGATCGTTTTCGAACTTCTTTTCTCTTTTCTTTTCTTTTTCTCAAATATTTTTCTTATTCTCTCTTTTTTTTCTTATTCTCTTTTTTTTCAATAAAATATATACACAAATGATCCCAAATCAAAAGAGAAGGATATACAAGTATTTTTTTCTTTTGGTTTTGGGGAATTTGGAGCATGGGATATAATAACGGGGTGATGCCAATAATAGAATTGCTAAGGGGAGATTCACCAATGAATTTAAAATAGAGAAATAATGTTCAAGATATGTGGAGAAAGAAATAAATGTATCTCTCGGTTCACTCTATAGGACGTGCATGACAACTTCATCTGGGTAATTTAATCTACTCAGTTTAATCTCAAAAAGCAAACTAGTCCAGATATATCAATGCTAGCAAACATTCAATCAACCTGAAGTGAAGCGTACAAATCATGCAATAAGAAGTGATATGAGAAAAGAAAGCAGTACTCCAAATATAAACAATCAATGCGTGAATCTTGGTGTGTTTTCTACGATAGCATACGTATGAATTATCAGAAATAAGCTAATAATAGAATTTCATCCATTTTCACACGAAAAAAGAAGTGGGTTACTATTTCTAAATGCAAAGCAGAACATAGCATATGATATCAGAAACAAAAGCTATGACATGACAAAATTAGCATGCATATAGAGAAAAGCTAACACCACGTCATCGTCATCACAGAAAAATCATCTCTAGCAAAAGATGAAAGAAAAAAAGATAAAGGAAAACAAGACTATTTACAATGTAGCACACAAAGAAAATAAGAAGAACGTGATGCATGGCGAAAAATGAAACATTGATGAAAAATGGGTGCAAAAGTGGAAAAAAGCGTGAAAAAACTAAAAATAAAGGCGATGAAAGCAAAAAGTGTGAGAACTCACTCCTCCAAGCTAAAGTGCACAGTGTCCTCAATGTGCTAAGTGTGGCACACCGAGAGACGGGTAATGTGTGGGGAGGGTGAGGATGCATGCATGATAAAGAAAAGAAAAAGAACAGAAAATATGATGATGTGAATGATGCATGCAAAGATCGGAGTGATGCAGGTAATGTGTCACCAAAAATACTCTCCCTCTCTCCCCAAAAAAGATATAAAATGATGTGATCAGAACAGGGACCAAAATAGTGAGGGGAGGAGGGGCTGGGCAAAAATCTCCAGGACCAGCAGAAAATGGGCAGCATAACGACAAAAAATATCAATGGCATCAAGGGTGTGCCTAAGCTGGTGGTGCTGCACCATCTCCGTCCTGTGGCGGAGGTGGAGGTGGGGGTGGGGGTGGTGGTGTCTGCTGGGTGGGTGGGTGTAGTGGAGGCAGTCGCGCCAGTATCTGATTCAGGCAAGCCTGAATATCGGGAAGCATGGCGACGCGAGACTGTATGGTATTGACCGTGGCAGAGATAGCCCTAAAGTCGCCTCTGAGTCCACTCACCACCCCCTCAAGAGCACGAATGCTCTGAAGTAGAGCGTCAGGGGGTGGTGGAGTGGAGGGACGAACAGGTCTAGGCTGTGAAGGACGGGGTTGTCTGATACGGGCAGTGTATAGGAAGGGGCCAGCAGGGTAGCGTGGAAGGGGTGCTGTGCTCGGTAGTGGATGCCCAGCCTCAGTGTGAGGCTGGGACGCAGGCTGGGACGAGGAGGCAACAGCAATAGTGGTGGAAGGTAAAATCGGCGACGAGGAAGCAAGAGAGGTCAGTGACACAGGTGTGGGGACAGACGTCACGACACTCTCGGATAGGACAGCTGCGGTGGAGACATAAGGGTCGGCCACTGGGGAGGAAGTGTAAGAACCAAAAGGTGACACCCCAGCGGACAACAAGCTGGATAGGGACCGCACAACAGCAGGGAAGGAAGACTCACCGCTCTCAAGGATAGTGGGTGGACGCTCGGGAAGAAGTGAGGAAATAGGCTCAACCGAGATAGGCACAACAGTGGTGGTGGTGGTGGTGGACATGGTGGACGACTCAACAAAGGTACTCCTGACACTGGCAGAAGTGGGGACAGAAGTGTCGGGAGGTGCAGTCAGTGCAGGCGCGGGCTGAGGGATCACGGGGTCAGCAGGAGGTGCAGGGGGTGCAGGGGGTGCCTGCTCAGCACCCTCAGCCTCAAGTACGTAGGCAGCTGGGATGAGGAGATCCATATCTAGGATCCAATCCTCGTGGGTCGGTCCAATATGTGTCCGAGCGGGACTCAGGAGGATCATGTAATCGGCACTAAAGGGACCGTGCAACCACACCCAGTACCGCTGGCCGTGGGGACGAAGCATCTTCATCCGGGCCATAACGTCTATCGATAGTGCAGTGGGGCCCGGGGTCGTCGAAGGTCGTCAGGTAGGTCCACGCCGGTCATCAGGGCTAGCAGAGTAATCAGACCGCCGCAGCAAATAGGTGAGCGAGCGCCCATCGAAATGATGATGCGGTCTAAAAACCAGCTAGCAATATCGATCTCAACGGCGGGGACCATGTCGTCACTACCCCTATCCAGAGCTCTAGGGCGAGTCATCGCGTAGAGCATGTAGAGCTCAGGCGTAGACATCGTCCCAGGTTCGTACCTCGCTAGAAAGGTGGTCGCCATGAGGCGCTGGGTAATGCAGAGGCAGGGGTGCAGGATGGCTGAGGCCTTGGCCCTACTAGGGTCAAAGCCAAGTGGTGAATCTGTGATCCGTCTCCAGAACATGGAGGTGTCGAACGACGGTGGTGGGATGTGCGTGGGCGCATAGGCACGGTCAGGGACAGGGACATCGGGCCACTGGAAGAATGCACGAAGCATGGCGAAAGTGACCTCGCACTCTCGATCCATCAGGCGGAATGTGCATCCCCCAGCGGTCCGGTCAATCGACCTCAGGACCTTTAGTGTCGGATGGATATAGGTATCCGCCGACACAGCTAGAAAATCACGCCATCCCACGTTGTCGTACAACGTGAGTAGCCCCTCTAGTACCCCTAGGCGATCAAGGTCTGCTAAATGTGCGAACCTAGAGGGCACTATCGAGCGCTGGGCGATACGCTCAAATTGGACGCGCTGTGCGTCGTTTCTAAACGTGATCCCCAGCGGCCCAACGGCGGGAACCGGTGGTGGCTGTGCGTGGATGGGATCTGCGGGAAGCGGCTGTGTGGGTGGTGGTGGCTGTGGCGGGCTAGGTGGAGGGGAGTCCTCCCTAGCGTGAGAGGGACCGGGGTCATCGGTCCGCCTCCGCTTGGGGGCGGATCCCCGTGTGCGTGGCCTAGTACGGGGCGGCATGTGTGCCGCGAGTGCTCACCCAACAAAAATAATATGCGGCGTGCTAAATAATGGAGCGAGTGTACCTGAACACGTCGCGAGAGCAAATCAGCAAGTACGTGTGAAGAATGCCGCCTCCGCGAAGCCAAAAGCGCGTCCTGAAGCTCCCCTAAGCTCCCCTAAGAAAGCCTGCAAATCAAACAACGATATCATCGGATAATATTCGAAATACATGGGGGAGATGGGGTATAATAGATAGATAAAAGAATTAATTTGATTTTTGGGCTCAATGGGTTGACGGATCGAGAGAAACAAGGAGAAAATAAGATTTTTGGGGCAAACCGAGGTGATAGGGGGCAGATCGAGGCGGCGACGGCGACGTGGAAGTCGACCGACGGTCGGCGAGAGGAGGGGAGGTCGGTCGTCGGTCGGAGGGGGTTGATTCGGGTGCGGGAGCTCTTGCAACGGGCGAGGGAGACGAAGCAGCGCGAAAGCTCGGGCGTAATCGTGCGAAATTGGGGTTTTAGAAAATCGCGCCCGCGCCTCAGTTTATATATAAATTGTTACGACTCGACCGAGTGACAATGTCACTCGGTCGAGTGCGTAAGCAAAAGAAATTTTGAAAATCTCGTTCCCACTTATGACTCGGTGGAGTGGCTTTTGTTCCACTCGGCCGAAGGGAGAAAACTCCTTCGGCCGAGTGGCACAAGCTACTCGGTAATTCTCGCCCTAGGAGGGTATCCGTTTCCCTCGGCCGAGTGACTAAAACGTACTCGGCCGAGTGGCAGTTAATACTGAAATGCACAAAAAAGACAGAGAGTTGGTTCCGCAGACTTCCCTGGTTGGAGCCCCACTCGGCCGAGTGGGATCCTTTGCTCGGCCGAGTTGCATATGATACTCGGCCGAGTGGCGTGCTGTTTTCTGCTTCGGGGCTCCGTTTTTGCTCTACTCTTTGTTTTTCTTCCTCCAGTTGGTTTCTTCCTCTTCCTAAGCCTCGAGCACATTCCTGGAGCGCTCTTCCTTGCCTCTATCTTCCTCTTATGATTGATCTCCTTTTCTCCTTCTCCTGTCAAGAAAAATAGGACCCGGTGTCACGATTTTTAAGGGCAAAAAGACTCTAAACACTAATAAAGTCTAAAAAAAATAAAAACCAAAATAAAAAAAATGCAAAAACCATCGGGTTGCCTCCTGATAAGCGCTCGTTTAAGGTCTTGAGCTCGACCCCCTTGGATTTTCAATCTAGCGCGGGATGTTGGGTGCATATGAGATGCACCCGTCGAATTTGCCGGGAAGACCGCTCGGATTTGGATCGTGGTGGTGTGTGGCCTTCCTCAGCGCCCCTTCATCATGGGCATTGTTGGGGGATGGCTCCCCCAAGCTTGAGCTTGTTCCGGTCCTTGGCTTCACCGGTGACACCGATCTTCGAATCGGTGGAGCTTTCTTTGGACTCTTCAATGTCGAGAGCTTACAAAGCTCTCGTATTCTCGCGACATCAGCGTCGCCGTCATCATTCGCCGTGGAGCTATTGGGAGAGTCCTCCAATGTCTCTTCTTCGCTCAAATCTTGGCTTTCTTCAAAGCCATCATCATGGAGTGCACCGATGGAGTGGGGGATAGCCTCTTCAATGACCTCATAAAGGAGGTCCACATAATCTAGCTCCTCGTGATATGGCATGTACTTCATAGCCTTTGGTATATGGTGTTGGATATGGAAGACGTTAGTACACCCTTGTAGGGGATGTACAAGGGAATACGGACCTCGAACGTCGCGTACACGAAGTCGTACGCAAAGGGAATATGTTCCCTTGCGGAGAGGATCTCTAGATTGATGGAAAAGTCGCATTATATGTGCATAAGTGCATGCGACATATGGCTAATAAAGGGGTAATATCTTAAGCTTATATTGTACCATGCATATGGTACATCTTAAGCTTATAATATGCCATGTACGATGGTACACCTTAGTTAAATTGTTCCAAAGGAACAATTTATCCTAAAATAACTACCTTGGGGGCTATAAATAAGACCCAAGGGTTAGCCATTTTCTTACACTTTGCATGGCATTCATGCATGCATCTTCATTCTAGCGAAGCTCTGCCGAAATACTTCCTCTCCCTTTTATCCAAGTTCTTAAATCTAAAAGTAGAGATTTAGATTGTGGATTTAGTAGCCTTACTCTGTTCGTGAGAAGACTCGATCCATCGTGGCGAATCCGAAGGCGAAGTTCGTAGACTACCGTGCCGCATACGCAAGCGTAAGTCTCAACTTCATTTATCGATCCTAACTCTGTTTTGGCAGGATCCAACATTGGTATCAGAGCCATACGGGTTCGCCCCGGTCAAACCGCCGCCCCGTCGAAACTATGAACGAGTCGTTGTCTTTTTCACGAATGGGTATCCTACCATTACGGATATGGTAGGAACGCTTCGTGACGGAGAGAACGCAGCGGTTGTTCTTTTCACGTTAGGGTCTCCTATCATTACGGATATGGTAGGAACTCTCCGTGACGGGAAGAACCGACCGTTCACGTAGTATGTTATTTTTCATTTTTGGCACACGGCCATTAGAAAATAACCACTTTCTCGACGAACGGGTGCTTCATCGACGAACGGGTGCTTCATCGAGGAAGAAGGTGGTGGTTATTCTCATCGGGGAAGATGAATTTTAGTGCATGTGCACCATGGCCAAATGGGCTATGAATGCCATGCAACCCCCCTCCCCATGCGGAGGGGGTTGGCTACGGCCAATAACCACCGCGGCAACCCCCACCGGCGGGGGTGTGCCGCCACCCCACACAAGGGGAGGCCGGCCATGGCCAAAGGGCCATGACCGGCCAAGGCAAAAATGGCCTTGGCTATGACCGGCCATGGCCAGGCCGGCAATGGCCGGCCTGCCCGGCCCTGGCAGAGGCCAGGGCCGGCGCCCTGGCCCCCTGCCAGGGCCTGGCCGGCCCTGGCAGTGGCCAGGGCCTGGCATCCCTGGCCGAGGCCAGGGCAGGGGCCCTGGCCTCAGGCCAGGGCCTGGCCTCCCTGGCCGAGGCCAGGGCAGGGGCCCTGGCCCTGGCCAGGGGCCTCTGGCCTAGGCCGGGCCAGGCAGAGGCCTGGCCGGCCTCTGGCCGAGGCCAGACCAGGCAGAGGCCTGGCCGGCCTCTGGCCGGGGCCAGGCCAGTGGCCCGACCGGCCCTGGCAGTGGCCAGGGCTGCCGCAGGCCGCCCCTGGCCGGCCAGGGGCAGTGTCCCTTGGCCAGCCTCGGCCAGGGCAGGGGCCCTGGCCGGAAGTGAAGAAGACCAAATTTTGGTCGACCAATTTGGGTGTTTTGGTCGACCAATTCGGTAAAAGGCCTTGGTTGAACATGAACGTGCCGACTAGCCCATACGGGGCCAAACGACAGTTGTCTGCATCAAAATTCTCTCATACGGTGAGAAACGCCTGGATCCATACGGGAGCCAGCGACGATAGTTTGCAGAAAATCCCAAAAGGGGGATCCGACCTAGGCACGGCTACGGCTCATTCCCGACAAATGGTCAGGAAGTGCCGATTGTTTCACTAAGTATCATAAGGGTACTAAGATGAAATATTCATTTTTTGAAAAATACGTTTTCATACGTTTTGAAAAATAAGTTTTCAAAAACGCTTTTCCGCTGCAAAGTACTATAAGAGTACTAACATTTGATAAAGTGAGGGAGAAATATTGAAAGTTACTCTAGATGGTGATTGGAAACAAAGTGACCTTTCCGATTCTAGAGTAACATCTTCAATATTTTTCGAAAGTAACTTATCAAATTATAAATATCATTCCAAGTGGGAGTTGAAATTAGAACTATCCAAATGGGATATTCTAATATCACTTCAAATGGGAATTGTATTTTAAGAATTTTCAATGCAATTTTTGATCAAACCTTTGGTTTTTTATGTCTTTTACAGCATTTTAAAAGTAAAATGTCTTCCGCTTCAAAGAATATCGTCGCTGAGTTAAACAGAGGTGAAAAACTCAACGGCGATAATTACAACCTTTGGTCCATCAAGATACAATACGTTCTAGAGGAGCAAGAAGTGCTCGAAACTCTAAAGAACGTTATGATTGAACCCGAGTTGGGCACTACAGCCCAACACCGACGAGACAAGGAAGCTTTTGATGCTTGGTCTCGGAAGAACAAGATAGCGCGCATTACGTTATTAAGCAGTATGGCTGATGACATAATGCGCATCTTCCGAGAACATGACCTAGCCATGGACATATGGTCCAAGCTAGAGGAGAAGTTCGGTGGCACATCGGTGTCCAAACTTCGCGCCTTAACTATAAGGTTCGATACATATAAGAAACGTCCAGATCATTCCATGGGGAAACATCTGCGACATATGGCGAACCTTATCTCGGAGTTAAAGGACGCAGGTCATGTGCTCACTGATGAGCAACAAATCCAAGCAGTCATACGTTCTCTACCAAATGGGTGGGACCAAATGAAGATGCATCTCACTCACAATGAGAGCATCAAGACCTTCAGCGATGTTTCCAAGCACCTCGAATTAGAGGAAGAGCGGCTTGCGGCTGCCAAGCCAAGTGCAGAAGTGCACATGGTTGCTAGTTCCTCACTTGGGGAAAAGAAACGGAAAGATCGTTCGAAGTTCACTAATGAACGTAAAAAGCAACCTGAGTCTACCAAGAAACCCAAACATAAGGGTGGGCACAAGAAATGGCACAAGAAGAAAGACTTGAAGAGGATCAAGTGCTTCAAGTGCAACAAGCTCGGTCACTATGCTCGTTCGTGTACGAGTGGAAGCGACGAGGTAACTTGTAAATATACTAGTTACATATGTGTTTCTAGTTCAATATTTCTTGTGGAATCTAATCCATTTTGGATAATTGATTCAGGTGCCACCGACCACATAGCAAGGGACAGACGGTCCTTCGTGGAGTATCACCGGATACCCCAAGGAACGAAGTGGATCTATGTAGGAAACAACACACGTGTTGAAGTGAAAGGCGTTGGGACTTGCAAGCTAGTCTTGGACAACGGCCGCACTCTCCTACTTCACGATGTCCTCTTCGCTCCAGATATTCGAAGGAATATAATTTCTGTGGTCGTATTAATGGGTCTTGGCTATAACTGGTTTTTTCATGATTGTAATGTGGACTTAAGTTGTAATAATACTCTTATTGGTACTGGGTTTGTATTTAAAGGATTTATTGTAATGAGTACAATGTATGATTCCTCATGTAATGAAAATTTCCTTATTGCAAATTCTAAGACTTATGAGTCTGATGTAATTTGTTGGCACGCAAGGCTTGGTCATATTGGACCAACACGTATGGATAGACTTGCAAAACGTGGCCTTCTATCCAATGTTTCAAAGGTTGAAATGTCGACCTGCGAACATTGCCTTGTGGGGAAATCTTGTCCCAAGCCGTTTGGAACCGGCACTAGGGCTGAGGTTCCATTACAGCTTATCCATTCGGACATATGTGGTCCGATGAATGTCAAGACAAGACGCGGAAAATCCTATTTCATCACTTTTATTGATGATTTCACCCGATTCGGATATATCTATTTGATATCCCACAAAAGTGAAGCTTTGGCTTGCTTTAAAAACTATATGAGTTTAGTGGAGAATCAATTAGATCGCAAGATTAAGGTCTTACGAACCGATAGGGGCGGTGAATATCAATCAATAAGTTTTAAGGAACTTTGTGATGAAAAAGGCATAGTACATCAGGTAACTATGCCTTATACTCCTCAACAAAACGGTGTTGCGGAAAGGAGAAATAGGACTTTAATGGAAATGGTCCGTTCAATGATGGCGCAAGCTAACTTGCCAATCACCTTTTGGGGTGATGCATTATTGACTGCCGCTT
The DNA here is from genome assembly GCA_030789695.1 of Scilla litardierei. Taxonomy (NCBI): domain Eukaryota; kingdom Viridiplantae; phylum Streptophyta; class Magnoliopsida; order Asparagales; family Asparagaceae; genus Scilla; species Scilla litardierei. Next base: position 241,833,417 of record CM061142.1, on the reverse strand, counting down.
TCATTTTAAACCGCGTACCCTCGAAATCAGTTAGCTCCACTCCTTATGAGTTGTGGAACCAAAGGTCTCCTGACTTAAACATTTTGAAACCTTGGGGTTGTGCATCCTACGCACATATTTCCTCCCATAAGTATGGAAAACTTGGGCCAAGGGGAAGGAAATGTATCTTTATACGATACGCAGAAAACTCCAAAGGTTATGTTTTTGTTAGTCAGGAAGACAATGGTGGGCTAATTGAGTTTGAGTCGAGGGATGTCACTTTCTTGGAAAATGAGTTTCCAAGACAGGGCGAGATAAGTCAGGACTTATCTCTATTTGAGATTTATGATCAAGAAGGATTACCTCATTCGAGTGGGAGAATTCTTGGTGAAAACGAAAATACGTTTCAACCTTCACCAATGGATTATACGAATGACGATTATCATATTCCATACAGGAATATTGATCCAAGTGGGAGCAATTCTAACGACATTCCAAGTGGGAGTGATATTAGAATTGATCTAAACTCAAGTCAACAAGGACTTGAAGAATCTCAAACACGACGTAGTAGTCGTACAATGTTGTCTCCTCTAAGATTTGAGGATGAATTTCCGCAAACCTTTATGACTTTACTACAAGAAGATGACGAGCCTGCTACTTACAAACAGGCCGTATCTTGCCCTGCTAAAGACAAATGGATGGAAGCGATGCAAGAGGAGTTAGAATCCATGAAAGTTAACCAAGTCTGGGACTTAGTTGACTTACCCAGAGGACGTAGAGCTATTGGGAACAAATGGGTTCTCAAGATCAAGCATAAGGCTGATGGCTCTATTGACAGATATAAAGCTCGCCTTGTCACGAAAGGTTTTACGCAACAGGAAGGGATAGACTACGAAGAGACCTTCTCACCTGTTGTTCGTTTTACCTCAATTCGCCTGATTCTGGCAATGGTAGCTTGCTTAGACCTCGAATTGCATCAAATGGATGTAAAGACTGCCTTTCTCAATGGAGAATTGGACGAGGAGATCTATATGGAACAACCAACAGGGTTTGTAAAAGAAGGAAACGAACATAAGGTTTGTAAACTTCTTAAATCCATATATGGTCTTAAACAATCCTCGAGGCAATGGTATATACGATTTCAAGAGGTTGTCTTATCAAATGGATTTTCCATGCTTGATGAAGATAACTGTGTATATATCAAGAGGAATAAGAACAAGTATGTTATTATGTCTCTATATGTAGATGACATTTTAATAGCCGGAAATGACAAGGGCTTTGTGATGGATATCAAGGCTTGGCTTTCATCAGTTTTTGAGATGAAAGACATGGGAGAAGCCGTATATATCCTTGGAGTTAAGATTTCAAGGAATCGTTCGAAGAAACTTCTTTCTCTTTCACAGGAGACTTATATAAAGAAGGTTCTAGAACGTTTTAATATGCAGGACTGCAAGTCCATTGATACTCAAATAAGCAAGTGCGACAATTTATGTCTGAAATCATGTCCGAAAAACCAAAAAGAGAAGGAGATTATGGAAAAAGTTCCATATTCCAGTGCAGTTGGTAGTCTAATGTACGCTATGATGTGTACAAGACCGGACATCTGTTTTGCCGTTGGAATGGTAAGTCGTTACCAATCCAACCCAGGGCAAGTACACTGGAAAGCAGTTAAGAGGATAATGCGGTATCTCAAAGGAACTGCAGACTTTGCTTTATGCTATCAAGGAGATGCCTTGAGGCTCGAAGGCTACACTGGTGCTGATTAGGCGGGTGATCTCGATGAGCGACGATCGACCTCAGGATATGTTTTTCTACTCGGATCTGGTGCAATATCCTGGAGTAGCAAGAAACAATCCTGCATCGCACTTTCAACCATGGAAGCCGAGTTTGTAGCATTTAGCATGGCAGTCCAAGAGGCTGTTTGGCCTAGGAAGTTTTTAGACAGGCTAATTAATGCAAGTGACTCAGGTGCTGTACATATACACAGCGACAGTCAAGCATCTATAGCCTATGTCAAAGATCCGAAATTCCATTGTAAGACCAAACACATAGATATCCGCTACAAATTTGCAAAAGACTATGATAAGACCAAGAAGGTAGACATAAGGTACATATCTACGCATGAGATGATAGCGGATCTGCTTACGAAGGCGATCACCAGAAATGTATTTTACAAACACTTATCATCTCAAGGATTGCGTAAGAGCTGAGTTGTACCAATGTAAATTCCCATGTCTGTAAATGATCAAAATTAATAAAAGAATAAGTTTTTTTTCCAACATTGCATATGAATTTCTTAAGAAATGTTTGTGTACATTTTTTGAAATCTCAGCTGAATTATATGTATGTCGGACAGATTAAGGTTGGCTCTCTCACATGAGCAACCGCCTTATCTTATCAGATGGATAAGATAGAGATGAGACTAGTTTAAAGTCAAAATCATTAGACGAATGATTTAGAGTCATGACTTAAACAAGATAGTCGAATGAAAGATCTGCATCATATGGATGCTTACAAAAGATCTGAGATCTGTATCACAAGGATATTTAAAAAGGGATCTCATAGGATTTTTTAAATCCTATCTGTCTTATGCAGGATAAGAGTCCGGAATATTTCATAGGTAGTAAAGGGACTCAAAAGATAGGCACTGTGGTGTCTGATCTTTCATCCGTACAACATCATTAAGACATACTCACCCTGGGAAAGGAGTGATGTTGTAATACGTGTTCATACCACGTATGCATTTCGACCACTGAGTTAGTAGCAATAGTGTTTGCTATTATGTGAGACTCAAAGGCCATATGGGCCTTAACTCTTACCCTCAAGGACTCCAATTGGTTCCTTTAGATTTGACGAGATGATCGCTATCTTAGAGTGTTACTTATGGGCTATGATAATTCGGCTCGGCGGGGCACGTTAGAAAAGCGAGTCTAGTCAAGATCAGAAGGTTCGCAAGAAGAGGAAGATTGATTTCATATTTCGCATTTGGACTTTAATGATTCAAAGCTGGCCAGCCAATTGTAATCCAGATGGGATTCAATTGTTGAATATAAAGTATAAGAAATACGAAGAAATAATCTAGGGTAAAGCATGCGTTGAACTACTCAACTTTGCACCTTCGAGGTCGTTGTGTATCTCTAACAAGTGCACAACAACAGACTCTACGCGCATGACGGTCGCACGGTCTATTTCTCGGTATGATAGATGAAAGAACTAAGAGAAAGACGTTCTCTTACAATCCCCTCAAGTGTGAGTGGGAGATGTTGGATATGGAAGACGTTAGTACACCCTTGTAGGGGATGTACGAGGGAATACGGACCTCGAACGTCGCGTACACGAAGTCGTACGCAAAGGAAATATGTTCCCTTGCGGAGAGGATCTCTAGATTGATGGGAAAGTCGCATTATATGTGCATAAGTGCATGCGACATATGGCTAATAAAGGGGTAATATCTTAAGCTTATATTGTACCATGCATATGGTACATCTTAAGCTTATAATATGCCATGTACGATGGTACACCTTAGTTAAATTGTTCCAAAGGAACAATTTATCCTAAAATAACTACCTTGGGGGCTATAAATAAGACCCAAGGGTTAGCCATTTTCTTACACTTTGCATGGCATTCATGCATGCATCTTCATTCTAGCGAAGCTCTGCCGAAATACTTCCTCTCCCTTTTATCCAAGTTCTTAAATCTAAAAGTAGAGATTTAGATTGTGGATTTAGTAGCCTTACTCCGTTCGTGAGAAGACTCGATCCGTCGTGGCGAATCCGAAGGCGAAGTTCGTAGACTACCGTGCCGCATACGCAAGCGTAAGTCTTAACTTCATTTATCGATCCTAACTCTGTTTTGGCAGGATCCAACATATGGAGCTCGACTTCAGTGTTGCCGACATTCAAGGTAAGATTCCCTTCCCGCACGTCAACGATTACACCGACGGTGGCGAGGAATGGGTGTCCAAGTATGAGCGAAGTGTCACCCTCCTCCTTGATGTCCATGATCACAAAATCACAAGGCAAACATATGCCTCCCGGAACTTGGAGTGGGATGTTCTCTGTGATCCCAACCGGCCTTGTAATCCGACCGTCCGCAAGTTGAATCCTCATGTCAGTTGGCTTTAAATCGGTGCCAGTGTTCAACTTCCGGAACATGGTGAGAGGCATGAGGCTCACAGTAGCGCCCAAGTCAACCAATGCTTTTTGTAAGGGGACGCCTCCTAGTGTGCAAGGAATCCGGAAACTCCCGGGATCTTTAAATTTGGCAGGCTCCTTTTCCTTCCTAGTAAACCAAGTTCCTTGTTTCGCGAGCACGATCTTCTCTTTCCTTTTTCTTCCCGTAATCAAGTCCTTTAAGAACTTCGCGTAGGATGGGATTTCCACTATGGCATCAAGGAAAGGGATATTGAGGCTCACCCCTCTCAAGTATTCAAGGAACTTGGCTAGCCTCTTCTCGATCTTGGCTCTAGCTAGCCGTTGAGGGAAAGCCACCGGTGGCATGAATCGGCGCTCATCAATAGGTTCCTCCACTCTAGATTTTTCTCCTTCTTGCGGCTCCTTCTCTTTTTCCACCTCAATTACCGGCTCGCTCTCTTCTAGAATCTCCACCACGGGCTCCTTGACTTGAGTCATGGGGGGAGTGGTATCCTTCCCACCCCTTGTCGTAACCGCAACAACCGCGTTGATATGGCCGGTGTTGCCCCGTGGATTTGGCTCGGGTTGAGCCGGCAATTATTGGTTGTTTCTATTGAGCAACGTAAGTTGCTCCCCAATTTGAGCGACGACGGTGGTGAGAGAATCTTGTCCAGCTTTCAACGTGGCATTAATCTTTCTCTGCTCCGCTATAAACTCCTCCACCTTAGCTTCAAAATCCGAACACGGTTGAGCTTGCGGAGGGTTCGGATTTCTCCAACCTTGATTATACCCGGGTGGCCTATAAGGTCCCACTTGTTGCCTAGGTGGGAAGTTTTGTTGCGGTGGCCCCCTTGGTTGATAATTCGGTTGTGGTGGTGGAGCCTGAGCTTGAGGAGGTTGTTATGGCGGGGGGGGGGGGGGGGGGGGGGGGGGGGTGGGGGTTCAAGGCACCATCATTATTAGCATAGGAAAAACCCGGATGGTTTCTAGCGGCCGGGTTGGCCCAAAATCCGGAATTCCCCGCAACATACTGAATTTGCTCCAAAGCCCCTTCTCCATGCTCTCCTCCTACATACATGGCTTGGGATTGGTCTTGCCAATCACTCATATGGTTTTTCGATGCGGATGTAGAAGGAGCTCCATGCGGCTCGGTAATGTATTTCTCCAATCTCTCCACCACCTTGTGGAGAGAGTCAAATTTGCTAGCAAGCTCCGCCACGGCCTTGGCTTCATAAATACTCGTGGGCTTCAAGGAGGATGAAGAATGTCCTCGCTCGTCGCCCCACTGTTGGTTGTTGGAGGCCATCTCCTCTAGCAAGGCCGTAGCTTCATCGGGGATCTTTGACAAAATGGCTCCGTTGGCGGTAGCATCAATAATCTGTTTTGTGCCCGGTTGGAGACCATTGTAGAAACTGTGGACAAGCTCCCAATCCTCTATGCTGTGATGGGGGCATTGATGTTGCAAGTCCTTGAAGCGCTCCCACGCCTCATAGAGAGTCTCCTGTGGTCCTTGCTTGAAGGACACGAGAGCACTTCTTATTTTCACCGTCTTGGAGGGCGGGTAAAATTTGTCGACGAAGGCACTCGCCAATTCATCCCAAGGGGTGAAGATTCCTTCAGCTTACGTCCTCAACCAATATAAGGCTTTGTCTTTGAGTGTGAAGGGGAAGAGGCGTAGTCTGATAGCATCTATGGAGACGCCCGGCATTTGGAAGGTGGCACATTTTGATAAAAAAAGCTGGATGTGGTAATGAGGGTTCTCATGGAAATTCCCATGAAAAGGATCTTGCTGCATCAGAACTACCAATCCAGTCTTCAACTCGAAATTTTTGTCGGCTGCCAAGTCCGGCATAGCTATGGATGAGGTCGTGGAGGAAGTCTTAGGTCGAAGCCTATCCCTAATGGAAATGATCCTCGCCATTCGCTCCGCCAATTCTTCGGGTGTCTCAGGATGGGTCATAAAATTCCCTTCCGTATCGAGTCTCCTCTCCGCTCGGATCCTCCTCAATGTACGCTCGATCTCCGGATCGTATAGTATTTCTTCGGGGTCCGCTGTGGATCTCGTGTACATGCAAGTGAAAATATAGTTTCAAAGAAATAGTTAGCACAAGGGAAGGGTAAAATAAAAATAGAAATAATAAAACAAAAAGAAAAAATAGCTAGGTAGGTAGAATCAAACACTATCGCCTCCCCGGCAACGTCGCCAAAAACTTGATCGCGCCCCGGTGTGCACACGCAACCGGGACAAACGACACGTAGTCTTACCGCAAGCGCACGGTGTAGCGGCGAGCGGGTATCGAACACGAGGAGGGCAATTAACGGTGTCTTCTTCAATTCACCCGGCTATAAGAACAGTCGAGAAATATTCGCAATAAAGCGGTCACAGTCGTTCAATTGTATAAAGAAAATATCAAATTAATAAAAACGCCTAGGGGTAGGGAATCCTCGCTACAAACCGTATCTCGTCATTGTGATTCGTAGGTTTCACAATTGCTAGACTTGAAATCCTGGTGAACTAGTTGCAACTAAATGTAGAACCAAGCTCACGCTCTCGCGCTATTGCCGGTCTATAGCAAACCTAGGGTAGGGTCCAATCTCTTGCAAACCCTAACCTAGGCAAGCTAGCGTGAAGAACAACATCATCGTTCAATCGTATCTCGAGCCCACTCTCGTGCAAACTCGAGCTACGACCTAGGTTGGGATAGTTCCTACCCATCCAATCTCTTACAAACGGGTATTGGTATAGAATTGCAATTGAAAACCCTAGTTTCGGTCCAATCTCTTACAAACCGATTCCAGAGAAATCCAATTGTAACCCAATTCAAATTTCTAGGGCTTCCTATCGAGTTGGGATCCAATCTCTTGCAAATCCCAATCGGTATGAATCCCTAGCTATTCGTATTAAATCAATCCCAAACTAACCCTAATCAATTCTAGCAATAATTTCACCAATTCATCACAAATTAGAAATAGGGTTCGTAGGGTTCATCCCTACGCCCTAAGACGATAGAACTACTCACAATTCATTATGCAAATCATTAGAAATTCAATAATAAAAACAATAGAATTCATTGCAATAGACAATATATCAATAAAAATGAGGTTTTTGATAGAGAGAGAGAGAGAGAGAAACCAATGAAGTTTCAATAGCATCCAACAAAATAGCACTTTTATCTCTCTCCTAAAAGCTCAATCTAATCTCCTAAAAAGTAATCTAAAAAAGGCTGCAAAAAGTTCTGAAAAAGCTCTCTAAACTAGGTTAAAAACTGGGTTTAAATACCCCCCAAAATCGCCCAAAAAATTGTGACAAAATTGCCCCTGCGCAGCCTGAAAATCGCAATTTACGCTACAGGCAGCGCGGCTCACTCGGCCGAGTGACAAATGTCGGTCGGCCGAGTGACAAACCCTGACGGATTCCAGTAAGTCTGGACTTTTGGGGGTCGGCTCCTCGGGAGTCACTCGGCCGAGGGACTTTCTTTGCTTCGGCCGAAGGGACTTCGTCACTCGGCCGAGTCGGAACTCGGGACTGCACTGACAGATTACAGTAAGTTGGGAACTTTTGGTTGCCGTCGTCTTGATGCCACTCGGGCGAGTGGTGTCTCCGTGGTTCGGCCGAGTGGGCTGGCGATGGTCGGCCGAGTGCACGCTGATACTCAATCTGTTGCATGTCCGATCTGGTCGGCCGAGCGGGCTGTCGACAGTCGGCCGAGTGACTCCTTCACTCGGCCGAGTGACATGCTGAAAATGCCCAATCTCCGTATTTTTGCTTCCTCGTCGCTCCTACGACGTTCTTTCTTCTTCCACTCCTCTCCAATCGCAGAATTCCCCTCAAAAGAGTCACGGGTGACACTCCGGAGTGGGTGCATCTCAGAATCACTCCAAATTGCTCCAAATCTCCTGAGATTCGACAAAAACAAGAAATCGTGAAAAGCATCGCAATATTGTCGAATAATCGTGAAAAACGCGATACGAGCGATCAAAATGGCATGCAAACATGCAGAAAAAAGGTGTAAAATAAGGAGTGATCAGAGAGGCGGCGGTTCTTTTTGGTTGCTGGGAGAGAGAAACAACCTAGGGTTATTAATAGGGTAAGGGCTAGGGTTTTACACTTGAACTATGGGCTCCTTAGGTCTAGTATTAGTTTAAGGTTATAATATTAGGCTATGGTTTATACGGTGGTTGTAGCTCTAGAGAACAGGTCCTTTGGGTTATATTTATATGGGTAGGGTGAAAGCCTATGGTTAGGATATGATATCATCTAAAAATAAATAAAAACTAGGCTACCCTCTCTCTCTCTCCCATGTGCTGTGTGAACAAATGGCGGCCAAGGGAAAATGGGGCTAGGTCAAAAATGAAGTGATAATCAACATAAATAATTAGAGGGTTACACCTATGAAACTTAGGATTAGAATATTATTAATAATGGGACCAGAATTATTGGGTTAAGCTATAGTTAATAGGGAAAGTGAAAGTGGGTCAAACAGAGCTAAAAAATTGTAAGATAAATACTGGGGTAACCGGGTCGACGAGGGAAACAGAACTAAGAAGATGGATCACAATTTCGATGACGAGAAACGAAACTAAAAATAAAAAGGCCTCACGACAAAAGTGAAAATCGTGACGTCTCATCAAACAAAGTCAAATCGTGGGAGAACGACCCGTGAACTGACGTTCCAATTTAATTCCACAATTTAATATTCTTCGAGAGGGTCACAACGGCATATCACACTATAGGGTTTGGATACAAACAAAGTCTAAAATAAATACGTGCATGAACAAGACTACGTGCCCGTGAAGCGTACAAAGGATACGAGGTCCAAAAGCGACAGTAATCCCAAGTTGGGCACACGTCAGGGGGGGTCGGCCTGTTAAGGATGCAACCAAGGTGCTACGGCCCTATCGACTCAACGACACGACTCACACACAAAGCAATAAAACCAATCAGGTGCCCGAAATTGCTATACGCACAGCCGTATTACGAATAGTAAGCACCGGCCGTGACATCCATTGTTTTTGTGTGTTTCATGATTTTGAAAATGTTTCAAACTTATTTTCATGAAAATGGGAATCTTGGGGAAGACATTGACATACATGCATTTGTTGATCCATATGTATGTCAATGAGGAAGTTACCATGTTGTATGTTTAAAATATTTTAAATCATATTTTGACTCTCATTTCGGGGTGAGTTTGAGATCATTTTTTACAATTGGCTATTATGTGGTCTCAAACCAAACCCCTTAGATATTGCCATGGTGTTTCATGTTATATTTCTTTTGGCAATATCATTGTGTATCATTGAAGCTTGATTTTTCCATATCTATTGCTTTGATACACGTTAGGCCCATGGCTCCAATATATGTATATCAATTAGCAAAGAGGATTATTTTCCAAGATTCTTTTTCTACAATTGGTATTTACCTCAATTGTTAGAGATTGTTAATCTCCTTCTTTATAATTGGTATTAGATCCTAGAAGTCAAAATTTGGCCATTTCTATGATCTAGGGGGAGCATGGGATAGTGATTGATACCCACTATATTTTTCAATTTGGTTTCATACATCTCCTTATTTCTTGCATGTTGTCACATCTTGGTTAAGATGACAAAGGGGATATTTTTGATGTCCACCTTTTTGACGATGTCAAGGGGAGAGATATATGCATTATGTAAATGTTAACTTGTATTTCATACATATGCATGTGGGGAGAGATATATCTATGGGAAGAGATATATATGTGATTGTATAAACCATTCATGTTTGCATGATATTGTCTATTGCATTTGGTTTATGTAATCCATGCCTATTATATGTCACCATGACTTTATATGGTATAATGAGTTTTTACTATTGTGCATCTCATTGTATAATTGGTGCATATAAGTAGGAGGAGCTCATTAACATTGTGCTTCATTTCTTTATGTTTTACATAATGTGTGTCATCATCAGAAAGGGGAAGATTGTTGAGTATTGGTGTTTCATACCAATCTTATTTTGATGATGATCACAACATTATGTTGTTGCTAATGACTCTCATGTTTTAGTTTCTCGGTTTCAGTTCTAGAATATCTTTCTTGGAGACTAAACACTTGGTGTAAGGATAGACATCAAGTGAAGAAGGGCCAAAGCTTGGACTCAAGGGGTGCCAAAGCTTGAAGACAATGGAGAGCATCAAGGCATCAAGATGGAAGATTTAGACTTTAAGAAAAGCAATGTAATCCATGTACTATTTAATTTATTGCTTTCTCTCTCTCATTTGAGTCTAGGTTAATGTAATGCCTTGATAGATGGTCTACTCATTCATGCATATGAATTTAGCCATCTTAGTGAGGCGTAGGATTATCATAGAATCCAACCTAATAGGTTCATCTTGACCAAAGACTCACTTGGAGTCTCTGGCATTCCATCAGTCGCTTGCTGAAGGATTCACAATCGACTGGGTGATTTCCAGTCGCCTGTCGATCCTTCTACAGTCGACTGATATGCACTGCTCAAGTCAACATTTCTATTGACCCTACTTGAGCTTTACGCAACAGTCGACTGATGCTCAGTTTACAGTCGCATGTATATTTACAGTCGCCTGTAGATTGGTCAACAGTCATCTGAGAAGCGTAAGTGCAATCTCTGCCTCTTTCTGTTTTTCTCCATGTTCTACAGCAGATGACTGATGAAGGTTTTACAGTCGCCTGAATATTTGATAGCCGACTGTATTATTGACATCAGTCGACTGTATGCATATCTGGAGAAAGAGTGCAGCTCTCTGTTTTATTCTATCCACTGCAGCAGTCGCCTGCTGAAGGTTTTACAGCCGCCTGTCCTGTTCTCAGTCGACTGTATCGACTTCATCAGTCGATTGTCCTGGCTCAGATTATAGCTGTTGGATATTTTCTAGCCATTGATCAGTCGACTGTCTTTTGATCATCAGTCGACTGTCGGTGTCGTTTTCGCCCAGTTTCTAGCTGTTGCTGCCTTGTGCTTTTGGCGGTTTTCTTGGGTTTTGAGGGTTGAGGGCTTCTATATATATGGGTATGCTGAGTTCATTAGAACTTCTTAATGCTATTGAAAATCATAAGAGTTCATAAAGCCTCTCAAACTCTCTCATTTCTCTCTTTGAGCTCTCATTCCTCTTCATGAATTAAAGTCCAGCTCAAGGGAAATCATCCAAGTGCTTTCAAGCAAATCTCAACACTTGGAGACCCTCTTCCATGCATTGCATTCATCTATGAGTAAGCATCTTAAGGCATAGGTAAGAGTATTTATTTTACTTGGTGATTCTTGTAACTCTAATTCTCTTTGTGGGAATTAGTCTTTCTCTCTTTGTGGGAGTTTATCTCTTTGTGTGATTAGGATATTATCTTTGTGGGAATAACTCTCTTTGTGGGAGTTTAGTGTCCTAGTGTAGGGCTAACCCTAATTCTCTGAGTGGGAGTTAGTAATTCTCTTGGTGGGAGTGTGACCCCTGTGTAGGGTTGGTTGGGTCCTTGTGTAGGGCAAAATCCTCTTGGTGAGGTATCTCTTTGTGGGATTTGTATTCACTTCTCTTTGTGGGAATATAGTGAATATTGGTGTGGCTGGACGAACCCAAGTTTTGGGGAACCTGGGTAAAATCTAGTTTTTGCGTTTGGATTGATTGTGTCAATTATTTGCTCTTGCATTTATTATTCCGTATTTGCAAGTTTAATTTTAACTGGACAATTTATTGCCATTACACTATTCACCCCCCTCTAGTGTGTTGTTGTTAGTATTGCAAAGGTAAGGCGATCCTTACATAAGGTTAGAGATATCATATATTTATATTTTCCTTATTCCTAGTTTTGAGAACCAGGACAGGCGCATGTGCCTCCTTCAACAGGTGCATGTCCAAACTCTATATTATAGTCTACACATCACATCTTTATGTCAAGCGACTGATGTTCATTATACAGGTCACTGGTAGTCACACAGGCGACTGCCTAAATCTTGCTCATTTTCCCGAGAGATAACTCAAAATTTCTTGTCTGTAGACAGGCCCTTGTAGGTCATTTCACAGGTGCCCATCCATTGACATGCTGATGTTTTATCTTCTACAGGTGCATGTGCTTCTGTTAAGCCATTATTGATTCATGCTTGACAGGCGACTGCACTTTATGTTTTAGTCGCATGTCTGAGCTGTTTAGCAGTTCGCAAGCCTTGATCTTAGCCTTACACTTTGATCCGACGGCTGTGATAAAATCGCAGCTTCTCCTATAACCGTCGACTCACTTGTTTTCTCTCTCATCCGATTGAAACCCCCACTCCTCTCGAACGGTTAGAGAACTCTCCAAATCCTTCAATTCTGCCGACGATCAACTTCCTCTCCGATGATTTTCCTCCTTCGTCAGTCTCCTCGACTCCTCTGGCCATCTCCTCTCTTTTAGGTATCGTTTTTCACTCGTTTTAGTTTCGATTTCATGCCCTAGGTTTTGGTTTCTTGTCAATTTCATCTCCATGTGTCCCAAGCCCAGATCTTCCTCTAAGGCTAAGACATTATCTCTTAGAAAGCCTAGGAAGAAGACGATTAGGGTTCCGAAGCCTACTCCTTCCAAAGTCCATATGAAACGGGCTAGGTCTCCTTCTCCTCTAATCGAGTCTGCCTCTGTTTTCGATGAATCATAGGTTAGTGAATCTGAACATGAACCTGAGCCGCTTCATCATAAGTGCAAACAACCACGTATTTCTTCTGCTCAACCCCAAGTTCAACCCCATATTGAACTTCAGGCTGAACCTATTCCTCTAGCTGAACCTCAAGCCAATCCTGAACCATCTCCTTCTACAGCAGTTTCTACATCTGTCCCTACTTGTCCTGATGACAAGTATTTAGGGAAATTCAATGCTATCCTGAACGTCCAGTTACTGAAGGAGAGATTCAATGTAGTTTTCAGCTTTTCAGGCTGAAAATTTATCTCAGCTCATGACCACGACCAAACTTGTTGATCTTTATCATCATTCACCCTCTGATTCTCCCAAACCATATCCCATACTGGTTAAACTCTTTTATGCTAACCGCATTTGCGGTGAGTATAATGATTATGGAGTTCTTGACACTTTGGTTCAGTGGACGTCCAACAAGCTTGACCCCAAGCTTTTAGGTACCATCCTTGGTATTCCTTCATCTGGGTCTCTACCTACTAAACATGTGACTGCTGTACAAAGTACATGTGCCTCTTTATAGATCAGGCGCATATGCCTTGTTAGTCATCCACTTATTTCATATTGCCCAAATATCCCAATTCTGTCAACTTATGCACTTGTGCATCCAGGCGCTGTTCGTTGGTTTTATAAGCGCCTGTATATTCGACTATAGTCACATGTCCATCCCTTGCCCAACTTCTTGATTTTGGCAAGTTAAGCACTTGTGCACACCAGAGTTGAGCATTGGTTTCCCAGTCGCCTGCCCATGGCACAGACGCATGTGGATAACACATCAGTCGCATGTCATTTGTTTACCCAGATTCTTGAATTTGGCAACTTATGCACTTTTGCCACAGATGCCTGACGTTGATTTCGCATGCGCTTGCATGTTTTCAGGCGCCTAGCAAACCATCATCAGTAGCATGTCCTACGTGGTAAGTTGTCGTTTGAATTCTCACCTGCCCCTGACACGGTGCAGCAGGCACCTGTTGATCCTTTATCAGTCGCCTATCCTGGCTGTTAAATTAATTTGTTGGCTGTTGTGAGAGGGATTTCGAAAGGGACTTTGGGTAATCTGTTGGAGGCTTTGAGAGAGCTTATAAATAGGCCGTTTACTGTTCCATTGGAAAACTCTTGGAACCCTCTAAACTCTATTGATTTGATTTCAAAGCTCAAGCTCTCATTTCATTCCAAAATCCATAATCTCCAAACCTAATCTTGTCTTCCAACTAGAATCAATTCTCATCATCTGGCTTTGGTGAAGACAAATGCAAGGGATATTCTCTCTTCTAAGAATAGATCAACACACTCCACACTCTTGCCCCTTCAAGTTCTACTTCAAGGCATATGTGTTTGTAGTGTATATTTCAATTTCATAACTCTTTCGATAAATTGGTTTTGATCTCGGTTTGTGAGAGTGTTTGCTTGATCCCAAGTTATGGGAATCAAGGACATCAATCTTGTGTATTGATTATACTTGTAAGGTTGCTACAAGTAAGTTGAAAGGAAAACTCAGAGCTATGATTTTAGCTTGAGTATCTAGGTGGAATCCCAGGTGGTAGGGACTAGGATTACCGGGAACAAGTTGGGTTTGACTTGGGTAATCGGAACCCTTGAACATCTTGTGTTTGCTTGTCCTAATTTTTTTCATATTATTTCCGCATTATTTTTGGTTAGGTTTTTAATTAGGTGTAATTTCCATGTTAATTTTATAAACACTATTCAACCCCCTTCTAGTGTTTTCCTCATAGCACAAGGTCCTTACAACTATCAGGTCAAGAGTGGCTCTGTTTACAAGAGGTCTTTTAGACCATCAATTGAAGGGTTCAAGCATTGCAGGCCAGTCCTAAGTATAGATGGCACACATTTTTATGGGAAATATGTAGGGTGCTTGCTAATGGCTACAGGCATGGATGCAAATGTGGGGCTTTTTTGTTAGCATTGATAGTAGTATCAGCTGAAAATGTAGAAAATTAGAAATGGTTTTTCAGCTGCATCTATATGTTGATACTCAGTGCTCATAGAAACTAAAAGATTACCTTCATTTTCGATAGAATGAAAGGTATTCCAAGAGCACTACGGGAGGGATGGCTGGCTTCTAGACACCATAGGTATTGTCTTCGACATATTATTGCAAATTTCAAGTCATATGGATATCTAACAGTTACATTGGAAAATCACTTATGAGGTCTGGCAATGCATCTGACTTGTTGACATATAATGCATTCCGTGCAAATATGAGCGTAAAGGCTGTTGCAGCTGATGAATGGATTACTGCAGACTTGGGGGAGGTGATGTGTCCATCAATTACATGTTTTATCGTATATTTTTCATGTCGCATTTCACCATCCAAATCCCCATTCTATATTCTTTTATGCAATTAATTGGAATTATTTCACTTTTGAAGCATTTCAGTGCATTTCAGGGATTTTGGAGCGTTTTGGAGCAATTTGGAGTCAATGGCCTAAACGACAATGTTGGAGCAGCAATGATGCCCTTGAAGACAAGCTCGACATGCTAGAGAAGAAGCTAAAAGAAGAAGAAGATAGATGGAGAGAAGAACAAGAAGATTGAAGCCAAATTGAGCTCTCAACATGGCTAGCTCGACCGAGCGCTTCAATGCGATCGGTCAAGCTGATGTAACAACAAGAAGAAAAAGAAGCAGCTGGTAGCCAAACTGCTCTATCGAGTGCATTGTAGCTTGGTCCGAACGACTGATGTGCATTTATATTTTATATATTTACGCACGTCTTCTGTGTTTTTCCGTTGTTTTCCATCGTCTCGTACCCATTTTCTTGGGATTTTTAGTTTTCTTTCATTTTTTGGTGTTTTTGTGTATTTGCAGGAGATTGTCAGTGTAGGGGACATATAACGAAGATATCATGAGTCCCCAGAGCAACGGGAGGAGTCACGCATGATCCAGGGGGTCAAACGACGAAGATCGCCATTTTTCAGCCTCACCCGATCAGTTGGACACAGCCAACCGATCGGGTGGTGCACGCGTGTCCGACCAGGACGGAAGCTGAAGCGAAGTGAAAATCAACCGACCGGTTGAACACAGCAGAGCTCTCGGTCAATTTGGAGCTGAATTCCAACCGATCGAGTGACATCTCACCCGATCGGTTCATCTGTAGCCGATTCTTCCAAAGAACGACCCGGAGAGCTCAATCGACGTCCGCTGACCGTGCCAAATCGACAGACTTCTCTATCTCTTTTGGGGATATTTCCAACCGATCGGTTGATTTCTCAACCGATCGGTTGACCTGATGCTGAATCTCTTCAAACGATGACCCGCTCGCTCCACCCGGTCGGACCAAGCGCCCGGTTGAAGTTCTCGAAGCATACGGCTGAAACGCGAAGCAGCTCACCCGATCGGTTGATACTTCAACCGATCGGGTGACATCGATTTCTATATATAGTTGCCCTAGGTGTCCAAAAACAAAAGCTATTATTTTTCTGTCTTTTTTCTCTAATTGTGACGGCTGGAATTTTACTGTTTTTGTAAGTCTTCTGATCTTTGTGAACTTTAATATAGTCTTAATAGCATTGCTACTACTTCATTGCAATCGTCTGATCATGATTTTTACGGTTGATTTCTGTTTAGATCGCTTTCAGCTTTGATTTGTGAGTAGTTCCCTAATCTGGGATTTTGGTGGAAACCCCTTCGTGGGTTCTCCCTAATGCATCCATAGGACTAGGAAATCGATATGGATTAGGAATTTAGAGGTTACGCGGGGTGTTTCATTGTCATCGGTGGGAAAAAGACCGCCTTTGACCGTAGGGCCAAGGAGGAATAAACTTGGCAGTTGATTCCCTAGCCACAGCTCACGCCCTTAGCGTAGACATCGAATCCTAGAGCAGGGAAACGGGGGGATAAGATGTTGGGAGTTATCGTTGCAGGCTTAGTGCTCCCGGAGTCGGTCGGTGTTAATGGACATGGGAATGCCCACCGACCGAACCCGGGTAGTCCGGCGTATCATCCTGGGCATAGACCAAAATATCGGGCACATGGGATGCTGGTATCACTCTTAGAGGCAACGTCCTACCACTAAACCCTAATTCCGATCGTTTTCCTATCCATAGGGCGTAATAGCGAGAACACATGATAGGGTGGAAATCGAAGCCCTAGGTTTCCTTTTATATTGTTTAACCTCTGTATTTACATTCCGTGACAAACCATCGATCGATCGGGCTAGCTCACCTGTAGGGTGAACCGGTTCCTTTTACGACACAAGCACAACCATGCCTCCCTGTGTTCGACCCGCATGCCACACTACAACACTGTGCGCTTGCGGTACAAATATTTAAATCTGGTATCCCCTATCCGACTGCACACTGCATGATTCAAAAGCCGGGGGACGTCAATGACCCCCTCAACTCTGCACTAGAAGTTCTCTGTCGAATTAACTCGAGCGGAGTAGAAAAAGCCAAATTTGCATAGCCTCCTACTCTTTGTAGATCTTCTATCATTCTAGTTGGCAAAGTATTATTCCTATATTTTTTATGGATATTATACTTTATGACGGTTTTAAGACCACCAAGAACGTGCGAAACAGAGGCCGGTTGAGTCCCAAGGAATTTTTTCAAGTTGACGTGATAGTGTTGGGAATTTTTCTCGGGCAGCCTGTACAATGTGCTCAGCCGAGCGAGCTGGCAGGGCCCTCCACTAAAAAACGCAGGCACAGTTTGAACCCCAGATGTGAGGGGTCCTTTGGGGATTTTTTCGGAGGGTTAATTACGAGGTTTTGTAGAGGGCATACAAACACGTTTGGTAGCCGTTTTACAGAGATCCCCTCTTTGGTTCTTGGAGACTATTTTGGAGTCTAGGCCATGTCCTAGGCCCCCTCATTGGTGATGTTGTATCCGATCTTTCACAAAGCTAAGTACTTGTCATTGCTTATTTGTTTATTTCTATGCCTGCAATGTTGAATCTCAATTGCTATTTCTTTATTGCCATGATTGAGTAGATTCATTGCTAGGATTAGGTTGAACCCTATTTGTCACGCCCCGCTTCCCTAAAATGGAGGCGAGACGTAAAAAGGTCCGCACGAGAGTGGAGCTGTGAAGCCCCAAACCCGATAAGCGTCAATAAAACATAAGCAGGTCCATGTAACCACAAACGGAACAACAATAATAACACAAGGAGATACAGAAATAAAATCTCATATCTCATAATTTGTCCAACATGAAAATTAAGTTCAACATCCAGAAAAGCCACCAGGCTAAAAGAAAGAGTCTAAAGGCCCAGAACAAGGCCAACAAAAGCAACAACGTAACAAAGTATAGGTGCTACGCACCGACAACAAAACAGCAGTCTAAACAAAAGGGAAAGCTCAACGAAGACACTAGGACTGGTCCCCAGTGTCCACGTACTCCTCGCCAAACACAGGCTCGGGCTCGGCGTCAGCAAACACCTCGTCCTCTACGATGTACTCATGCTCCGGATCTAACATGTGTCACCCAAAAGAGTAAAGGGGCACATGTCAGCAAGTCTAAAAGACTTGGGCAAGGAAACTGAAAGTAAGGCAAACTAACAACCTAGCAGTTATAGTATGCATGACATGGCAGTTATAACATGAGTGCACAAGCAAGACATGGTGAAACAATAAGTACCGGAGAACAATTATCGGGACAAGTCAAGAGTAGCAAAGCTACTAACAATCTCAAACATTTCACTAATCACGTTTCAAGTTGTTTGTAGATGTTTACGCCTTATAGCTGAACGGTTTGGCATTCACGCTGATTGGCCGCTTAACACTACCCCAGAACCCAGAGTTTACGCCTTACCACTGCAGTTGCTGATCGGGCAGACTCCCAGTTGATTGGCCGCTTAACTCTTACCCCCAATACCCACATGTGAACGAGCCAGGGTCCCTGCACACGAGCTCAGTAAATGAGCCAGGGTTGCCCCGCACAAGAGCTCGTTTCCTGGATCACAACCAGGAGCGTAGTCCATTTGGCATAGAGGTGCACCTAGCCTCAATCATTTCACAATATGTAGCGGAGCTACGCAATCACGGGAACACTTAAAGAATGCAATGACATGACAATTAGTTTGCGTACCGTTAATGGAAATTAAACATGACAGGGTAATTGTGCAACATGATAAATGTCGGATCTAGCGTCGTTGTCAAGCTAGTTCCTAAATTTGCGCCTAGGCGAGTATCATTTCGTCGCCTAGTCTCTTTTACGCCTACAACAAACCAATGGCCTAAGACATGGTCCAAAACCCTAAGTGGCAAGTTTCACTTGCCTAGCACCGAGGATGACGATCAACGAGGCCGTCACACGGACGCTAATCTACGGGGAAGTCGCTGTTATGGAGAAACAATCATCAAAACAACATTCATCTCATTAGGGTTTCACAAAAACACAACGGGTTATGAAAATATTAAGAGGTCGATTATTACCGTATCGGAAGCGGAAGAACGATGCCGAGCAACCACGGTAACGGAAGAACGATCCGGCTCAAATCTGGAAATGAGGGAAAAATCTGGAGAAATAGGTTTGGATGTGGATTTTGGGGGTTTGATGAGATTTTGAGGAAGATGAGAGGTAGAATGTGTTAAGTGAGGGTTTGGATGATGGAGGATGAGCTTGGAATGAAGGTTGGAGGGTTTGTGGAAGATGAGAGCTCAATGGGGGAGAAATTAGGTTTAGAGTTGAAGAAGAAGAAGAAGAAAACGTTTGGAGGGGTATTTATAGAGTTTGGTGGCGGCTAGGGCAAAACTAGGGTTTCTGTACTGTTTAGTCGGTCAAAGAGCAACCACTGACCGACTAGTTTGGAAACTAGTTGGTCGGTTGACCAACGCAGACCGACTAAGTGTAAACAGTAACCCCTGACGAAAACCTAAACTAAGAGTTAATCGGTCAAGGAACAACTACTGACCGACTAGTTTGACATCTAGTCGGTCGATGAACGTTCTTAGACCGACTAAAAGTGAACAGTACTCGACTGTACAGAAGAACTAAGAATTAGTCGATCTGAGTACAAAACTTAACCGACTAGTTTAACAACTAGTCGGTCGAAAGATGAACTTAGACCGACTAAGAATGAACAGTAACTGGTACCCAAAAAAATAGTTAATGAGTTAGTCGGTTAAATAAGCATTGCTGACCGACTAGTTTGCAATCTAGTCGGTCAACCAACGTTCTTAGACCGACTAACGATAAACAGTAACTCCTGAGAAATCTACAAAGCCAACTAGTCGGTTCAAGAAGGTTTTCCGACCGACTGGATCGTCATCTAGTCAGTCGGTGCCCCTTCTTACACTGGCTAATGTGCACCAAAAGTTCCGAAATGGAGCGCGAAGCTCCGGGATCGATTCCTAAGACTCCTAGGCTTGATCTAACAATAAGATATGACCGATATGAAGCCTGTCACGAATGACTTACTCCAAAATCGACGATTCTAAGGAAGAAGCTAGAAAATCACGACGAAACGATCGAAAATGAAAGCTACGGAGACGAAAACCACGCATAAGGAGAAAATCCACCAAAAAATATAATATAATATAATAAATCCAGATACATGAAAACCAGTCGTTACACTATTGTTAGCATAATCTTTGATAGTGATGGTGATCCAAGAGATTGGCAATGAATCTTGATCTTAGCGAGATGATCCACGAGAGAGGCAACGATAGTGATCCAAGAGATTGGCACCGCTAAACATAGCTATGAATTGTTGAGTCTTCGAGTTCTGTTATGAATAATCTATCACTAGGAGTGATGGGATTTCAATGGACACAGTGATCCACGATAGTGGCATTAAGCCTGAGAACTCCCTACACACCAGAATAGGGTTGTAACATCGTCATCCTAGGTGAGGTGATCTACGAGATACGTAGCACCAATTCTAGAGTCGTTTGTTACACCTCTATACAACTTATGTGGTGATCCACGAGAGTGGTACCAAATAAAGCTCCCTTCATAGCATCGATTTATATTCAAGACGATTCAAATACTAAATATGTATGAACTTCATTCCATGTCCAAAGCAGTAGTGGGGTTACCGACACCCTAGGGATCTTTCTCCTAGCTGTTGTCTTTGTTTTATTTATTTCTTTTATGTGGAGTAGATAGTTGTGAATACGACTGTGACACACCTTTCACATCCATCGCCATTACGCCATTCCGTAATTCATCTCCACCTAATAAACTGAAGCATAACTAACCTAGGATCGATAAGTAGTATAGCACCACCTCCGTATGGATTCGAACCTGAACTCATCGGGATTATATTGCTCTGACACCCTTGCACTTGGGGGTGAGGGTGTGCATACCTTTTTGGAGGTGCACATCCTCGTGTCAACATGAGGAAACAAGGAGGTGGGCTACGCACGAAGATGGTGAGAAACTCTATTGTGTAATGACAACCAATTATTTGGAGAGGTTCAATGGGGTTCTTAAAGGAGCTAGGTCGCTTCCGATACAAGCATTGAGATGGGCTTGAGTTTGTTGTTGCTCGTCAGTCTGATACTGATGAGTTGTGCCGGTTTCATCCCCAGTAGTCAGATTCTGAAGACATGGGTTGGCTTGATGGACTCCGGTATATGGATGATACTGCTAGGATGAGCCAGCTTCATCCCTGGTTCGATCATACTGCTAATTGTAAGGTAGTGTGATGGGTTATGTGCTTTGTAAGCACGTGTCGCTATATCATTCATGGCAGCAAATGCGTTGATCTGCAAAACCAAGGGATAAAAAAATATATTAGATACAACAAGCACAAAATAAGCACACAAATATTGATCTGCTACACTACTATTTACCATTTGCTGCTATATGGGACCATGTGGCATGTACACATACGGGGATCTTGCCTACTATATATCCACCGCCTTGTGATCTTCCAATACCACTATAAATAACCGTCTACACTTACTGCATTCCCCTGCCCAACAACATGATCTGCCATATTGAACCACTACAAGAGAGGCGTCGTAGTGGCTTCATTCCATTGTAAATTGGTCATCCCGGTCCTCACCGGTATGACTGGAACCGCTATTGGAATATGCTGACGGATACCAAATTGGAGCAAAACGCGATCTGGTACATGCATCTCCATGGTACCGAAGCAAAATACAGGAACACGTGCATGCCAGCTTTGTTGTTCTACTACACATAACTCAGGAAGATGCTCATATCACTCATTATATGACTCCCAGATCACCTAATGCAAATGAAAAATATAAATAAACCATCAGACTCCATAATATGAATGTACCGTTAATTCACATCACTATATAAAATTTACTACTTCGTATATGTGTAGGCTCTAACGTGTCAAGCTCGATTCAATAACAATCAAGTGCTACTGAGGAGTATCCCGGAATGTTCTCGACACATTCCATCTGCACCCTAAAGGGACGGTGCCATCCAATATGTTTTGGGTAAATGTTGACTTGCTTATATGCAACCTCTCCTATGACCATACCTATGAATATGAATTTATTAGTGACTGTTACTATATAAATAATATTACAACGTAACTTAAGGAAAAAATTGTATACATGCAATAAGGTGGAGCATGCGTATAACCCTGATGTTTCCATTCGTGCCACCTTACTTAGCTCTGAGTACATGTGTGCGATCATATCACTTTCCCAGGTATACCCTCCAATGGTTTCCATATTCTCCATCTTCGCCAACCACCGGAGGTGCACCGAACCTTTTCTTGGATATGGTACCAATAATGTGCCAATCATATGTAGAATATATGCCTGAGTA
Organism: Scilla litardierei; assembly: GCA_030789695.1. Lineage (NCBI taxonomy): Eukaryota > Viridiplantae > Streptophyta > Magnoliopsida > Asparagales > Asparagaceae > Scilla > Scilla litardierei. The sequence goes on along the minus strand of CM061142.1, from coordinate 241,810,926 downwards.
TATTGCTGAATCTCCTCTGAGGTGGCTTCTACAGGAAAATCGACAAAGGTTTCTCGCAGCCAGCTAAGTTTTAAATTGGCTCATTGGTTTTCTGTAGATGTCTGTTCAAGGAGCCGCTCCATCAACTCTGCCTAATCTAGCCGGCTTGGACGTTTCCAAATGGGGATCCCCTCACTAGGAAGGCCCGTGATGACTGCCTTATCCTGCAACGTGATCGTCATCTCACCTTGGCGAAGATAGAATGTATTGGTCTCGGGCCTCCATCTCTTAACCAATGCAGTAATTAATGCCCAGTCTAACCTTATCCACTTCAACATAGCACATATAGCCTCGCCATTTCCATATATTGTGTCACATGCTCATCTAAATCACATGCGGAATGTTTCCGCGTATGGTCCACAACTAAAATAATATTCGCATGCATCCAATAAATGCGAAAAGTTAATATCTTTATGCAAGATTACAAAGATTTATACCGTACGTAATAAGATAACTCACGAAGGTTGTTCATATCTGCCCACACTGTATATGTGCATAACGGTGTCGTGCCTGGTCATACAAGACCGACTCTGATACGCGTCCTGGCTCCATAACTGATTAAAGAAATTTTAAATATAGTTTAAGTAACAAAATTTTAACTATGCAACAAATAAATATAATCTGAATTTTTTAATAAGCTACTCAAATTTGAGGGATTTAGTGGTTGCTTTAAAATTAGATGTGCATACAACTTGGATGTGCAAACAAATTTGAGAGATTTAAAGTTAGAGATGACTTCTTCAAAATTATAACAAAATTATAACAAAATTGGATTTGCAAACAAATTTGAGAGATCTGAAGTAATAGGGCTTTTGCTTACCTCAATCTTCAAGAAACCTGAAGAATTTTTGGGGATTTCGTGAAAGTAAGGGAGAATTTTTGGAGATTTTTCGCTTGAGGGAGTGTGACGAGCCTCTGGTTTGTGCAATTTTCGCGTGAGAGAGAGGGCAGACAGCTAGGTAGGGTTGTGATTGGCCACGGTAGCCAACCGCGGCCAAATGGTAAGCAGGACCGTCCGCTAGGTTTTTGTCGCAGTTGCCAACTGCAACAAAAACCTAGTCAGCGCCAGCGCACGCTACGGGCGATGACATGGCCGATAGTTGGTCGAAATCGGTAAATAGTTTTGGATTTTGTAGATTTTTCAAATATTTTTTAATTTTTGGATTTTATTCAAAAATTGTCCTTTTGTACCACCATATTTACGTTTAGGCTTGGTTTTGCAGCACAGATTAGTTTATCGATCAGTTCTTTGGTGAAGTTTTGGGCTTGAAGGTTGGCTTTTGAAATTGGATCTTGTTTAGATTTCAACGATTAGTTTATCCTTTCGGCCATTGGCCCCTATATAAGCTGGTGGACATCTCCTTCGCAAGGTATGCAACCTAACGCCTCTAAGACCCTAGCATGTATCCACGGCCATGGGCTCACCCATGCTCAACCCATGCGCGGCCACACCAGGGCTAACTTACACCTTACACTTCCTTTTCTACTACAATCTTGCCTGATTTAGATAGTGGAAGGAACACGTGGGGTCCGCCCTCCAACCCGGGGATGACGCTCTCGCGACATTTGACGCCTTGGTTCTCATATGATCACATGTACTAGAAAAAGGGAAAGGAGGCACGCATAATGAAACTTTTCTATATAGGATCAACCTGGTGTACCAGGTTGCTCACCTTAGCGAATTGGCCTATACGTGTAACGGCTTGGTCCGGCCCACAAGAATTCATGTATCAACAAAAGTAAACCGATTTACACATCAAATATGGTCAAGTGTTTGCCTCTAACACTGAGTATTTATTTCAAAAATAGAGAACCACCCAAAAAGACACGGAGACTTTAGATCCTGTAATCCATCCATGCATCATTACCGAAACTCTAAGTTCGGTTATGGTTCGGATTTTTGGACGGTCTGATTGATTTATTTCCAATAGAATAAAAGGATAATCACAACCGTTCACGTGTCGATACAGGAATCATCCAGTAGGGATGCAAAAGTAGGGTTCCCCCGTTATCCGTCGTATTCCGCTTGGTCATCTATAAATAACAAGCTGCCGCGACTCAATTTCAGCAGACAATTTCCCGTGGAAAGATGTTCTCTCCCTTTTTTCCAGTTTCATGCTTGGGTTCTCGTTTAATTTCATTTTTTATTCTCTCTCAGATTGAGATTTGTCAATTTTATTGATTGATTATCTTTGTTCGATGTCGTATTTTTTCGATTGCAATATCTTTTGAGGTAATGATTTTCCTCGATGAAATGATGATCCTTTCCCCAAAAGATCGACTCTGGTTATACTTTGCGCAATTTTAATTCTCTCTTCGAAAAGAGATCAAGCCAATGGATCTGATCGTCTTCAATCTCTTTTTAATGCAATTTGTTCTATTCTAGTTTTGATCTTGATGATGTAAAGCTTTAATTGGCGGATGTGATGATCCTTTCCCCAGATGATCGACTTTGATTATAACGTGCGCTTTTTGTATCTTTCTCTTTGTAGAAACTCAAGCCAGATCTCTGATCCGTCATATGCATTTTGTTTTAATTTATATTTTAATTTTGTTAAATTTCAGTCGATGATGATAAATACAAAGGCTTGTTTCTCAGAAACATTCGCAGTGGCCGCCTGAGGGCTTTCGCCTCGCCGGGCTTGAGAGCCTCTGCTGTTTATTTTTCCTTCCTTGGATGTCTGAGACTCTTTCTTATTTTTATTTGATTTTTAAAATTTCTTTTTATTTATATAGTATGTTATTTCAACTTGTTTCGATTTTGTAATATCATTTTCGTTTTTCGTCATTTTTGTTTTTCGTTTAGTCTTGGTTTTGCATCACAGTTTGGTTTTTCGAATAGTTGTTTGGTGAAATTGTGGTCTTGAATCTTGGTTTCTGAAATCCCACCTTGTTTGGATTTCAACAACGATTTGTGTGTTTTCGGTTGAATTGTTGATTGGTTTTCATGTTAGCCTTTAGGGTGTGTTTGGTTTGAAGGAAAAGTAAAGAAAGAAAAATGAAATGAAAAAGAAGAAGAAAAGGAAAGAAAAGGAAAATGAAATGAGATTCTTTCTCATGTTTGGTTACCAAGGAAAATTGGAAAGAAAGTTGAATAGAAAATATAGAAATTAATATTATTATGTTGCTCATTGAATATAAATAAAAAATAATTTTACTGGTTACGTTGTGAATTCAAATCATTCTATCATCATAATAAATTAAAATCTTATTTTTAAATTAAAAACTTATTGGTTATTTTGAAAAAATTATTAATTTAGCTAATAATTTGCGAATTGTAACGAATAATTCGTTAACACTATAAATATTATGATTCGTAGATAATATGTTATTTAATAGTATATGAATAATTTACAAATTTTGTTAAAAAGCTTGAAATAATTAGCAAGCTATTTGAAAAATTCATGCATAATGTGTGGATTTTTCAAGCAACTCTAAATTTTTTAGAAATCCGATAATTATTCGCACAATTCATGCATACATGAAAATAAATTAAAGATTCGGAATTTATTTGGAAAATAGAGAATTATTCTCGAGCTATATAAAAAATTCATGAATAATTCTAGAATTTTTAAAACATCGTAAATTATTCGTGAATTTTTAAAAATTCATAAATTATTCTCTATTTCGAACAATTCATGAATGAATATATATTGAAGGTGTTTTTTTTAAAAGTTTAGTAAATTATTCGCGACTTATTTGAAAATTCGTGAATAATTTGTGAATTTTTCGAGTAATTTGCGATTAATTTTTTGAAAAATTCACGAATTATTTATGATTTTTTTAATAAAAACTTATGAATAATTTGTGGATTCATTAAAAATAACAACTAATTATGTTTGCTAAAAAATATAAATACATAAAAGTGTGAGAATTTAGTTTACCTCTCTTTTCCCTCATTTTCCTTGGGTCAAAAAGAGGAAAATCTCAAAGAAATTTTTTAATAAAAATTTTCATTTGTTTTCTTTCATTTTTATTTTCCTATGTTTTTTCTTTCCAACTAAACAATAGAAATAGTTTTCCTTCTACTTTTCTTTCATTTTCTTTCATTTTCCTTCAAACCAAATACACCCTTAATCTAAGTTGGCCCTTCTATAGAACATTTAGTGCACGTTCCAAACGTTGAAAGTGGGTGAGGAAGTTGGCTTTTGGCACTGTTATTCCTCACTTTTTCATCCCACAATCTTGCTGTATTTTTCTTTCGTTGAGAAATTTTGTGTGAAATTTTTTGAGAAATTTTGTGTGAAATTTTTTTGACGTTGCTCCGCTTTGACGTTCATCTTCCTTGTTCAACTTTCTTCGTATTTCACGTGGATTACGACATCTTCTAAATGTAGAGAACGGTTTTTTTGGGAAATTGAGAGGTTGTGGAATCTTGATTTGAGTAAATTTTGATTGTGTGGTCCAAATGTTAAAAAGTTGTTTTGAGAAAGTTTTGTATGGCTTGCACAACTTTCTTGTGTTCCAATTATTTGGAGTTGTTTGTAAAGTTGGATGAAGAATGTAAAGTAGAACCCATTAATCATTAAACTAACATATTTAATTATAATTATTAAACTAATCGTTTAATAATTAACTAAACTAATTTACTATTAAATAACCCGCTAACTAATTAACTAACTAATTAACTATTAAATATTAATTAATTAACTAATTAATTAATTAATAATTATTAATTAACAAATTATTTAACTATTAAATATCAGAACACTGTGCATTCCTTAATGCACATTGCTCTGGATACGACAAAGAAATGTCGAAACACTGTGCATTCCTCAATGCACAGTGTTCAGAACGAATTTAAAAAACATAATTTCGCGCGCTGCGATTGGCGGATAGAGGAGAGAGAAAGAGTGTGGCATGTCTGTCCCTTTCTCAGGTATTCTTCACTGTAATCTGCATGAAATGTGGAGACAGTTGAACGAGAAAGTTGAGTGTCACGGTGAAGCTACGTCAGAAATTTTTCCAACAAAAATTTTCAACGAAAGAAACAGACATTGAGATCGTAGGGTGAGAAAGTGTGGAATAATGGGGTAAATAGTGGCGTGAACAGTGCCAAAAGCCAACCTTTTCACCCATTTTCAACATTTAGAACATGCCCTTATAACGAAGAATCCCTGAGAAAGGCACAGACGAGCCCAACTCTATCTCTCTCCTCTCTATCTGCCAATTGCATCGTGCGATTTTTTTAAATTTGTTTGGAGCACTGTGCATTGAGAAATGCAGTGTTCCGACATTTCTTTGTCACATCCGGAGCGTTTCGATATTTAATAGTTAATTAATTAGTTAATTAATTAATAGTTATTAGTTAATTAATTAGTTAATTTATTAGTTAGCGTGTTATTTAATAGTTAATTAATTAGGTTAGTGTTGTGAATGTGTATTTACTGGGTTGATGAGTTATTGGGCCAACCCACTTGTATTCTCCCCTTTGGCTATAAATATAGACTTGAGGGCTCTCCCCTCAGTAGTTGATTCATAACACGTTATCAGCACGAGCCTCTAAAATTTTTTGTTTTCCACAAATTTCTTTTCCGTTCGTTGCAAAGGCGAAGGCGAAGGCGAGACGGGAGATTGACGAGCGCGGTGAAAGGCTTCCTCCATCAAGGGTCGTCATCCGCGTAGGGCTTCGAGCAACCGTCGCTATATCCGGAGGACGGATATAGAGGTAAAAACTCTAAAAACAAGGTTTTTAAATCATACGTATGATTAAACCTCCCCTAGATCTCACAAGATCGTCATGGGGATTCATCGTCGCCTTGAAAACGACGGATTTTTCATCCCAAAAACCCCAATTTTTGGGGTAAAACCCCAATTTTTAGGGTAAAAACACAATTTTTTTGGAAAAACAAACCCTAAAACTACCCCCAATCCCCCCGGCCACGTTCCCCCCCCATGGGGGGGCCTACCCCCTGCCGCCGCCGCCCACCCCCTGCAGGGGGGGGCGGCGCGGCCCCTGCCGCCGCCCTCCCCTGCAGGGGGGGCGGCCGCCGCCGCCCCGCCCCTACAGGGGGGGCGGCGGCCCCCCCCCGCCGTCCCCCCCGCAGAGGGGGGCGGCGGCCCCCTGGCCGCTTCCCCCTCTGCGGGGGGCGGCCCCCAGGCCGCGCCCCCCCCTGCGGGGGGGGGGGGGGGGGGGCAGCGGCCCCCGCCGCTCCCCCCCGCAGCGGGGGGCGGCGGCACCCCCCGCCGTCCCCCCCGCAGAGGGGGGCGGCGGCCCCCAGGCCGCTTCCCCCCCTGCGGGGGGGCGGCCCCCAGGCCGCGCCCCCCCCTCTGCGGGGGGGCAGCGGCCCCCGCCGCTCCCCCCCCGCAGCGGGGGGCGGCGGCCCCCTGGCCGCGCCCCCCCTCTGCGGGGCGGCGGCGGCGGCGGCGGGCCCCCCCCGCCGTAACCCTAACGCACAGAGAAGAAGAAGAAGAAAAAAAAAACAGTGCTGTGGGCCTGAAGCCCACAGCAGATCTGTGGGCTTCAGGCCCACAGAACTCTTTCTCACAAAAAAAAACAACAGATCTGTGGGCCTGAAGCCCACAGCAGATCTGTGGGCTTCAGGCCCACAGATTTTCATCAAAAAAAAAAAACCAATTGGGGGGAGGCAATAGGGCTATGAATGTGCCTCAAAAAGCAACCTATTAGCCTAAAAATTGTTTTAAAATGGGGATTTAAGTGCAAAATATTCGTGAAAAATCACGGTATAATACGGGACAAATATCGGGCAGGCGAGGACTTTTTGGGGATTCTTGGGGGGGCTTTTGGGATGATGAGGGAAACTTTTCCCTCTGACAAAGAAAATGTTTATTTTGGGCTCTTAATCAATTTAATTGATTAAACCTCATTCGGATTACAACCTTTGCATTGTAATGATGTTTTCTGCAAATATCATATTTACATGCTTTGCATCTCTGGTATATTCTGTTGGATATTATATGCGTGGTTGTGCATTGTATTTAAAACTTAATAATTAGGAAGATCCTGCGACCGCTCTGCCGTTAGTAACCTAACGGTGTATGACATTGCCCAGTGGTCCAAAAATTATTAAGTGTTTAAATTATTTATCCATCTCTGCGAATATTAAATGCCTGTGATGCCTGTGATGAAAATGTCTGATGAAAATGTTGATGAGCACAATATTTTTGCATGAATTGCTAAATGTGGTTTTTGGATCGGCCGTTTAGTCCCACAGTTTATTTCCTGCACTTTTCTTTTATTTTTGAGAGAAATTGTAGTGAGGAATTTATGTAAATGTCAAAGAAAGAAGACCAACTTCCATGAAGACGGAGGCCACGCTTGAAGATGGAGATATCATATGGGACCCACGGGGTTTCCAAAGTTGTATTTTCATTTTTAAAGCTGCAAATTTGTATAATTTGGACTGTGGACTTTTGGACTCTTTCTTGTGGGATTGGCCGATCCACACATTTAGTTTTTCGTTAAATATTGCCTCCGCATGAAAATGTTTTCTCTGATTAATTATTAATTCATGCATGTTTGTGCTCTGCTAGATAAATGGCTAATATTGCAAGCGTTAATTTCGAAGTACTGGAAGCATCAGGTAGAAACTATCTAAGCTGGCAGCTAGATGTAAAGTTTCACCTGCGGGCAAAAGACCCTCATCGCTGCTGTGAATGAAAAAGAAAATGTTAGCGATATAGAGATGGCGCAAGCCATCATCTATATTCGCCGCCATGTGGACAAGACCTTAAAGGCTGAATACCTTACGGTCGAAGATCCACTTGAGCTATGGACTGCCCTTGAGGACATGTATAAACATCAGAAAGATGTTATACTCCCAAGGGCACGATACGAGTGGGAGAACCTGAGACTGCAGGACTTAAAGTCCGTCGCTGAGTACAACTCAGCACTTTTTAGCATCACCGCACGCCTGAAGTTGTGGTGAAAAAGTCTCAGAAAATCGCATGCTGGAAAAGACGTATACATCCTTCCATGAAAAAGATGCGATACTCATGCAGCAATACCGTGAACGCAAGTTCACCAAGTATTCCGAGCTGCTGTCGTGTTTACTCATGGCTGAGCAAAACAGAGAGCTTCTCCTCTCCACTCACAATCTACGCTCCCCGGCACTGCCCCCCACCAGAAGCTCACTATTCCTCTTCCTTCAAAAAGAAGAGAGATAATAAAAAGAAAAGAAAGACCACAGAAGGGGGGTCAACAGAAAAATGCCAAGGGCCATGTACAGCAGCAGCGAAATAAGCGGAAGTTCACGTGGCACAGAAATGACAAAAAATAATTCACCCCCACCCAAGAGGGAATGGGAAGACTAGTGCCACAATTGTGGCTTGAAAAGCCACTGGTCCAGAGTGTGCCGAACTCCGCATCATCTCCAGGATTTGTATAAAAAGAACAAGAAAAATAAAGTTGAAACAAACCTGATGACATCTGATGCTCCAGTCAAGTTTTCAGCTGACAACTTCGAAAATGATGACTTGCTTGATTAGCCCTTATTTTTATCTTAGCAATTTGTTTTGAGAATAATTTATGAGAGCATTTTTTATGAAATTTGTTCTGAATGAAAATGTTTAGTAGACAATAAATAAAAATGTTTATCTAAATATGCATGTGCCGTTTCATCTTTTGAAACTGCTCTCATAAATGCTTAGTAGACAATAAACACGTACGATTTCTATCAATACAAAGCCCAATATCAGGGCTATATTGAAGATCCAGGGAATGCAACACAGTTGCCCCCAAACGACACAAAAATAATGGATGCACTAATCCCTCCGAATTCCAAAAAGAAACTTTCTAAGTTTCAAGGACATCCGTTTCAACGGATCCCATTTGGAAACAGCAAATGTAAAAGAAAAATTACCGTATGCAACGTCTCAAGAAAAAGGAGTAAAATCCACACTTGAACGTTTTGAGAGCCTTATAGGCCCCTACCATACGAAGATTCGGAGAAAGGAAGCAGAATTAAACGGAGCACCTGAAGTGCCCTACATCAGCCGAGTTTTCACTCTGGCATGTTGGACTTGGCCACCCTGGATTTGTGATGCACAGCATCTTATCCTATGGGTATGACTTGAAGAACCAGAAGATTCTTCAGAAGGGAAAATTCCCTCGCATCCCTTACTATAAGGGAAGACTAATTGCAAGGCCATCTCCACAATAAGTTGAAAAAGAATCTCCACGCTTCCTCAAAAGAATACAAGGAGACAGATGTGGATAAAATCCACCACCCCTAGTGGGCTATTTTGGTACTTCATTGTACTGATAAATGCATCCTCAGAATATTCGTACGTATGTCTACTACAAGACCCGCAACTTAGCTTTTCCAAAAGCTATTGGCACAAGAATAAAAATGTTGCGGGCACATTTCCCAGACAATAAAATATTGTAAATAAGTCTGGTTAATGTTGGGAAATATACCTCCCAGTCTTTTCAAGAGTACTGCAAATCAACGGGAATTGAAAATGAACATACAAGTGCCGCATGTTCATACCCAAAATGGGTCGGCAGAGTTACTGAAAAGTAGACTCCAATGGACTAAACGTCCATTAAATCCCGATTGCCTATGGATGCATGGGGACATGCAAACTCTGCATGCTGCATCGTAAATGAAAATAAGACCCTCTGGAGGTCAGAGTCTCCAATGCAATTTGCATATGGAATGCCACCGAACATCTCTCATCTGAGAATCTCTGGTCGCGCAGTCTTAAATCCCCATCACACCACCAAAGAGGACCAAAACGGTACTCAACGTCGCCTAGGTATCCATGCAGGGTTTGACTCACCCTCACTTATAAGATACCTAGAACCCCAAACGGGGGACGCATTTAAGGCACATCTTGAAGACTGTGATTTCGATGAGACAAGTTTCCCAAATATATGCCCAGATACTAGAAAATCTGGTGCGAAGAAAATTATAACGTGGGACACAAAAAGTTTGACCCACCATGATCCGGTAACAATACAATGTGTAGAAGAGATCCCGAAGATCCTCCACATACAGAACACTGTCTACCAATTACCGGAATCATTTATTGACAACCAGAAGATTGTCAGATCACACATCCCTGCTGCAAAAACTCCAGCTAGGATTGACATCCCCGAGAATGGATGCAATCCACCAGCAGCAGAAGTGGCTGATCCTCAACAGAAAAGAGGCAGACCACCAGGCTCCAAGGACAGAAACTCCTGGAGACCTTAAGACAATACTACCACAGGACAATGAGCTCCTGTCCACACCATCACCCTTCCCGGAATCCACTGCAGAGGAATTGCCGGGAAAAAGTGAAATTAAGTAAATGTTGTACGTACTGGGGAGGTGTTGGACAGATAGAACAAAAATTGTCGACAATGTATTCACGTATCATATTGCCATATACATCGCAATGGCGATGATGTTTATAAATTATCGTTCCACACTCCGTTGCTAGAAGGCAAACGTAGAGATTGGCCAAACGTGGAACGTGGCAATAAAAGATGAGCTGGACTCACTTATGAAACGTGAAATGTTCGGACCTGAAGTCCAGACACCAAAAGGTGTCAAACCTGTGGATAAAACAAAGTATTGCTAACATAAGAAAAATAAATACAAAATCGTATGCTATACGGTACAACCTATAGCCCAAGGAAAATTTCGCTGAAACTAGGGATCGAAACAAATTCAAATGAGCATGTCTCATAAATGATGCATCAGTCTCCCTAAGTTATCAAAAGCGAATACCTTACGATTTGGCGAAGGAAAATTTTGGATATGCTGTTATTGGATGTTGTGACGGCATACCTTCGTGGATATCTTGTAAAGATAATTTTCACATCTCCTTAAATTGCCTGAATAGACTTCGGGACGTCTATTCAAGAAAAACAATAAGTATAAATAAATGTACAACCAAGAGAATCACTTGACAAGTCAATGATTCCTTCTGAAGGTTGTCTTTACATCTATGCAAAGAACAGGATTAGAGATCTTAGTTGTAGACAACTAACATCTCATCGGATCTCCTGAAGAGAAAACCGAAATAAATGTACAAGCCTGACTTTTAAAATATGAAATAAAAAAAGACCTAGGAAAATATAAAGTCATGGCTCATAGAATCCTGTTACAAACGCCCAGAAGTGCGTGGGAGATATTAACAGGACCATTGTCATCCAAAGAACACCTACGGTGGTACACTTACTGGATGAACAAAAAGAACCCTTCCAATCGCTGGAAGAGGGGGAGGATATAACTGGTCCTAAAGTCCCTTATCTTAGTGCAATCATGCACTTCTGGCTAACTGCATGTGTCCCGGTATAACAATTGCAGTAAACTCATTAGCCAGAGATAGTTGGCACCTAAAAAGGGCCATTAGACCTGAGTTAAGCCTTCTGCGCTTACTCCAAGGGTCGAAATATTCGGACTTACAAAATGTAGTAGCATCCTCCAATGTTTATGCAAATGCAGGTTTCAGGTCCAGTCCCTATGCTGTGAAATCACAGAACAGGTACCAACAGTGGGATGACCATCTACTGCAAATATGCAAAGCAACTTATGAAGGCAACATCATCCTATAATTCCGAGATCCTCACCATTCCAGAATCACACCAATGGTGTATTTAAGGGCGCCTGGTGGTACATCACATCCCAGTGACGATTGGGATAGAGGCTGGTTCCGTGGAGCTGACCATATAGTCTGAAGACCACATCAGAGGCGACGAAACTTAGCACACATCTCCAGAGTTTCTGGATTCAGCAGCTGCTTGATGGTGACAAAATTTGTAATCTGTGTACATTTTCGGAATATTGTAAATAGGAGTGATGAGATAAGCCTAAGAGATCTGAAAGCCTAAGAGCTTTTACAGATCAGGGGGAGTTGACAGAATTTGTACTCTTTTCCCTTAGCTATGGGTTTTCCCACTGGGCTTTCCATAGCCAAAGGTTTTAACGAGGCAAATCACATCAACTCTGGATCCTGAAGTATCCACCCCTCAGTGACGCTCAGAATCCAGAAGTATTCATGAGCAGAGTCACTTGTACAAATCAGGGGGAGTCAAAGAGCGTTTGCACTCTTTTTCCTTAACTATGGTTTTTCCCACTGGGTTTTCCATAGCCAAAGGTTTTAACGAGGCAAATCTCACCAACTCAGGATCCTGAAGTATCCACCCCATGTGAGACCCATACAGGCTCAGAATCCTGAAGTATTCATGAGCGGGGTCCACAACCATGGCTGGATAAGGGGGAGTGTTGTGAATGTGTATTTACTGGGTTGATGAGTTATTGGGCCAACCCACTTGTATTCTCCCCTTTGGCTATAAATATAGACTTGAGGGCTCTCCCCTCAGTAGTTGATTCATAACAGTTAGTTAATTATTGAAGGATCCTGTCCAAAACAAAGTTAGGATCGATAATTAAAGTGGAGACTTACGCTTGCGTATGCGGAACGATAGTCTCGGAACTTTGCCTTCGGATTCGCCACGACGGATCGAGTCTTCTCACGAACGGAGTAAGGCTACTAATCCACAATCTAAATCTCTATTTTAGATTAAGAACTTGGAAGGAGGGAGAGGAAATATTTCTGCAGAGCTTCGCTATGAAGAAGATGCATGCATGAATTTCATGCAAATGGTGTAAGGAAAATGGCTACCCTTGGGTCTTATTTATAGCCCCCAAGGTAGTTATTTTAGGGTAAGTTGTTCCTTTGGAACAACTTAATTAAGGTGTACCATGATGCATGGCACATTATAAGCTTAAGTTGTACCATATGCATGGTACAACATAAGCTTAAGATATTCCCCCTTTATTAGCCATATGTCGCATGCATTTATGCATATATAATGCGACTTTCCCACTCATACAGAGATCCTCTCCGTAAGGGAACAGATTCCCTTTGCACATGACTTCGTGTGCGCGACGTTCGAGGTCCGTATTCCCTCGTACATCCCCCACAAGGGTGTACAAACGTCTTCCATATCCAACATCTCCCACTCACACTTGAGGGGATTGTAAGAGAACGTCTTTCCCTTAGTTCTTTCATCTATCATACCGAGAAATAGACCGTGCGACCGTCATGCGCGTAGAGCCTGTTGTTGTGCACTTGTTAGAGATACACAACGACCTCGAAGGTGCAAAGTTGAGTAGTTCAACGCATGCTTTACCCTAGATTATTTCTTCGCATTTCTTATACTTTATATTCAACAATTGAATCCCATCTGGATTACAATTGGCTGGCCAGCTTTGAATCATTAAAGTCTAAATGCGAATATGAAATCAATCTTCCTCTTCTTGTGAACCTTCTGATCTTGACTTGATTCGCTTTTCTAACGTGCCCCGCCGAGCCGAATTACCATAGCCCATTAGTAACACGCTAAGATAGCGATCATCTCGTCAAATCTAAAGGAACCAATTGGAGTCCTTGAGGGTAAGAGTTAAGACCCGTATGGCCTTTGAGTCTCACATAATAGCAAACACTATTGCTACTAACTCAGTGGTCGAAATGCATACGTGGTATGAACACGTACTACAACATCACTCCTTTCCCAGGGAGAGTATGTCTTAATGATGTTGTACGGATGAAAGATCAGACACCACAGTGCCTATCTTTTTGAGTCCCCTTACTACTCGTGAAATATTCACGGACTCTCATCATGCATAAGACAGATAGGATTTTAAAAAAATCCAATGAGATCTTTATATCCTTGTGATACAGATCTCAGATCTTTTGTAAGCATCCGTATGATGCAGATCTTTTATTCGACTATCTTGTTTTAAGTCATGACTCTAAATCATTTGTCTAATGATTTTGACTTTAAACTAGTCTCATCTCTATCTTATCCATCTGATAAGATAAGGCGGTTGCTCATGTGAGAGAGCCAACCTTAATCTGTCCGACATACACACAATAAAATAGCTGAGACTAAAACACAAATGTTTAAAATCATTTGTAAGAAACTTGTATGCAATATATAAAAGAACTTCTTTCTTTTATTAAACTTTGATCTTCTATAGACATGGGAAATATTACATGATACAGCTCAGCACCTACGCATTCCCATAAATGATAAGTGTTTGAAAAACACATCTCTGGGGATCGCCTTAGTAAGGGGATCCGCTATCATCTCATGTGTGGATATGTATCCTATGTCTACTTCCTTCCGTTTGTCATAATCCTTCGCAAACTTGAATCGAATGTCAATGTGTTTGGTCTTACAATGAAATTTAGGATCTTTGACATAGGCAATCGAAGCTTGACTATCACTGTATATAGGAACAGTGCTCGAGTCAGAGGCATTCGTCAGCCTGTCTAAGAATTTCCTAAGCCAAACAGCTTCTTGGACCGCCATGCTGAATGCTACGAATTCGGCTTCCATGGTTGATAAGGCGATGCAGGTTTGCTTCTTGCTGCTCCAGGATATTGCACCATTCCCGAGCAAGTAAACAAAGCCTGAGGTAGATCTTCGCTCGTCGAGATCACCTGCCCAATCAGCATCGGTATAGCCTTCGAGTCTCAAGGTATTGCCTTGATAGCATAACGCATAGTCCGCAGTCCCTTTGAGGTATCTTAATATCCTCTTCACCGCTTTCCAGTGTGCTTGTCCTGGGTTAGATTGGTAACGGCTTACCATACCAACAGCATAGCAAATGTCCGGTCTGGTACACATCATGGCGTACATCAGACTCCCGACAGCACTGGAGTATGGAACTTTTTTCATAGCTTTCTTTTCTTTTGGATCTTTGGGACACATCTCCAAACATAGACCCTCACCTTTGCTTATTGGAGTATCAATTGGCTTGCAATCCTGCATATTAAACCGTTCTAAAACTTTCTTTATATATGTCTCTTGAGAGAGAGAAAGAAGTTTCTTGGAACGATTCCTTGAGATCTTAACCCCAAGGATATATGCAGCTTCACCCATGTCTTTCATCTCAAAGACGGATGAAAGCCAAGCTTTGATATCCAATATAAGACGCTTATCATTTCCGGCTATAAGTATGTCATCTACATAAAGAGACATAATTACATACTTGTTTTTAATCCTCTTAATATATACGCAGTTGTCTTCGTCGAGCATGGAGAAACCATACGACAAAACGACTTCTTGAAAGCGCATATACCACTGCCTTGAGGATTGTTTAAGACCATATATGGATTTACGAAGTTTACAAACCTTATGTTTGTTTTCTTCTTGTACGAACCCGTTTGGTTGTTCCATGTAGATCTCCTCATCTAGTTCTCCGTTAAGAAAAGCAGTCTTTACATCCATCTGATGTAACTCGAGGTCCAAACAAGCTACCATTGCCAGAATTAAGCGAATGGAGGTAAAACGCACGACAGGAGAGAAAGTCTCTTCGTAGTCTATTCCTTCCTGTTGCGTGAAACCTTTCGCAACAAGGCGAGCTTTATATTTCTCGATGGAGCCATCAGCCTTATGCTTGATTTTGAGAACCCACTTGTTCCCAATGGCTCTACGTCCCTTAGGTAAATTAACCAAGTCCCAGACTTGGTTTGTTTTCATGGATTGAAGTTCTTCTTCCATTGCCGCTATCCATTTATCTTTAGCAGGGCATGTGACAGCCTGTTTGAAATTTGCAGGTTCGTCATCATCTTGTAGTAATGTCATGAATGTTTGAGGAAATTCATCCTCAAATCTCAGAGGTGTTAGCCTCGTTCGATTACTACGTCTTGTTTGAGTTTGATCACTCCCACTTGGAATGACATCACTCCCACTTGGAATAACATCACTCCCACTCGGAATAGGATTGGTATCGTTCGTATCATCCATTGGTGAAGTTTGAAACGTATTTTCTTCTTCACCAAGAATTCTCCCACTCGAACGTTCCGATCCTTCTTGATCCCAAGTCTCAAACAAGGATAAGTCTTGACTTATCTCACCCTGTCTTGGAAACTCTTTTTCCAAGAAGACAACATCCCTCGATTCGAATTCTATTAGACCCCCATTGTCCTCTTGACCGACGAAAACATATCCTTTGGAGTTTTCAGCGTATCAGATGAAGATACACTTCCTCCCACGTGGCCCAAGTTTGCCATATTTGTGAGAGGATAAATGTGCGTAAGAGGCACAACCCCAAGGTTTTAGAATGTTTAAGTCTGGAGTTCTATTGTTCCACAACTCATAAGGAGTAGAACTTACCGACTTCGAGGGTACACGGTTTAAGATGAATGCTGCCGTCAATAATGCGTCACCCCAAAAGGTGATAGGCAAATTTGCCTGAGACATCATTGATCGGACCATTTCCATCAATGTCCTATTCCTTCTTTCCGCAACACCGTTTTGTTGCGGAGTGTAAGGCATAGTTACCTGATGTACTATGCCTTTTTCATCACAAAGTTCCTTAAAACTTATTGATTGATATTCACCGCCCCTATCGGTTCGCAAAACCTTAATCTTGCGATCTAATTGATTCTCCACCAAACTCATATAGTTTTTAAAGCAAGCCAAAGCTTCACTTTTGTGGGATATCAGATAAATATGTCCGAAACGGGTGAAGTCATCAATGAATGTGATGAAATAGGACTTCCCGTGTCTTGTCTTAACATTCATTGGACCGCAAATGTCCGAATGGATAAGCTGTAATGGAACTTCGGCCCTTGTGCCAGTTCCAAACGGCTTGCGACAAGTTTTCCCTACAAGACAATGTTCGCAAGTTGACATTTCAACTTTTGAAACATTAGATAGCAAGCCACTTTTGGCAAGTCTATCCATTCTAGTTGGTCCAATATGACCAAGTCTTGCATGCCAACAAATGATTTCAGACTCAGAGTTAGAAGCATTTGTCAAATGAAAACTTTCATTAATGGAAGAAGCATCATCATACATTGTATTTAAAACAATTAATCCATTACAAACATTACCAGAACCAATCAAAGAATTATTACAAATAAGGTCAACATATTGTTTATAGAACCTCCACTCATAATCTAAAGACATTAACATGACCACGGAAACGATATTCCTTCTAATATCTGGAGCAAAGAGGACGTCGTGCAATAATAAAGTCCGGCCGTTGTCGAGAACTAGCTTGCATGTTCCGACGCCTTTGACTTCAACACGAGTGTTGTTGCCGACGTATATCCACTTTGTTCCTTGAGTTATCCTTCGATACTCTACGAAGAACCTTCTGTCCTTCGCAACGTGGTCTGTGGCCCCTGAATCAATCAACCAAAAATAGTTAGATTCAGCAAGAAACATGGAACTAGAAACACATATGTAACTAGCCCTACAAGTTACCTTGTCACTTCCATCCGTACACTTACGGGCGAAGTGACCGTACTTGTTGCACTTAAAGCACTTGATCTTCTTCAAGTTTTTCTTCTTTGAGTGCATATTCTTTTGCCACTTTTTGTTCTTAGTCTTCTTTGAGGTTTCCGGTTCTTGCTTTCGTTCGTTCACAAACCTTAAGCGTTTCCGCTTATTTCCTCCATGTGAGGAACTAGCGGCCACGTGCACTTCTGCACTTGGTTTTGCGGCTTGAATCCGCTCTTCCTCGAGTTCGAGGTGTTTCGAAACATCGCTTAAAGTTTTAATGCACTCATTATGAGTGAGGTGCATTTTCATGTTATCCCAGCTATCTGGGAGTGAACGAATGACCGCTTGGATCTGCTGTTCATCAGACAGCGTAACACCCGCATCCTTTAATTCAGATATAAGATTCGCCATGTGGCGGAGATGCTTTTTCATAGAATGATCTCGCCGCATCTTGTACGAATCAAATTGAATATTCAAGGAGCGGAGTTTGGTAACCGAAGTTCCACCAAACTTTACTTCTAGCTCAGACCATATGTCTTTGGCTAGATCGAATTCCCGAAATAGACGCATTATGTCATTGTCCATCGCGGACAGTAACGTAATACGTGCTATTTTGTTCTTTCGAGTCCAAGTGTCATAAGCTTCCCGGTCCCTCTTGTGTTGGGCCGTATTGCCCAACTCAGGTTCTACCAGTATGTTTTGGAGTGTTTCGAGCACATCTTGCTCCTCCAAAACATATTGGATCTTTATTGACCAAAGTTTATAATTGTCGCCGTTGAGCTTTTCACCTTTGTTAAGCTCTGCGACAATATTCTTAGAAGCGGTAGACATTTTCGATTCAAAAAAAACTGCAAAGAGAATGAAAAACACGATCAAAATTCTATGCATAAAGTTTGGATTCTTTAAACACTTGATAAGTTCCTTGGATGCGTTGAAATGTTACTCTAGAATCGAGAAGTTCACTACGTTCCCAACTACCATCTAGTAGTAACTTTCAAAGTATCCCTCTTACTTATCTCAAGTAAAAAGAAATCAGAAATAATACCCGTATGGTATTAGCAGCGGAAAATCACTTTGAAAAACTTATCTTTCAAAATAGAATAGGTGAGAATTAGCGCAAAGAATTTTAACGCAACAATTGCCAAGCCACGAGACCTGTTCTACACACCCATGGGTTAGATAACCATGGCCGGATCGTGGTAGGACTTGGAATTCTAAATTGCGCTATCCCGATTTAAGGACGGGACATAACCTATTTGAAAAACATCTTTTTCAAAAATTTGAAAGCACGTTGGCTAGTCTCCGTAGAGTAGAGCACAACGTCACAAGTACATTGGCTAATCTCCGTAGAGTAGAGCACAATGACATGGCTAATCTCGCATGAAGTAGAGCACTATGGCTAATCTTCAAGGAGTAGAGCCCAATGAAAACTTCATTAAAACGTTAGTTCCGTATGAACTAGTCGGCACTGTGGTTAGCCCCGTATGGACTAATCGACACATTCGAGTTTGACCAAGGCCATTTGTTACCCCGTATGGGTCATCTGGCAAGTTTGCAATCGACCCAGACCATTTGTCGGATTGGTCGACCAAAAACACAAAATTGGTCGACCAATTTTCGAATTCAACTTCTTCCCGGTCAGGGCTTCTGCCCTGACCCGGGCTTGGCCAAAGGCCGGCCAGGGCCTCTGCCCTGGCCGGCCAGGGGGCCTGGCCCCCTCGGCCAGGGCCGGCCAGGCCCTGGCCACTGCCAGGGCCTGCCGGCCAGGCCACTGGCCGGGGCCACGGCTCCTGCCCTGGCCTCGGCCAGGCCCTGGCCTGAGGCCAGGGCGCCGGCCCTGGCCACTGCCAGGGCCGGCAGGCCGGCCAAGGGCCGGCCCTGGCCACTGCCAGGGCCGGCCTGGCCGGCAAGGCTCTGCCAAGGCCGGCCACTGCCGGCCTGGCCCTTGGCCGGCCACTGCCGGCCTGGCCATGGCCGGCCATGGCTTGGCCATGGCCGGTCATGGCCAAGGCCATTCGGCGTTGGCCGGCCATGGCCCCTTTGGCCATGGCCGGCCACCCCCTTTAAACGGGGTTGCCGCACTCATTCCTCCACCTTGATGGGGTGGTCGCCGGTGGTTATTGGCCGTAGCCAACCCCCTCCGCATGGGGAGAGGGGGTGCATGGCCTTCATAGCCCATTTAGCCATGGTGCACATGCACCAAATTTTCCTCTTACCCGATGGAAATAACTTCCATCATCTTCCTCGATGAAGCACCCGTTCGTCGATGAAGCACCCGTTCGTCGAGAATTTAGTTATTTCCTAATGGCCGTGTGCCAAAAATGAATAACTTACTACGTGAACGGTCGGTTCTTCCCGTCACAGAGAGTTCCTACCATATCCATAATGATAGGAGACCCTAACGTGAAAAGAACAACCGCTGCGTTCTCTCCGTCACGAAGCGTTCCTACTATATCCGTAATAGTAGGAGACCCATTCGTGAAAAAGACAACGACTCGTTCGTAGTTTCGACGGGGCGGTGGTTTGACCGGGGCGAACCCATATGGCTCTGATACCAATGAAGGATCCTGTCCAAAACAAAGTTAGGATCGATAATTAAAGTGGAGACTTACGCTTGCGTATGCGGAACGATAGTCTCGGAACTTTGCCTTCGGATTCGCCACGACGGATCGAGTCTTCTCACGAACGGAGTAAGGCTACTAATCCACAATCTAAATCTCTATTTTAGATTAAGAACTTGGAAGGAGGGAGAGGAAATATTTCTGCAGAGCTTCGCTATGAAGAAGATGCATGCATGAATTTCATGCAAATGGTGTAAGGAAAATGGCTACCCTTGGGTCTTATTTATAGCCCCCAAGGTAGTTATTTTAGGGTAAGTTGTTCCTTTGGAACAACTTAATTAAGGTGTACCATGATGCATGGCACATTATAAGCTTAAGTTGTACCATATGCATGGTACAACATAAGCTTAAGATATTCCCCCTTTATTAGCCATATGTCGCATGCATTTATGCATATATAATGCGACTTTTCCACTCATACAGAGATCCTCTCCGCAAGGGAACAGATTCCCTTTGCACATGACTTCGTGTGCGCGACGTTCGAGGTCCGTATTCCCTCGTACATCCCCCACAAGGGTGTACAAACGTCTTCCATATCCAACAATTATTTCACAGTACATTCTTTATCTAACTTTTCAAATAACTTTCCAAACAACTAGAACATAAGAAAATTGGGTAGGCCACACATAACTTTCTTAAAACAACTTTCTAACCAATTTTTCAACATTTGGAATACAAAACCAAAATTTCCTCACATCAAGATTCCACAACTCCTCAACTTTCCAAAAAACCGCTCTTTATAGGTTCTCTACAACTCTCAAACAAAATCCCCAAAAATCCCTTTGAAATTCATGGAGAAGCAGCCAACAGATAGAATTTACACACTTGACAGTCGACTGATGACGAACCAATAGTCGACTGCTGCACTGTGTCAGAGGGTAGGTGAGAATTCAAACGGCAACTTACCACGTAGGACAGTCAATTGATGAAGGTCTGACAGGCGTCTTGTAAACCTAAAATGCGATTGAAAACCCTTCTACAGGCGACTGAGTGAAACATGAATAAGTTGATAAAATTCTGCAAATGTTGGGAAGAAGGGGCATGCACCGGATGTGTTATCCACAGGCGCCTGTGCCATGGGCAGGCGTCTGTAAAACCAACATCAGTCGTCTGGCCGCAACTTGCAGAGCTTGTCAAACACCAAGTGTTAAGACAAGGATCGACAGGTGATTGAAGTGGAATGCATAGTCGCCTGTGCCATGGGTAGGCGACTGTCAAGTCAACATCATTCGTCTGGCCGAATGAAGAAGATAATGATCTTTGGGCAGGAGAGAGACATGCGACTGACTAACAAATCACATGCGCCTGTAACTTGGACAGGCGCTTGTATTTTTTTCAGCAGTCACATGAATAAAGTTATAGCTGAAAGCCCAAAAACCAAATGATAAAGTATGTGCAAAACAGACGACTCTAGAACAAATCACAGGTGACTGTTTGGAGACAGACGCCTGTAAAACATTCAGTAGTCGCCTGGTGAAATCCCAAAATGCACATGCTTGAGAAATGTGAATTGGAGGCCAAGGAAATGTGAACTAATGATTTCCTAGGACAGAAATAAAGATGTGTGTGCTCCAACATAGTTCTACTTCTAAGTTACATACTAGAAGAGAATAAAAATATTACATCTTGTATTAGCCTCTCTTCTTTCCAAAGAATTAGCTTGAAGTCTTCTAGGAGCTTCATTCATCTTCTTTGATCATCCAATCCACTTTTCATTCTTCGATTGATCCTTGAGTGACATCCATTGCTAATTAATATTCATGATATGCTTAGGCAATGGATTAACTGTTAATAGGGGATTAGTCACAAGTATTTATGTTTGCTCATCATCAACACCAAGTAGTGAGAAGTACAATACTCAACATTCTCTTCTCTTTTAATAATGACAAATAAACATAAATAAAAAGATAAATAATTGTGCTTAATGAATACTTACTCCCCCTATATAGATACCAATCAAGTTAGTCAATATTCATAAGGGCATCTATAGATCAATTGAAGCAAACATATAAGAAATGCATCAATCAAATGATTTTAATGCTAGAAATTTAAGATTTTATAATCCATGTTCATTATATCTTAGTCTCCATGAATCTAAGGCAACTTTAATTTTAGATTCAAGTTTAGAATTTACTTAGCATAAAATTATGATATCCATATTTATTTATCTCCCCATATGGCATTATCTAAAAAGTGGGAGTAGAAAAACAACAATAGTGCTAAATAAGTACTAAAACAATCATGAGAGTCTAAAGATGAGATATATATTTAATGTGATACCAAAATAAAATCGAGAAAACACGAAGGTGCATCACAACAATATATGCCAAAAACTCATCAACACAAGAAATTTTAGTTGACTAAAAAAACAAGAATCCAATATCAACATTTCAAAAACAAGAAAATGTCTCACATCACATCATGTATATAAATGAGCACACAGAGAGACACAATTTCACAACATATGAAAACACAATGGAGCACAATATATAAGAAGCAAAAAGAGATATCATATATATATGAGTGAATACAAGGAGTACAAAAGACAAAATCAACTCCATATACATCATCATCCAACAGTACAATAAAAAATACAGACAGACACTCAAACTCTCAACCCTAACAAAAAATTCTAGGCCTAAGGGTGATAAGTCTCAATGAAGCGTCAATCCAGATCAACTGCAGAGGAATGTACGGGAATAGCCAACTCAACACGGAAGTCCTGGTCCTCTGGATCATCAGAAATATCATCGGGAAGAGGAGCAGCAACAGCACAGGAGACATCCCGAGGAGCCGGAGAAGTAACTGGCTCAGAAGCAGTGTCAAAAGTAGGCTTAGGAAGCTCAGTGATGATCGGAGGAGGAGGCTGAGAAGGCTAAGGTGATGGTACAAAAGACCTGAGATGGGCAGGGAAGGGAATGCCCTGATGCTGGAACATCAGATGGAACAGCTCATAAAGACCAGAAACCTTCTCGTCCAACAGATCACGAGAGGGTGCAGCAAAGAAGAGGGTTGAACAGTAGGTGGAGCGGTGGACAAAGACGGGGCTGAAGAAGACTTCCTCTTCTTTAATGTCGTATGTAGAGCCGAAGAGGATTTCGATTTAGCAGATACAACAAGAAGAGGGCCAAGAGGCATATGCTAATACGAGGGTAGATCGATCCTGAAATGGTGAAAGACAAGAGTGAGGAGTCCTCCATATGGAATATGAGAGGAAACAGTAGTGAACTCGACCTTGTCCATCCGATCAAGTAGGACCCCAGCCTAGTTAACAGACATGCCAGAGAAGATGGCGTACAAGCAATGGAGGATCTCGAAGGCTGATCACAGGAGCCATATTTCAGCAAGATGGTGGACTTTACCACTAGGTGAATAGCCCAACCTCAAGAAGAAAACATGGAAGCCCTGACGCCAGAGGAGAGATATAAGGGATTATAGAGAACATGTCCTGAAGGACATTCTGATCAAGATCAGCAACGTTAGAGAGTGAAATATCAGCGAGCAAGGAGCCAGAGGAAGGAATACTAAGAATGGTTCCTAGGAGAATAGGGTCAAGCCTGGTACGAGTCCCCTGAACAACGGTGTCAATGACACCAGTGTCATCATATTCACCACAAATGCAAATGGCATAGAATAGCTTGATAAGGAATGGATATGCATGAGGGGAGTCCACATGAGTGTATCAAAACAAATCGTCCAAATGGGTCGACGTGAGGATCTCGAAAAGTCTCTCAGCAGTGAAGGCCTGATAAATAATCAATCACTCACGAAGGAGTTTGATCCCAATCATAGCATGAAATTTTGCTAAACAAGAATCGTCCCGGTAAATGGGGACTCGAGGATCAGCAAGAGGAGGCCTGGGTGGATTTTGGCCTTGGGTTGCAGCGGGAATAGACTCTGGGTGGGTGTCAGCAGCCACATGAGTGGATTCAATCTGATCGGTAGGCTCATTGATGTGAACACCAATGGGTCTACGTTGACGCTTCTGAAGGGGCTCAACGAAATCTTCTTCTTCAGAGGAAGAAGTAGTATCAGAAGCATCCGAAACATCGGAGAGGGGTTGTGCAAATTTGGTGCGGGCTCTGTAGGGGGTTTTCTTGGGTGCGTCAGTAATGGGTTTAGGGTTCCTAGGCTTCCTAGGAACACCGGCTTTCCCTTTGGAAGATGAAGGGAGCTTGGGAGGAGCCATCACACGAAACAAGAGAAAAAACGAAAAAGATAGAGCACGATCGACAGAAACGAGAGATAAACCAAATCCGCGACGAACGACGGAGGAGGAGAGAACCAAACTCTTGACCGATCGAACGGGGAGAGAAATTGACGGGTATGATCTCTGAATCGACGAGAAAGCCGAAGAGACGGTTGACGTTCAAAGGAGGAAGACGATGAAAAACGATCGGAAAAGAGAGAAAAATCCAACGGCATCGTGTACTTAAGTTGGGGGCAAATGAATATGGACCATTGGATCGTGAGATCGACGGCTCAGATTGAGTTAATGAACCGCCACAGATGTGGACAGTCGACTGATGTGCAATCGTCAGTTGACTGGCCGAAAAGATAAAGAATTGATTAGGTAGATAGACAGGCGCCTGTTGAGTAACTCACAGTCGCCTGACATAATGACAGTCGACTGCAAAATATGCAACAGTCGCCTAACAGAGGGTCAAAAAAATTGATGAATATACAGAGACATTTCAAAATCAGGACAGTCGCCTGATGAACAACTTTCAGTCTCATGTCGGAGAGACAGTCGCCTGGAAAATGTACACCATTTTCCCGTGCAAAAAACACAGAATTCAGATAGAAAAAATTAGAGTTGGACAGGCGACTGTCGAAAGATTGACAGTCGTCTGTCCTGGTCCAAAAATGTATATAGGCTAAAATCAAGAGGATTGAGACAACTCACCCTAAGTCCTATGCTCTAACAATTCTCTAAACATGAAATCATTATCGAAATAATATAGATTAACATATAAATCACGTATATTAATCCAAACAAACAAAATCATCAAAATCTCAAATACATCTCATTGAAAAATATATGAAAACATATAACATATCAAAACAAGAAAAGGGAAATGATGACATGAGTTCAAAGCATGATTTATAATAAAAGTATGAACTCCTACTATTCAGATTCACCCATAATCCCTATTTCTCCACGCAACCTCACAAAAGAATCTTCTTTAAGAGGTTTAGTGAAGATGTCGGCGATTTCTTTTTGGGTTTCAATGTACTCTAAGATGATGTCTTTCTTAGCTACATGATCATTAATGAAGTGGTGTCTCACATCTATGTGTTTGGTACAGGAGTGATGTACCAGGTTCTTGAAAAGACAAATTGTACTTTGGTTATCAACCATGATAGGACAAGTATCACAATTGACATCATAGTCTTTGAGTGTGTGTCTCATCCAAAGAACTTGTGCACATGCAAGACACGCGACAATATATTTCGCTTCATTCGTGGACAATGATACCAAGTTCTGTTTCTTGGAAAACTAAGAAACTAGAGAATTTCCTAGAAAATGGCAAGTGCCACTAGTACTCTTTCTATCGGATTTGCATCCGACAAAATCGGCATCACTATATGAGATTAGCTCATATGTGCTAGACTTAGGGTAAAGTAACCCATAATTTAGTGACTGATTGAGGTAACAAAAAATTCGTTTAACCGCAATCAAGTGTAACTCCTTAGGTCTAGCTTGATATCTAGTACAAAGACATACGTAGAACATAATATTGGGCCTACTAGCAGTTAAGTAAAGTAAGCTACAGATCATACCTCGATATAGACGAACGTCTACATCTTTCTCGTCCTCATCCTTGTGTAGATGGGTTGTCTTACTTATGGGAGTCCGTTTGCTTAAAGACGATTCCATCCCGAATTGCTTAATAAGCTCACCGGTGTACTTTGTTTTATGTATGAAAGTTCCATCCTTCATTTGCCGAATTTGTAGTTTAAGAAAGTAGTTGAGCTCACTCATATGGCTCATTGCGAATTCATCCTTCATTGACTTAGAAAACTCTTGGCAAAGATTAAAGTTAGTAGAACCAAATATTATATCGTCTACATAAACTTGAATTAACAGGATATCATTTTCATAATCTTTAATGAAAGAGTTGAATCAATTTCACCCATTTTAAAACCTAAATCCAAAAGAAATGTTTTGAGTCAATCATACCAAGCTCTAGGAGCTTGTCTCAATTCATATAATGCTTTCTTAAGTTTCAAAACATGGTTTGGAAATTTTCATTAATGAAACCGGGTGGTTGAGAAACATAAACTTCTTCATTAACAATACCATTTAAAAATGCACTTTTAATATCCATTTGAAATAATTTAAAATTTTTATGGGATGCAAAATATAAAAGCAATTTAATAGCTTCTAATCTAGATACGGGGCAAAGGATTCTTCGAAATCAATACATTCCTCTTGCCGATAACCTTGAGCTACTAACCTTACTTTATTCCTTGTGATGACCTCGTTTTCATCGTCTTGTTCTTAAAAATCCACTTGGTCCCAATCACTTGGTGACCACTTGGAAGAGGAACGAGCTCCTAAACTTCATTTCTCTCAAATTGCATGAGCTCTTCTTCCACTTGCAACTATCCAAGAGCTATCTTCACACGCTTCTTGGATGTTCTTTGGCTCAATAGTAGAGACAAATGCACAATGAGAGAATTCATCAATCCTTGACATTGTTCGTCACCCCCCATCAATATCTTTAATTATTTGGTCATGGGGGTGATTACAACGGTCAGATAAGCTTTGGGAATACCTAGATCACTTGGAACATCCTCAACAATTTCATTAGTATTGTTAGTCTTAATAATAGAATCATTAATTTTAACATTAATTGAATCACATAAAACATCTACACTATCAACAACAACATGAGGAATATCAAAATCTACATAAAATGATATGTGTATTGATTCCTCGATCGTTGAAGAGGTTTTGTTGTATATCTGGTAGGCGTTGCTACGTGTGGAATATCCAACAAAGATTCCTTCATTGGATCTTGGCTCAAATTTATCTAAGTTATCAAAGGTGTTCTTTATAAAAAATTTTGAACCAAAAACTCGAAAATATTTAAATT
The DNA here is from genome assembly GCA_030789695.1 of Scilla litardierei. NCBI lineage: Eukaryota > Viridiplantae > Streptophyta > Magnoliopsida > Asparagales > Asparagaceae > Scilla > Scilla litardierei. Next base: position 241,783,963 of record CM061142.1, on the reverse strand, counting down.
GTGGCTTTTTATCATAAAATAATTCAAAACAAGTTTTGTTCGTTCTGGGCATCACTAGGATCCTATTAAGCATATAACATGCCGTGTGCACCGCCTCCGCCCAAAATTGTAGTCCAAAATGACTATCATGGAGCATGGTGAGAGCACACTCTATTAGGGTCATATTGTTTCTCTCAACAACATCATTTTGTGGTGGTGCACAAGGAAAAGAAAAGTTGTGAGTAATCCCGTTGTCATCACAAAACTTAGTGAAAAATTCATTCTCAAATTCTCCTCCATGATCACTACGAATAGTGATAATGGTGGATCCTAAGAAATTTTGAATTTTCTTTGCAAATATAGTAAAATCTTCAAAAGCTTCATTTTTATTAGTTAAAAATGAAACCCAAGTAAATCTAGAGAAGTCATCTACGACAACTAATTCATAATGAGCATTACCTAAAGAAGCGGTTCTAGTTGGCCCAAATAAATCTAAATGAAGCAATTCTAGGGGCCTCTTAGAAGTTATGCCATCTTTAAGTTTGAAAGACGATTTACTTAGTTTACCTCTTTGGCATGAATCACAAAAGTTTTTCTTACTAAAAACAATTTTCGGAAAACCTTTAACTAGATCATGCTTAGCTAACTTATATAAGTGCTTAAAATGAACATGGCCAAAAAGGCAATGCCATAATAGTTGTTCATTTGTTATTATCAACTAAGCAATCTTCTATGGTTTTAGGCAAGCTCAAAAAAAAATGTTTTACGCCTAATACCGGTAAATAAAACATTTGAATCAATATAGACAATTTTACACGTATCCTCTCCAAAGTTAACCTTGTAACCATTGTCACAAAGTTGACTAATGGAGATAAGGTTATGCCATAAACCACTAACTAAATAAACATTTGTAATAAGTGGTTTGGAAGGATTACCGACTTTGCCTACTCCAATTATGGTTCCCTTTTAATTACCTCCAAAAGTGACCGTTGCACCATCCTTGATGCTAACCACTTCAGAGAGCAACGTGGGATCTCCCGTCATGTGTTTGGAGAATCCGCTATCAAGTATACATCCTTTCCTTTTAGAGCCAATATGACTTTTATTGATCTCTTTCTTGTTCTTGGGAACCAACATAATATACCATAAGCTCATGGTACCCAAGCTTTGTTGGGTCCAAGGGGATTAGCCCTTTGGAAGCCAAGTCCAAGTGGACTTTAGCTTCCCAACATAATTACCGCTATTTATCACATCGCTAAAATAGAAGTTAACATAAGCATTCCTATCATTTATGCTAGTGTTCTTAGGACCCCAAATTGTGTATGTTTTGGGTGTCCTTTTCCTAGTTGCATGCACATTTGTTTGAGTTATATTTAGTGCGTGCTTCCTAGGAGCATGAGATCTAGCATATGAAGATGGATGTGGATAAGCATGAGACATATATGGGTTATATGAAAATCTAGGAGCATGCATGTTATATGCAACATATGTAGCATGCAAAAGATGAGGTTGATGAGCATACATGTGAGGATGTTGTGCATGAACATATGAATGTGTAGGAGCACGTGCATGAGTATTTCTCATGTGTGGGTTTACATGTGTCCGTGGGTGTAATGACCCCAATTTTAATGTACATTTATTGGTACGTATTTTGGCATAGATGCGTACGTATAATTTTTGGGAGTATGCTCGTATTTTTTCTTTTAATTATTTGGTGTAGGAATTATTTTTAAAAGATTTTAAACTCGTCATTGATATTAGTAAATAAGAGTATTAGGATGAAATACTTGTATTTCAGGTGTATATGGTATTTCAACATATATTTTTATTTTTACAAAATACAAATTACAAAAAAAATTCAACCATGACAACTCATATGCTAATGTGTCATCTTGTTAGCTTAAGAGAGAATACACTTGGCTTCATCTTGACTAGATGAAGGGATGAGAGGATTTTAGGGAGACCAAAAATCTAGGCAAAGAACACAAAAAAACAAGAAAATCTCTCCCTCTCTCACTCTCTCCCTCATTTTCCCCCAAACCAGCCGAATTTCCTCCCTCCCCTTTCTTCCTTTGTTTCATCCTCCTTCCTCCTCCCACTCCACCACCAAGAACACCCCTTGTTCCTCACCGTTCTAGCTTCAAATTCGTCCAAAATTCTCTTCAAAAATCCAACCTTTGGAGGCTAGTTAGGAGCTTGAAAGAAGGAGACTATGAGCTCAAGTTAATCAAGGATTAAGAAGGGCAAGAGAAAATTTTTGGAGGACTTTTTAGAGGTAGAAATTTCTAATCCTTTAGTAGGACTTAATTTTGGAACTAGGTTCTTAATTAGGTTAGCTCTAATTCTGTAAATTAGAAGTTAAACATGTAATTAGCTAGATGAACAACATGCTGAAATTTGCTCAGAACTGGCTGAGAATTTGGTAGCTTGCTGCACTAATTGGCTACATGAAAATGCATGAAAACAATATATGTTGTACATATTGAAGCACTTAATAACTTTCATGTTTACAAGTTTTGCAAATTCGAACTGAAAAATGGGGTAAAAATTCAGTTTTTGAAACTGGTCTGTTTTTAGACAATTTGGACACCTTTCATTAAAATGAGAAGAAATCAATGCAAACTTAACAAAATATTATGATCTTGGTGTCGTTGGAAAGCTGGCTTCAAGCTCTTCAATTTGTAAATTTGCAAACTTTCTAATCTACCATTAACTGGTAGAATTTGAACTTGAAAATGCCTCAGTTTCTGATCATGCAGACTGAAATTGTGCCTGTTATGAGAAAAATCACTATAATTCATATGCTTGGAATTTTTCTTTGAAATTTGGTGTGCTTGTATAGAACCCATAGATCTACAACTTTCATGTCGAGACCAGAGACTAAAACTGACTGTAGTTTGGTCAAACTGGCTGTTCTTTCTGCTGCAACTGTTTAGATAGGTTCAAGTTTTACAATACTATCATGCCATACTTTGCTATTTTATGTTTTTGTTCAATTTCAGTTATCATGCTATTATATGTTGTGTTCTATGTGATGAGGAGGATAAGAGATAAGTGTAATGATGATGTAAAAGCGGTAGTTGAGATCGCTAACGAATCGTTGTCGGAAACAACGATGAGATACAATGATGAAAATTCTAAAAACTGAGAGTGAGTAAAGAGTTTGACATCGGGAGTGCTCAATCCATTCTGAAATGGATGAGACTCCGGATGTGGGTTTGGGGGGACACGGGTAAATTTTAGGGGTTAAGGAGCAGACAATAATTTCGTATCTCACCCTATGTGTCACTTCTGGAAGAGGGAGTTTGAAAGGGGTAGAGAGGCCGCTGGTGTGCTCGTGTCGTACCATGTCGGTAAATGATGGTTTTCTCTGTTTGTCCCAAGAAACCGAGTCTCGCTCCAGTACCTTGCCTCGTTCGGGTACAGAGTTACGACATGCCCCTCCAGTGCTCGTGTCGTTGGAGTGGTACCACTTTTTCACCCACCCTGGGTGAAGTCCTCTTCCTTAGCGTCCTATGGTTTACCCGGTTTCCAAATCAGAAACAATGTTTAATTTTAATTAATTTAATCAGTAATTGTACTTCTGTTCTGTTTACTTTATTTATTTCCAGTACTTATGTTCTATTCCTTAGTTTCTACATTATTTCTGTGGTTGATGTGACACCTAGACAGTTGACTAGTTAGGGAGACCAGTTCTAAAACTGGGTTCCACTAGAGAGTTAGGAGTTTCTACTGGGTCACACGTTGACGTGTCCCATCCTGTGATTGTCAGGTGCGGGACCCAAGCAGACTGTGAGGGTTTCGGAGTCAGAGACCGGTGCCAGTACTGTTGGGGCAGAGCGTACGGGCGACTTTGTACAGTTGGACTTCCCGGGGTTAGACTAGTGGGTGCATTGTACCGGGTGTGAACCCTTTGCACTTTTTGGCTTGGGGGTTTCTTTTTTTGTTGTACCCCACTGTTGTACCCCTTTAATCAGATGACATATGTATATGAACTTTGTATATATGTAATGTAATGTTCTGTGTTGTTATACTTTTCTTTCAGCACTGCGAGGTTTCTTTCTGTTTGGGGCACTTTACTTTTCTTTGTGTACTATTCCAGTGTTGTTGCAATGGCCTGCTATTTAATTAAGTTAACCACAAAAAATGCCTAGTAGTATTTAGATAAGAGGGCTCGAGCCTGAGTCTGAATACTACGGCAGCCTCGTCAGCTACGCGTCCCGTACTTGGGAGAGCGGGGCGTGACAGGTTATTGTGGTGGCCCATGCAGGTCAGCTCACACTGCGATACACGTAAGAATAGTACAAGTAAACCTCCAACATTATAATCCGCAATTTTGGTACTGATCATTTTTTTTCCTGTTCATTCTTGTAGAATGGATCTGGGGAATGGATCATCCGAGAACAGGATCCCTGCTTCTGATGCTGCATCATCTGAGGCTTCCCTGATGGGGAAGATTCTGATATGGATTCTGGAGCATATGCAGGAGATGGAGGATAGGGTGGCTAGTGGTGCGCCACCGAAGCTTGTGGGTATCAGACAGTTCAGAGCTTTGCACCCGAAGTCCTTTTCAGGCAAGGCGAGTCCTCTGGAGGTGGACGAGTGGATTAGGCATACTTAGGATGACCTGGAGGCTGTGGGATACCAGAGAGATAAATGGGTGGATACCGCAAACAGACAACTGACACATCAGGCACAAGATTGGTGGGATGCTCTGGAGTTACATTTGACCAAGCCGATCTCGTGGGAGAAGTTTAGAGAGTTGTTTGACGCTCAGTTCCTTCCAGAGACGAAGAAGGATGAGCTTCGCTTGAGCACCTGACATAGGGACGACGGAGCATGGATGCTTATGATGCAGAGTTTTCCCTATTGAGCAAATTCATTCCAGAGTTGGTGCAGTCAGAGGCCACTAGAGCTAGACGATTCAGGATGGGGTTGGATCCTGAGTTCAGAGCAGCGATGTCGACCCAGGTGCTGCTTACATATAGTGCCGTGCTGGAGGCGGCCAGGATGCATGAGACGCATCTGAAGAGTGTAGGTAGAGGTCCAGCAGCAGCAGAGAGGCGCCCTGCAGGTCAGCAGAGGAGTTTCCAGAGGCCTACTCAGACCACTCAGTTCCGAAGGCCTGGAGCTCCACCAGCGCCACAGTGGCGATTGTCCTGTAGATTTTATGGGAAGTCTGGGCATGAGCAGCAAGATTACAGGTTTAGGGATGGGCGGTGTTTTACCTGTGGTCAGTCAGGACACATCAGTAGGCAATGTCCTCAGTAGGGGCAGACTTCAGAATCAGTGGCACCAGTGGCAGTCCGGCCTGTGCAGCAGAGGACCCTTCCACCGGCTCCACAGAGGCTTCCACTGCCAGCTCCACCAGCACCTGGTACAGTGACTCCGAGGGGACCACCTAGACCTCCCCACCAGCAGCAAACCCCTAGGAGAGCGGCACTAATGCGTGACATGCGTTTATATTTTATATATTCACGCACGTCTTCTCTGTCGTTTTCCGTTGTTTTTCGTTATTTCGTATCCGTTTCTTTGTGTTTTTAGTTTCTTTTTACTTTCGTTGAGTTTATGTGCATTTGCATGACATTACCAGCACAGGGGACATATATGGCCAACATCATGAGTCCCTGGAGCAACGGGAAGTGTCGCACGAGATCCCGAGAGCCATTCGACAAAGATAATGGTGTATTAGCTCTCAACCGATCGGGTGGAACAGCCACCCGATTGGGTCATGCAGCCTGTGTCAGTGCTGAAGAAGTGACCGTTCCACCCGATCGGTCTGATGATCGGGTGGATAAATGATAGAGTGCAGTTTTGAAGGCCAAAGTTCACCCGGTTGGTTGACTTTTCAACGATCGGGTCATGTATTGTGACCCGATCGGGTCGGCCCCTTCAACCGATCGGGTCAGCTGTCGCTGCTTCCCAAGCTCAATAAATCCAAGACTCACCCGATCGGTTCAAAGATCAGGTGGGATTTATCAGAGCTAAAGACATATTTTTTTTCGTCGTTTCACCCGATTGGGTGAAGTCTCACCCGATGGGGTGAGTGCCTGTTTTTGTCTTCGTGTGGGAATATTCCCTGGTATCTTGCCCACTTGTATAAATAGTGCTAGGTTTTCCCAGAAATGCAGTCCCCACTTTTTAAGCTGTTTTAGGGATTTTTCAGCTGTTTGAATTAAACATTTATCGTAAGTTCTTTGATCGCTTTCATATTTTGATATTATGTTTATGCTTCTATTTGCTACGGTGAACAATTGCTTGGTTTCAATTCTTATGGCTATATTTTCTGTTTTTGCATTTGCTACCATGTTTAGTGAGTAGTTCTTCAATCTGGGACATTGGTGGAAGCCCCTCCGTGGGTTCTTCCTAGAACGGCCATAGGTCTAGGGATCTGATTGGATCTAGGGATTTTGATGGCTACACGGGGGTGTTTTATTGTCATCGGTGGGAAAAAGACCGCCTTTGACCATTGGGCCAAGAGGAAATAAAATGGGAGTTTGATCCTCTAGCCATAGCTCACTCCCTAGCGTTGACATAAAGTCCTTGCACGTGGGAACGGTTCGGACGAAATGTTGGGAGCGATCATTATGAACTTAGTGCTCCCGGAGGCGGATGGTGTTGGACATGGGAATGCCCACCGTCTGAAGCCAGGTAGACCTAGCGTATCATCCTGGGCATCGACCGGAATATCGGGCCCATGGGAAGCTAGATACCGCTTTTAGAGGCAACGTCTCACCGCCAAACCCTAGCATTCAGTCAATTCCTATCATTCGGCCGTAATAGCAAGAACCCATGATTAGGGCAGAAGCCAAAGTCCCAGGTTACCTTTTTACCTTTTACATCTTTTCCATTAGTTTACAATCGTGATAACCAATCGAGAATAAGCTAGCTCATCCACCGGGTGATCCGATTCCTGAATGTTTGCAAGTACAACACACGCCTCCCTGCGATCGACCCCCAAGCCACACTTCGTCACCGTGTGCTTGCGATATATAAATTCTAATTCTAGTATCCTCGTCCCGGTTTGCGTGTCTAACGGGCGGCCGGTCAAGCTTTATGGCACCGTTGCGGGGAGGCAACGTGCTTGTTACATTTAGGACCTTGTTATCCTTGAGACTAGCTCACATCCTTATCCAGTGATCATTTTCACATTCTATTTTTATTTTTATTTGTTTTTATTTCGTATCATACCATACGTGCTTCACGGTTTATCCTAATTTTACATGCACAGGAACTCAAGGAGTCTCGACGATTTAGTTCCTTTGGATCCTGAGATCAACGCTACCGTGAGACGTTTGAACGCAAAAAGAAGAAGAAAAGAAGAATTTGCCGCCATGGCAGGAGCCGTCACTCCTCCAAAGTCTTTGCTCGAATATTCGATGCCGTCTATTTGGTCTACATCCAGCATTCAACCTCCGGCCATTACGACTGGAAACTTTGAGTTGAAGCCATCACTTGTGACTTGGATCCAACAAGACCATTTTCTGGAGCTCCCATGGAGAATCCCATCGAGCACTTAGACTCCTTCTTGGAGAAGTGTGAGACATTTAAGATCAATGGCGTATCAACCGAGGCTATTCGGTTAAGGTTATTCTCGTTCTATCTACGGGATAAAGAGAAGCAATGGTTAAGGGGCAAGGACCCCAACACATTCACTACTTGGGAGCGGCTTTTGAACGCATTCTTGAACAAGTTCTTTCCTCCGGGGAAGACGATGAATCCGAGGAGTGATATCTCCTCTTTCTCCCAAGCTATCCATGAGTCGCTACATGAAGCGTGGGTGAGGTACAAAGAAATGAAAAGGAAGTGTCCTCACCACGAGCTCCCCCGTTGGCAGATCATCAACCTTTTTATAATGGATTGAGGGATTATTTGAAGTCCTCTATGGATGTCGCGACAGATGGATCTTTTATGTCGAGAAACGAAGTGGATGCCGAAACTATCTTGGAGAACATGGCATCCAACAACGAGAGGTGGAGTGATGAGCGTGCGACACCAAAAGATGGTGGCATGCATCGAATTGAGGAAGTGGACATGCTATCAAGCAAATTCGATTTGCTTTCCACTCAAATTTTAGCGTTTATGGTTGGAGCCAGTGTCGCTAGTCCACAGCAAGTAGCGGCCGTGGAAACTGAAGTGATTGGAGACTTCGGTGTTGGAGAGATTTCGGCGCCCGTGGATCAAGCAAGTGCCTTATTCTACAATCATACGGGAAATGTGCCTTATCCGCCAAGAACAAGTTCTAACCATGGATATTCTCCCAACAATCGGAATCATCCAAATTTTAGCTATAAGGCACCCTACCAATAATTTCAGCAACCTCCTCAACAACATCAATACCAACCTCCTCCACCTCAACAAATGTATCAACAACTTCCTCCTCAACAACAATAACCTCTACCTCAACAACAACAGTACAATCAACAACAACGAGTGATCTCTCCGATTGAGAACCTTCTAGCTCAATACATTTCAAATCAGGAGAAGATCACTCAACAATTACAACTTGGGTAGAAATCCTTGGCCGACCAAGTAACCCAATTGGGGTTACAAGTAGCCAACCTCCCAAAGGCGCAAGGACAATTGTAGTGTCAACCAGATGTGAATCCTAGAGCACCAAGCCAAACCTTATCCTTGACAACTGGTCAAGGGAATGTTTTCGCTATTGTTTTGAGGAGGGGAAAATAGATTCCGACACGGGAGGCCGAGAAAGATAAGGAATTGCACATTGTCGATGTGCAACCGAAGATGGAGATGAACGACAACGGAGCTTCAACATCAAGTTCCGTGACTCCGGAGGAAGATTCTGAGAAAAGGAAGAAGAATGAAGGTAAAGACTTGAGAGTTTTCAAGCATTCGGTCCCATTTCTGCAAAGGCTTGCCAAGGCCAAGGTCGACGAAAAATATGGCAGGTTCTTTGAAATGGTGAAAGATCTAAGTCTTCAGATCCCGTTCCTTGAAGCAATTGAAACTATTCCTTCGTACGCAAAATTTCTCAAAGATCTAGTGACGAATGAAACAAGAAAAGAAAAGATGGTTCTTACAGCGGAGTGTAGCACATTGATTCAGCAAGCCAATCCGCCAAATCTTAAGGACCCAGGAAGTTTTTTGATTCCATGCTCTATAGGGGAAGTCTCTATCAATAGAGCACTTGTTAATTTAGGAGCAAGTGTGAGTCTGATGCCCCTTTCACTTTACAGAAGAATCAACATGGGAGAACTGGAACCTACTGAGATGACTTTGCAGCTAGGGGATCGGTCCGTCAAATATCCCGTGGGAGTCGACGACGACCTACCAGTGAATAACCGCAACATACTTGTGCCGGTGGACTTTGTAGTGATGGATATGCCTGACGATAATCACACTCTGATTATTCTCGGAAGACCTTTTATGGCAATCGTCGGTTTGCTTATCGACGTGAAGAAGGGAAAGTTGTCTTTAAACGTCGGTGATCAAACGGTGGAATTCGACTTAGCGCTATCCATGAAGCTACGACCCGAGGAATCTGATTACAATCTTCTGGAGATTGAAGAACAGAAAGTCTATGAAGCGGGATGATCAGAAATTCTTTCTAGAGACCCTCTTGAAGACTTGCATAGTGTAGAGAGCACTCTCGGGCAGACGAAGAGGAAATCTCTGAGCCAAAATGTGTCTCCCAATCAACTCCCCTTGGATTTAAAAAGAATGCTCAGATGAAGAGCAAGGGCAAGTAGCCTTTGGTGCTCACCGTCGACAAAGTGAGAATCTTGAAAAGAGTGGGGTGTGTCGCCAACACTAAGGGAAGCTCCCGGATATTACCAATGGGGGAGTGATTGAGACCGTCCATTTATTGCTACTGTCAACAACCAGAACTTCTGTTCCACCTGCTGAGAAGACGCCAAACATCGAGCGTCACCCATTCAAGCCACCTTGAACATCGTATCAGGAGTCGAGTGAATGATTATAAAAAAGAGCGCTTCATGGGAGGCAACCCATGTCCTAAACGTCTACTCGTTTTTAATAAGATCAGTCTATTAATTTTAGTGTATATATGCTGATGTTGGGATCATTTATTAGGAAACTTAGTGAATTTGAATTTTTTGTGCAGGAATTGCCTCACCCGATCGGGTCATACACCACCCGGTTGGGTGGATTGTTTCAGTATGTGGCCATATTTCAGTCGAAGAACCAACCGAACGAGTGATCCAGTCGGCCATCGGGTGACTGATCGGGTGAATTAAAACAGAGACTTTGGAAGTTTTTCAGAGAGCGGTCAACCGATTGGGTGAGTTCTCAGCCAATCGGGTGACCTGTAGCTGCTAATCCAGGAGAGTTTTTGAAAATTGATCCAACCGATCGGTTGGATTTCCACCCGATAGGGTCACCAAAACCCTATATAACCCCACCCCCACTCGACTGCCATTTCACCCGACTTCAAAATCCATTTTGACTCGCTCATTTTGATTTCTTTCCACACGATCTTCTCCATCACTCCCTACTGTTACTAATCATCCTCCTCCACTTCCTCCACTAATTTCCCACCATCAAAGCCCATCCATCAACCCCATTCAAGCCGTAAATCCCTTCAAACCCTAGCCCTAACCAACTTTTCCCCAATTTTCAAAAGCTGTATTTTCTTCGGATTGGTGTGCGACGGCTCTCCGGATCACTTCCTCGTGCATTGAGGGAGATTTTGGAGCTAGGAGCCGCATCGATTGCTGGGTAAACTCGCTCCGTAACTTGGTTGTGATATTGCCTAGAAATTTCATTTTTTCGCTTTGTCGTTTGTTGTGTGCACTCATCTATCATCTTGCATATCATATCCGATCGCCACAATATCATGGCTAAAGACAAAGACAAGGGTAAGTGACCTATGGTGGTGGAGGAGCCGTCTCACAAGAGACAACGATCCACACGTCCTACACGTGGACGCACTCCTCAAACACAGCCTACCCAACCACCACCCCACATATCGTACCAGTGATCGACCCACTACTTGGACCACAGGGTGTTCGTTATATGAGCCAAGCCCACAAAGATTTTTTCTCTCTCCTCAACCAACGTTCTCACCTCGCTACCAAGTTCACGCACGACCAAACCTTATTCGATCTCGGAGATTTCACCGAAGTCGAATCCTTGTTCGTGAACTTGGGATGGCTCAGCTAACTCCACACCCATGCTAATTCCTACCCCATGCTCACACTAGAATTCCTTTCCACGATCAAAATTGACATGGGGTCGAACATCATTTTTTGCCTTCGAAACCGAAATTTCCGTACTCCCTTGACCACTATCAATGATAACTTCTGGTTCCCTAATCTTGAAGGCAGCTCCCTTGCCAATGAATTTCATGCCGACTTTGACGTCGACTACTTTTGGAATCATCTCACCTTGCATTATCAATATCCTAGGGCTAAGGCCAAGGCCTCTTCGATTATTCACCCAGTCTTCCTCCTCGCCCATCGCATTATTTCCAGCACTTTCTTTTCATGGGATGAGTCCGGTACCGTGACTATCTCAGATCTTTTCATTTTATGTACGATGACATTTCCCTTTATTCTCGGTGTTGACGGGATTACTTTTGAGGCACCGCACGTTCGCATCAATGCCGCCTCGTGGCTAATTCAAAAGCTAGTTGATATTAGCTACGCGAATAAGGGCAAATATTGCTACGGTGGCCTCATCACAATCATTGCCCTACATCCACCTCTCAACATCGAGATCCCACCTGATTTGGTCCGTGCCCCAAGAATGGATCTACCCATACTGATATTGATGTCCTACGGCACACTTACATGATCCAAGCCGCTCGGCGTCGGTCGATTCGCTTTTCACTATGTCCACCCCCTGCACCTTATACCATTCTGCCAAACCCTGATCGCGTCACTATTGAGCTTCCGGTAGATTGGTCATTCCCACCTGACCCTGAGTTTGTGGGGGGCGGGACTGCACCTTCGGTTCACCCTTCCTGACGCTCCTAGATCACCTTCTCCTGATGCCCACTTTGGCGAGCAGGAAATTCCTGAGTTTTGAGGAGACCCTGGGGCTGGACCTAGTACCACCACCCCGGCTACTACAGCTGCTTCTTCCGAGGCTCTGACTATGGCCCTGCATGGCCTAGCCTCTCGTGTCGGTATGACCACTACCGTCGACATCCATTCTGCTGTGCACCTTGCCACTTCTGCTCACCTCGCTCTCGAGGCTGAGATTGCTGCTTTGCACACTGGCGCATCCTCCTCTGCCCCCTCAGATCTATCTACCTCTTTTCTACCCCATCCCCGTTTCTTAGCTCTCGAGCGAAACGTAGCCACCATTCTCCATCTTCTGACCAATATCCACGGTGTCCACCACCATCACCACCTCCATCACCTCTTTCGTCGCCTCTTAAAAGATCGTCCCCTCCACCTATTCATCCAGTGTCCGATACCACCACTACTTCATTACCTACCACTACCGTTGACCCACCACTTCCATCTCCTACTGATGATCTTCCACCACCTTTCACCTCTATCATCATCACCTATTCGCATCGCAAGAAACAAATCGTTGTGCGAGCGAAATCATTACCCCCGCCCTCTTCATCAGTTGTCGTATCTCTACCACCCTCCATTACCACCGACATCCCACCAATTATTCACATCCCCACCGAGCCCATCCGCGCACAATCTCCATCTCTTTCTCCAGTTCTTCGCACACCCGTCACGTCTCTCACACATTCACCCGACCACACCCCTCCACTCTCTTCCGAGGAGGATGAGGAGTCTTCTGCTCCTGCATCTTAATTTCCTTCTTTTTCTGATTTCCCCCTAGCCAGTGTTTCTGATTCATCATGATCATATCTTTTTTAGGCATTGTTGAGATCAGCTTGGGGGAGATCTATATTTTGTGTTTATGGTTGTGTGATGTGTTTGCCGTGTGTTTGTTTTGTGTGTTTGTGTGTGTGTCTTTTGTCTAGTTCGTGTCAGTCTTTATTTTCTTTATTTTACTACGTCTTGTTTTCTGTGGTTTTCATGTTTTTCCGTTTCTTTGTCCGTGCGTACTTCCTTCCCATCGTTCGTTGCCCTCCTGCACTTCATCCTATTGTATTGAAGGCAATGCAACGTTCAGCTTGGGGGAGTCGCACTATGTGCGTCAGTCGTGTATTTTTCACCTTTTTGAGTCGTTCTCGTCATGTTTTTCTTTTCTTTTCCATCCTTTTATTCTCCCTCTCTTAGAGATGACCCCACATGATGGAACTGCCACTAACCCACCCACACACCACTTTGCTAAGCAACAATAACTATCTTCACTAACCCTAGGAAGCAGTGTTCTGTTGCATTTTATGCTCCGTGGGTTCACTTTGCCTTTTGTGTATCGTGTGTTGTGACTAGTTAGTTGGTGTGCTTCTAGGTCATGATTTTGTTTTATATGCATATCCATGGATGACCCCTAGACTATCATGCATCAATTTCGAATATACTGTATATTGTTTCTACTTTCTGCTTCATTATGCTTGAATCATACTATATTTGTATGCTTCAAATCGCATGTGTCGGGTCTCTACCAATAGGACTAGGATAACCCATGTTGCTTACGCTCTGATCTGCGAAAAAACGCCTTTTGCCAAGTGTTTAAAATTCGAATTCTTTTTTGTTTTGCTTGGTACAAATCCCCTCGTCGTGTACTTAACTCCCATTTTGGAGAGTACAGAATTTTGCCACTTACTAGCGCATCGTTCTCCCGCTTTTGGAGAATGCGTGTTTTCCTACTTCTACCAAAAATCCATATATATATATATATATATATATATATATATATATATATATATATATATATATATATATATATATATATATATAGAAAAGAAAGAAGATTATGTATAGCCAAAATCCAAAAAATATACAAAAATCCAAAAACCCAAAAATTTTTTGCTGTAAATATTACTCCTACCGCCGTGAATAAAGGGAATACAAGAATTTGTACCAAGTACTCTCCTCCAAGCCTACTCAACCCCTTTCGTTTTTGAACACACTTGGCATAGGAGCTTTCCAGCAATCATCTCAGCAATCGTGCAGCGATTTCCTAGGTTCTAGCGGTAGAGTTCCAAACATATGACATGTTTCTATTCTTACTCTATTCTCATGCATGCTGAAATATTATTCACCGTAAACTCGAATTGATTCGATATTTGGGTCATTCCATGGATATGTGTATATGGAGCTTCATCGCATGATTTAGATAGTTACACCATTGGCGAGCTCACAACCGCACTCACTCGCGCTTCACCGCGTGAACCCACGACACTAGTAGGAACTCGTATTTCTGGGCTTAGTGTTATGCATCTCGCGTGCTTGCTTAGTGAGTTGTGTTTGTTTTCGTTGGCTCTGACGGGTAATCTAGGATTTCTTTTACTTTTTTAGTTTCTCTCTTTCTATTTTCTCCCGCCGGGTTTCTATTCTCACTCGTCTTCCTCGAGGACGAGGAAGAGTTCAGCTTGGGGGATTTTGACGTGCGTTTATATTTTATTATATTCACGAACATCTTCGCCGTTGTTTTAAGTCGTTTTTCGTTATTTCGTATCCGTTTCTTTGTGTTTTTAGTTTCTTTTTACTTTCATTGAGTTTATGTGCATTTGCAGGACATTGATAGCACAGGGGACATATATGGCCAACATCATGAGTCCCCGGAGCAACAGAAAGTGTCACACGAGATCCCGAGAGCCATTCGTTAAAGATAACTGTGTATCAGCTCTCAACTGATCGGGTGGAACAGCCACCCGATCGGGTCATGCAGCCTGTTCCACCCGATCGGTTCGGTGATCGGTGGATGAATGACAAAGTGCAGTTTTGAAGGCCAAAGTTCACCCGGTCGGTTGACTTGTCAACCGACCGGGTCATGTATTGTGATCCGATCGGGTGGGCCCCTTCAACCGATCGGGTCAGTTGCTGCTGCTTCCCAATCTCAAGAAATCCAAGACTTACCTGATCGATTCAGTGATCGGTTGAGATTTATCAGAGCTGAAGACATATTTTTTCTGTCGTTTCACCCAGTCGGGTGAAGTCTCACCCGATCGGGTGAAGTCTCACCCGATCGGGTGAAGTCTCACCCGATCGGGTGAAGTCTCACCCGATTGGGTGAGTGTTTGTTTTTGTCTTCTTGTGAGAATATTTCCTGGCATCTTGCCCACTTGTATAAATAGTGCTAGGTTTTCCCAGAAACGCAGTCCCCACTTTTTAAGCTATTTTTAGGTATTTTTCAGTTGTGTGAATTAAACGTTTATCGTAAGTTCTTTGATCGCTTTCATATTTTGATATTGTGTTTACGCTTCTATTTGCTACGGTGAACAATTGCTTGATTTCAATTCTTATGGCTATATTTTCTGTTTTTGTATTTGCTACCATGTTTAGTGAGTAGTTCTTCAATCTGGGACATTGGTGGAAGCCCCTTCGTGGGTTCTTCCTAGAACCGCAATAGGTCTAAGGGTCCGATTGAATCTTGGGATTTTGATGGTTATGCGGGGGCGTTTCATTATCATCGGCAGGAAAAAGACCGCCTTTGACCATTGGGCCAAGAGAAAATAAAATGGGAGTTTGATTCTCTAGCCATAGCTCACCCCTAGCGTTGACATTGAGACCTTGCACGTGGGAACGGCTTGGACGAAATGTTGGGAGCGATCGTTGCAAACTAAGTGCTCCCAGAGTTGGATGGTATTGGACATGGGGATGCCCACCGTCCGAAGCCGGGTAGACCTAAAGTATCATCCTGGGCATCGACCGGAATATCGGGCCCATGGAACGCTAGGTACCACTTTTAGAGGCAACGTCTCACCACCAAACCCTAGCATTCGGTCATATTCATATCCTTCGACCATAATAGCGAGAACCCATGATTAGGGCAGAAGCCAAAGTCCTAAGTTACCTTTTTACCTTTTACATCTTTTCCAATAGTTTACAATCATGACAACCAATCGAGAATAAGCTAGCTCATCCACCGGGTGATCTGGTTCCTGAATGTTTGTAAGTACAACACGGGCATCCCCGTGATTGACCCCCAAGCCATACTTCGACACCATGCACTGACAGTTTATAAATTATAATTCTAGTATCCCCGTCCCGATTTGCGTGTCAAATGGGCGGCCGGTCAAGGCGTCAGGCTTTTACCATGTCAGCTGTGGAGGCAGAGGACACCGGTCGAGTGATCACTGGTACCTATTTATTTTTAGTAATGTGTATTTTCTTATTTCTATTATAGTATGTTATATTTGTTGCTGTGATTAGGATGTTTAGACTCTTATCTTAGTTTGTGTTATTTCTCTTAGGTGTTATTAGAGTTGCTTCCTTCCCTGCCTTGTCACTTTTTGATTCGGGAGCATCCCATTGCTTCTTGTCTCAGCAGTTTGTGACTAGGAATTCCTTAGTAGTAGACTCCTTTGCTTCTAGTTGGAATATCCATACAAGGAGTGGAGTGATCTGCAGATCTTCAGGATACCGTCAGTGTCATATAGAGATTTGTGGACATAGGCTGTATGCAGATTTCTTAGTAATGGAGATACCTCACTTTGAAGCAGTGTTTGTGATGGATTGGTTAGGGATGTTCTATGCTACTATAGATTGTAGACTCAGGAAGATAGTATTTCAGATTCCTGATCATCCAGAGTTTGAATTTCTTAGTTGTAGTAGTTCCCTTGGACCATTGAAGTTTAAGGCCATCCCAGTAGAAGTGATAATGGAGATGTAAGCTGAACCTGTATTGCCGAGGGTAGTCCGGGATTTTCCTGATGTCTTTCCAGACGATATCTATGGACTTCCTTCGGATAGACCTTTGGAGTTCACTATCGATCTGATTCCAGACACTCAACCGATTGCGAATGCTCCATATTGTATGGCTCCTCCAAAGTTAGCAGAGCTTCGTAGTCAGTTGAAGGATTTGTCAAAGCGTGGTCTTATTCAGCCAAGTGTTTCACCATGGGATGCATCAGTGCTTTTGGTGAATAAGAAGGATGGATCTCGAAGGATGTGCATAGACTACCGGGAGTTGAATAAGGTTACTATGAAGAACAAGTATCCTCTTCCTAGGATTGATGACATCTTTGATTAGTTGGGTGGATCGCGTGTATATTCGAAGCTGGATTTGAGAAGTGGGAATCACCAGGTGAGGGTCAGAGGATCAGATATTCCGAAGATTGTATTTCGAACCCAGTATGGTCATTATGAGTTCTTAGTGATGCCTTTTAGCGTTACTAATGCACCAGCTACATTCGTGAGATTGATGAACCAACTCTTCTATGAGTACTTGGATAAGTTTGTGGTCGTCTTCATTGATGATATTTTAGTGTACTAAAGGTCAGAGGAAGATCATGCGGAGCATCTGAAGATAGTCCTTGAAACTCCGAGGCAGCGCCAGTTATATGCTAAGTATAACAAGTGTCAGTTTTGGCTGACCAAAGTTGCTTTTCTTAGACATGTTGTAACTGGAGATGGGATAGCTGTAGATCCAGAGAAGGTTGTTGCAGTGGAGAAGTGGCCAGTTCCTAAGTCAGTTACGGAGATTAAAAGTTTCTTGGGATTGGCCGGGTACTACAGGAAGTTCATCAAGGATTTCTCTAAGATCGCTGCACCGATGACTCATCTAACCAAGAAGAATGTTGCTTACAATTGGTCAGAGGAATGTCAGCGATCATTTGATGAATTGAAGCATAGATTGATCACTGCACCTGTCCTGACGATTCCAGACCGTTCAGGTGGATATGAGATTTTCTGTGATGCGTTAGGCAGAGGATTGGGATGTGTTCTCCATCAGCATGGTAGGGTAGTAGCCTATGTTTCTAGATTGTTGAAGACTCATGAGAGGAACTATCCTATACATGATTTGGAGTTAGCAGCAGTGGTTTTTGCATTGAAGTTGTGGAGGCATTTTCCTCTAGGTGAACGTGTAAAGATATACACAGATCACAAGAGTTTGAAGTATGTGTTCACTCAGAAAGAGCTGAATATGAGGCAACACAGATGGCTCGAGCTGATTATGATGTTGACCTCTAATATCACCCTAGAAAAGTCAATGTAGTGCTGATGCTCTTAGTTGCATGTCGGCAGTGATGATGTTGACGACACAGAGAGAACTGTGGGGTGATATTCGGTAGATGGAGATTGAAGTTGTCTTACCTGGTACATCAGTATGATGATGAATTTGCAAGTTCAATCTGATTTGGTTGAAAGGATTAAGGTATCTCAGTCTGGAGATGGGAAGTTGAAGAAGATCCGAAAGCAGACAGAGGCCGGATTTCGTAATGATTTCTGTATCCATGAAGACGGGTCTCTGCATTTTGGGAGCAGGATTTGTGTGCCATCAGGTGACATTTGGGATGAATTGTTGAGAGAAGCTCATAGCTCATCTTATTCTATCCATCCTGGAGGCACCAAAATGTATCGTGATCTGCGACAGCATTTTTGGTGGCACGGCATGAAGCGTAGTGTGGCTAGGAGTGTAGCTTCATGCCTGACATGTAAGTAAGTCAATGCCGAGCATCAGAGAACGACATGACTTCTACAACCTCTTCCGATTCCTGAGTGTAAGTAGCAACATGTGACGATGGACTTTGTAACTGGCTTACCTCGCACTCCTCGAGGAAATGATGCTATTTGGGTAATCGTTGACCGATTGACTTAATCAGCTCACTTCATACCTTTTCGAGTGGGCCAGTCGACAGACCATCTTGCTAAGAGATATATGGAGGCGAGATTCCCTGTTTTATATCTCTGTTTGATTTATTGTTGATATAGATTCTGATTAAGTCATGTATGCAAGAAAACATAAGGCTTCACGGAGTACCTGTATGCATAGTCTCCGACCGTGACACTAGATTCACATCTCACTTTTGGAGAAGTCTGCAGGCTAGCTTGGGAACTCAACTGAGTTTCAGCACTGCATACCATCCACAAACAGACGGTCAGTCGGAGAGGACAATTCAGATTCTGGAAGATATGTTGAGGGCGTGCATGCTGAATTTCAAGGGCTCTTGGGACGAACATCTACATCTGGTAGAGTTCGCGTATAATAATAGTTTCCAAGCCAGTATAGTCATGGCGCCATTTGCAGCTCTGTATGGAAGGAAGTGCCGATCTCCTCTTAGTTGGGATGATGTTGGAGATCGTGAATTGTTGGGCCCTGATATGATCGCTGAAACAATGGAAGTTGTGAGAGTCGTCAGAGATAAATTCGCATAGCCCAAGACCGTTATAAGCACTAGGCAGATGCGAAGAGACGACACTTAGAGTTTCAGCCAGGCGAGCTAGTATTTTTGAAGATTTCACCAATACGAGGGCTAATCCATTTTGGAAGACGAGGAAAGCTAAGCCCAAGATATATTGGACCTTTTGAAGTTCTGACTCGTGTTGGAGAAGTGGCTTATATAATTGCCTTGCCAGCATCTCTTGAAGGAGTACATAATGTATTTCACATATCGCAACTTAGGGGAATCCTGATCATGTCATCGACTTCTCGGAGATTGAAGTGCGACCAGACTTGACTTATGATCAGGAGCTTGTGGCTATTCTAGATCGGAGGCAGAAGTTGCTGAGGAAGAAATCAATCAATCTGGTGAGGGTTATGTGGCACCGAGAGTCACCAGGAGAGTCTACCTGGGAACTCGAGGATGAGATGAGAGAGAACTACCCACACTTCTTTGTTTGATGTAATTTTGTTGTTGCTATGATGTGTTGTATAGAGAGTTTTTCTCCCTTATTTTGAAATTTCGAGGACGGAATTTATTTTAAGGGAGTAGGATGTAATGACCCCAATTTTAATGTACGTGTATTGATATGTATTTTGGCGTAGATGCGTACAGATAATTTTTGGGAGTATGCTCGTATTTTTTCTTTTAATTATTTGGTGTAGGAATTATTTTAAAATATTTTAAACTCATCATTGATATTAGTAAATAAGAGTATTAGGATGAAATACTTGTATTTAAGGTGTATATGGTATTTCAACATGTATTTTTATTTTTACAAAGTACAAATTACAAAAAAAAAATTCAACCATGACAACTCATATGCTAATGTGTCATCTTGTTAGCTTAAGAGAGAATACACTTGGCTTCATCTTGACTAGATGAAGGGAAGCGAGGATTTTAGGGAGACCAAAAATCTAGGCAAAGAACAGAAAAAACAAGAAAATCTCTCCTCTCTCCCTCTCTCCCTCATTTTCCCCCAAACCAGCCGAATTTTCCCCCTCCCCTTTCTTCCTTTGTTTCATCCTCCTTCCTCCTCCCACCCCACCACAAGAACATCCCTTGTTCCTCACCATTCTAGCTTCAAATTCGTCCAAAATTCTCTTCAAAAATCCAACCTTTGGAGGCTAGTTAGGAGCTTGAAAGAAGGAGACTAGGAGCTCAAGGTCATCAAGGATTAAGAAGGACACGAGAACATTTTTGGAGGACTTTTTAGAGATATAAATTTATAATCCTTTAGTAGGACTTAATTTTGGAACTAGGTTCTTAATTAGGTTAGCTCTGTAAATTGATGTTAAACATGTAATTAGCTAGATGAACAACAAGCTAAAATTTGCTACGAACTGGCTGAGACTTTGGTAGCTTGATGCCCCTAATTGGCTATATGGAAATGCATGAAAAAAATATATGCTGTACATATTGAAGCCCTTAATAACTTTCATGTTTACAAGTTTTGCAAACTCGAACTGAAAAATAGAGTAAAAATTCTGTTTTTGAAACTGGTCTGTTTTTAGACAATCTGGACACCTTTCAGTAAAATGAGCAGAAATCCCTGCATACTTAACAAAATATTATGATCTTGGTGCCGTTGGAAAGCTGTCTTCAAGACCTTCAACTAGTAATTTTGCAAAATTTCTATATCTGCCTTTAACTGGTAGTAATTCGAACTTGAAAATGCCTCAGTTTCTGATCCTGCAGACTGAAATTGTGTCTGTTATGAGAAAAATCACTATAATTCATATACTAGGAATTTTTCTCTGAAATTTGGTGTGCTTGTGTAGAACCCATAGATATACAAATTTCGTAGGAGACCAGAGGCTAAAACTGACTGTAGTTATGTCAAACTGGCTGTTCTTTCTGCTGTAACTGTTTAGACAGGTTCAAGTTTTACAATACTATCATGCCATACTTTGCATTTTATGTTTTTGTTCAATTTCAGTTATCATGCTATTATATGTTGTGTTCTATGTGATGAGGAGGATAAGAGATAAGTGTAATGATGAAGTAAAAGCGGTAGTTCAGATTGCTAACGAATTGTTGTCGGAAACAACGATGAGATACAATGATGAAAAATTCTAAAAACTGAGAGTGAGCAGAGAGTTTGACATCGGGAGAACTCAATCCATTCTGAAATGGATGAGACTCATGAAGTGGGTTTGGGGGGACATGGGTAAATTTTAAGGGTTAAGGAGCGGACAGTAATTTTGTATCTCACCCTATGTGTCACTCCCGGAAGCGGGATTTTGAGAAGGTTAGAGAGGCCGCTGGTGTGCTCGTGTCACACCATGTAGGTAAATGATGGTTTTCTCCATTTGTCCCAAGAAAAACCGAGACGAGTCTCGCTCCGGTACCTTGCCCCGTTCGGATACGGAGTTACAAGAGGCCCCTCCAGTGCTCGTGTTGCTAGAGTGGTACCACTTTTTCACCCACCCTGGGTGAAGTCCGCTTCCTTAGCGTCCTACGGTTTACCCGGGTTCCAAATCAGAAACAATGTTTAATTTTAATTAATTTAATCTGTAATTGTACTTCAGTTCTGTTTACTTTATTTATTTCCAGTACTTATGTTCTATTCCTTAATTTCTGCATTATTTCTGTGGTTGATGTGACACCTAGACAGTTGACTAGTTAGGGAGACCAGTTCTAAACCTGGGTTCAACTTGAGAGTTGGAGTTTCTACTGGGTCACGCGTTGACGTGTCCCATCCTGTGGTTGTTAGGTGCGGGACCCAAGCAGACTGTGAGGGTTTCGGAGTCAGAGACCGGTGCCAGTACTGTTGGGGCAGAGCGTACGGGCGACTTTGTACAGTTGGACTTCCCGGGGTTAGACTAGTGGGTGCATTGTACCGGGTGTGAACCCTTTGCACTTTTTGGGTTGGGGGTTTCATCTTTTGTTGTACCCCACTTTTGTACCCCTTTGATCAGATGATGTATGTATATGAACTCTGTATATATGTAATGTAATGTTCTGTGTTGTTGTACTTTTCTTTTAGTACTGCGAGTTTTATTTCTGTTTGGGGCACTTTAGTTTTCTCTGTGTACTATTCTAGTGTTGTTGCAGTGGCCTGCTATTTAATTAATTTAACCACAAAAAATGCCTAGTAGTATTTAGATAAGAGGGCTCGAGCCTGAGTCTGAATACTACAGCGGCCTCGTCAGCTATGCCTCCCATACTTGGGAGAGCGGGGCGTGACAGTGGGTATGGAGCATAAAATGTGTCATTTGTGTCCACGTGTGAAGTAGGGGATTTCCTACGTGTATGAGTGTTGGTGTACATATATGCATGACCTTTCTTTTGGTTTCCACCCTTAGTGGGTTACTTGCCAAAAGAAGGAGATTGTGAAGTTGTGGCCTTCTTGGTAGGTTTGCTACCAATAGTGTTTTGACACCACTAGTGGATGCACCGGAGGATGGCCTCACAAAGTCTATAGTTACACCACTATAGGAGGTGTGAGATTTGCATGCATTTGCTTCCACATAACCAAGTCCAACACGATGTGTGGCTGGAAATTGGTTTGCAAGCAATTCATCCAATTGCCCTTTCCCTTTGTTAAATCTCTTAACTTTGGAGGACATGAGCTCATATTTTTCCTTAAGAGAAGTAATATTGGTATCTAAAGTGGACACACGTGTTCTGAGCTCGTGCACTTGGGTTTTAAGAGAATCATTCTCAGGACCCAATTGTGTGTTTTGTGAAGCTAGATCAATACTATCTTTAGAATAATTTTGATCTAGTTAAGATTTGAGGGAGTTCACCTCATTTCTCAAGATATCATTTTGAGAAATAAAATTTGCTTTCTCAAGTGTAAGTGAATCAACAATGGTGTTATTGTTGATGATACATGGCATGGATGATTTGCTAACTTTAGATTTCTTTAAAGTAGTATATCTAAGCTTAAGAGATTGATGCTTAGAAAATAGTTCTTTGTTAGCAATACGAAGTTCATCCATGGTTACCTCGGGTTCATCGGTGTCACTATCACTCTCATCGGAGAGTGGATCTTCTAGGGCCATGAAGCACATATGTGCACTCTCACCATTTTCATCCTCGGATTTACTAGAGGAATCTCCGCTTGAATCATCGAACGTCCCAACAAGTCCTTTCTTCTTGTCCTTCTTATATTTGTCGGACTTGTGGTACTTTGGAGCTTTCCACTTTTCTTTGTTTCTAAGCATTGGGCAATCCTTCTTGTTGTGCCCTGGCTTGTTACACTTAAAACAAAGAGACGAGGTATTGTTAGTGGAACCGAATTTAGTTTTGGACAGAAATTTACCTTGGCGAAAGAAGCGTTGGAACTTCTTCGCCATTTGTGCCATTTCTTCCAAGTCCATTTTGTTCTCGGATTCTTCACTATCGGAGGATGAAGAAGTAGCCTTGAATGCTAACTCTTTCTTCTTGGCCTCCGTTGGGTTCATCATTGCTCTAATCTTCATTCGGTTTTCCCTTCTTACTTCGTAAGACATGAGAGTACCGATGAGATTCACCATGGTGTAATTCTTCATGTCATTGACCTCCTCAATGGAGATTGCTCTTCTTTCTCATTTTGAGGTCATTCCCATGATTATATTTCTCACATTTTCTTGTCGGGTGTAGACTTGACCAAGAGCTTCAAGCTCATTGGTGATGTCGGTGAAGTGTCTCTACATCGTTACAATGTTCTCATTATCCTGCATATAAACCATATTGAAATTTTGTATTGCAACATATAATTTAGACAACTTTACCTTGTTCGTTCCCTCTCAGGTAATGACTAGATGGTTCCGTATTTGATATGCACCATTACATGTGCATATCTTATTGAACTCATCCAGATCCAATGCACAATGAAGAGAGTTCATTTCCTTGACATTGTTCACTTTGGCGGACTTCTCGGATGGAGTCCATTTGTCAAAATCCTCTTCGAAGGGTTCAATGTATTCCTTATGGAGGGCTCTCCAAAGAAAAACACTCCTAAGAAATGTATCCATCCGGCACTTCCAATAGACGAAATTCATGCCATTGAAATGCGGAGGACGAACCGTTTATTGTCCTTCGAAGACGGTAAACGCACCATTACGATCGTGATTGTTGTACAAATGAGGTGGAGGAGTGTTGTTATTGTTGTTGGATGCCATCGCTAAAAACCTTGGTTCTGATACCAATTATAAGGACCCTGGCTAGGAGGAAAACACTAGAAGGGGGGTTGAATAGTGTTTATAAAATTTAAACGATAGTTATACCAATTTATATTCCTAACCAACAATAAATGCGGAATTATAAATAAACCCAAAATGAAACAATGCTAACAAAAGGTATGTTTCAATGGTTCAGATTACCCAAGTCAACTCCCGACTTGTTACCGGCAATCCTACGTCCCTTCCACCCGGATTCCTCCGGATACTCAAGTTAGAACCCTAACTTGAGGTTTCCTTTAAACCCACTTGTAGCAACCCTACAAGTGAAATCAAAACATAATCGATGTCCTTGACTCCCAAAACTTGGGATCAAGCAAACCACTCTCACAAATCGAGAGTAAATCTAATATCAAAAGATATGAAATAATAAAATAGCAACACTTACAATCACCTATGCCTTGAAGTAGCACTTGAAGGAGCAAGTGTGTTGTGTGTTGAAGTCTCTTCCAAGAAGAGAGAAAAGCCATTTCTATTGTCACCACCAATTGCCTAGATGATATTACTTTGATTCTAGGTTGGAGAGCAAGAGAGAATGTGATTGGAAATATAAGTCTTTAGAATTTGAGAGCTTTGAAAACTTGAAGACGAAAGCTTTGGGTTTTCAAGAGATGATCAAGTAGACGAGTAATCCTTCAATCGAACAGTAGAAGCCCTCTTTATATGTTCTCTGAAATCCTCAAACGGAATCCCCAAAACTCCTTTGAAATCCGTGGAGAAACAGCCAACGGATAGAATTTACACACTCGACAGTCGACTAATGAAGAACCAACAGTCGACTGCTGCACTGTGTCAGAGGGTAGGTGGTATTCAAATGATAACTTACCACATAAGACAGTCGACTGCTGAAGGTCTGACAGGCGCCTGTAAACCTAACAAGCGACTGAAAAACCTTCTACAAGCAACTGAACGAAACATGAGTAAGTTGAGAAAATTCTGCAAATGTTGGGAAGAAGGGGCTGGCAACTGATGTGGTATCCACAGGCGCCTGTGCCATGGGCAGGCGAGTGTAAAACCAACATCAGTCGTCTGGCCGCAACTTGCAGAGCTTGTCAAACACCAAGTGTTAAGATAAGGATTGACAGACAACTAAAAGGAATGCACAGTCACCTGTGCCATGGGAAGGCGACTGTCAAGTCAACATCAGTCATCTGTTCGAATGAAGAAGATAAAGATCTTTGGGCAGGAGAGAGACAAGCGACTGACTAACAAATCACAGGCGCCTATAACTTGGACATACGCCTGTATTGTGTACAACAGTGCCTGAATAAAGTTATAGCTGAAAGCCAAAAAACCAAATGATAAAGTATGTGCAAAACAGACGACTGTAGAACAAATCATAGGCGACTGTTTGGAGACAGGTCCATGTAAAACGTTCAGCAGTCGCCTGTTGAATCCCAAAATGCACATGCTTGAGAAACGTGAATTGGAGGCCAAGGAAATATGAACTAATGATTTCCTAGGATAGAAATAAGATGTGTGTATGCTCCAACATAGTTCTACTTCTAAACTACATACTAGAAGAGAATAAAACGATCACATCTTGTATCAGCCTCTCTTCTTTCCAAAGAATGAGCTTGACGTCTTCTAGGAGTTTCATTCATCATCTTTGATCGTCCAATCCACTATTTATTCTTTGATTGATCCTTGAGTGGCATCCATTGCTAATTGATCTTCATGATACGCTTAGGCATTGGATTAACTGCAAATAGGGGATTAGTCACAAGTATTTATGTTTGCTTATCATCAACACCAAATAGGGAGAAGTCCAATACTCAACAGTTCTGAAAGTCCTCTCTGCAAGATTTTTCTTTTGGAATCTCGAGAAGTACACTGGTATGGGGGACCCAGATAATTATTAGAGCATGCCCTTGTTATCTGTTTAGGTTAAATAACGATAATGCAAGAATGATGTCATTATCTAAACCAATGGAAAATCAAATGAAAGGAGATAGAAATTAATAAAACCTTTCCTGTTCTTATTTTTTGTGTTCATCGTGAATGGAGATAGAAATTTGATATTATTCTTTAAACATGACAATTAATTGGAGAAAACATTTTTTATAGATATTTGGGATCATTTTATGAATTTGTGTAAAGAAACATATATCCAAACACAAGCTATTTCGTTTTGCCTCGTTTCTCCTTCCTCATAATTTTTAGATGCACGATTTTTTTTTAAAAATTAAAAACTAAAAAATATTAGCAAAACCGATCAAAAAAATTATTTAGCAAAATTGATTAAGTTTGGTCACTTCAGTGTCTAGGGGTATTATTGTGGATCTTGTTCCGAGTTGGTTGCAGTTGTCAACAACGATCAAAGCGTTTGGCTATTTAGCAATTACGGCCAATTTTGAAAGGGCTTTGGTTTTGAATGTTAATATATTACAATAATATTTAGAACTTTTAACATATGTGGCTGCTTGTTAGAGTGGTTAGTGCTTCTTTATGTGTGGAATGCTTAAGTTTAATTCTTGGAATTTTAATTTTAATTTTTAAAAAAATTAATATAAGAAATAAACATATATGAGGAATATGGAAGTGAGCTGACATCGCAGGAAATTTTTCCTGCGTTGTCCGCGATGGGGGGGGGGGGGTAAAAGCAATTTGTTTTTAATTTTTTTTACAGTAATTAGATATATTTGTTAGCTAGCTCCCGACAAATTTTCAGGTCAATCCAACATCGTTTGAGCCTCCGTTCTTCGATTTCAAAAACGTTGCGCAAAACTGTCCAGAATTCTGGAAGTTTTGCGCAACGTTTTTGAAATCGATGAACGGAGGCTCAAACGGTGTTGGATTGACCTGAAATTTGTAGGGAGCTAGATAACAAGTTTATCTAACTACTGCAAAAAAATTTTAAAAAAATATTTTTAGAGGGCCCAAATCGCTGACAGCGTAGGAAAAATATATATTTAGATAATATAATTTGTAAGTGGAGTTTAATTCCTGCGCTGTCAGCTCAGGCCCATATTCCTTAACATATATTTAGATAATATAATTTGTAAGTGGATTTTAATTTTTTAAAATTAATGTAAGAAATAAATATATATTTAGATAATACAATTCAGTAAAATATATATTTATTTTAGTTTTATGTATACATTTTCATTGTTATAAATACAAAATAATTATATTAAAATAAATTTACATTAAAATATTTTATAAGAAATTGAAAAAAGCATTTTGAGGTTCGAGTCCGAGTCTTATTGCACTCAAAGGAGGAAACATACCGCTAGGCAAAGTGAACATGTTTTCATCTACAAATTATATTATCTAAAAATATATTTATTTTGCTTTTCGATGAATCAAAAAATATATGTATACAATTATTTTTATTTAATTTTTAAAAAATAAAAAACAAATAAAATAGGAATTCCAGGAATCCAAATTGATTGTCTCCACATGTAGAAAGGAGTTCTAACCATTGTAAAATGGTTTACATATTATTGTAACATATTAACATTTAAAATCGGAACTCTTTCAAAGTTGGCTGTGGTGAGTCTTGTTAGCGTGTTGACGTGGCTAAACTTGGTTGATTTCCGTAATTAGTTTATTTATTGGTTTTGCTTATGGTTTTTAATTTTTGAATTTTTTCCAAAAATCGGTCTTTTTATATTCAACTAGTTTAAATTTATTTTTTGTTTAGGGTTTTACATCTATTTCTAAGAATGTTTTGTAATTGAAAGTCTATGGCCTTTATGGTAATTGCTACACTAATAGGCATTTTTGCTGTTCTCATACTTATTTACAAGTTTTGCTATTCAAAATATTTGAGGAGTGTAAGTTTGTTCGGTTCATTTGAAAACACCCTTCATCATACGGTCCGTGAACTGAGCAGTCTTGAGAGCGGTCTTCTTGCCACTCATACCTACGCCGCCCCTCCCCACCCACCAAATAATATTGATTGAGAGCGATCTTGAGAGCGGTTTTCTTTCTAATAGAGATGGTCAATTTTATTGATTGCTTTACTTTGATGAGAATTTATCATACTTAAAGGAGACTTACCAATATTTACCGATCTCCTTGGATGTGCATCGGAATGATCGATTGCCAAAGTTTCTCTACACCGGTTATTGTAGATGATCACATGATGAAATATCTACTAGTTCTCATAACTTAAATCTCTCTCTTTTGATGAACTCGTATGTGAAAGATGAAGGATTTTTGGTAGTAGTTATTCTCTACAAAAAACTTCATCATTTTATTAAGAGTGGAGGCTATTTATAGACTTTCCACTTGTTGGGAATTCAAATTCAGATCATAACTACTTTTTGTAGTTATAGCAACCATCCAAAAACTGCTTTATACTCATATTTGTGTCATTTCTTAAGTCTCATACTTAGGTATTCCATTAATGAGTGCATTTGCTAAGTTATCAATCATTTACGAGTGAAATAACTTGGTCATTAGCCATCATATACCAACATCTTCCACTCATACATAATGTGATAAATAAGTAAATCCCTTAATTCTGCATCAATTCATTTAAGAGAAATAGATCGTGTAACCAACATACTGAATGAGTTTGGTGCTATATAACGGTTATGTCACGACCCGATTTCCAGGATAACCGATAAGTACGAATCCATAACAGGTATTCGCAGAGCTACGGGTGTGAAGAAGAAAGACGAAGAGAGAATAGAAGTACTTCAAAAAACTCTGTAGGCCACTACGCAAGTGCTGGAAAGTATAGACAATGCTCCAACTCAAACCAACTCAGACAATACAGCACAAAAGACAAACAAGAGACACAAACATATTTCTATTTATACATAAAATATTTAAATCATTTCTTCTTTACAATATCATCATGTACAAACCATTATATACAACACCTCACAACTCTCACCAAACAAAACCCAAAAGGTATGTTGAGTATTGGTGTTTCATGCCAATGTTATTTTGATGATGATCACAACATTATGTTGTTGCTAATGAATTTCTTATTTTATTCTCATAGTTACATTTCAAGAATATCATTTTTGGAGACTAAACACTTGGTGTAAGGATGGACATCAAGAGGAGAAGGGCTAAAGCATGGACTCAAGGGGTGCCAAAGCTTGTAGATGATGGGGAGCATCAAGGCATCACGATTAAAGACATAGACTCTAAGGAAAACGATGTAATCCATGTAATATTTTGTTTATTGTTTTTCTCCTTTTTGAGTCTAGGTTTAATGTAATGCCTTGTTAGATCGTCTACTCATTCATGCATATGCATTTAACCATCTTAGTGAGCCTTAGGATTATCATAGAATCCAACCCAATAGGCTCATCTTGCCCAAAGACTCATTTAGAGTCTATGGCTCTCCAACAGTCGCCTGATGAAGGGTTTACGGTCGACTGGGTGATTCCAGTCGCCGGTTGAGCCTTCTACAGTCGACTGTGGTGCACTGCTTAAGTCAACTTTTTATTGACTCATACTTGAGCTTGTGGAACAGTCGACTGACGGTCAATTTACAGTTGCCTGTCTTCCAACAGTTGTATGTGAATTGTTCTACAGTCGACTGTGCGCAACTTACAGTGTTTGGGTTTCATCACAATTTGCTAGTCAGTCGACTGGTTCAGTATTTACAGTCGCATGTCCATTTGATAGTCGCCTGTATATTGGCCATCAGTTGCATATCTGCAAACAGTATGAAAGAGTGCATCTCTCTGTTTTATTCCATCCCCTGCAGTAGTCGACTGCTGAAGGATTTACAGGCGCATGTCCTGTTTATAGTCGACTGTATTGGCTTCATCAGTCGACTGTCATGGCTCAGATTATAGCCGTTGGGAATTAATTAGCCGTTGGACAGTCGACTGTCATTTGTTCATCAGTCAACTGTCGGTGACGTTTTTGCTCAGAATCTAGCCGTTGCAGCTTTTTGTTTTTGGCTGTTTTCTTGGCTTTTGAGAGTTGCTATAAGGTTTCTATATATATGAGAGGGCTGAGTTCATTAGAACTTCTTGATGCTATTGAAAATCTTTAGAGATTAATTAAGCTACTCTCAAACTCTCTCATTTACCTCTTAGAGCTCTAAAATCTCCTTTATGCATTGAAGTCAAGCTCAAGGGAAATCATCCAAGTGCTTTCAAGCAAATCTCATCACATGGAGATCCTATTCCATGCCTTGCATTCATTAATGAGTAAGTTCATCTTAAGGCATAGGTAAGAGTATTTGTTTTAATTTGTGTTGTTTAGAAACCCTAATTCTCTTAGTGGATATTAGATATTCTCTTAGTGGGAATAACTCTCTTTGTGGGAGTAACTCTCTTTGTGGGATTTTGGTGTCCTAATGTAGGGCTAACCCTAATTCTCTGTGTGGGAGTTTGACCCTTGTGTATGGTTGGTTTGTTTTTGTGTAGGACAAAATCCTCTAGGTGAGGTATCTCTTTGTGGGATTTTTATTCACTTCTTTTTGTGGGAATTATAGTGAATATTGGTGTGGCTGGACGTACCCAAGTTTTGGGGAACCAAGGTAAAATCTTGTGTTTGCGTTTGTCTTGATTGTGTTGATTAATTCCTCTTGCATTTATTATTACGCATTTGCAAGTTTAATTTTAATTGCATAATTTATTTCCATTACACTATTCACCCCCGCTCTAGTGTGTTGTTGTTAGTATTGCAAGGTAAGGCGATCTTTACAAGGTACATCGCACTCTCAACTCATCTCACTCATCAACCCAAATCTCAACTTACACAACCTTCACATAAGCTCTACTGCTCCAGCCCCCTGACACAGCTCCTGCTACCAAACCAAACCTGAAACCACAAGGTGTGACACGTTACAACGTGACCTAGTAGGAAATTCTAACATCGCTAGTAGGATCCAGTTTTAGAACCGGTCCACCTAACTGATAATCTATCTACTGGTGATACAATGTCCACAGAAGGAAAGTATAAAAGTAAACAATCACACAAGTGCTGAAAGTAAAATTGCAGAACTAAAAGCAAAGAATCATAATTACAAATTAAGTTAATCTCAGAAGTTGACATTTTGTTATTATTTAGAAACCCGAGTAAATCGTATGACACTAAGGAGCTGGACTTCACCCAGGGTGGGTGAAAAGTGGTACCTCAACCAACGACACGGGTCCTGGAGAGGCCTCTCGTAACTCCCTTTTATAAGAGTGAGACAATTCTCGGTTTTTATTGGGACAAACAGAGAAAACCAACAATTACCGAATGGTGCATCACGAGTACACTACCGGCCTCTTTAACTCTAGCCAACTCCCTCTCTTAGGATCACGAATGAGAATCAAACTGTGTCCACACTTAGCTAACTCCCTCGCTCAGGAGTGCAAGTGGGAGTCACATTTGTGTTCGCTCCTTAAGACCTACTCTTTACACGTGTCCTCTCTAAAACCTGCATCTAGAGCTTCACCCATTTTAGAATGGATTGAAATCTCAGATTCATTCTCTCATCTCACTTTTACTTCATCATTTTATATACTTTCAATTTTGTGGTCTTAATATCACCTTCTCATTCTTTCATCTCTAGACCTCTCTTTAGGTCATCTTTCATTTTATTTCACTTACTTTTTTATAGCAAAACAATATGACAGTAACATAAGATTCTCATCATGTCAACATTATCTCATACATTCCATGGTTACCCAATGTCATTTGTTCTCAATTTGATAAGACATCTCCACACATTCATTTAACAACAATACTACAAACCCAACTTTTATATAAATGTTATAAACTCCAAGATGGAACCCAATCTAAGATTAGAAGTAGCCAAGGCATAAGCCATGGCTCTCAATATATTCATTCTCATATTGGGGGTTTAGGAGTCCAAGGGACTCCCCACTACAATTAGTGGGGAGTAATAGTGAGATGATGAGGGGAGGGAGGCCAAAGGCCTCCCTCAACTCACAACACCCCCCCTCATCTCTCCATTACCTTAGGTTAAGTATATGAATACTTCAGGATTCAGTATGCTAATGGGATGGATACTTCTGGATCCAGAGCCACTGTGGTTGCCTCGTTAAAACCTTAGCTGTGGAAAACCCAGTGGAAAAAACTAGCAGCATAAGGGAAAATAGTACAACTATCGAGGGACTCCCCCTGATCTGTACAAGCTTCAGGCTTGTAGATTTCCTATGTATCTATACAATCATCTCCTATTCGTCTACACATCCATCATGTTCTGAAAGAAAATACCATCATCACTCATCTATACAAGTTTACTCATCTAGCGGCTATTGGAAAGCAGTGGTGCTCTGGAGTGGAGCGCTCTGGAGTGGAACGCTCTTCGAAGTTGGTAAATGACTCACTAAAGTATTCTTTGAATCAGTCTTCACTGTGTCTGCAAGGTACTGCTGGACGTGGCTGAGCATTTTAAAGACTTGCTTCTTGGACGATGAGCTTCTCAAAAGATGTAGACTTTGGAGGATGATGTGTAGATCTTTAGGAGGTGGCCAGCCTTTTGTGTTTTAGTCATCACGATGATCTTTAAACCTGCATATGTGATATATATTCATTGACCCTTGGAAGTTACGTGGAAGCAGCTTATCCTTGGTCTAGTGGTGCTCACCAGGATAACACTGTATCTGGTTAACAGCTTTACTGCAGACGTTCTATCAAAGACGCGTGCAGTTGGCCAGATAAAGAAGTGTAACAAGTACACTAGAGCTAGGCTCTTCGGGACCTAGGATGTCCTCCCCCTCTTCCAACGACTGGAAGGTTTCATAAATAAGCATCCATTTTTAATAGATTGCAAATGGACATCATTCTTCATAAACTCCAGGTGGATGAAGAATATTAAAGGGTTCCACCACGAAGGTGTTTAATCTATAAGCCGAGACAATACCTTGTTATGCCTAGGTATTTCATTTCCAAGGTAAGCTTAAGGCTCTCAGATATCTCAATGGTTTCTGCAGGAGATCCTATTAGCTTTAAGCCGACCACATATACGTCGACTATCACAAATCCTGTCAACGATCTTTCGCAAAAGATACACGGCCAGAATATTGCTTAAGATCATCTAATGATCTTTGTAGCCTTTATGGAGAAGACGTTTCTACATCTCTCTTTCATCTCTGGGGGTAGAGTATACCCTTCTAGAAGTTTTATATAGATCGCTATATCTATATTGCCGTATAGATATGCAGTCACAACGTCCATTAGCTGCATTTATTGGCTTTTTCAGAGATGTTTAGGCTTAGTAGAAAAATGATCACATTTCCTTCATTTCAATTTCTTATGAAATCCAACTTATATTCCACAGGTTTAAGACATTCAGGTGTATGGACTACTGGTCCAAAGACTTTGCTTTTCAAGAGTGAGTCCAGCTCTACTCTTATTGCCTCGTCCTACTTTGGCCAATCTATGTATTTATGCTATAGAAAAGTGGGTGGACGTCATTGTCGTATTCAGCTACGTGAAAAGCAATAGCGAAAGCAAAATCGTCGTCGACGACTATGCTATTTCTGTCCAGTACCTCTCCAGTACGTACGTAATATAATGATTTTTCTCCTGTTGTTTCCTCTACAGGGGAAATTAGGAGGGGAGAGGTTGCTGGTCTGAGCTCAGCATCCTGTGGAGGGATCATTTTAATATATCCAGGAATCTTCCTCTTTCGAGGAACTTTATATTTTGAACCTGGCGGGCGTCCTCTTTTCAATTGAGGTACAGCCAATTCTGCTGCCGGTGGATTGCATCCATCTTTAGGGATGTCAATCCTAGCTGACGTGTTGGCAGCAGGGACGTGTGAATGAACAATCTTCTGGTTGTCCGTAAATTTATGCGGTAATTGAAGTACTTTAGTCTGAATGTGAAGGATCTTCTGGATCTCATCTTCACACAGAAAAAGTATGCGGATCATAACGAGATTAGGACCTTTGTGTCCCATGATATGGTCTCAGAAGCTTCAGGCTTCTTTAGACTGCGTGCCTATTTCAATGAGACTTTGCTCATCAAATTCACAGTTATCAAGACTTGGTGGTACACCATAAGCAAGCAGCATCAGTAATAAGATATGGCCACAAGAGGGCCGTATCGTGAAAAGCGATGTAGAATGTAGTATGTTGGTCCCTAAACATCAACATGCAACTGGGATTTAACAAATGGACGTGAAATCCATTGGAGTCTCTTTACCAGAGACTCTGATAACCCATTCTGAGTATGAACATGCTACAGGATGTTAAATTTCAATGCCAGTTGCTTGGTAGAAGTCTTTAAAGATATGTGTAGTGAATTCACCCACATTATAAGATTTTGAGAAAGCTAGGTTGCGAGTGAATATAAAGGCACATATAGGACCATCTAGTAGATGCATCTATCAATACAATGAAGTACCGAAAATGGGCCACTTGCAGGGTGAATAGGCCCGCAAAGGTCCCCATGTATTCTCTCAATGAAGCCAGGAGACTCTAATCCCACTTTTAGGAGGGAAGGTGTCACGCCCCGCTTCCCAAAAATATGGAGGCTAAGCGTGAGAAGGTCCGCTCAGACTTGAAGCTACAAAGCTGCAAGTCCGATAAGCGTCAATCAAATTTAAAACTGCAGGTCCTTGCAACGCGAGCGAAACAAGATAATAATAATGAAATGAGACAAAAGAATAATCTCAGAATATCCATAAAATAAGTTTCAACATCACAGAAAAAGCCACCAGGCTAAAAGAAAAAGAGGCTAAAGGCCCAAACATGGCCAACAAAAGTACAAAGTACAAAACAACGGTGCTACCAACAACTAACAAAAGGCCTAAAAAAAATAAAGCTCAACAAAGACTCAAAGAATGGTAACCGGTGTCCACCAAAATCCTCCTGTGCAATCATGGACTCAGTCTCAGCGTCAGCAAAACATCACGTACTCAGCAACGGTCTCTGGCTCAGGTCTAACATGTGACACCCAAAAGAGCAAGGGGCACATGTCAGCAAGTCTACAAGAGACTTGTGCAAGGAAACTGAAAGTAGGGAAAGTAAAGCAACCTAGCAGTTCTAGCATGATGCAATGACATGGCAGTTAAAGTATGAGTGCAGCAGGTAAAGTAAACAACAAGTAACCTAGCATGGCATGGCAAGTGTGGCAAGACTATAAACATTTACAAGGATTTCTCTATTCATGTTTTCATGTTATGTGCAAAGTTTACGCCTTACAGCTGAAATGACTTTCTTTCACACTGATTGGTCGCTTAACTCCGCCCCACCCAGAGTTTACGCCTTACAGCTGCAGTTGCTGATCAGGCAGACTCCCAGCTGATTGGCCGCTTAACTCTTACCCCATCCCACGTGTATCGAGCCAGGGCCTTACCCCCGAACGGTAATGCTCGCTTCTGGAACACGAGCCAGGAAGTGTTTCTCATGATGGCATAGGGGTGCACCTAGCCAGGACAAGCAAGTACAAGTATGTAGCGTGTACTACGAATGCAATATTCCACTTGGATGACATGTAGAATGCAATGCATGGCAGTTAAAAGTGCGTACAGATAAGGAAAGTAAACGTGACTGTTTGGTATGCATCAACAGCAAGTTTAAAGGGTTGGATCTAGCTTCGTTGTCAAGCTAGATCAATTAGGTGACGGATCTAGTTTCGTTGTCAAACTAGATCAAATAGGCATCTAGCCAGCTATCATTTCACTGACTAGTCTCTTTTACGCTAAAAGCAAGGAAGTGGCCTAAAAACATGGCCCTACACAAGAGTTGGCAAGTTTCACTTGCCTGAAACTATCACGTCAAGAAAACACCGTCCAACGAGTCCAAAGTCACGATTCCTACGTGCACAAGTCCACTGGCCTACATCCGTTTTATTAATCTTGATTAGTGATTGCTAAAACATTTAAAATACTTTAAAATACTTTAAAATACTGATTTTTAGTCTTGATTAGCATGCAATTGGGTTGGGGGTCCTAGGGGTGCAAAACGTTACCTTAACACGACGCGAAAGCTACACCGGCGTCGGGTAGCGACGCCGGGGGTTGGAATAAAAGATCGCGCTCCAAGTCCAGATTCCAATATAGTTTCCTCGCTGGAAAGTTCAGAGCATCAACCGGAGCGACGGTTCCAGATTCCAAAGCTAGCACGTGCGACGACGGGCTACGACGTGCGACGACGTCGTACGCGACGAATCCTCAAAGAGCAAGCACCTAGGTGGGGCCCACAGTAGTCCTAGGGGCCTTTGGGGGACCCACAATAACTCTAGAGAACTTGGGGGGCCCACGGTGGCAAGCGGTGCGACGGGTGCGGGGTTGCGACGTATGGCCATCGGTCGTACAACCTCGGTGCGGGGAGCTCCATCGGTCGCTGCGGGGGAACGGCTTGTGCGACGCTTGGGGTGTGCAGCAGTGCGGGGGAGTGCTTGGTTCTCTCGGTCGGAGCGGGGGAGGCCATCGGTCGTGCGGGTTGGATGCGGGGAGCGCAGCGCTGCAACGTTGCAACGGTTGCAACGTTGCGGAGATGCAGCGATGCGGGCGAGAGCATCGGTCAGGCACGGAGGAAAGCGGGCGACAGAAGCGGGTCGGTGCGGAGGGTTGGTGCGGAGCGGGGATGCGGCGACAGCGGGGGCGGCCATCGGTCTGACCGAGAGGATTCCTCGGTCGGACACAGCTGAAGCGGGCGATGGCCGTGCAAGCGAGCGATGCGGATGAGCGGGCGGGGGCTTCGGGTCGGTGCGGTAGTTTTGGGCCCGTTCTCTCGGTCTGAGCGGGGGAAGTTCGTCGCAACGTTGCGACGAATCGTCGCAACGTCAATTTTGGGTTTTGGAAGAGGCTAGGGTTAATTTCTTGCGAAAATGGGTCTTCCTAGGGGTTGTTTATATAGTGTAGATGGGTTGACTTGGCCTAGGGCTAAATCTAATAGGATTAGGAGTTTAAAATAATTTAAAATTTGAAATTCAACTTCTCCAACTCACCCAAGGGTTTGACTTGGTCCAAATGAGCTGGAAATTGGCTTAAAAATTCTTTAAAACGTTTTAAACTCAAATAAATTTTATTTGGCCGAAAATAATTTAAAAATTAATTATTAAAAATAATATAAAACTTTTTAAAAATATAAAAGTGGTCAAATAAACTCCAAAAATTATAAAATAAATATCGAGGTGATCGTGATGACGAATGTGAGCTAACTAAGAAGACGGATCTCAATTTTGACGTCGGACGACGAAACTTAAAATAGAAACGTCTCCCGTCAAAAGTGAAAATCGCCACGTCTCATCGAATAAGTTTAAATTGTGGGAAAACGACTCGAGAAGTGTCGTTCCAAGATAGTGCCACTATTTAATACTCTCAGAGACGTTCGCAACGGCATATCACACAAAAGTGTTCACGAACAAACAAAGTCTAAAACAAACACGTGCACGGTCAAAAGCACGTGCACGAACAACGTACCACGAAAAGTGGTCGTTACATCCTCCCCACCTTAGAATAAAGTCCGTCCTCGGACTTTCTAATATAGCTAGTCGCTCTAGTAACTACCCCAATCAAGTCATATAATAATTCAACCAGGTATAGTCATTACAAGTGCTTATATATGCACTAGGTAGTCAAACATTAATACTACCAACACGTATATATATATGTATATATTCACGTACGTCACACTCTTATACCTATTATAGTCAGTCAAATCCATACACGTATTTCAATCACGTATATAAGCATGCACCCCTTATATAACTACTACCTACCTAATCGCAAACAATATTTCAGATACTTTTATAAGGATAGTCTACTTAGCGAATACAATCATTGCTCTACCTATATGTAGCTACCTATGCACAAACATCAAGGGTATACTACCCTCTAATATTCATCCAATACCAAACATCTCAACACATATAGTCACACCATACCACTATTAAATCAAATTCACCATATATAATATACACTCACCACTTCTATAATTTCATAATATATATAGTCATTCAAATGCATTCCAATATTTCACCATACATTCACATTACGTACGGTCCTATAACTGTATTTACGACACGCCACATATATCATAGTCATCAATACCTATAACTAAGCACATACTTACCCGTGCATGGTGCACACCCATTCACGCTAACATTTCATTTACGCATACCATTCATACCATTACATATAACTAGCACACCATCACACCTAGTTTTAGCTAGTACACATACGTTCACACGAGCAAGTCCTTAGTAATTAGCTATACCACAAGACCAACACCTATAACTATATACTGGCGTAGCGACCCACAATCATGTGCGTAGCACAACCAGGCACAAACACTCCTATCACTATACATACATCAGGCATTGCTATATTCAACTACAAACATACATTCAACATACTTAGAGTATACTCACTCAAGCTTGAGTGAGACTCAATACACATATTAGAATATTCTATATACGTAACACGACATTCATACCTATACCAATACCACTCCCATATATATACA
Organism: Scilla litardierei; assembly: GCA_030789695.1. NCBI lineage: Eukaryota > Viridiplantae > Streptophyta > Magnoliopsida > Asparagales > Asparagaceae > Scilla > Scilla litardierei. Next base: position 241,745,273 of record CM061142.1, on the reverse strand, counting down.
TCTACCAATACAACCATATACATTCCATAAATCAATCACACTTAATATTTAGTCAGATAACACCCACATAGTTCAATCTAATTATATACCATAATAATAACATTACAGACATCAGCACCCTCATACTTATAATACCCTCTCTAGTACAAACATTCACCGTATAGTCACACATAAATAATGTATACATTCACACCATAGCTTACTACCTATAATTAGTATACTAACACATCCACACATACATACTTAAGATGTGCAATAGTCGTGTATACCTCACGGTATGCACGCATGCAACATCCCGAAAAGCAAGCAATACCAATCAAAATTATACTCCTACTTCCATATGTATATCACCTATATACTCAGGCATCAAAACATAACTACTTACGTCTAAACACAATACATACCCACATACGAGCACACACTCATACGTGCTAATATATATGGGTCACTCAATAGGCCTACTTACTTAACTATACATGCACTTATTATTATCACACCTAGCACACACATAGCTTTACCAATCATTTTATTTCAACCATTATAAGTATCTCTTACTACATTCACAACTTAGATATTTCAACGTTGACTCTTATATACACAAGCATCCCTAGTATAGTATAGCTATCCACTCAAAAACCTATAACTCCTAACACACTAACAACTTCATAATATCACGAATAACTCCGAGTATATATATATATATATACCACACAATAGGCAAGCATCAATATACTATGGGGGGTACACTCATTCAAGCCCACGTACACAGCTTAGGTACGTGCACTACGACAACCTCACAAGGGTCCAAGGGTCTACTAACAACTAAGAGTTGACACAGACATTGAAGGACCCTAAGGCCTAAGTAATAAAGAGAGGTCGAGAGCGTGACGAGGGAAGGATCGATAAGCACGAGTTCAGATAGGACGAATACAAGGAGACAGCTTGGTTAAACGAAACATTGACTCAATGGTGATGTTTAGGTTGAGGGAAAAGGGAGATGTAGTGATGCTTATATAGGAGGGGAAAAAGAAAATCGGGTAAATAGCATGGGCTAAAATACGCAAAATTGAAAACTGTTGTACTTCAAAAAAAATTGGAATTCCTCATCTGTATAAAATATTTGAAGATCGATAAAGCGAGTTGAAATAAGTTTGAGTCGAATATTCATAATAAGAGAAATTGTTTTATTGGTTTATATAAAATCAATGTAAAAGGAAGTAAAATCATTTACACGAATATTAAGGACGGGGTTTTAGAAATCTTATACGTTAGTAGTTTAATACAATGTTGTCAAAAGTTTTGGAAGTCAAAGAATGAAGTCAGGCAACGGGAGAATTTAAACTCATGTTAAATGCTTCAAAACTTTAGGCTATGGAAAATTTTAAAATGATCAATTTGAAACTGCTTTTAGAGAACCAGGGTTTGCCAAAAATGAAAAACTGATTTACACAGGGTTCTTAATATACGAGCACAACAAGTCTGGTACGGAAATAATTGAAAGTATGTATGGTGCACGGAAAAATAATAATAATGACCTAGTATAAGAATTTTCAAGATCGAATAGCAAATCCTTAGAATCAAATCAGGGAGGATCTAAAGCAGGAAGTGATTATGAAAATAACAATTTTGCAAAAATCTGAAGTAGCGAAAACGACGAGCAAAGTCCAACTTGCTGAAAGCTGAAATTCCATGTGTCTTGAAAGTATATTAAAGTAGACACGACGTATCATTCGAATAACACGAATAAGAGGGAAAATTATAAATCGAATTGGGCAGGGCAAAAGTAAAATTAATATATGAAAGAATGACACATTTACATATGTATGAAAAATATAGGCTGGGAAAATACCATAAGCTAGTATTCAAAAATTCCGACAAACGTTTTAAAAATTTAAATCAATGAAGGAGGATGAAATATAGGTATATTAAAATTTTGAACAAAATTAAACTTAGTGGAGGAGAATATTGAAAAATACTTTCAGAAGGTTCAGGTTTTGCAATGGAGATGTTCGAAAATTGACGACGATCGTCATGGGGCGATCTCGTGAATCGAGGCAAGGAAATGGTCGGATGGTCAGAACGTACATACGCCTAGGATATGAATCAGGAAAGTCTACGGGAACTCCTACGGTCGACCAACTAAGGATTAAAAACTAAGCGCTAAGGCTTTCTAATGAGCTAGATATTAATGAAACGCGTTCAGCTTGGTCCGAAATCGATGAACCCAAACGAACAACAAAAGGAAATTTTAGGAGTCTAATATGGTCAGGGATAGACAAGGACCACTAAAGTAACTCCTACGACGATTGAATCAATTGCTGACAGGGAGTCTAACTAACAATCAGAGGCCTCTAACTAGCAAACACGGACGTCTAACTAAGCCTTCTTATCACCTAGGGTCCTAAGAAAACAACTTGACTCAGGGCTTCTGACTCGGATGTTGCAATTTATTTAATGGACATTCTGTTATTATCGTTGTTCCGTTAATTCGCAATTGCAAGACGGACCTGCATGGGCCACCAACAAAACCTGTCACGCCCCGCTTCCCAAAAATATGGAGGCTAAGCGTGAGAAGGTCCGCTCAGACTTGAAGCTACAAAGCTGCAAGTCCGATAAGCGTCAATCAAATTTAAAACTGCAGGTCCTTGCAACGCGAGCGAAACAAGATAATAATAATGAAATGAGACAAAAGAATAATATCAGAATATCCATAAAATAAGTTTCAACATCACAGAAAAAGCCACCAGGCTAAAAGAAAAAGAGGCTAAAGGCCCAAACATGGCCAACAAAAGTACAAAGTACAAAACAACGGTGCTACGCACCAACAACTAACAAAAGGCCTAAAACAAAATAAAGCTCAACAAAGACTCAAAGAATGGTCACCGGTGTCCACCAAAATCCTCCTGTGCAATCATGGACTCAGTCTCAGCGTCAGCAAAACATCACGTACTCAGCAACGGTCTCTGGCTCAGGTCTAACATGTGACACCCAAAAGAGCAAGGGGCACATGTCAGCAAGTCTACAAGAGACTTGTGCAAGGAAACTGAAAGTAGGGAAAGTAAAGCAACCTAGCAGTTCTAGCATGATGCAATGACATGGCAGTTAAAGTATGAGTGCATCAGGTAAAGTAAACAACAAGTAACCTAGCATGGCATGGAAAGTGTGGCAAGACTATAAACATTTACAAGGATTTCTCTAGTCATGTTTTCATGTTATGTGCAAAGTTTACGCCTTACAGTTGAAATGACTTTCTTTCACACTGATTGGTCGCTTAACTCCGCCCCACCCAGAGTTTACGCCTTACAGCTGCAGTTGCTGATCAGGCAGACTCCCAGCTGATTGGCCGCTTAACTCTTACCCCATCCCACGTGTATCGAGCCAGGGCCTTACCCCCGAACGGTAATGCTCGCTTCTGGAACACGAGCCAGGAAGTGTTTCTCATGATGGCATAGGGGTGCACCTAGCCAGGACAAGCAAGTACAAGTATGTAGCGTGTACTACGAATGCAATATTCCACTTGGATGACATGTAGAATGCAATGCACGGCAGTTAAAAGTGCGTACAGATAAGGAAAGTAAACGTGACTATTTGGTATGCATGAACAACAAGTTTAAAGGGTTGGATCTAGCTTCGTTGTCAAGCTAGATCAATTAGGTGACGGATCTAGTTTCGTTGTCAAACTAGATCAAATAGGCGTCTAGCCAGCTATCATTTCACTGACTAGTCTCTTTTACGCTAAAAGCAAGGAAGTGGCCTAAAAACATGGCCCTACACAAGAGTTGGCAAGTTTCACTTGCCTGAAACTATCACGTCAAGAAAACACCGTCCAACGAGTCCAAAGTCACGATTCCTACGTGCACAAGTCCACCGGCCTACATCCGTTTTATTAATCTTGATTAGTGATTGCTAAAACATTTAAAATACTTTAAAATACTGATTTTTAGTCTTGATTAGCATGCAATTGGGTTGGGGGTCCTAGGGGTGCAAAACGTTACCTTAACACGACGCGAAAGCTACACCGGCGTCGGGTAGCGACGCCGGGGGTTGGAATAAAAGATCGCGCTCCAAGTCCAGATTCCAATATAGTTTCCTCGCTGGAAAGTTCAGAGCATCAACCGGAGCGACGGTTCCAGATTCCAAAGCTAGCACGTGCGACGACGGGCTACGACGTGCGACGACGTCGTACGCGACGAATCCTCAAAGAGCAAGCACCTAGGTGGGGCCCACAGTAGTCCTAGGGGCCTTTGGGGGACCCACAATAACTCTGAAGAACTTGGGGGGCCCACGGTGGCAAGCGGTGCGACGGGTGCGGGGTTGCGACGTATGGCCATCGGTCGTACAGCCTCGGTGCGGGGAGCTCCATCGGTCGCTGCGGGGGAACGGCTTGTGCGACGCTTGGGGTGTGCAGCAGTGCGGGGGAGCGCTTGGTTCTCTCGGTCGGAGCGGGGGAGGCCATCGGTCGTGCGGGTTGGATGCGGGGAGCGCAGCGCTGCAACGTTGCAACGGTTGCAACGTTGCGAAGATGCAGCGATGCGGGCGAGAGCATCGGTCAGGCACGGAGGAAAGCGGGCGACAGAAGCGGGTCGGTGCGGAGGGTTGGTGCGGAGCGGGGATGCGGCGACAGCGGGGGCGGCCATCGGTCTGACCGAGAGGATTCCTCGATCGGACACAGCTGAAGCGGGCGATGGCCGTGCAAGCGAGCGATGCGGATGAGCGGGCGGGGGCTTCGGTCGGTGCGGTAGTTTTGGGCCCGTTCTCTCGGTCTGAGCGGGGGAAGTTCGTCGCAACGTTGCGACGAATCGTCGCAACGTCAATTTTGGGTTTTGGAAGAGGCTAGGGTTAATTTCTTGCGAAAATGGGTCTTCCTAGGGGTTGTTTATATAGTGTAGATGGGTTGACTTGGTCTAGGGCTAAATCTAATAGGATTAGGAGTTTAAAATAATTTAAAATTTGAAATTCAACTTCTCCAACTCACCCAAGGGTTTGACTTGGTCCAAATGAGCTGGAAATTGGCTTAAAAATTCTTTAAAACGTTTTAAACTCAAATAAATTTTATTTGGCCGAAAATAATTTAAAATTAATTATTAAAAATAATATAAAACTTGTTAAAAATATAAAAGTGGTCAAATAAACTCCAAAAATTATAAAATAAATATCGAGGTGATCGTGATGACGAATGTGAGCTAACTAAGAAGACGGATCTCAATTTTGACGTCAGACGACGAAACTAAAAATAGAAACGTCTCCCGTCAAAAGTGAAAATCGCCACGTCTCATCGAATAAGTTTAAATTGTGGGAAAACGACTCGAGAAGTGTCGTTCCAAGATAGTGCCACTATTTAATACTCTCAAAGACGTTCGCAACGGCATATCACACAAAAGTGTTCACGAACAAACAAAGTCTAAAACAAACACGTGCACGGTCAAAAGCACGTGCACGAACAACGTACCACGAAAAGTGGTCGTTACAGAAGGTCTCTCTATAAGTTTTTCCTTACGATAAAGGGGGACAAGGAAACTCAATCTTTTGAAGAATCTTCAGGTTCTCCAATGGATTCATTTGATGATGCGTCCATCATCACTGATCCAGGATGACCAATGCATTTAAATTTATATAACTTCATTTGTAGTTTGCTTTGAATGAACTTTAGTTTGAATTATTCAAATAAATTTCCACTTTGCATTAATATAGATGAAATGTGATATATTGTGGAAAGTGTATCGATGCACTGATAAAGCATTTAAATTGCTCCCACATACAACGAGACTAAAAGATGCATTTTTCTCTCCTAATTCATAGAGTAATCTTAAGACCTTTTTCATCCAACAAAATAAAATACAATGCTAATAAAATGATATAGCTGAAAGATATGCTTTTAAGCCTAATTACAGTTAGAAATTGGTTTCAGTTTCTTATGAAAGTTGTAGGCAATTTCGTGCCCTTTTCAGGAACATCCTGAATCACAACATTTAGAATTTTCTACGATTTGTTATGAATTTTCAAAGTTACCATAATGTCTTTTAACAAAAATTTCAGCACATGAAAAACTACAACAATCTATCTAAAATTGCTACTGCAAAAAGATCATCTGTTTGAGCCTAATTACACTAAAAATTAGTGTTCAGTTCCTTCACAAAAGTTGTAGATGATTTCGTGCCATTTTCAAAAATATCCTGAATCACTATATTCTGAAACTTCTTTGATTTACTACGAATTTTTAAAGTTACTGCAATGATGGAAAAATTACAACATGGATATAATCATGAAACTTGCTAATCATGAAACTTGCTAATCTTTTAAACATGGATTTAAGGAAAAACAAATCCTACAACTAAGACCCTAATTAGAGATGCAAGAACCATCCCTTAAATTGTCCTAATATTTTTTTGGCCCTTCTCCTCGTTGAAGAACCCCTTCTTCATCTCTAAAGATTCCTCCTTCTTCTTCAAATTAATGGATGCTAGTATGGGATTTTTGGCCTTGGTGGAGGAGGAGAGGGAGGAGCAATGGGAGGCTCCATGGCTAGGGGAAGAGGGAGGATGAAGATTTCTCTCTCTCTCTTTTCTTCCAATTGTTTCCCCTTTTAATCTCCTCTCTAATCCTAATCACTCCCCTCCTTTCCTCTCCTAATGAAATGTGTCCTAGGTTAGGTATAAATGAAGGGGAGAGTGACACACATTATGTCACTACTACAAAAAAACGCTTGCATAGCGCTTTTTTTTACACTTGGATAGCGCTTTTAAGCGCTATCCAAGCTACCGCTATGGTAGCTTGGATATCGCTTTTAAAAGCGCTATCTAAGTAGTTTACTAAGATAGCGCTTATAAAAGCGCTATCCAAGCTACCGCTATGGTAGCTTGGATAACGCTTTTTTAAGCGCTATCTAAGTGGTTAACTATGTTTTTTGATTTACTATTTTTAAAAAAAATATTAAACAGTAGCCACGGCCAGTCTGTGGCTAATACGCATTAGCTACGGACCGGCCGTGGCTAATACGTATTAGCCACGGGCCGGCCGTGGCTAATGTCTAGTTTTTTTAAAAAAAATAGAAAATCAAACAAATAAAATGGAATTCTGTTACAGCTCAATACTTGATGCATATGCATAAGATCATTCTATTATTTTTGCACAAACAATTGCTAACTACAAATAGTTTCATCCCCAACTCAAAGTGGAGTATGATCCCGCGTTCAAGTTTTCGGTGATCAACGCGGGATAATTTGAAGGAATCTTGCCCCCACCACCAAATTAAGTTACAATACACTTGTACAGAAAATATTAACATTTTAATAAAATAAGTAATTGTACATAGACATGGCCAAACATTTAGCTTGTTTTCGTAATGACGACATATTGGACTTAAAATATTTGCTAAATATGTCTGTCACGGAGTCATCCGCTTAGCATCTGTATCTCAAGCATCATTGGCAATATAACTTCAACCCTTCTTTGACCTCTGCACATAGGAGTAGTAGGGATCCATAGAGGACTGAAAGCTGCCATCCTGATGCGCGTTCACAAACCTGAGGGGGCGTACAAGGGGGCGGTCGGAATGCAGGGATGATTGCTGATACGGTTAGAAGGATTATTCCCTGTATTTAAAATAATAGTAAACTAATTAAAAAATATTTTAAAAAATATGATGGATGCTGTTAATCGAGGGCTTGTTGGGAATGAAAGAAAACACTAGTATCAGATCAATTAAATTTTTGGGTGTTTTGTATACCAGTTGGTACATGAGGGAACCAATGGTTATGGTCCAGAAACGGCCGGCCAAAGAGTCGGCAACTAGAGCTCCAATGATGGTGGTTAGGCTGGAGGTGCCTCCAAGGTTACTCAGGGTATTCGAAGCTGCAACAAGAGGCAAGTGCAGCTGGCTAGTCAAGTATGAGATCATGTTTGCATTGAACCCAGCCATGGTGAACTTGTCACATATTTCATTTCCTGCATGAAAGGGGGGCAAGCTGTAGTAAAAAAACTGTACATATTAATACTGATTACTGTTCCCAGGAGAACCGGGTTTAGGATTAACATTGGGATGGATTGATGCGCATGGTCGCAATTATCTTCTCCTTGAAAAATTTCCAAACACTTCAGGTGACAAACAGACAAAAGTGACTCATACCTTTGCAAGATCACCCCCCAAGTTCCAGTTATCGTGTGTATAAACAAAACTCATAAAGTTATTTCACTAAACAAGAGAGAAACTAAAAAATCCAGTACACAAAAAAATTATGGGTTCAATTATGATCCTACGGGGATTAAATTGAAGTAGCCGAATCTGAACTTCGATTTTTCTCTCCGTTTCTTGCTGGACTTGGGTTTTCGTTTGAGTTGAATCAATCACACAAACAGGAACCAAGTAGTTATGATAATTTCAATATCCTTGCGAGAATAATTAATTGTAGTAAGTTACAGTATTTATTTCATCTATCTCACCTAGAATAAATGGCATGGACCTGAGACCCCCCCAAGTTTCGTCTTCTTCTTCTCGCTTCTCAAGCATCATTGGCCTCTGCACATAGGATTTGTTGGGGACTTCAGTTTTGAGCTTTGGTGGCCTTGTTTCGCCTTTTTTGACCTGCAAAACCAAAAGCAGGACGTACTTGCCATTGATAGTTAATTGTCTAACCCTTTTTGTTGGTAAACTCCTTTTAAAAAAAGTGGAGAGCTTCGTTTTTCATCACCTTCTTCCCGCCTTTCATAAAATCTCTCCAACTGGAAACATGAACTCAAAACAAATTCAGGATATTTAGTAGCTAAGATATGTTAGTCTAAAATTTCATACGAAGATGAGGGACAACCAAAAAGGTTAAAAGCAAAAAAATACTTGTTCGAGTATTTCATCATTCAAATTTGCTGGCAATGCTTTTGCGCTACTAAAGGTGTATGGTAACAACACATTATTTCAGATTAAGAAATCCAATACACATGTTTTTTGATAGAAATGAATAATAGCAGGGACTAAAAGAGAACTTTGTATGATAAAGTGTGCTTAAAATGGTAGTTGGTAACTATTTGGTAAGTGTTAGATATGCTTTAAAACCCCATTATTTTGTTGTAATGTTGCTTGTCACCAAATTGATGCAGACATTATGAATCCACATCCAACATCAGAAGACTTTGGGAAGCTAACATGAACATGAGACTGCAACATCAATAAGACAAGTATCCACCAATAAGATTTCACAACAACTACTGATAACACGAGGATAGAAGAGAGTATAAAGCTACCATTTAACTCTTACTACTTTTGTCAAACTAAGCGTATCTTTTTTTACTTACTCAAAACTAGCCAGGAAATTAAAATATGGAAATTGCATTCGCTAAATTTTGAATGATCTGAAAACATACCGGTAGTTTTCACAAAAGTGTCGCAAGCATTAGGATGCAAATTCAAGTCTATGCACAAAAACATCCATTTACACTACACTCTGAAGTTCCTTTTGCTCAGTACCGATTAACAGCTAGCTTCACATGTACACAGGAAGCTCACCTCATGATCCCCAAGGAAGTCGACATGAACAGAAGAAACTCGCCTGTCTTTTTATCACACGGTAACTTCGATTTGCCCCAAGAAAAGAATTGAGAAACTCGCGGTATTAACAGAACAAACCTCTGGATCAATCAAAGATGGAAGGATTTGTGAAGAATGTACTTTCCGACTGCATTATTGGCGCCTGGTACTGTGGGTTACAGACTCTCTGTGGGTGATTATCTTCTTCTCGAGCTCAGGCTTGTTGGCACCCACAAGTTTATCCAGCTGATGTCCATTTTTCAGGAAAAATAAAGTTGGAGTGGCACGAATATCCCATGATGAACTAAGTTCCTGCAACACACAACCAAATGCTCATACTGACCCTCCCATGAAAATGCCATTTTTAATTGGTGGATACTTGTATGAAAATTAAAGTTCTCCAACCATTAAATTGTGGGAAAAGTTCCTAAAATACCATAAACTTTTGGAGTATCTCTAAACTATCAGAACTTTCAAAATTCCTCTTAAATAGCTTACCCCAAAAATTCTTTTGGAGTTATCGTCCATTCATACAAGATCGCTGACTGATTGATCGGCAATAGGGGTCTGCCTCCTTGCACGGTCCTCGGGCTTCGCCAGCACCAACGCAAGGCATGGCCTTCGTTCGTCCTCATGGTCACATGGCACCATCATCGCCATTTGTCGGTGGCCATAGAGGCCTCTATCCTTGAGCCTAGGGGATACAACCCTGATTCGATCGTCCGACGGAGGATCCGGCCCTCTGTGCATCATTGACTCGTGTGAGGAGATTCACCACTCTGCATGTGTTCGTCACCTGCCCTAGGGCATCGTTGGTCCTAGGGGCATCGACCGATTTGTTCAGACCATGGAGCATCGCCGGTGATCAAGACTTCACTTGTCATGTGCTCGGCCGTGAGGGTTCATCCCTCTGTCTCTCTTTAGGGCCTCCCTCCATTTGATCGGCCAAATGAGGCTCTGCTAATGATCAGATCTAGGGATTTGCCAAGTGGTTAAATCGCCCGTCGCTCAGCTTTGCCAGGTGATCGGATCGCCAACCGCTTCGACTGCCAGGTGATCAGATGCTCCCGCTAAGCTGCTGTTGGATTTGGACGAAGGGGCGACAATTTGGAGAAAGAGGAGAAGGGCGGCGGCAGCGATGCTCCCGCTGCTGTTGGATTTGGACGAAGGGGTGACGATTTGGAGAAAGATGAGAAGGGCGGTGGCAGCGATGCTCTCCGCTGCTGTTGGATTTGGACGAAGGGGCGACTGCGGTTAGGGTTTGGAGTAAAAAGGGGGGAAACGAAAAAGCGGAAACATTTGGGAATTCCGTAAGCGCTATCCAAGGTTTATTATATATATATATATATATTAATAAAAATGCATACGTGACGTTTACTACTATAGCGCTAACAAAAAGCGCTATGTAAGATATTACTTGGATAGCGCTTTAACAAAAAGCGCTATCGAAGTGATTTTTCCTTTAGTTTTGATTTATTTTTATTTTCTATAAGTGCAAAAGCGCTATACAAGAGCTCACTTAGATAGCGCTTTTTAAAAGCGCTATCTAAGTGGCGTTACCCAAGCCCAAATCTGTAGTAGTGTGTTGATGTGTCTACTCTAGGATTATTTAGGAATTTTTGTTTCTAATAATTAGAAATACATATGTTTATACAACATACCCTCCTATATATTAGTATTCATCCAAGTACTTCACCAATTATAATTCAAATGATGTTTTAAAATTTATATAAAAATAATTTGACCATTAAAAAATTATGGAAAAATTCTTTAAAATACTAAAAAATTTCATACGTACAAATACGTCCAAAAATACATACATTATATACGTATATATGGAAATATAGTATTACAGGTTAGGAGTCTATATCAACTTATATGAGTAGATCAAAAGTATGCATCACCCTAGATCACTTACTCACAGTAAGCATTATCCCTTGATCTCATGTACTTTGCATTCACAATTGAACTTCATATAAATTCAACCAGTCGACCGGTGAACACAAATCAATGTGATACTAGAAATGATCTTCATCTTCTCGTGATTCTCTTGAACCTGGCTTAACTTGCTTTTCCAAGTATGCCCCGCTAGACTGAATCCGTCGCGATCTCTTTGCAACATCTTAAGATAGCAAACATTAAAACAAGCCTCAAGAACCCAAACAGATTCATGAGGGTAATAGATTAAGGCTCTCAAGGCCTTAGGGTCTCACACAACAGTAAGTTGAGATCAAACTTACGTTAAACCCCTTTGGTCGCTTATGCACACATGGTATGAAACATGTGTTATAGCACTTTCTCCTATCTCATGGAGTGTTTGTCTTAACACATAGTGTTGTACAAATGATAAATAAACATCACTATGTTTAACTTTGAGTACTCCAATCTACTCACATCAAACAGCTAGGACTCACATTTGGTATTTAAGACAGATGAAATGAATTCTTAAATTCTTCTTTATAACCATAATGATTCCTTAGTCATTAGTCGACTTGTGATTTTAAGCCCAAACTCATAATTATTCGTCTAACAATTAACTTAAAATCTTGTCTCATCTCCATTCATTTCTTAAATGATGGAGGCAGTTACCTATGTGAGAAGGCTAACCTTACATATGTTCGACATACTTTTTAATCAAGAATGCTACAAAAAACATTCACAATTTTGTTTGCTTTCAAATACATTGATATTAATATAAAAACATTTGGAAAATACAAAAGAGACGTACATCATATTCTACGCAATCCTTGAGATCTTGTTGTTGGATCCCTGTGGATACATAACATACACTATACCAAGCGTAAATAGTGTAAAGGCAAAATATATGCGTAATTAAAAAGTTGATAATAATTAAATGCAATATGCATCGGAAATGAAAACAATTATCTCAACAACCACCACCACAAGGAAAGATATGACAAATGCAAACGCAAACAAATAGACGTATCCTAGTTCAGATCCCTACCCGACGATCCTACTCCAGTCCCATGTTGCAATAGCACTCCGTGCCACTTACCCTTCCCGGGTGCAAACAACCAATGCCACAACTCGGTGCTTGGTTGCGTTCTCCCATTACAGGAGTACAAATGCCAAACCCTCCTAGGCACACTATAACCGGGTACAATCCCTAACCGATGAACAATCTCTAACCGAGATACAATGCTCCCTAACGAGGCACAATCCAAGGAGTAACCCTCCAAGGATGCAAAGGAGTAACCCTCCTAAGTTGGAGTATCCCTCCAAATGGTGTAACCCACCAAATTTCTCTCACAACCCGAGAGCTAGGCTTCATAACAAAAGAAATGAAAATACAATATTACCTATGCCCTGACTAGATGTTACCTACTGTGAAGATGAAGGCAGGGAAGATTGACAACACCAAGTGCTTGATGAAGATGAGCTTGAATGCACTTGGAAACTTCTTCTTAGTGCTAGGTTTAAACCACCACTAGATCATGTGTTGGATGAAGGAGAAGAAAGAGGGAAAGAAAAACTCTTTCAATGAATAACCCTCAAATTTGGCTCTATCAAATGATTCATATAAGTATGGGAGAGATCCAAAACAGCCCCTCAAACTAGCTTAAATAGTCCCAAAAACTGCCAAAAACAGACAAGAATAACGGCTATAAACGGCTAGTCCAAAACCCCAACGGATAGATTTTGGGGGTCGACCAGACGTCTGGAATACAAGGACTAGACGTCTGATGAAGAGTGGTCAGACGTCTAATCCGACGTTGTGTAGCGTCTGTACCGACAGAATTTCCACAGAAAAAACACTTGTTCAGCAAAACGATCATAACTCCTTCATATGGACTCCGATTGACGTGATTCAAGATGTTGGAAAGCTAACAAGATTTCCTAATGATGGGCTTAGAATGGACGAGAAATTCTAACCATAGAAAAACTGGCATCAGTTTGAATACAGACTGACTACAGAAAACACTAGATCACCAAAATGGTCATAACTGAATAAAATGAAGTTCGATTGAGGGATCTAAGATGAGTTGGAAAGCTAACAAGGAATGCAATCAAATGGGCTTGGAATGGATGTAAAATTCCAACCACAGAAAAACTGCCATAGGTTTGAAGTCAGAAACAGATTGCATAAGCTCCAACACAGGGCAACCCGACGTCTGGAGTTCACCACTCAGTCGTTTGGGCCACTGTGTAGGCATCTGAGAATCCTTCATCAGACGACTACCAAATATAGGTCCGACAGATAGACATCACAAGAATGTTTTCTCACTCTGTCCAGGGGGTTGAAATAAAAACCTATTCATATGCAAACATAATGTAAATAACATGAAACATGGCATATGAAAGGCAATAACAAGCTAGCAAGCAAACATTCCATACTCCCAAAAATCATATGAAATATGTAAATATGGGAGCTATGGATAATCTCACACTATAAGTGGCCGGGTACAAAAAGTAAGCATACATGCATTGTATCCAAGCAATAAATAAAGTGTGTGAGTGCTAGCAAGAGGAAAACCAAGCAAACATGGAGTTTGGTTTCCGTATATAGTCGCAAGAAAGTATTACATTTCGAACATACGAATCTATATACGAGTTCATATCATCCCGAGATACATTTTTAGGATCCACAACGAAAGAGATTTGGGTTTCCTAAGGAGTGGTTGAGTAGATGGATGAATATGAGGTGTGGTGCATGCGTGTGAGGTGGAACATAAACTTTGGCGTGCCCCGTGTGTGAAACATGCGATTTAGCATTTAAAGCATTCACACAAGAAAACTTTCTACCTTTCATAGGATCATTAATAGCATGCAAAGAATGAGCTGGTTCAATTCTAGCTTGCATAACAAATAAATCATTCCTATGGGTAGAAACATCATGCATATGCAACAAAGAAGAAGTGTTCATAAAAACTTGTTTTCGAACGGGATTCTTATGCTATGAAGTGTACATAAATGCATGATTCCTTTTTCGCATAATAATCGAGTGGATTTTTGGCCAAAAGAAGACTTGGATGTGACTAACCCCTTAGTTAGCTCCCCCACAATTTGTTTTGGCTGCATCTAGAGGAAGAGCTTAGTTTGGTCACGCTCAAAGTTGAGGATCTCAAAGCCTTGTCTTTACACAAAAGTTATGAAGACAATATCTCACACTTCTTCAAAAGTGAAGAAATGTCGTCATCCCTAGCAGATGTACGTGAGCTAAGCTTGCGAGATTGATATTTGAGAGCCAATTCTCATTTCTTAAGGCGTCAATTTGAGAATCCCTCTCAAGAATGACAGAGTCACAATCCGAAATGTGAGCATCATCCAACCGACGACTGAGAGAAGAATTTTCTTCTCGCAACTTACGAATTAGAGAAAGAAATCATTCTTTCTCGGCTTGCAATGCTTCAATTAAAGAAATATGAGAAGCATGCAAAGTAGTGCAATCATGTGTGTCATCAGGAAGAGAATGTGCACTACACATATGAGCATCTAATAAATTTGAACTACTAACAACATTATGCTCATACGAGGATTGAGTTTGAGATACCTCATTTTAGCTGTACTCTTCCTCCAAAACTTTGCCGTCAATGTACTTGCCTTCAAGGTAGGTCCAAACCTCATATGCCGTCTCCATCCATGAAATTTCATCGTACTCATGATCGAAGGTGGAGATGCAGAATATCCTTTTGGCTTGAGCGTCCATCATGAAATTTGAAGAAGCCGAATACACCACATCCCAAAGTTTGTAGCTCTTAAGGTGATCAACCATTTTGGTCCTCCATTGAGCATAGTTCTTCCCATCAAAATACGGGGGAGGTTGTTGAGACAAAGACGGCATGCTGGCAAAAGTCACTAAACCAATGCTTTGATACCACTTGTAGGATCCCTATGGTTACACAACGTACACTATACTAAGCGTAAATAGTGTAATGTCAAGCAATATGCTTAATTAAAAAGTTACTAGTAATTAAACGCAATACGCAGCATAAATGAAAACAATTATCTCAACAACCACAACCATAAGGAAAGATACGAAAAATGCAAACACAAACAAAGAGACGTATCCTGGTTCGGATCGCTACCCGGTGATTCTACTCCAGTCACACGTTGCAAACGCACTACGTGGTTTCCACTAACCCTTTTTGGGTCCAAACAACCAACACCAAAATTCGGTGCTTGGTTGCGTTCTACCACTACAGGAGTACAAATGCCAAAAGGAGTAACCCTCCTAGGCACACTCTAACTGACTACAATCCCTAACTGGGTACAATCTCTAACCGATATACAATGCTCCCTAACCGGGGCAAAATTCAAGGAGTAACCCTCCAAGAATGCAAAGGAGTAACCCTCCTAAGTTGGAGAATCCATCCAAATGGTGTAACCCACCAAATTGCTTGCACAACCAGAGAGCTAGGTTTTGTAACAAAAGAAACGAAAATACAATCTTACCTATGCCTTGAATAGATGTTACCTACTGTGAAGATGAAGGCATGGAAGATTGACAACACCAAGTGCTTGATTAAGATGAACTTAAATTCACTTAGAAACTTCTCCTTAATGCTAGGGTTAAACCACCACTAGGTCATGCGTTAGATGAAGGAAAAGAAAGAGGGAAAGAAAAATTTGTTGAGTATTGGTGTTTCATACCAATCTTATTTTGATGATGATCACAACATTATGTTGTTGCTAATGACTCTCTTGTTTTAGTCTCTCAGTTTCATTCCTAGAATATCTTTCTTGGAGACTAATCACTTGGTGCAAGGATGTACATCAAGTGGAGAAGGGCCAAAGCTTAGACTCAAGGAGTGCCAAAGCTTGGAGATGATGGAGAGATTCAAGGCATCAAGCTTGAAGACTTAGACTCTAAGGAAAGCAATGTAATCCATGTAACATTTACTTTATTGCTTTCTCTCTCTTTTGAGTCTAGGTTAATGTATTGCCTTGTTAGATGGTCTACTCATTCATGCATATGCATTTAGCCATCTTAGTGAGCCTTAGGATTATCTTAGAATCCAACCCAATAGGCTCATCTTGTCCAAAGACTCATTTGGAGTCTTTAGCTTTCCATCAGTCGCCTGCTGAAGGATACACAGTTGACTGGGTGATTTCCAGTCACCTGTAGATCCTTCTACAGCTGCCTGAACTCAAGTCAACATTTCAATTGACTGAAACTTGAGCTTTACGCACAGTCGACTGATGCTCAGTTTACAGTAGCCTGTAGATTTACAGTCGCCTGGGAATTGTCCAACAGTTGTCTGAGTAGCGTAAGTGCAATCTCTGTATCTCTCTGTCTTTTCTCCATCTTATACAGCAGTCGACTGATGAAGGTATTACAGTCGCCTGACTATAAGACAGTCGACTGTATTATTGACATCAGTCGCCTGTATGCTTATCTGGAGAAAGAGTGCAGCTCTCTGTTTTATTCCATCCCCTGCAGCAATCGCCTGCTCAAGGTTTTACAGGCGCCTGTCCTGTTTTCAGTCGACTGCGTTGTCTTCTTCAGTCGAATGTACTGGCTCAAATTATACCCATTGGATATTTTCTAGCCGTTGATCAGTCGACTGTCTTTTGATCATCAGTCGACTGTTGATGTCGTTTTCGCCCTGTTTCTAGCCGTTGCAGCTTTGGGCTGATGGCTGTTTCATTGGGTTTTGAGGGTTGATATAGGGTTCCTATATATATGGGTATGCTGATATCTCTAGAACTTTTTTATGCTATTGAATATCTCAAGAGATCTATATGCCACTCATAAACTCTCTCAATTCCCTCTTGTGAGCTCTCATTCCTCTTCATGCATTGAAGTCCAGCTCAAGAGAATTCATCCAAGTGCTTTCAAGACAATCTTAACACTTGGAGATCCTCTTCCATGCCTTGCATTCATACATGAGTAAGCATCTCAAGGCATAGGTAAGAGTATTTATTTTACTTGGTAAATCTGTAACTCTAATTCTCTTTGTGGGAATTAGTCTTTCTCTCTTTGTGGGAGTTTATCTCTTTGTGGGATTATGATATTCTTTTTGTGGGAATAACTCTCTTTGTGGGAGTAACTCTCTTTGTGGGAGTTTAGTGTCCTAGTGTAGGGCTAACCCTAATTCTCTGAGTGGGAGTTAGTGATTCTCTTGGTGGGAGTCTTGATCCTCGTGTAGGGTTGGTTGGGTCCTTGTGTAGGGCATAAATCCTCTTGGTGGGGTATCTCTTTGTGAGATTTGTATTCACTTCTCTTTGTGGGAATATATTGAATATTGGTGTGGCTGGACGTACCCAAGTTTGGGGAACCAGGGTAAAACTTTGTGTTTACGTTTGGATTGATTGTGTCAATTATTTCCTCTTGCATTTATAATTCCGCATTTGCAAGTTTAATTTTAATTGGACAATTTTATTGCCATTACACTATTCACCCCCTCTAGTGTGTGTTGTTAGTATTGCAAGGGTAAGGCGATCCTTACAATTGGTATCAGAGTAAGGTTATATCATACTGCAACGATGGCATTCAACGCCTCTTCCGCGTCTCATGAAGAAGGTCATTCAACCGTTCGACCCCCGCTCTTCAACGGAACCAACTATCCAAGTTGGAAGATCAGGAAGATGGTCTACTTGAAGGGTCATGACCTTTGGGACATCACGGAGTCGCCATTTGAGGAGCCTACTTCACCCGCAGCCTCAAGAACTAAATCGAAGAAGGACTTGATCAGAGTCAATGCTAGGGCTATGTGTGTACTCCATTGCGCCCTCACTCCGGATGAGTTCGAACGCATCTCCATGGCAAATCGGCCAATAGTATTTGGCATACATTGGAGATTTCCAATGAAGTGTTACTTCAACATAATGAAGAGGTTCAGCCAACCAAGCCCGAGAAGAAAAAGGGGGTTGCACTCCATGTCGAGAAGGAGGCGTTCATGTGGAGAAAGAACTTTCAACGGGAAGCTCCAAGTGAAAATGATGATGAAGAATATGTTAGCGATGATGACTACATCGAGCTTGCCAAGCAATTCAAGAATTTCAAGGCATTCCACAAGGACCAACAAGGTATATCTTCGTCAAAGTTTGCCTCCCAGTCTAACAAGTTTATTTGTTTCAATTGTGGAGGACAAGGTCACCTTGCTACTGAATATCCTTCCAAACCCACCAAAGATACCTACAAGGGTAAAGGGAAGAAATATTGGAAAGCCAAGTCCGAGGTCAAGAACCAAAAGAAGGGACTTGTTGGCACATTTGATGATTCCGATGTGGACACATCAAATGATGAAGAAGAGGATGACAAGGAGCATGATCACAGGTGTTTCGTTGCTTTTGATGATTCTTCATCAACTTCATCTAACTCAAGCGATGAAGAGATAGAGGCGTGGCTCAACTCCAAAGAAGAATGTTGCTTCATGGCTAATGGGGAAGAGTCTTCGTCAAGCTCAAGCGATGAGGAAAGCGATGAGGAAGTCAAGGAGGAACACGATGAGGAAATTGAGGAGGAAAAGATATCCTATGAGGAGCTCAAATATCGCCTAAATGTGGCCTCCAATTTGGCAAGTAAGTGCATCGACTCATATGATAAAATGAAAGCTAAACTTGATAATGTTATGAGTAGGGTGCATGCTTTAGAATCTACTAGTGTAATTCATGATGAAAGGCATGTTTATGACACTTTTGAGAGAGACACACTTCTCTCTCAAGTTAAGGAATTGAGTTTAACTAATGATAATCTTGTTGTTCAAAACCTTAGCTTAGAAACTTGCATTCAACAACTTACGTTGAAATGTGATGAGGAATCCCGGAAGCTCAAAAGCTTTATGTATTCTAGGGATTCACTCCACGATTTTTTGAAAAAACAACATCCGACAAATCATAGAGGATGTTTGGGTTATATTCAAAATGTGGTACCCAAACCCACCTCTAATTCCTCTTATGGTGCAAATACAAGAAATATTGCTAAAGCACCTAAGAAGAATCATCGTGCTTTCTTGTACACCAATAACATCAACAAGAAGCATGTAGATCACGAGGTAATGAGGAAGAATGAAAAATCTTCATTTTTTTGCTAAGAAGCAAAATCCTCATTCTTTGCATGCCAAGACATTCATTTCTACACCTAAGCATGCCACATCCACCCCTCTTGCAAAGGCAAAACCCTTGCCTAGGAAATCCTTGAGTTTATGGATTCCCACTAAGATTAGTGTGCAAGAGAGGGATAGTTACATCAACTCTCTAGTTAGGGATGCGATCACCTAGTGTGATTACATTAGGAAATCAAACTCCTCTTGGGTTTGGTTGCCTAATGTTTAGGTTCCTCACACATTTGCATATTGCATGGGTATTGTGCATGAATGTTTATTTTTGCATACCCATTGTTTGTGTGTGTTTCATGATTTTGAAAATGTTTTCAAACTTATTTTTTTCATGAAAATAGGGACCTCGGGGATGACATTGACATACATGCATGTGTTGATCCATATGTATGTCAATGGGGGAGTTAATATGTTGTATGTTTAAAATATTTAAATACATATTTTGACTCTTCTTTTTGGGGTGTGTTTGAGATCATTTTTTACAATTGGTTATTATGTGGTCTCAAACCAAACTCCTTAGATATTGCCATGGTATTTCATGCTTTATTTCTTTTGGCAATATCATTGTGTATCTTTGAAGCTTGATTTTTCTATATCTATTGCTTTGATACACCTTAGGCCCATGGCTCCATTATTTGTTTATCAATTAGTAAAGAGGATTATTTTCCAAGATTCTTTTTCTACAATTGGTATTTATCTCAATTGTTAGAGATTGCTAATCTCCTTCATTATAATTGGTATTAGATCCTAGAAGTGAAAACTTAACCATTTCTATGATCTAGGGGGGAGCATGGGATAGTGATTAATACCCACTAAAATTTTCAATTTGGTATCATACATCTCCTTTTTTTTCTTGCATATTGTCACATCTTGGTTAAGATGACAAAGTGGGATATATTTGATATCCACCTTTTTGATGATGTCAAGGGGGAGAGATATATATGCATTATGTAAATATATAGGGGGAGATATATTCATATGCATATGGGGAGAGATTTATGGGATTATATAAAACTTTCATGTTTGCATGATATTGTCCATTACAATTGGCTTATGTAATTCATACCTATTATATGTCACCATGATCTTATTTGGTTGAATGAGTATTTACTATTGTGTAGCTCATTGTATAATTGGTGCATATAAGTAGGGGGAGCTCATCGGCATTGTGCTTTAATTCTTTGTGTTTTACATAATGTGTGTCATCATCAAAAAGGGGGAGATTGTTGAGTATTGGTGTTTTATACCAATCTTATTTTGACGATGATCACAACATTATGTTGTTGCTATTGACTCTCTTGTTTTAGTCTCTTAGTTTCATTCCTAGAATATCTTTCTTGGAGACTAATCACGTGGTGCAAGGATGGACATCAAGTCGAGAAGGGCCAAAGCTTGGACTCAAGGAGTGCCAAAGCTTGGAGATGATGGAGAGCTTCAAGGCATCAAGATTGAAGACTTAGACTCTAAGAAAAGCAATGTAATCCACTTAACATTTACTTTATTGCTTTCTCTCTCTTTTGAGTCTAGGTTAATGTAATGCCTTGTTAGATGGTCTACTCATTCATGCATATGCATTTAGCCATCTTAGTGAGCCTTAGGATTATCTTAGAATCCAACCCAATAGGCTCATCTTGTCCAAAGACTCATTTGGAGTCTCTGGCTTTCCATCAGTCGCCTGCTGAAGGATACACAGTCGACTGGGTGATTTCCAGTCGTCTGTAGATCCTTCTACAGTCGCCTGATATGCACAGCTCAAGTCAACATTTCAATTGCCTCAAACTTGAGCTTTATGCACAGTCGACTGATGCTCAGTTTACAGTCACCTGTAGATTTACAGTCGCCTGGAAATTGGCCAACAGTCGTCTGAGTAGCGTAAGTGCAATCTCTGCATCTCTCTGTCTTTTCTCCATCTTATACAGCAGTCGACTGATGAAGGTATTACAGTCGCCTGACTATAAGACAGTCGACTGTATTATTGACATCAGTCGCCTGTATGCTTATCTGGAGAAAGAGTGCAGCTCTCTGTTTTATTCCATCCCCTGCAGCAGTCGCCTGCTGAAGGTTTTACAGGCGCCTGTCCTGTTTTCAGTCGACTACGTTGTCTTCTTCAGTCGAATGTCCTGGCTCAGATTATAACCGTTGGATATTTTCTAGCCGTTGATCATTCGACTGTCTTTTGATCATCAGTCGACTGTTGATGTCGTTTTCGCCCTGTTTCTAGCCGTTGCAGCTTTAGGTTGATGGCGGGTTTCTTGGGTTTTGAGGGTTGATATAGGGTTCATATATATATGGGTGTGCTGATATCTCTAGAACTTCTTGATGCTATTGAATATCTCAAGAGATCTATAAGCCACTCATAAACTCTCTCAATTCCCTCTTGTGAGCTCTCATTTCTCTTCATGCATTGAAGTCCAGCTCAAGGGAATTCATCCAAGTGCTTTCAAGCCAATCTCAACACTTGGAGATTCTCTTCCATGCCTTGCATTCATACATGAGTAAGCATCTCAAGGCATAGGTAAGAGTATTTATTTTACTTGGTAAATTTGTAACTCTAATTCTCTTTGTGGGAATTAGTCTTTCTCTCTTTGTGGGAGTTTATCTCTTTGTGGGATTAGGATATTCTCTTTGTGGGAATAACTCTCTTTGTGGGAGTAACTCTCTTTGTGGGAGTTTAGTGTCCTAGTATAGGGCTAACCCTAATTCTCTGAGTGGGAGTTAGTGATTCTCTTGGTGGGAGTCTTGATCCTCGTGTAGGGTTGGTTGGGTACTTGTGTAGGACATAAATTCTCTTAGTGGGGTATCTCTTTGTGAGATTTGTATTCACTTCTCTTTGTGGAAACATAGTGAATATTGGTGTGGCTGGACGTACCGAAGTTTGGGGAACCAGGGTAAAACTTTGTGTTTGCGTTTGATTGATTGTGTCAATTATTTCCTCTTGCATTTATAATTCCGCATTTGCAAGTTTAATTTTAATTGGACAATTTTATTGCCATTACACTATTCACCCCCCCTCTAGTGTGTGTTGTTAGTATTGCAAGGGTAAGGCCATCCTTACAAAACTCTTTCAAGGAATAACCCTCAAATTTGACTCTCTCAAATGATTCCTATAAATGTGGGTTAGATCCAAAAACAGTCCCTCAAACTAGCTTAAATAGCCCCTAAAACATCCCACAAACGGATAAGAGTAACAACTAGTCCAAAACCCCAATGGATATATTTTGGGGGTCGACCAGACATCTGGAGTACAAGACCTAGATGTCTGATGAAGAGTGGCTAGACACTGGTCCGACGTTGTGCAGCATCTGGTCCGACAGACTCTTCACAAAAAAACACTTATTCACCAAAACGATCATAACTCCCTCATATGGACTCCGATTGAGGTATTCAAGATGTCTTGGAAAGCTAACATGATTTACTAACTGATGGGCATAGAATGTATGAGAAATTCTAACAAAAAAAAACTGACAGTAGTTTGAATACAGACTGACTGCAGAAAACACTAGATCACCAAAATGGTCATAACTGACTCAAATGAAGTCCGATTTAGGTGATCTAAGATGAGTTGGAAAGCTAACAAAGAATGAAATTAAATGGGCTTGGAATGGATGTAAAATTACAATCACAAAAAAACTGACATATGTTTGAAGTCAGAAACAAATTGCATAAGTTCCAACACAGTGCAACTAGATGTCTGGAGTTCACCACTTGGTCGTTTGGGCCACTGTGAAGGCGTCTGAAAATCCTTATTTAGACGGCTGCCAAATATAGGTCAGACAGACAGCGAGCACAAGAAAGTTTGCTCATTCTGTCTAGGCGCCTGGAGTCCATGACCCATTCGACTGACCCAATATTCAGATGCCTCATCTTAGACCATCAGTCTACTGACCCAAGGCTGTGTCAAGCAGAACAAAATACTGACACACCAGGCGTCTGGTGACCCTTCACGAGGCGCCTGTCCTGCTCCAAAATACATATCAAAGAATGTATTGAGAAAAGGACCAAATGGGATGGGTTCTACATGAATCTAAGGAACCCTATGATGGAAATGATGCATATGTGAGTGTGTTGTGCATCTATTAAAGGCTACAAATATTCTAAGTAAGAAAGAGAAAAATACATGATAAAATAAAAAATGTATTACATTGAAGTTTAATATTCTTCATGAAAGCAATGCTCTAAAGCCTTGAAGTCATCATCTATCATCATCCCATCACCTATTGTTTTGTCTCCTCGTCAACATAAGCAATTGTTAATATGAGAATAAAACAAATGAGATGATTAGCACACAACATAATGTTGATCATCATCAAAACAACATCGGTCATGAACCCATGACCCAACATTCTTCCCGTTTTTGATGATGACAAAACATTATGTAAAAATATAACATAAACATTGAAATACAATGTGTGTGCTAACAAACTCCCCATATTAATATGCATCTGTTCATAAAGTGAACAAATAAAGCATAAGGCATATTGATGGGTGTGTTTATGTAAAAAAAATACCAACAAAAGAATGCATAAAAGCATATGGTACATATTTCTACATAAACGTAATTTCTCCCTCTTTGGCATATCAAAAAGATGGAAAAGTGCCAAATTGATAAAGTCCAATGGGTTGAAATAAAACCTATTTATATGCATACAATGTAAATAACATGAAACATGGCATATGAAAGGAAATAACATGCTAGTAAGCAAACATTTCATACTTGCCCAAAATCATATGAAATATGCAAATATGGGAGCTTGGGACAATCTCACACTGTAAGTGGGTACAAAAAGTAAGCATACATGCATAGTACCCGAGCAATGAATAAAGTGTGTGAGTGCTAGCAAGAGGGAAACCAAACAAACATGGAGTTTGGTTTCCATAATAGTCGCATGAAAATATTACATTTCGAACATACAAATCTTTATATGAGTTCATATCATCCTGAGATACACTCTTAGGATCAACAAAGAAAGAAATTTGAGTTTCCTAATGAGTGGTTGAGTAAGGGATGAATAGGAGGTGTGTGTGCACGCATGTGAGGTGGAACATAAACTTTGGCATGCCCCATGTGTGCAACATGCGATTTAGCATTTAAAGCATTCACACAAGAAAACTTTCTACCATTCATTGGATCATTAATAGCATGCGAAGAATGAGCATGTTCAATTCTAGTATGCATAGCAAATAAATCATTCCTATGGGTAGAATCATCATGCATATGCAACGAAGAAGAAGTGTTTAACAACTTGTTTTTGAACTGGATTCTTATGCAATGAAGTGTGTATAAATGCATGATTCCTTTTGGGCATAATAATCGAAGTGGATTTTTGGTCAAAGGAAGACTTGGATGTGGCTAACCTCTTATATGGCTCCCCCACAAATTTGTTTTGGCTGCATTTAGAGGAAGAGCTTGGTTTGGTCACGCTCAAAGTTGAGTATTCCAAAGCCTTGTCTTTACACAAAAGTTGTGAAGACAATAGCTCACACTTCTTCAAAAGTGAAGAAATGTTGTCATCCCTAGCAAATATACGTAAGCTAAGCTCGCGACATTGAGATTTGAGAGCCAATGTCTCATTTCTCAAGGCATCAATTTGAGAATCCCTCCCAAAAATGACGGAGTCACAATCCAAAATGTGAGCATTGTCCAACCAACGATTGAGAGAAGAATTTTCTTTTCGCAACTCACGAATTAGAGAAAGAAATCATTTTTTCTCGGCTTGCAATGCTTCAATTAAAGAAATATGAGAAGCATGCAAAGTAGTGCAATCATTGTGTCATCATGAAGCGAATGTGCACTACACATATGAGCATCTAATAAATTTGAACTACTAACAACATTATGCTCATCAAGGATTGAGTTTGAGATACCTCATTTTAGCTTGACTCATCTCCAAAGCTTTGCTGTCAATGTACTTGGATTCAAGGTAGCTCCAAACCTCATGTGTCATCTCCGTCCATGAAATTTCATCGAACTCATGATCAAAGGTGGAGATGCACAAAATCCTCTTGGCTTGAGCATCCATAACGAAATTTGAAGAAGCCGTAGACACGTCATCCCAAAGTTTGTTGCTCTTATGGTGATCAACCATTTTGGTCCTCTATTGAGCATAGTTCTCCCCAACAAAATATGGTGGAGGTTGTAGAGATGAAGACATCATGCTTGGAAAAGCCACCAAACCAAGGCTCTAATACCACTTTTTGGATCCCTGTGGCTACACAACATACAATATACCATATTGGATCTAGATCTAAGCCTAGAGGGGGTGAATATGCTAAGAAAAATATTTTCAAGATTACACAGGCAATATCTAGCACAACCAGTCAGGCACAAAGTAAAGTAAGTGCAAATAAAGACAATCACAGAGTGCACGAGAGATTTACACTGGTTCGGTCGTCCCAACGACCTACTCCAGCCCTAAAGAAAATACTAGATTTAATAGTATCGAGGTACAACTATAAAGAGCTACGAGCCACAACTCTACACTCATCAAGTACTGTACCACACTCACCAAAGTGCCAAACACTATAAATCTAGTACAAGCTCTCTCTTGACTAGCCCAACTAGCCAAGACCCCAAAAACGATAGTTTAATCACACTACAAAGATCTACAAACCAAATATCACAAACGTAAAGAGATAAAGAGTTTAGAAATCTCAGTTTGTGGTGGTGTTGTAGTCTCTGTCAATCAGCACGTCGTCATATACACTCTGACGCAAATGTAGTCACGATCTGATGTCTGGATCCCAATCCGTGACTCCACGATCTTGAAAAGCAATCTAGTCTATGCGTATAGAAATTCTAGTTCAAATCAAATTTGAGATGGTGTGTACGCAAAGCAACCCCACAAAACTAACTCTGCATACAAACTCCCATTTCAGTAAAGTAGGGTTCACGTTCACGGCAGCAAGAGAGCTTCACACCTCACTTCTGTAGGATCCTTTCAAAACAGAGTTAGGATCGATAAATGAAGTTGAGACTTACGCTTGCGTATGCAGCACGGTAGTCTACGAACTTCGCCTTCGGATTCGCCACGACGGATCGAGTCTTCTCACGAACGGAGTAAGGCTACTAAATCCACAATCTAAATCTCTACTTTTAGATTAAGAACTTGGATAAAGGGAGAGGAAGTATTTCGGCAGAGCTTCGCTAGAATGAAGATGCATGCATGAATGCCATGCAAAAGTGTAAGGAAAATGGCTAACCCTTGGGTCTTATTTATAGCCCCCAAGGTAGTTATTTTAGGGTAAATTGTTCATTTGGAACAATTTAACTAAGGTGTACCATCGTACATGGCATATTATACGCTTAAGTTGTACCACATGCATGGTACAATATAAGCTTAAGATATTACCCCTTTATTAGCCATATGTCGCATGCACTTATGCACATATAATGCGACTTTCCCATCAATCTAGAGATCCTCTCCGAAAGGGAACATATTCCCTTTGCGCACGACTTCGTGTACGTGACGTTCGAGGTCCGTATTCCCTCGTACATCCCCCACAAGGGTGTACTAACGTCTTCCATATCCAACATCTCCCACTCACACTTGAGGGGATTGTAAGAGAACGTCTTTCTCTTAGTTCTTTCATCTATCATACCACCGTGTGACCGTCATGCGCGTAGAGTCTGTTGTTGTGCACTTGTTAGAGATACACAACGACCTCGAAGGTGCAAAGTTGAGTAGTTCAACGCATGCTTTACCCTAGATTATTTCTTCACATTTCTTATACTTTATATTCAACAATTGAATCCCATCTGGATTACAATTGGCTGGCCAGCTTTGAATCATTAAAGTCCAAATGTGAATATGAAATCAATCTTCCTCTTCTTGCGAACCTTCTGATCTTGACTAGACTCGCTTTTCTAACGTGCCCCGCCGAGCCGAATTATCATAGCCCATAAGTAACATGCTAAGATAGCGATCATCTCGTCAAATCTAAAGGAACCAATTGGAGTCCTTGAGGGTAAGAGTTAAGGCCCATATGGCCTTTGAGTCTCACATAATAGCAAACACTATTGCTACTAACTCAGTGGTCGAAATGCATACGTGGTATGAACATGTATTACAACATCACTCCTTTCCCAGGGAGAGTATGTCTTAACGATGTTGTACGGATGAAAGATCAGACACCACAGTGCCCATCTTTTGAGTCCCTTTACTACCCATGAAATATTCCGGACTCTCATCCTGCATAAGACAGATAGGATTTAAAAATCCTATGAGATCCCTTTTTAAATATCCTTGTAATACAGATCTCAGATCTTTTGTAAGCATCCATATGATGCAGATCTTTCATTCGACTATCTTGTTTAAGTCATGACTCTAAATCATTCGTCTAATGATTTTGACTTTAAACTAGTCTCATCTCTATCTTATCCATCTGATAAGATAAGGCGGTTGCTCATGTGAGAGAGCCAACCTTAATCTGTCCGACATACACACAATTCAGCCGAGATTTCAAAAAATGTACACAAACATTTCTTAAGAAATTCATATGCAATGTTGGAAAAAGAACTTATTCTTTTATTAATTTTGATCATTTACAGACATGGGAATTTACATTGGTACAACTCAGCTCTTACGCAATCCTTTTGATGATAAGTGTTTGTAAAACACATTTCTGGGGATCGCCTTCGTAAGCGGATCCGCTATCATCTCATGCGTAGATATGTACCTTATGTCTACCTTCTTGGTCTTATCATAGTCTTTTGCAAATTTGTAGCGGATATCTATGTGTTTGGTCTTACAATGGAATTTCGGATCTTTGACATAGGCTATAGATGCTTGACTGTCGCTGTGTATAGGTACAACACCTGAGTCACTTGCATTAATTAGCCTGTCTAAGAACTTCCTAAGCCAAACAGCCTCTTGGACTGCCATGCTAAATGCTACAAACTCGGCTTCCATGGTTGAAAGTGCGATGCAGGATTGTTTCTTGCTACTCCAGGATATTGCACCAGATCCGAGTAGAAAAACATATCCTGAGGTCGATCGTCGCTCATCGAGATCACCCGCCCAATCAGCATCAGTGTAGCCTTCGAGCCTCAAGGCATCTCCTTGATAGCATAAAGCAAAGTCTGCAGTTCCTTTGAGATACCGCATTATCCTCTTAACCGCTTTCCAGTGTACTTGCCCTGGGTTGGATTGGTAACGACTTACCATTCCAACGGCAAAACAGATGTCCGGTCTTGTACACATCATAGCGTACATTAGACTACCAACTGCACTGGAATATGGAACTTTTTCCATAAACTCCTTCTCTTTTTGGTTCTTCGGACACGATTTCAGACATAAATTGTCGCACTTGCTTATTGGAGTATCAATGGACTTGCAGTCCTGCATATTAAAACGTTCTAGAACCTTCTTTATATAAGTCTCCTGTGAAAGAGAAAGAAGTTTCTTCGAACGATTCCTTGAAATCTTAACTCCAAGGATATATGCGGCTTCTCCCATGTCTTTCATCTCAAAAACTGATGAAAGACAAGCCTTGATATCCATCACAAAGCCCTTGTCATTTCCGGCTATTAAAATGTCATCTACATATAGAGACATAATAACATACTTGTTCTTATTCCTCTTGATATATACACAGTTATCTTCATCACGCATGGAAAATCCATTTGATAAGACAACCTCTTGAAATCGTATATACCATTGCCTCGAGGATTGTTTAAGACCATATATGGATTTAAGAAGTTTACAAACCTTATGTTCGTTTCCTTCTTTTACAAACCCTGTTGGTTGTTCCATATAGATCTCTTCGTCCAATTCTCCATTGAGAAAGGCAGTCTTTACATCCATTTGATGTAATTCGAGGTCTAAGCAAGCTACCATTGCCAGAATCAGGCGAATTGAGGTAAAACGAACAACAGGTGAGAAGGTCTCTTCGTAGTATATCCCTTCCTGTTGCGTAAAACCTTTCGCGACAAGGCGAGCTTTATATCTGTCAATAGAGCCATCAGCCTTATGCTTGATCTTGAGAACCCATTTGTTCCCAATAGCTCTACGTCCTCTGGGTAAGTCAACTAAGTCCCAGACTTGGTTAATTTTCATGGATTCTAACTCCTCTTGCATCGCTTCCATCCATTTGTCTTTAGCAGGGCAAGATACGGCCTGTTTGAAAGTAGCAGGCTCGTCATCTTCTTGTAGTAAAGTCATAAAGGTTTGCGGAAATTCATCCTCAAATCTTAGAGGAGCCAACCTTGTACGACTCTACGTCGTATTTGAGATTCTTCAAGTCCTTGTTGACTTGAATTTAGATCAATTCTAATATCACTCCCACTTGGAATGTCGTTAGAATTGCTCCCACTTGGATCATTATTCCCGTATGGAATAGGATAATCGTCATTCGTATAATCCATTGGTGAAGGTTGAAACGTATTTTCATTTTCACCAAGAATTCTCCCACTCGAATGAGGTAATCCTTCTTGATCATAAATCTCAAATAGAGATAAGTCCTGACTTATCTCGCCCTGTCTTGGAAACTCGTTTTCCAAGAAAGTGACATCCCTCGACTCAAACTCAATTAGCCCACCATTGTCTTCCTGACTAACAAAAACATAACCTTTGGAGTTTTCTGCGTATCGTATAAAGATACATTTCCTTCCCCTTGGCCCAAGTTTGCCATACTTATGGGAGGAAATATGTGCGTAGGATGCACAACCCCAAGGTTTCAAAATGTTTAAGTCAGGAGACCTTTGGTTCCACAACTCATAAGGAGTGGAGCTAACTGATTTCGAGGGTACGCGGTTTAAAATGAAAGTGGCCGTCAATAATGCATCTCCCCAAAAGGTGATTGGCAAGTTAGCTTGCGCCATCATTGAACGGACCATTTCCATTAAAGTCCTATTTCTCCTTTCTGCAACACCGTTTTGTTGAGGAGTATAAGGCACAGTTACCTGATGTACTATGCCTTTTTCATCACAAAGTTCCTTAAAACTTATTGATTGATATTCACCGCCCCTATCGGTTCGCAAGACCTTAATCTTGCGATCTAATTGATTCTCCACTAAACTCATATAGTTTTTAAAGCAAGCCAAAGCTTCACTTTTGTGGGATATCAAATAGATATGTCCGAATCGGGTGAAATCATCAATAAAAGTGATGAAATAGGACTTTCCGTGTCTTGTCTTGACATTCATCGGACCACATATGTCCGAATGGATAAGCTGTAATGGAACCTCGGCCCTTGTGCCAGTTCCAAACGGCTTGCGACAAGATTTCCCCACAAGGCAATGTTCGCAGGTCGACATTTCAACCTTTGAAACATTGGATAGAAGGCCACGTTTGGCAAGTCTATCCATACGCGTTGGTCCAATATGACCAAGCCTTGCGTGCCAACAATTCACATCAGACTCATAAGTCTTAGAATTTGCAATAAGGAAATTTTCATTACATGAGGAATCATACATTGTACTCATTACAATAAATCCTTTAAATACAAACCCAGTACCAATAAGAGTATTATTACAACTTAAGTCCACATTACAATCATGAAAAAACCAGTTATAGCCAAGACCCATTAATACAACCACAGAAATTATATTCCTTCGAATATCTGGAGCGAAGAGGACATCATGAAGTAGGAGAGTGCGGCCGTTGTCCAAGACTAGCTTGCAAGTCCCAACGCCTTTCACTTCAACACGTGTGTTGTTTCCTACATAGATCCACTTCGTTCCTTGGGGTATCCGGTGATACTCCACGAAGGACCGTCTGTCCCTTGCTATGTGGTTGGTGGCACCTGAATCAATTATCCAAAACGGATTAGATTCCACAAGAAATATCAAACTAGAAACACATATGTAACTAGTATATTTACAAGTTACCTCGTCCCCTCCACTCATACACGAACGAGCATAGTGACCGAGCTTGTTGCACTTGAAGCACTTGATCCTCTTCAAGTCTTTCTTCTTGTGCCATTTCTTGTGCCCACCCTTATGTGTGGGTTTCTTGGCAGACTCAGGTTGCTTATTACGTTCATTAGTGAACTTCGAACGATTTTTCCGTTTCTTTCCCCCGTGTGAGGAACTAGCAACCATGTGCACTTCTGCACTTGGTTTGGCAGCCGCAAGCCGCTCTTCCTCTAATTCGAGGTGCTTGGAAACATCGCTGAAGGTCTTGATGCTCTCATTGTGAGTGAGATGCATCTTCATTTGATCCCACCCATTTGGTAGGGAACGTATGACTGCTTGGATTTGTTGCTCATCAGTGAGCACATGACCTGCGTCCTTTAACTCCGAAATAAGGTTCGCCATATGTCGCAGATGTTTCCCCATGGAATGATCTGGACGTTTCTTATATGTATCGAACCTTATAGTTAAGGCGCGAAGTTTGGACACCGATGTGCCACCGAACTTCTCCTCTAGCTTGGACCATATGTCCATGGCTAGGTCATGTTCTCGGAAGATGCGCATTACGTCATCAGCCATACTGCTTAATAACGTAATGCGCGCTATCTTGTTCTTCCGAGACCAAGCATCAAACGCTTCCTTGTCTCGTCGGTGTTGGGCCGTAGTGCCCAACTCGGGTTCAATCATAACGTTCTTTAGAGTTTCGAGCACTTCTTGCTCCTCTAGAACGTATTGTATCTTGATGGACCAAAGGTTGTAATTATCACCGTTGAGTTTTTCACCTTTGTTTAACTCAGCGACGATATTCTTTGAAGCTGAAGACATTTTACTTTTAAAATGCTGCAAAAGACACAAAACCAAAGGTTTGATCAAAAAATTGCATTCGAAAAATTCTTAGAATACAATTCCCATTTGAAGTGAAAGTAGAATATCCCTTTTGGATGGTTCTAACTTCAACTCCCACTTGGAATGATATTTATAATTTGATAAGTTACTTTCGAAAAATATTGAAGATGTTATTCTAGAATCGGAAAGGTCACTATGTTTCCAATCACCATCTAGATTAACTTTCAATATTTCTCCCTCACTTTATCAAAAGTTAGTACTCTTATGGTACTTCGCAGCGGAAAAGCGTTTTTGAAAACGTATTTTTCAAAACGTATGAAAACGTATTTTTCAAAAAATTATATTTCAACTTAGTACCCTTATGATACTAGTGAAATATTCGACACTTCCTGACCATTTGTCGGGAATGAGCCGTAGCCGTGCCTAGGTCGGATCCCCCTTTTGGGGATTTTTCTGCAAATTATCGTCGCCGGCTCCCGTATGGATCCAGGCGATTTCCCCCCGTATGAGAGAATTTTGATGCAGACGACTGTCGTTTGGCCCCGTATGGGCTAGTCGGCACGTTAACATTCGACCAAGGCCTTTTGCCAAATTGGTCGACCAAAACACCCATATTGGTCGACCAATAATAATGGTCTGAAATTGCTCTGGCCAGGGCCTCTGCCCTGACCGAGACTGGCCAAGGGCCGGCCAGGGCCTCTGCCCTGACCGACCAGGGGCCTTGGCCCCTCGGCCAGGGCCTCTGCCCTGGCCGAGGCCGGCCAAGGCCGGCCAGGCCCTGGCCGAGGCCAGGGCGTTGGCCCTGGCCTCTGCCAGGGCCGGTCAGGCCGGCCCTGGCCACTGCCAGGGCCGGCCAGGCCCTGGCCGAGGCCAGGGCATCGGCCCTGGCCACTGCCAGGGCTTGCCGGGCCCTGGCAGTGGCCAGGGCGCCGGCCTGGCCATGGCCGGCCAATGCCGGCCTGGCCATGGCCGGCCATGGCTTGGCCATGGCCGGTCATGGCCAAGGCCATTTTTTTGCCTTGGCCGGCCATGGCCCTTTGGCCATGGCCGGCCCTCCCCTTTTTGGTGTGGGGTGGCCACACATCCCCGTCGGAGGAGTTGCCGCGGTGGTTATTGGCCGTAGCCAACCCCCTCCGCTTGGGGAGGGGGGTGCATGGCCTTCATAACCCATTTGGCTATGGTGCACATGCACAAAAATCCATCTTCTCCGATGGAGATAACTTCCATCATCTTCCTCGATGAAGCACCCGTTCGTCGATGAAGCACCCGTTCGTCGAGAAATTAGTTATTTCCTAATGGCCGTGTGCCAAAAATGAAAAATAACATACTACGTGAACGGTCGGTTCTTCCCGTCACGGAGAGTTCCTACCATATCTGTAATGATAGGAGACCCTAACGTGAAAAGAACAACCGCTGCGTTCTCTCCGTCACGAAGCATTCCTACCATATCCGTAATGGTAGGATTACCATTCGTGAAAAAGACAACGACTCGTTCATAGTTTCGACGGGGCGGCGGTTTGACCGGGGCGAACCCGTATGGCTCTGATACCAATGTAGGATCCTTTCAAAACAGAGTTAGGATCGATAAATGAAGTTGAGACTTACGCTTGCGTATGCAGCACGGTAGTCTACGAACTTCGCCTTCGGATTTGCCACGACGGATCGAGTCTTCTCACGAACGGAGTAAGGCTACTAAATCCACAATCTAAATCTCTACTTTTAGATTAAGAACTTGGATAAAGAGAGAGGAAGTATTTCGGCAGAGCTTCGCTAGAATGAAGATGCATGCATGAATGCCATGCAAAAGTGTAAGGAAAATGGCTAACCCTTGGGTCTTATTTATAGCCCCCAAGGTAGTTATTTTAGGGTAAATTGTTCATTTGGAACAATTTAACTAAGGTGTACCATCGTACATGGCATATTATAAGCTTAAGTTGTATCACATGCATGGTACAATATAAGCTTAAGATATTACCCCTTTATTAGCCATATGTCGCATGCACTTATGCACATATAATGCGACTTTCCCATCAATCTAGAGATCCTCTCCGAAAGGGAACATATTCCCTTTGCGCACGACTTCGTGTACGCGACGTTCGAGGTCTGTATTCCCTCGTACATCCCCCACAAGGGTGTACTAACGTCTTCCATATCCAACAACTTCTTCATGGTAACTCACGGCGACAAGTAGATGATCGGAGCCCTCCTTCCACGTAGCAAGCAAGCAGTTCTCAGCGATTAGGAATGGAAACCTGGTAGCCTGCAAGAGATCGGTAGACGCAATGATGGCAGGAGCTTGATGGTTCGGCAACCTTGATGTGGTCGACGGCAACAGGGACAGTTTGAAGCACAGCAAAGGGGAGTTAGTAGCAGCACTGACTTACGTAGTCATCTGCTGGACCACGTCGATGGTTCCGTCAGAAAAAGGGTTCGATCTCCACATCAACGGTAACAAGCTGTAGCTCTGGCAGCTACGAAGATGTTGATGATGGTGCAACGGCAAGGGGAGCGACAACAGGGCTTTCCTTCGCAGCAGCACTGGATGGTCGGCAGCGATGAAGATGAACGGCAGCTAGGGATACCTCTCCACAGCAGCACGAAGAGTTATCGACGGCTGTGTAAAGTCGAAGTTCAACAGCAGTATGGACTTTGACGGCATCAATTGAGGCAGGTCACGGTAGCATGGACTTCGATAGCAATACATACAAAGAGTCGACATCAGGTTGAAGATCGGAGGTGGCTTGGATATGTAAGCTACGGTAAGGAGTTGGCCTTGCATGGATGGTGCTTGCAACCAGAAGAGATGAAGCTAGGGCATTTCCTTGAGGCTAGCAGCAGAGTTGTTTCTGAGTTGATTTTGGCCGCTGCTACTAAGAGGGATGCCTTAAACCTATGGTTTTGTTTTTTTGCTGCTTGCAGCTTCTGACTTTAGAGGAGGTATATATATATATATTTATATTCTATAAAACAGGGATGTTATCATGGGTTTTTGGATACGAGAATTTGGATAAGAGATATTGGTTATGTGTATTGTTGTATGTGGATATGTGTATTGTTGTATAATAGATTTTGGTTAAGAGATAATGGATAAGAGATTTTGGATAAGAGAATTTGGTTTTGGTTATGTGTAATTGGGTGTGATGTTTATATAGATTGTATATATGGTATGAGAAATTGAGTTATGAGATATTGGAGGGTTTCTCTCAAATCACATCACATTTTTTGATCACATCACCTAAAATTTCAAAATTTTAACATACCCTTTGCGTTTTCTCTCAGCCGAGTTTTGATCACATCACAAAATGGAGGGAAAAAATTTCTCCTCCTCCATTTTGATCACATCCTCCGCCATTTCTCCTCTCTGTATTTTGAAATCATAAATTTCTCTCATCTCCTCAAGCTCGCGCTGCTGAGAGAAGAACGCGGGAATTAATTTGGACAGAAAGGAATTCCAAAAGCCTTAAGCCTTCATCTCCATCATCTTCAACATCATCTTCAACCACATCTTCAACCACATCAGAGAGAGGAATTTGGAGAGAAAGTTAATTTCCTCACGTAACCACATCTTCAACCATATTCATCTTCCTCCACGCATTACAGGAGGTGAGTTAATTTCCTCACGTAACCACATTTTCATGTTTTTGCAACATTTTCTTTTGGCATTTTTCTCATGTTAGCCATTTTCTTTTGGTATTTTCAGATTTTTGCAAGGTGGAGGGTATTCTGGGTGTGTTATATGAAGATCAAAAGTTCAAGTTTAACTGTTTAACTTGGATATTCAAAATTTCAAGTTTCAATCCTGGGCTATTTGGTGATTTGAACAGTTAACTGGGATATTCATGCAACATCAGGTGATTTGAACAGTCCATACTCTTGGTGTGTTATTATATAGCTTGCAGCCTCTTCAGCAGTTTATATGCATGGGGCTCAATTTTTGATTCAGTGTTATGTAAACTTCATTGTTATGTAAATATCAAAAATACTCAAACTGGGATATTCAGTAGGATTTAAACTTCATTCACATATATTCATTTACAGTGTCCTGAGGATTTAAATTTTACAGTGTTATGTTTCACATGTGAATGAATTTTTGAATCAATTTTGGGTGTTACTACATGACACTGTCCTGAGTATTTTTGATTTAAGTTTGAATATATGTGAATAAAAAATACTCAAACTGGGATCATGTGAATGAAGTTGAGAATCAAAAATCCTTAAACTTAAATTCAAAACTCACATATATTCACATATATTCAAACTTTAAATCCTCAGGACAGTGTCCTCACTATCATCATCAAGATCCCACTTTTGAATGAAGTTTAAGGATTTTTGAGGATTTAAACTTAAATTTTAAGTGTCCTCAGGACAGTGTGCTCACTATATGTCCTCAGCTAAATCAAGGGTTTCTCAGCTAAATTCAAGTGTCCTCAGGACAGTGTCCTCACTATCATACCTGGAGAGCCACTTTTGAATGAAGTTGAGAAACCCTTGAATTTTCATAACAATTGAATTGAATTTATGTATTCACATATATTCAAACTTAAATTTTCAAACTTAAATTCAAACTTCAAACTTAAAATTTTAAATTCAAAAGATAAATTTTTGATTCTCAAGAGTAAGGATTTACACTTGAGAATAAATTTTTTGAATTTAAGTTTGAATTTTAAGTTTGAAGTTTGAACATAAAATTTATATTTTAAGTTTGAACATATATTTTAAGTTTGAATATATGTGAATACATAAATTTTTGATTTACACTTCAAATTGAGTGTTATTACAGCTTTTGAATATATGCTCAATCTTCATTCATTCATGTCTTAATTACTGTAAAATATATGAGAACTGATATCCTGAATTGACTGTAAGATTTTGAGTTCAAGATTGAGTTCAAAATTGACTGGATATCCTGAATTATCATTTCAGGAGATTGAGAACTGATAATTTGAATTTGAATTTGAATTGAATTTGACAGGATATCCTGATAATTTGACAGATTGATAACTTTATTCTTAGCAATATCCCATGGAATTCAATTCCTGGAATTTGACAGGATATCCTGATACTTTTGACAGGATATCCCATGGAATTCAATTTCTCAAAAATCATTTTCAGTACATTCAGGAGTACTTAAAATTTGTACTGAATGTGAAATTCAGTACATTTAGGAGTACTCTTGAGAATTCCTCAGAAAGATGTACTTAAAAATATGTACATTCAGTACATTCAAAAATTTTATGTACATTCAGTTCAAGAGTACATTCAAAAATATGTACTGAATGTGAAATTCTCAAAAATATGTACTGAAAATCATTTCTCAAGAGTATTCAATTTCTCAAGTTATCAAAATGGAAATATGGCTTAGAAATATACTCAAGAGTACTTAAATTTTTTTGAATATCCCAGTTTGAATATCTTGGTACTCAAGTTGAATATCCCAGTTTGAGTACTTAAAAACTGAGTAAATAAAATTTTTTGCATACTCTTAAGTACAAAATGCCCAAGCCATATTTCAAAGTACTAAATTTTTTTGATAATGGCTTAAAAACTGAGTACTTAAATATTTTTGAATATCCCAGTTTGAACATGAATTGGGATGATATTTTGCAAGTTATCAAAATATCAATGTTTGCAAAATTGATATCCCAGTTTGAGTACCTAAAAACATGAATTGAATATCCCAGTTTACACCATATGAATGGTTATATGAATGAGATGTTTGCAAAATATGAATGGTTATATGAATACACCATATCTTACAGATGCTTGATATTTTAAGAAATGGTTATATGACTGTGCAAAATGTGAATGTTAATTAACAAATTCATATAACCATTCAAATGGTTATATGAAGATTAACATTGGTTATGTGAATACACCCAATACACCCAATATTCACATTTTAGTCAATTTGTGAATTTGCAGTCAACTTTCAATATGAGCAAGCATGGAAACAGTGCAGTATTCAACTTGGTTATGTGAATACACCCATATCTTGTAGTTAACTTTCAATATTGAGATATTCAGAAATTTTTTGTGGGCTAAATTTTTCATGAACTTGGTTATGTGAATACACCCATGTGGCTAAATTTTTATCAGTGCAGTATCCAAATAACCAAATGAAAATCTGTTTCCATGAAGTTAACTGCACTTTCATGCACTTTCATGAAGTTAACTGCAGTATTCATGAACTTCAATACACCCAAAAGTGTAGTATTCAACTTTTTTGAATATCTCAATTCACTGATAAATTTTTCAATATTGAATACACCCAAATGAAAATGTTATTGAAGTTCATGAAATTTCAATTTCTGGATATTCAGAAATTATGGATATATGATTTAGCATGGAATATGATATTGAGTAGTTATTGAAATAACCACTCAATTTCTGAAGTTGATTCTCATAACTACTCAATTTCAGTTTAGCAAATTGAAATTGGATAACTACTTCATAAGTTGATTCTCATAAATTGATATTGAGTAGTGATCCAGAAATTAAGTGACTATGCAAAATGTGAATGTTAATCAACAAATTCATATAACCATTTATATGGTTATACGAAGATTAACATTGGTTATGTGACCCAATATTCACATTTTAGTCAATTTGTGAATTTGCAGTCAACTTTCAATATGAGCAAGCATGGAAACTATGCAGTATTCAACTTGGTTATGTGAATACACCCATATCTTGCAGTTAACTTTCAATATTGAGATATTCAGAAATTTTTTGTGGGCTAAATTTTTCATGAACTTGGTTATGTGAATACACCCATGTGGCTAAATTCTGGACTTCAATAACTTTCATGAACTTCAATAACACCCATGTGGCTAAATTTTTATCAGTGCAGTATTCAAATAACCAAATGAAAATCTGTTTCCATGAAGTTAACTGCACTTTCATGCACTTTCATGAAGTTAACTGCAGTATTCATGAACTTCAATACACCCAAAAGTGCAGTATTCAACTTTTTTGAATATCTCAATTCACTGATAAATTTTTCAATATTGAATACACCCAAATGAAAATGTTATTGAAGTTCATGAAATTTCAATTTCTGGATATTCAGAAATTCTGGATATATGATTTAGCATGGAATATGATATTGAGTAGTTATTGAAATAACTACTCAATTTCTGAAGTTGATTCTCATAACTACTCAATTTCAGTTTAGAAAATTGAAATTGGATAACTACTTCATAAGTTGATTCTTATAAATTGATATTGAGTAGTTATCCAGAAATTGAGTAGTTGTCCAGAAATTCAGAATTCATGAAATATCATATATCCAGAAATTGAGTAGTTATTGAAATATCATATCCAGAAATTGAGTAGTTATTGAAATATCATATCTAGAAATTGATATTCAGAAATTCATATCCAGCACCTCATGTTAAAAAATTGAAATTCATATCTCTATTCAGTAGCTCTATTCAGTTTAGCAAATATCAATTCAGTTCCTATGCTATTGAGCTTAAAATAGTTGATATCAAGCTGATTCTCATAAGTTGAACAATTCTTAAAGACATATACTATCAAGAAAATATCAATTCTTAAAGACATATGATTTAGCATCAAGAACTCATCTTCATCTTAAAGACATCAAAGTTTAGCCATCATTCTCATAAGCATAGGAAAACAGGGATAATTTGTGAAGTTGATAACTACTCAAATTCAATATCAATTCTCATAACTACTCTGAAGTTGATTGGATAAGCATATGAAGATGTGTTGGATATGATATGAATAACTACTCAATATCAAATTCAATATCAAATTCTGGATATGATATGAAATTTTTTTCATTCAAACATTTCATGCTTATCCAGCTCCTCATGCTTATCCAATCAATTCTGAAATTCTGAAATTCATATCCAATTCTCATAAGCATAGGAAAACAGGGATAAGCATAGGAAGAGCTAAATTTCAATATCAATTCTCATAACTACTCAAATTGGATAACTACTCAATTTCTGAAGTTGATTCTCAATTTCAATTCATGAAGTTCAATAACTACTCAATTTCTGGATATGAAATTGAAGTTCATATCTCATGAATTCTGAATTTTTTAACATGAGGTGCTGAAATTCATATCCATGCTAAAATTGAGAGATATGGGTTTTCAAAATTGAAATGCTACTCAGCCAAAAAATGATTCCAATATCACTTCATGTTAACAATTGCAAATTGCTATCAAATGAAAAATGATTCCAATATACTGTCATCACTTCATGTTAAAAAATTGAGGGGATACTCAGCTAAACAAATTGAGAGATGAGTTTTGTTTTAACATGGAATCAATTTTTCAAAAGCTAAACAATTTCACAACATGTGATATTGGAATCATTTTAGCAAATTTCTTAATCCTCAACATGTGATCACATTTGCAAATTGCTAATTAACAGGACAATGAAAAAATGTTTGAATGAGAAAATTGTTAATAATACAAAGCTAAAGAAAGCAAAAGAAACTAACTTGGTATGAATCAAAAGCAGTTAATTCCAATTACAAAACCCTTTGGGAAGCTGCCTCTGCTTAATCCTTCACTCCCATTGCTCCCAATGACAGCAACAAGAACCAATAGAGTGACAAAGATTGCCTCTTTCATCACCATTGGCATTGCTGGCTTTTGAGATAGAGAGCAATGCTTTGGGTTCTATATGATGGTGTAATGGGTGGACTTGATAGGATTAATCTATTCACAGGATTTTGAATCGCTCATTACATTGCATTCACAGGATTTTTTCCACATGATTTTTGGCTCCATGCTCCCTCCACAGGACATTGCATTATTGGCAGTATTGGTATTGGTAGTGGATTGACTGTAATTGGCAATCCTGTATACCAATACCAATGTTATTAAAAATCCCTCAAAATGTTGCAATATTGGCAGTTTTGGTATTGGTATACAGGAATGCAATGCTTATTTGATGTGCACCTAAACCCCTCAACCCCTGTTTAAAAATTTGAATATTTCTATCAAGTAACTGAAATTGTTCAATATTTTTGTTTAACATGATTTTTGACTATTACTTGATATTTTTGTTTAACAGGGAGAACTTTATTTTGAATATTTCTATCAAGTTTACAATCAAGTTTACAGTCAATTGGAGTAAACTTGATATTTCCATCTGCTATGAATGTGAATATTTCTACCAAGTAACAGGGATTGAGGTAAAATATTCATACATTTACTGAATTGATACTTTATTCAAATGAATATGCCAATTTTACAGCTTACCAATTCTTGATAACCAATTTTATGATACCCAATGATGTGATCAAAATTTAGCATAAATTGATTTGGTTTCTATTTTGAGGTTTCTGCATAATAAAGTATAATGAAGTGTAAATTTAGCATCAATATGACCCATTGGATATGCCCCATTGGAACTTGATTGCTATTAAGAAATTGGCAGTTTAGAATTCAAATTAAGTCAAGGTTCAACCTGCTAACCTAGAAATTGGCAGGTTAGACTAGAAATTGATGCTTTAGAAATGTTTTCGTGTAACAAATGTGTATTGAGAAAACTAAACTGTTTGCTCTTTGCAATTTTTAATCATCCCAGTTTTAGAAATGTTTTAATGAGGCCAGTTTTGTATGT
Source organism: Scilla litardierei (assembly GCA_030789695.1). Lineage (NCBI taxonomy): Eukaryota > Viridiplantae > Streptophyta > Magnoliopsida > Asparagales > Asparagaceae > Scilla > Scilla litardierei. The sequence continues at coordinate 241,703,432 of CM061142.1, read as the reverse complement.
ATTTGCTATTAGAGTTAGAAATGTCAGGATAATTTGATGAGGACATTTCTACTAAGGACAGTTTGATTAAGTATAATTAGAAATGACCTCATTAGAAATTTCAGGATATTTTGATTTAATGCTTTATTGTAACTACATTGTTTGCTATTAGCTATTTGTAATCATCCCAGTTTCATATAAATTTTCTATTTTTAGTGTAATGAGGATAGTTTCATGGATTTTGCAAATAATATGATAAACCCAGCATATATGAGCTTGCTGTTGGATATGGATGACGTTTGTACACCCTTGTAGGGGATGTACGAGGGAATACGGACCTCGAACGTCTTGTGCACGAAGTCGTGTGCAAAGGGAATCTATTCCCTTGCGGAGAGGATCTCTAGATTAGTGGGAAACTCGCATTATATGTGCATAAGTGCATGCGACATATGGCTAATAAAGGGGGAATATCTTAAGCTTATGTTGTACCATGCGTATGGTACAACTTAAGCTTATGTTGTACCATGTATGATGGTACACTTTAGTTAAATTGTTCCAAAGGAACAATTACTCCTAAAATAACTACCTTGGGGGCTATAAATAAGACCCAAGGCATAGCCATTATATAACACTTTTGCATGGTATTCATGCCTTGCATTTCATTCTAGCGAAGCTCTGCCGAAATCCTTCCTCTCTCTTTATCCAAGTTCTTAATCTAAAAGTAGAGATTTAGATTGTGGATTTAGTAGCCTTACTCCGTTCGTGAGAAGACTCGATCCGTCATGGAGAATCCGAAGGCGAAGTTCCGAGACTATCGTGCCGCATACGCAAGCGTAAGTCTCAACTTCATTTATCGATCCTAACACTGTTTTGACAGGATCCTACGGCCTCGGCCACGGCCAGGGGCCGGCCAGGGCCGGCCCTGGTAGTGGCCAGGGCCGGCGCCCTGGCCACTGCCGGGGCCTGGCCGGCCCTGGCAGAGGCCAGGGCCAATGCCCTGGCCTTGGCCAGGGCCTGGCCGGCTCTGGCCGGCCTCGGCCAGGGCAGAGGCCCTGGCCGAGGGGCCAGGGCCCCTGGCCGGCCCTTGGCCAGCCTCGGCCAGGGCAGAGGCCCTGGTCGGGAGAAGTTTCAGACCAATTTTTGGTCGACCAATTTGGGTATTTTGGTCGACCAATCCGGCAAAAGGCCTTGATCGATCACAAACATGCCGACTAGCCCATACGGGGTTGTAAAAGGCCTTGGTCGAGCACGAATGTGCCGACTAGCCCATACGGGGCTAACGACAGTCGTCTGCTCTTATTTTATAAAGTTTTTTTTTGGGCTCTACTCCTTGAAGATTAGCCATAGTGCTCTACTTCATGCGAGATTAGCCATGTCATTGTGCTCTACTCTACGGAGATTAGCCAATGTACTTATGACATTATGCTCTACTCTACGGAGATTAGCCAATGTATTTCAAATTTTTTGAAAAAGATGTTTTCAAATAGGTTATGTCCCGTCCTTAATCGGGATAGCGCAATTTAGAATTCCAAGTCCTACCACGATCCGGCCATGGTTATCTAACCCATGGGTGTGTAGAACAGGTCTCGTGGCTTGGCAATTGTTGCGCTAAAATTCTTTGCGCAAACTCTCACCTATTTCATTTTGAAAGATATGTTTTTCAAAAGTATTTTTCTGCTGCTGGTACCATACGGGTATCATTTCTGATTTCTTTTTACATGAGATAAGTAAGAGGGATACTTTGAAAGTTACTTCTAGATGGTAGTTGGGAACGTAGTGAACTTCTCGATTCTAGAGTAACATTTCAGCTTATCCAAGGAACTTATCAAGTGTTTAAAGAATCAAAACTTTATGCATAGAATTTTGATCGTGGTTTTCATTTTCTTTGCAGTTTTTTGATTCGAATATGTCTACCGCTTCTAAGAACATTGTCACCGAGCTTAACAAAGGTGAGAATCTCAACGGCGACAATTATAAACTTTGGTCAATAAAAATCCAATATGTTTTGGAGGAGCAAGATGTGCTTGGAACACTCCAAAACGTGATGGAAGAACCTGAGTTGGGCAATACGGCCCAACACAAGAGGGACCGAGAAGCTTATGAGACTTGGACTCGAAAGAACAAAATAGCACGTATTACATTATTGTCCGCAATGGACAATGACATAATGCGTCTATTTTGGGAATTCGACCTAGCCAAAGACATATGGTCTGGGCTAGAAATAAAGTTTGGTGGAACTTCGGTCACCAAACTCCGCTCCTTAAATATTCAATTTGATTCATACAAAATGCGGCGAGATCAATCTATGAAAAAGCATCTCCGCCACATGGCGAATCTCATAGCTGAATTGAAGGATGCGGGTCTTACGCTGTCTGACGAACAGCAGATCCAAGCAGTCATTCGTTCACTCCCAGATAGCTGGGATAACATGAAAATGCACCTCACTCATAATGAGTGCATTAAAACTTTAAGCGATGTATCCAAACACCTCGAACTCGAGGAAGAGCGGATTCAAGCCGCAAAACCTAGTGCCGAAGTGCACATGGCCGCTAGTTCCTCACATGGAGGAAAGAAGCGGAAGGATACACGCTTAAGGTTTATGAACGAACGAAAGCAAGAACCGGAAACCTCAAAGAAGACTAAGAACAAAAAGTGGCAAAAGAATGTGCACTCAAAGAAGAAAAACTTGAAGAAGATCAAGTGCTTTAAGTGCAACAAGTACGGTCACTTCGCCCGTACGTGTACGGATGGAAGTGATAAGGTAACTTGTAGGGCTAGTTACATATGTGTTTCTAGTTCCATGTTTCTTGCTGAATCTAACTATTTTTGGTTGATTGATTCAGGGGCCACAGACCACGTAGCGAAGGACAGAAGGTTCTTCGTAGAGTATCGAAGGATAACTCAAGGAACAAAGTGGATATACGTCGGTAACAACACTCGTGTTGAAGTCAAAGGCGTCAGAACATGCAAGCTAGTTCTCGACAACGGCTGGACTCTATTATTGCACGACGTCCTCTTTGCTCCAGATATTCGAATGAATATCGTATCCGTGGTCATGTTAATGTCTTTAGGTTATGAATGGAGGTTCTATGAACAAAATGTTGACCTTGTTTGTAATAGTTCTTTAGTTGGGTCGGGTAATGTTTGTAAAGGATTGATTGTTTTAAACACTATGTATGATGATTCTTCTTCTATTAATGAAAGTTTCCATTTGACAAATGCTTCTAATTCTGAATCTGAGATCATTTGTTGACATGCAAGACTTGGTCACATTGGACCAACTAGAATGGATAGACTTGCCAAAAGTGGATTGCTATCTAATGTTTCAAAAGTTGAAATGTCAACTTGCGAACATTGTCTTGTAGGGAAAACTTGTCGCAAGCCGTTTGGAACTGGCACAAGGGCCAAAGTTCCATTACAGCTTATCCATTCGGATATTTGCGGTCCAATGAATGTTAAGACAAGACGCGAGAAGTCCTATTTCATCACCTTCATTGATGACTTCACCCGTTTCGGTCACATTTATTTGATTTCCCACAAACATGAAGCTTTATCTTGCTTCGAAAACTATATGAGTTTAGTGGAAAATCAACTAGATCGCAAGATAAAGGTCTTGCGAACCGATCGGGGTGGAGAATATCAATCAACGAGTTTTAAGGAACTCTGTGATGAAAAAGGCATAGTTCATCAAATAACTATGCCTTATACTCCGCAACAAAACGGTGTTGCGGAAAGAAGAAATAGGACATTGATGGAAATGGTCCGATCAATGATGTCTCAGGCAAATTTGCCCATCACCTTTTAGGGTGATGCATTATTGACGGCAGCATTCATCTTAAACCGTGTACCCTCGAAGTCGGTAAGTTCTACTCCTTATGAGTTGTGGAACAATAGAACTCCAGACTTAAGCATTCTAAAACCTTGGGGTTGTGCCTCTTACGCACATTTATCCTCTCACAAATATGGCAAACTTGGGCCACGTGGGAGGAAGTGTATCTTCATCCGATACGCTGAAAACTCCAAAGGATATGTTTTCGTCGGTCAAGAGGACAATGGGGGTCTAATAGAATTCGAATCGAGGAATGTTGTCTTCTTGGAAAACGAGTTTCCTAGACAGGGTGAGATAAGTCAAGACTTATTCTTGTTTGAGACTTGGGATCAAGAAGGATCAGAACGTTCGAGTGGGAGAATTCTTGGTGAAGAGGAAAATGACCCTCATACTTCACCTATGGATGATACGAACGATACCAATCCTATTCCGAGTGGGAGTGATGTTATTCCAAGTGGGAGTGATGTCATTCCAAGTGGGAGTGATCAAACTCAAGCAAGACGTAGTAATCGAACGAGGCTAACACCTTTGAGATTTGAGGATGAATTTCCTCAAACATTCATGACATTACTACAAGATGATGACGAACCTGCAAATTTCAAACATGCCGTCACATGCCCTGCTAAAGATAAATGGATAGCGGCGATGGAAGAAGAACTTCAATCCATGAAAACAAACCAAGTCTGGGACTTGGTTGATTTACCTAAGGGACGTAGAGCCATTGGGAACAAGTGGGTTCTCAAAATCAAGCATAAGGCTGATGGCTCCATGTTTGGAAATGTGTCCCAAAGATCCAAAAGAAAAGAAAGCTATGGAAAAGGTTCCATACTCCAGTGCTGTCGGGAGTCTGATGTACGCCATGATGTGTACCAGACCGGACATTTGCTATGCTGTTGGTATGGTAAGCCGTTACCAATCCAACCCAGGACAGGCACACTGGAAAGCGGTGAAGAGGATATTAAGGTACCTCAAAGGGACTGCGGACTATGCGTTGTGCTATCAAGGCAATACCTTGAAACTCGAAGGCTATACCAATGCTGATTGGGCAGGTGATCTCGACGAGCGAATATCTACCTCAGGCTTTGTTTTCTTGCTCGGGAATGGTGCAATATCCTGGAGCAGCAAGAAGCAAACCTGCATCGCCCTATCAACCATGGAAGCCGAGTTTGTAGCATTCAGCATGGCGGTCCAAGAAGCTGTTTGGCTTAGGAAATTCTTAGACAGGCTGACGGATGCCACTGACTCGAGCACTGTTCCTATATACAGTGATAGTCAAGCTTCGATTGCCTATGTCAAAGATCCTAAATTTCATTGTAAGACCAAACACATTGATATTCGATTCAAGTTTGCGAAGGACTATGACAAACGAAAGGAAGTAGACATATGATACATATCCACGCATAAGATGATAGCGGATCCCCTTACTAAGGCGATCCCCAGAGATGTGTTCTTCAAACACTTATCATCTATGGGAATGCGTAGGTGCTGAGCTGTATCATGTAATATTTCCCATGTCTATAGAAGATCAAAATTTAATAAAAAGAAGAAGTTTTTTTATATATTGCATACAAGTTTCTTACAAATGATTTTATATACATTTGTGTTTAAGTCTCAGCTATTTTATTGTGTGTATGTCGGACAGATTAAGGTTGGCTCTCTCACATGAGCAACCGCCTTATCTTATCAGATGGATAAGATAGAGATGAGACTAGTTTAAAGTCAAAATCATTAGACAAATGATTTAGAGTCGTGACTTAAACAAGATAGTCGAATGAAAGATCTGCATTATATGGATGCTTACAAAAGATCTGAGATCTGTATCACAAGGATATTTAAAAGATATCTCATAGGATTTTTTTAAATCCTATCTGTCTTATGCAGGATGAGAGTCCGGGAATATTTCATGGGTAGTAAGGGGACTCAAAAGATAGGCACTGTGGTGTCTGATCTTTCATCCGTACAACATCATTAAGACATACTCTCCCTGGGAAAGGAGTGATGTTGTAATACGTGTTCATACCACGTATGCATTTTGACCACTGAGTTAGTAGCAATAGTGTTTGCTATTATGTGAGACTCGAAGGCCATACGGGTCTTAACTCTTACCCTCAAGGACTCCAATTCGTTCCTTTAGATTTGACGAGATGATCGCTATCTTAGCGTGTTGCTAATGGGCTATGATAATTCGGCTCGGCGGGGCACGTTAGAAAAGCGAATCAAGTCAAGATCAGAAGGTTCGCAAGAAGAGGAAGATTGATTTCATATTCGCATTTGGACTTTAATTATTCAAAGCTGGCCAGCCAATTGTGATCCAGATGGGATTCAATTTTGAATATAAAGTATAAGAAATGTGAAGAAATAATCTAGGGTAAAGCATGCATTGAACTACTCAACTTTGCACCTTCGAGCTCGTTGTGTATCTCTAACCAGTGCACAACAACAGACTCTACGCGCATGACGGTCGCACGGTCTATTTCTCGGTATGATAGATGAAAGAACTAAGAGAAAGACGTTCCTTACAATCCCCTCAAGTGTGAGTGGGAGATGTTGGATATGGATGACGTTTGTACACCCTTGTAGGGGATGTACGAGGGAATACGGACCTCGAACGTCTTGTACACGAAGTCGTGTTCAAAGGGAATCTGTTCCCTTGCGGAGATGATCTCTAGATTAGTGGGAAAGTCGCATTATATATGCATAAGTGCATGCGACATATGGCTAATAAAGGGGGAATATCTTAAGCTTATGTTGTACCATGCGTATGGTACAACTTAAGCTTATGTTGTACCTTGTATGATGCTACACTTTAGTTAAATTGTTCCAAAGGAACAATTACTCCTAAAATAACTACCTTGGGCGCTATAAATAAGACCCAAGGCTTAGCCATTATATAACACTTTTGCATGGTATTCATGCCTTGCATTTCATTCTAGCGAAGCTCTGCCGAAATCCTTCCTCTCTCTTTATCCAAGTTCTTAATCTAAAAGTAGAGATTTAGATTGTGGATTTAGTAGCCTTACTCCGTTCGTGAGAAGACTCGATCCGTCGTGGCGAATCTGAAGGCGAAGTTCCGAGACTATCGTGCCGCATACGCAAGCGTAAGTCTCAACTTCATTTATCGATCCTAACACTGTTTTGACAGGATCCTACACTTGCTACTGATAATATGCATTGTTATCAAGTATCAAACTAAAAACTAAAAACTTGCAAAAACCTAATTGGGATGATATTTTAAACCTAGCATTTATCAAGTTATGTTTGGAATTATTTTGGCTTATTATACAAAGATATTGGCTTATTATGTTCTTTGGAATTATTCAAAGTTAAATATCAATATTTGAGAATGAACATAATTCCAAAGCTAAATATCAATATTGATCAACTCTGAAACTAGGAGTATTCATTCTCAATTAGAAACTGGGAGTGATCATTCTCAAATTGAACATATTCACCCAATTCCAAACTGGGAGTATTTTAATTGAACTTCTACCATATTCTCAAAATGAACATCTAATATACGCTAATAATGTATTTTAATTGTAATTAGTTTGGGTTTAGTTAGGATAGGGCTTTAGCTCGACGAAGTAGGAGAGAACGAGAACGTGAACAAGAATAACGAAACATATCTCACGCTCTGCCTTCTGACGGTGTACTTGATATACCTATAATAACACCAGCCATGAAAACTTCTCCGGTTGAACAAGAAGATACTGTCTCAGCCTCGCATAACGATATGATTTCCAGACAAGTTCCTGGACCATCTGTCAGGTCATTATCAACCCGACTGTACATAAAATCTTTTCACCAAGCCATGTATTTTAGTTGTGTTTATTTTTGTGTTTAAATTTGGATAGGGCTTTAGCTCAACGAAAAATGAGAGAACGAGAACAAGAACAACGAAACATATCTCACGCTCTGACTTCTGACGGTGAACTTGATATACCTCAAATAACACGAACCGTGACAACTTCTCCAGTTGAACAAGAAGATGCTGTCTCAGTCTCGCGTAACAATATGATTTCCGGACAAGTTCCTGGACCATCTGTCAGGTCATTATCAACCCGACTGTACATAAAACCTTTTCACCAAGCCATGTATTTTATTTGTGTTTATTTTTGTGTTTAAATTTGTATAGGGCTTTAGCTCAATGCAAAAGGAGAGAACGAGAACAAGAACAACGAAACATATCTCATGCTCTGACTTCTGACGGTGTACTTGATATACCTCAAATAACACCAGCCGTGACAACTTCTCCGGTTGAACAAGAAGATGATGTCTCAGCCTCGCGTAACGATATGATTTCCGGACAAGTTCCTGGACCATCTGTCAGGTCATTATCAAACCGACAGTACATAAAACCTTTTCACCAGGCATGTATTTTATTTGTGTTTAAATTTGTATAGGGCTTTAGCTCAACGATAAAGGAGAGAGCGAGAACAAGAACAACGAAACATATCTCACGCTCTGACTTCTGACGGTGTACTTGATATACCTCAAATAACACCAGCCGTGACAACTTCTCCGGTTGAACAAGAAGATGATGTCTCAGCCTCGCGTAATGATATGATTTCCGGACAAGTTCCTGGACCATCTGTCAGGTCATTATCAACCCGACTGTACATAAAACCTTTTCACCAGCCATGTATTTTATTTGTGTTTATGTTTGTGTTTAAATTTGTATAGGGCTTTAACTCAACGCAAAAGGAGAGAACAAGAACAAGAACAACGAAACATATCTCACGCTCTGACTTCTGACGGTGTACTTGATATACCTCAAATAACACCAGCCGTGACAACTTCTCCGGTTGAACAAGAAGACGCTGTCTCAGCCTCACGTAACGATATGATTTCCGGATAAGTTCATGGACCATCTGTCAGGTCATTATCAACCCGACTGTACATACAACCTTTTCACCAAGCCATGTATTTTATTTGTGTTTATTTTTTTGTTTAAATTTGTATAGGGCTTTAGCTCAACGCAAAAGGAGAGAACGAGAACAAATACAAGGAAACACATCTCGATATATGACTCCTACCAGTATACTTGACATGCCTCAAAGCACATATGCAGTACCAACTTCTCCCATTGAACATGAAGATGAGGTCTCAGCCTCACACAACGATACGATATGTGCTGAAGATGATGAACCATCTGCCATGTTATTATTCATAAAAGCTACTCTGCTTTAATGTAACTTAATTTTATTTAAGTATTATGGTTTTATTTTGGCTAGGTGTTTAGCTCAATGTCAAAGGAGAGAACGAGAAAAAGCTCAACGAAACAAATCTCGATATATGACTCCTATCTGTATACCTCAAATAACACCTGGATTAACAAATTCTCCAGTTGAACAAGAAGACGCTGGCTCATCCTCGATCTTCCTACGTCGGTCAACTCAGCATGGCTCTAGTCCACTAACTCAGGTTGATTTTGGTCGGCACCATCTTGGATTAATGAACATTCCATGCCCTCATTGTTCAGCCTTACACTGGTTGGATGAACAGTTGTCGAAGTCAACTTTGAGAACACATCTTTTTGGAACATGTTGTTTGCAAGGAAAAGTAAAATTGCCGAAACTTAATGAACCCCCTTCCAGCACTTCGAGAATTATATGATGGTGACAGTGAGGCATCAAAATCATTTCGAATGTATACTCGGGATTATAATGCAGCTAATGCATTTACCAGCCTTGGTGTGACAATGGATCAAAGATTGATTGCTGGCAGAGGCCCGAACATATTTGCTATTCATGGAGAATTACGTCATCGAACAGGATCACTTCTGCCCCAACCAGATCAAACAGCAAGTTATTGTCAACTTTACATATATGATCCGGATTCTGCTATGGAGTTCCGAAGTAATAGAAATCCACATTTGAGCAAGGATGTCTTACAAATTATTCAAAATTTTTTATCGGGCATAAATCCATTCATCAAACTATATTGTCAGGCGTATTCTGTTTTATCTCAAGCAGATTCATGTGGTCATGATCTTCCTGTATATCTGCATTACAATTCAAACAAGGATCATCGCCGATATAACCTCCCAACCGTAGATGAGATTGCGGTTATTTTACCTGGCGATGGCTATCGACCTTCCGGGATGCGAGATATAGTTTTACATCTTCGAGGAAATCATCAATTAATGCAAATCAATGAGACTCATCCTGCATACTTACCATTACACTACGTCGTATTATTTCCTGATGGTCAGCTTGGATGGGAACCTGAGTTAAAGCAGTGGGATCCAGTTCAAAACATATCTTCAAGTAGACACCTTACAATGTGTGAGTTTTATAGCTACCGGTTGTTTGAAAGACAGAATGAGTATTCTTCAATTTTGAGAGCTGGAAAGTTATTCCAGGAGTTCATAGTTGATGCTTGGGCAGCAATTGAGCAACATCGTTTGACACTCATCAAACTTAATCAACGAAATCTCCGCTCAGAGTTCTATCAGGGTCTTGCAGATATCGATGCATATGTCAGATGTGACCAAATTGGTCAGCGCATGATACTTCCTTCATCTTTCACTGGCAGTGCATGTCACATGTTTGAAATCTTTCAAGACTCGATGGCTATCACACGTTATAACCAGCACCCGGATGTTTTTCTTACCATGACCGCAAATCCAAAGTGGCCAGAAATTACTTCGGCTCTACTGCCCAATCAAAAGGCTACCGACCGTCCAGATTTAGTCGCACGTGTATTTGAGTTAAATAGAAAGGCTTTGATGAAGGAGATTGATGGCAATAATGTATTTGGAAAGAAAGTAGCACATGTATTTACAATTGAATTTCAGAAATGGGGTCTTCCACATATGCATGCTCTTTTCTTTCTTCGTGGTCCCGATAAGATTCATACATGTGATCAAGGGGATAGAATTGTTTGTGCTGAATTTCCTGATCCTGCTCAAGATCCTGCATTATTCGATACTGTGTCAAAATGTATGGTACATGGACCATGTGGTGCTCGAAATCCAAATGCTTCAGCTATGGAAAATGGTAAGTGTACTAAGAAATATCCTCGAAATTATGCAGATGCAACAACCATGGATCGTGATGGATATCCTATTTACCGTCGTCATAGTAATGGGCATCTATATACTGTAAGGGGGCATCAGGTTGATAACCGAGATGTTGTGCCGCACAACATGTATCTCTCAAGACGCTTTAACTGCCACATTAATGTCGAAGTTTGTGCTGGGGTAAGATGTGTGAAGTACATTCATAAGTATATTTATAAAGGTCATGATCGGACCACAATGGTATTGGGTGCAGTAAATGAGATCCAACAATACCTTGATGTAAGATATATTGGACCACCTGAGGCAACCTGGCGAATATTTGAGCATCTTTTGCATCAAGAGATTCCGTCAGTTCAAAGATTGATACTTCATTTACCAGGGAAACACCGTGTTATTTTTGATCCAGATGAAGATGTAGATGTAATAAGGTCTAGGGCTGAAAATGATAAGACAACTTTGACTGAATTTTTTACATGTTGTGCTTTACATGAGTCTGCACATGATCTCACATATCAAGAATTTCCTCAAAAGTTTGTGTGGCATTCGTCAACAAAGGTCTGGACTCCAACACAATCTGGATATGCAATTGGCAGAATGTATTTTGCCTCCCCTAATTCTGGTGAGAGATTTTATCTACGGTTGCTATTAACAGTTGTTAAAGGGCCAACATCATGGGAAAATTTACGTACATTCAATTCTATCGAGTACCCTACATTCAAAGCAACATGTATTGCAAGAGGTCTTCTTGAAGATGATTTCGAGTGGAGACAATGTCTTTCCGAGGCTTCAATTATGAAAACAGGATATCAATTACGAAGACTGTTTTGCATTATTCTTATCGAATGTTCGCCGATCGACCCCCTTGCATTATGGAATGAATTTTCAATGCACATTTGCGATGATCTTCCACATAAATTACAAACTTTATTTGCAATTTCTTCCCTATCTCAATGCCAACTTGAAGATTATGATTATTCCTTATCAATGAATTGCTTGAGGAGTACGGTAAGTGTCTATCTGACTTCCCACCAATGCCACTTCCTGCAGGAGATTGGAATGCAATTGTTGGCAATCGATTGTTGTATGAACATCAGGAACTTATAAATAATGCTAAACAAATGGATGCTCAAAAAGACATTGATTGCCTCAATGATGCACAACACCATGCTTACTCGGCAATTACTTCATCTGTATTTGAAAATAATGGTACTACATTCTTCTTGAGCGACGGTGCTGGAACTGGAAAGACTTTTTTATACAATGCACTAGCAACAATGTTGCGTAGTCTTGGACATATAGTTATCACCGTCGCGTCATCCGGTATTGCATCATTACTGCTTAGCGGAGGCCGGACTGCACATTCCACATTTCGTATCCCGTTAGATGTGCATGATACTTCCATTTGTAATTTTAGCAAGCAATCCATGCAAGCTCAATTATTCAGAAAAGCAAAACTTATAATATGGGAGGAAGTACCTATGCAACATCGGCACTGTGTTGAGGCAGTTGATCGATCATTACAAGATATTTGTGATAACCCCAGAGCATTTGGTGGTATTACTGTTGTTCTTGGTGTGGATTTCCGACAAATCTTGCCCGTCATACCAAAGGGGGTTCGAGAAGAAATTGTTGGTTCCTCATTGAGACGATCTATATTATGGTGCTCTGTACAAGTTTTGATCTTGGATCAAAATATGCGGTTAAATAACTCATCTGTTGAGAATGCAAATTTTGCAAAATTTATTTTGGAGGTATTTTATTTCATGCCTAATTTAATTTTACTTACTATTTTTATCTTAGCCAGTCCTTAACTCAAATTTTATCTATATAATATATTAGGTTGGTACAAATCCTACAGAGGTGGTAGAACTTCCTTCTCACATATTCAGGTGCAAGGATTTAAACGAGTTATTACTTCGAATTTATACACAGCTTGATATTGAGGGTGCAGTGACTCCGGCATACCTGACTGAACGAATAATTCTGTCTGCACGGAATGATGATGTTGCTTTTATAAATGCTGCTGCATTACACATATTTTCGGGACAAAAGATTACGTATCTAGCTGCAGACAGCCTGTCTGAAAATAAAGAAACAGACCCAACCATTATAAATCGATATCCAACTGAGTACATAAACTCTTTGGATCTTCCTGGGTTGCCACAATTTAAACTTGATCTTAAGGTGGGTTGTCCTATTATTTTATTACGAAATATTGCACCAAAAGATGGGCTCTGCAATGGCACTCGATTGATGGTTGTCAGATGTGCATCACGTGTCATTGAAGCTCAAATTTTAAATGGGGATAAAGCCGGTAGTTTTGTGTTTATTCCAAGAATATCTTTGTCACCGTCGGCTACAACATTACCATTTCATATGATAAGACGGCAGTTTCCTGTCCGTGTAACTTATGCCATGACAATTAATAAAGCTCAGGGACAATTTGTAAAGTTCGTTGGAGTTGATTTGCGGACCCCAGCTTTCAGTCATGGACATCTGTACGTGGCACTTTCACGGTGCACATCTTTTGATCGTGTATGTGTCCTTCTTCCGGCCGATTCAAATAAAACATTAAACATCGTTTATCCAGATGTTTTGCTATGAATTCCACTATATGATTAATATTGTAAGTTAGTATTTTAATTTTTTTGTAAATAGTTCTATTTATTTTATTCATTTAGTCATTCTTTAAAAAAATTATTTATCGACTGTTGTCTACCATACAGGTACACCATTATCATACAACCACTAGCTGCATAATGTGGATTGGCATCACTATATATGGCAATGTAAAAAAAATTTAACTTAAGTAAAAATCATTTTTGCCTTATTATTTCTTTCAATATGAATCTTTCAATATGAATGGTTAGCTAAAATATTTGTTTGTATTTTTATATACAGGTGGATGCAGATTTGTATAAAACTGTAAGTCTTTAATCATAACTTTTTATTATATATTTCATTTGATTTCTTTATATTTTTTGTTCTTATAGGTTGTGTTACTTGCTCAAAATAATATATATGTCAAGTTGCGTGATTATATTAGAATTTGGTGGGACAAGGTATGCTGACCAATAAATAAGTTATCATTTTCATATTAAGACTTTTTAAGTTAGTAAATTATTATTATTATTATTATTATTTTCAACAAGAAGCATAAAGAATTGTAGACGCACAGGTGACAAGGAATATTGATGCACCTGAAACATGTGTTATGGAGGTAATGTAAAAAACTATTAGAATTTTATTCCCACAATATCATTTTCATTGAATATCAACATAACATCGTTTGTGTTATAGAATTGGAAGTTAGTTCTTAAGGAGCTTGATTGGGTCCATAAAGCACGTCCACCTATGCTCCCCCCGCATAAGGTAAAAATGTTTTAAGTTTAAATTATTAATGTTATCACATATTTCTTTATTTCTCTAACCAATTTATGTTTTTAATTTACCTAGGTTATTGTGCATCCAGATGACACACGATATTGGATTGAGATTGACACGCATTCATTTTATAATGTAATGAAGAGGAAGTTTCCTGCTTAACCATGATGGATTGCGTATTAACAGCGTTGATGTAACAGATGTATTTTTGATGTAACAAATGTAAATATTATTTTGGTGCTACTTGGCTTAGACTAATAGAAATGGATCTACATTACTTTTGTGTAACATTATTAAGGTGCTACTTTTTGATGTTAGAGAAGTAAATTTCAATAGTTGCTTGCATGTTGTTTTTACTTCACCAATTTCAATTATTTTCATGGTTGGATGTGATTGGGGGGAACGTGGTGACATGGCTAATGCACATAATCTGATCAATGCTGCTAACTTCCGCACTCCTATGTTTTGGTGACATGGCTAATTTTTACGTCCATCTCTATTTTTCTGTTTGTTCATGTATCTTAATACTGTAACATGTTTTTTAGCTCCCATTTTTATAGAATATTTTGTCTAAAAAATGTGGGGGAAATTATGCAACTAACTTTACAAAAAATTTAGAAACGAAATACATATTGGGGGACTAACATTTTTGTCAGCGACTAAAATTTTTGTGAGTAATTAAACAATGTGAGAACTAAAATATCTTGAGGTGACCTAAATTTTGGGGATCTAAGACTTTGATTGGGGAACTAAGATTTTGAGGGGGGGGGGATTTCTAAAATGAATCATGTACACAATTTCAGGGGAACTAAGATTTTGAGGGGGGAATATCTAAAATGAATCGTGCCCACATTTTCGGGGGAACTAAGATTTTGAGGGGGAAATATCTAAATTGAACCGTGCCCTCAGGCACGGGTTATAGACTAGTATATATATATGATAGGATGGATGAGACCAATCACCAAATAATAGAGATTTTATTGGATTTAAATTGATCACAAGTTGTATTTGATTTTTATTTGATCTTCAATTTTAAAACACCTTCCTTATCCCTCCAACATTTGAGTTTGATTTATTAATTTTGAAAAGATTTGTTTATCTCTCCATCATTTGACCAAGTCCCCCTTTGAATATTTAAAAGCTTCCCGTCGTCTCCGTATTTACATCGTTGCCACTCTTGAAACACTTAGCACACACATCAAAACGTTCACACGAGTTTCTTATCATCAAACACGAATTCATCGATTGTTGTATCCAAGTTACCAAGCGTAAATAGTGTAATGGCAAGCAATATGCGTAATTAAAAAGTTACTAATAATTAAATGCAATACGTAACAGAAATGAAAACAATTATCTCAACAACAACAACCACAAGGAAAGATACGCCAAATGCAAACATAAACAAAGAGATGAATCCTAGTTCGGATCCCTACCCAACGATCCTACTTTAGTCCCACGTTGCAATTACACTCTGTGGTTTCCACTAACCCTTCCCAGGTCCAAACAACCAACACCACAACTCGGTGCTTGGTTGTGTTCTCCCACTACAGGAGTACAATTTCCAAAAGGAGTAACTCTCCTAGGCACACTCTAACCGAGTACAATCCCTAACCGGGATACAATCTTTAACCGAGATACAATGCTCCCTAACCGGGTAACAATCCAAGGAGTAACCCTCTAAGGTTGCAAAGGAGTAACCCTCCTAAGTTGGAGTATCCCTCCAAATGGTGTAACAAATTGCTCTCACAACCCGAGAGATAGTTTCATTACAAAAGAAAGGAAAATACAATCTTACCTATGCCTTGAATAGATGTTACCTAGTATGAAGATGAAGGCATGGAAGATTGACAACACCAAGTGCTTGATGAAGATGAGCTTGAATGCACTTGGAAACTTCTCCTTAATGTTAGGGTTAAACCACCATTAGATCATGCATTGGATGAAGGAGAAGAAAGAGGGAAAGGAAAACTCTTTCAATGAATAACCCTCAAATTTGGCTCTCTTAAATGATTCCTATAAGTGTGGGAGAGATCCAAAAACAGCCCCTCAAACTAGCTTAAATAGCTCCTCAAAACAGCCCACAAACGGACAAGAATAACGGCTATAAACGGCTAGTCCAAAACCCCAACGGATAGATTTTGGGGGTCGACTAGAGTTTGGACTACAAGGACCAGACGTCTGTCTGGTCCGACACTGTGTAGCATCTGGTCTGACAGACTCTTCACAGAAAAAACACTTATTCACCAAAACGATCATAACTCCCTCATATGGACTCCGATTGAGGTGATTCAAGATGAGTTGGAAAGATAACAAAATTTACGAAATGATGAAATTAGAATGGATTAGAAATTCCAACTACGTAAAAACTGACGTTAGTTTGAATACAGACTGACTGCAGAAAACACTAGATCCCCAAAATGGTCATATTTGACTCAAATGAAGTCCGATTGAGGCGATCTAAGATGAGTTGGAAAGCTAAAAAGGAATGCAATAAAATGGACTTGGAATGGATGTAAAATTCCAATCACAAAAAAACTGACACATGTTTGAATTCAGAAAAAGATTGCATAAGTTCCAACACAGGGCAACCAGACGTCTGGAGTTCACCACTCGGTCGTCTGGGCCACTATGTAGGCATCTATGAATCCTTCTTCAGACGAATGCTAAATATGGGTCCGACAGACAGAGATCACAAGAAATTTTGCTCACTCTGTCTAGGCACCTGGAGTCCATGATCCAGTCGACTGACCCACTGTTCAGGCGTCTGGTCATAGACCATCAGACGACTGACCCAAGGCTGTGTCAAGCAGAATAAAATGCTGACACGCTTGTCATCCGGTGACCCTTCACTAGGTACCTGTCCTGCTCAAAAATACACATCAAAGAATGTATAGAGCAAAGGACCAAATGTGATGGGTTTTACTTGAATCTAAGGATCAATATGATGGAAATGATGCAAATGTGAGTGTGTTGTGCATCTATTGAAGGCTACAAATATTCTAAGTAAGAAAGATCAAAATACATGAATAAATACAAAATGTATTACATTGAAGTTCAATATTATTCATGCAAGCAATGCTCCAAAGCCTTGAAGCCATCATCCATCATTATCCCATCACCTATTTTTTGTCTCCTCATCAAGATAAGCAATTATTAATCTGAGACTAAAACAAATGAGATGATTAGCACACAACATAATGTTGATCATCATCAAAACAACATTGGTCATAAACCCATGAACCAACACTTAAGTGTTCCATGAATGCATTTCTAAGAATAGGTTTAGTAAGCAGATCTTGTGGGGGTTTCTGGGTCCTTAGGGCCACAAATACGACGTTCGGCCTAAGTCAGTCGGACGACGAGATCGAATAAGCAGCGGAAAAATTGACTTAAAACAATTTTAAATCAAGCCCTAAAGATTTACAACCCTAGCCAAGATCTCTACTATCCCGGGGTTGGTTTCGACCAACTCCTAAGGATAGATCTATCTAACAGTTGTAATTATAAGTGCATGTTAAATTTAAACTACATACATTTCACTTCGCTTCCACAGAAAACGAATCAGCAACATTTCTTTGGCCCCCCGTGCCTCTTCTTCCAAGCCGAACCGCGTCTCGAGCCGTACCTCGTCCCGAGCCGAACTGCTTTCTGAACAGCATCGCGTCCCGAGGCAAGCAACACCCTTGTCGCCGAGCCAACCACACATCGAAGAAGATTTCACCTTGAGTGGATCCTTCGTCAAGACTTCAGATTTGATCCAAGCTCCTTTGTAGCTTTGCTAGAGCCCGTACAGGAGCAAGGAAGAAATTTAGGAAGAAAGAGAATATTTAATTTAAGCTCAGATCTGGGCTTGCTCACGTTTAATAGAGATACTTAGATCTGGAATTGGGACGAGTTTTAAGGAGTGGAGTAGACCCCAATTTAAATAGGCGACTGACCCCTCTCCTTTACTCCATATCCGATGTGGGACTATTAATTTTGGAGGAAAAAATTAATTAAAGTTTGCCTTTCACAAAGGCCAAACTTTAGTGAATTTTCACGGTTGAATAGTGAATGCGTAGGAAGAAATGACACGCCATTTGGAGTTAGTTTGACCCCCCCTCAAATGAGGCTCCAAAGAAGCCAAAAACTCAATTTTTCGTAAAAACTGAGCCGTCATAAAAATAGCAAAGCCAGGGTTCGTAACCCTAGGTGTGGGCCCATCGCATGGGCCCCACGTGTTAGCATGCACCCAGCCTGGCGCATGCAAAGCACGTGCCCTGCATGCACATACTGAGCATGTGGGCACTCGCCCACGTGCACAGCATGCGGGGGCGCGCCCGAGTGCTTGCAGGCGGGGCCCCGCCTGCTTCATACGGGCATGCCCCGCCTGCTTCAGGCGGGCGCATGCGCATGCCCGCTTTCTACAGGCAGGCGCATGTGTGCATTGGCCCGTCTCATGGGTGCGCACAGGTTGGGTGACCGCTGAAGCGGGCCTGACCCGCAATGCTCTATTTGGGCCTTCTTTTACTGTTTTGGCTCTATTTTGCACGTTTGGAGTCCGATTTTGACGCGGTTTGAACCTGCGTTTAGACCAGGATGATCCTGTCATCCATGTAACCCATTCTACGCATTTATTACATTGAATTTGCACGTAAACAATTTACGTACTTTTAATATCATTTTCATCATATGCAAAATTCCCACATCTATTGTTTAAAAAATCTTTTGCATCAAATACAAATAAACTGAGGACATATATCCCCGAACATCTCCCACTTGCACTCAAGATCATCCCGAATGTAGGAGCTAACTGCAAACTCTTTACAATTTTCTGTCCCAGGCATCAAATGCATATTCTCCTTAATTTCTACCTATTACTTGACAATGGTCTCACTCTGTGTGAGACCCTACAGCCTGACCCTACTATAGGTGGGGCTCAAAACCCCTGACGGTAGAGACCACGAGCAGCAGGTGTCGTCCCTGTTTCGGTATCATACTTATGTGGTTAACTCATTGACATGAGTATTGTCAGGACCACCCTGACTGTTTCGTGATGAATACTGCAGTTATAGTCTCTTCGTCAAAAGTATGCCGTTTAGTCAAGCCTAGGGTATGGTCAAGTGTCAACCCTACTATCTTGAACTTGGTTAGTATCCTTCGATCATTATTCAAATAATGTTGGACTTCTTCCAACATACGCTGGCCAGTTTTTTTCACTAAAGATCGAACTAACACTGCAACACTAACTCCCCTTGACCGGGAGATACGAATCATATCTTGTTCATTACTCTCCTTGCACGCTTCAAATGTCACCCAACCAAAGACCTTTCGATGGGGCTTGCCACGAGGCTAGATCAGTGATCTAAGTGACACCGTTCACGTACAGTTTCATACAATGACCTCAAGTTAAAATACCAACTTACCTATCATCACTAAGAGTTATCATTGACAATTTGGTCAATCATAACTATATGATAAGTCTTGTTGGGTCGTTCAGTGAACTCATTCTCCAATGAGCACCTGTGTCTCGTCTTCGACTTTGCCAAGTCAAACGATCACGAGATCATCGTCACCATTACATGATGAAGACTAAGACACAATGGTCTATCTGATGTTTCGATATCCTTTTCTCGAAACATCTATGACCATGAATGATTTTAGACTTGTGCTACAATCGGTTAAATACTTCTCTATGATCGAGATCTACAGCTTGATACATATTTAACCTCGCATTAAGTCTCAGGACTATACCTAAGTTCTAATGAAGACTACTTTATTATTAAACTTAGGTAAGTTCCTACCAAATAGCATATTATTATTTTGAACAAGATGTTTGTACACTTACATAAAGATATATTGCCTCGAATTCGAGGGCATATCTATCTCCCAACATTTTTCACATGCACTCAGGGCCATTTATCCTGGTATCTCAAACCACATTTACACATAAGTCTCTGTAGACTTTATGTGACAGAGCCTTCGTGAGTGAATATGCTAAACCGTCTACTAAATAGACTAAAGGGGTTTCTATGTTCATTTTAGACCACCCATTTGAATCTTATACAAATAATTCACTTGGTCTCTTGGAATCCATAATTAATGTCTTGCCTGTATCTCATCCAGCTTGTCGTACCTTACAAGAATAATCCAAATAACTTACTGGTCATTTAGACGGTTTATTATCATTTCTGATTAAGTGTCAAACTCTTTAAGCACTTTGTCAAAACATATGTTCCGGCTTCTTGATGCCTCACATGTTTTTTATTCGCTCCCACTGACCTTGAAAACTCTCTGACCGATTCATATAAGTTCATTCTTCTAAATCATATTTAGAAAACAGACTATACATGAATGCTCCAATTTTCATGGTCATCATGAGCATTTACATCGAGTTCGGTCCAAGTAGATTTGTTCACATATGCTGGTGAGACAGTTTCATCATAATCCATTTAGAAGAGTTAGGATGATAATCGTTCCCAACCAACATAAGTTCTACTTTACTATTTTCCTTCTGCACCAATCTTCTATTTTGAAGATTTACTTGCAGCTAATAAGAAACACTTTCTTTGGGCACGTAAGCTAAAGTCCATACTTTATTTACGTGCACGAACCCTTTTCGGATTGCATCAAGCCATTTCATAGAGTCACTACTCCGAATGGTATCTTTGGGAGTTGACTAAGTCATCATCAACTTTGATGTTTTACTCGACTTATCGTCTTACTAGACTCGAGTAATCCTTGTGATTTCCTAATGACTAATTTGAGGAATATTATATTTATAAGGTTCTAACATAACCTTATCAAATTTCTAGGCATTATTACTTGGTTTTTGACCCAGACCGAGGATTGTAACTCAGAGTCAATAGCCATGTATCACACTAAGTCTAACAAAGTACGATTCATGCTCTCTAATACACTGATGCGTTAAAAGACTTGACCTGAGAGAAAATCTCATTTTCTTTTACTTACACAAGAATTACATAGCTAAGTGTTCGACTCTTCGATCCGATCAAATCAGTTCAAACACTTTTGTCATTGTGTCCTATATTTTATCAGACTTGTGTTTCATCAAGAACACGTATCGTAATAAAATAAGAATTCCATATCTTTGATAATTTAGACTTGGGTCAGGGTACATCTGTATGTATGAGACTTCGAGTTCACCAACTCATTCTCCCACTGTTTTACAGATGGAATTTCGGCCATCATACCTTTAAGACAAGATTCACAAGTGTCTTTCGACGCATAATACAAGAGGTCAGACCCCTCTTTATGTGACTCGTGAAGCTTAGGCTCTTCGGTACGGCCTAGTCTATTTTATCATATAAGATTTGCTACTAACTTGTGTATTCATGTATTAACTCTTAATACAACATTGTTATACATTATAATCACATCAAAACATTTCTTCTAAAGTAACGTGATGACATTTGCCAAGTGTGATATAAGTTCCATTTGGCTTAAAGACAACTTTTGTTCATTAGCCAATATGTGAGACTATCTTCCTTTGTATAACAATTATTCGGAAATTTTAGACATCAAACATGTCCCATTTTGAGTTCCTCATATTATGCCTTAAGCCAAATATTCTTTCTCAATGAATTTTCCTTAGTGCCTTCTTTTATCTAAATCACATTAAGACATTTCATGTCCTAACACAAATATTAGCTATGCAAGCATCACATGCATCCAAACACTTGAGCTTTACAACCTTAAGGAGACTCAATAAGTTGCTCGTCTCAAGATCTACTTTGGATACATTTTCTTGCACTGCTCTTACACTCATCTTCGAGTCAAACAGTTTGATCGAAGTTTCAAACCTTGCGGATTGAAACTGTTTTTCATACAACCTTAAGGAGACTCAACAAGTTGTACGGAGAAACGTGCTTTAAATATCAGTATGTTCAAGCTGCCTATGTTCATATAGGCAAGTGTTAAGTAGAGTGCTTTTGTTGTGGTAGTCTTTAGAGCTTAAAGAAATCTTTGTCCTTAACTCAGTGCTAGGAAGGACACTTTTAATATCAGTAAGAATATAGTTTGGTTTATCATATATTCCTTAACTAATCATTTTGTCCAGTTGACTTATTCCTTTTAAGGATATTATAATTTTGGATTCCACCCGGTAAAACCTAGAATATCCCTAATTTAGCATTTGTTCATGATTTTTAAATATAGTTAAAATGGTTTTTATTCAACTATATCCTCCCACTATTTCTGCGATCATATTTAGCTATATAGATGAATGAATATAGTTATTTAATGGAATAGGGACCCAACCATCCTGAGCTTCACAACCTTGAGGAGACTCAACAAGTTGATCGACTCCGCAGTTGGAAAATAATCTCATTATCACATCACATGTGACTCCCTATTGGTTTTTACCCCTAGTCACTTATGATCTTGAGGAGACTCAATGATCGTGCATGGATATACACCCAGAAAACGACTGTAGTCTTACCGCAAGCACACGGTGAAGTGTCGAGCGGGTACCGAACACAGGGAGGACAAATGACAATACTCTATCTTGATCACCTAGCTATTGATGGTTGAGTGGAATAGTTTGGATAATAATGTCACTGTCGTTCAAATAACAAATAGAATTCTATAAAATAAAAGTGTCTAGGGCTAGGAAATCCCCACTACGGATCGTCACTTGTCCTTGTGGATCGTGAATCTCAATGTTGCAAGGCTTGAATTGAGGTGAACAAGTCGTAACTGAATATAGAACCAAGCTCACACTCTCGCGCTATTGCCAGTCTATAGAAACCTAGATTAGAGCTCACTCTCGTGCAAACCCTAACCTAAGCCACTAGGATGAAGATCGACATCATCGTCCAATCGCACCTCGAGCCCACTCTCATACAAACTCGAGCTATGATCTAGGTTATGATAGTTCGTATTCGTCCAATCTCTTGCAAACAAATATTAGTATAGATTTATAATAAAAATCCTAGCTTTGGTCTAATCTCTTGCAAACCAAGTCTAGAGAATCTCGATTATAAACATAAATCGAATATCTAGGCCTTCCCATCGATTGAAATCCAATATCTTGCAAACCCTAATCAATAGAAATTCCTAGCTATTCATAGTAAATCAATTATAACCTAACCGTCTATCAATCCTAGCAACAATTCAATTCATTCATCACAATTCTAAGATCGGATCCATAGGGTTCATCTCCATGCCCTAGAACGACGGAACTACTCACAATTCATCATAGCAATCTCAGAAATAACGAATAAGATCATAACTAGCCTTAAAAACAAGCCAAAATCGTTCAGAAAATCCAGACAGATTTGCCCATGGACAGCCCAAAGCCCTAAATCGTGATACAGGGAGACTGCGCCACTCGGTCGAGTGGAACATGTCACTCGGCCGAGTGACGGACCCAAAGAAAAACAGAGAAACTGGGGTTTTTTGGGGGTCTGTCGCTCTGTCACACTTAGGTGAGTGGTCTTTTTCACTCGGTCGAGTGAGCTTTCTTGCTCGGCCGAGTGGACTTTGACTCAACGTGCTCATGTACCCGTTGTACTCGGCCGAGCACGTTCCTTCACTCGGCCGAGTGAACTGTCTGTTCGGCCGAGTGAGCTATTTCTGTGGCTCTTTCTGCTCCTCCTCTCCTCCTCGTCAATTCTATCGAACTTCTTCCTCTTCTGCTCATCATCTAGCGCTGCTAGCTCCTCAATAAGGCCGTAGGCGATGCTCCGGTGCGCATGAAAGTCCCTTGATCTCATTTTTGCTCCAGATCGCTCTATATTTCCTGAAATACGACAAAAACAAGAAATAAAGAAAAGCAACGCGATATCGTCGAATAATCGTGAAAATTGCAATATGGGCGATCGAAATGACATGAAAACATGCAGAAAAAAGGTGTAAAATAAGGAGTGATCAAAATCCCCCAGCTTACCTCTTACTTGTCATCGAGGAAGATGAGTAAAAAGGCGAACCTGGCAGGTAAAAATAAGGAAAAAGGAAAAATAAGATAGAAAAGAAAACAAAGAGGGAGTGCTATATTATTTTCTCAGGACGTGGAGTTGTTTACTCAAATAACATACGGCGAATAAAAACATGACAAAGATTTTTATCTCGATATCATGATCATATATAAATACATTCGATATAGAAACCTAAGAATATCAAAACGATATGAAACATGAAATCATTCTAAAATCAGCATCGTCTGAGGCATCCAAAGTAATATACATAATCATAGATCGCACACTTTTCAATTGATCGCTTTCTATTTGGAGTATAAGAGGTATCACACAATATGGAGCAATAAGAGTAGAAAGAAGTGGTATTCATGAAATGCACGCCGAATTTCAATTCGTGGATTTCGTAGTACTCCTAATAATCTCTCTGAGTATAGAAAATTACCTAGCTTAGGTCGTCATGCACAGACAAGTGGTCACTCTCACACACATCATTGGATCCTCTCCCCCAAGCTTATCTATAAGCGTGGTGGCATCAAATAGAACAATACACCGTTTACCCATTTTCGAAGCTCCAAGAAAAATAAAAATAAAAGAGGGAAGAAAGAAAGAAAGAAAGAAATGGGATCATGTATGAACTTCTTTTTTTGTATCTCTTTTCTCCTTTTTTTATTTCTTCTCTTTTTTTTCCTTTTTTTAAAATTCATATACACAATAACAATCCCAAATCAAAAGATAGAGAGATATGCATGTATTTTTTTCTTTTTGATTTTGGGGTGTTGGAGCTTGTACTTTATAGCAAGGGGAAGATGCCAATATAAGAATTGCTAAAGAGAGATTCACCAATGATTTTAAGTATAGAAATGAAGTTCAAGATGTGTGGAGAAAGAAAATATTCAACGCTCAGTTCACTCTTTAGAATGTGCATGACAACTTTCAGCAGAGTAATGTAATCTACTCAGTTTGATTTCAGAAAAATAAACTAATCCAGTTATATCAAAATGGCATACATTCAATCAACCTGAAAGTTAAGCGTACAATTTTCATGCAAAGAGAAGTGATAGCAGACAACAAAGCAGTACTCCAAATATAGGCAATCAATGCGTGAAGCTTGGTATGTTTTCTATGAAAAGTATACAATATAAATCACCAGACTCAGCTAATGGTAGAATTTCATAATGGTACAATATAATGAAGGTGCAGGTTACTATTCTCGAATGCATGGCAAAGTATAGCATATGATATCTGAAATAAAAACGATGGCATGACAAGAGAATATGCATATGAAAGTAAACTAGCTCCAGGTCAACGTCATCACAGAAAATTCATCTCTAGCCAAAAAGGATAAAAGAAACAAGGATAAAGGAAAAATAAGAACAACTATACATATGCAGCACATACAAAAATAAGAAAACGTGATGCATGAGGAAAAAACATGAAAAAGTGGGTGAAAATAAGTGGAAAATAACGAAATGTGGGAAAAATGACAATGAAAATGAAGAAAACGAAAAGTGCGTGAGACACTCACTCCCGCAAGCTAAACTGCACAATGTCCTCAATGTGCTAAGTGTGGCACAAGGAGAGATATGGTATGGGTGGGGTGGCTGAGGATGCATGCATGACAAAATATGAAAATGATAGAAAATGAGATGGATATGCAAGTGATGCATGCAGAGATCAAGTTGGTGCAATATAACGGTCCTAGAAATGACTTCTCTCTCCCAAGATGATATAGACAAATATGAACAAAAAGTGACCAAAATGTGTAGGGAGGAGGTGCGCAAAATCGGCAGAAAAATGATATCAATCACGGCAGAGGCAAAAATATGGAAGGTATCAAATGTGTGCCTAACAGGTGGTGGAGCACCAGCACCATCCTGTGGTGGGGTGGTGTTAGTGGAGGCTACTGTGAAATGGGACGGATAGCGGCAAGCTGAGGAGGTTGTGACAGTCGCGCAAGAATTTGGTTCAGGGTGACCTGAATACCAGGGAGTGGAGCAACGCGAGACTATACAGAGCTAACCATGGTGGAGAGAGCCCGAAAATCTCCTCTGAGCCCATTAACGGTCCCCTCTAGAGCACACAGGTGCTAAACTAGGGTGTCGGGGGGAGGAGGGACAGAGGGTCGAACAGGTGGGGATCGGGGCTGCCGGGCACGGCTACCATAGACAAGTGGTACCACTACAGGGTGAGGATGTGGTGATGTGTTCACTAAAAGATGCTCAGTCTCTGTGCGAGGCTGAGATGCAGGAATGCTCTCAGAAGTGTGAGCAGCGGCAGAATCCAAAGCGGTGACAGAGGGCTATAAGGGTGGAGAGGTCGCTGACACAGAAATGGGGACAGACATCACGACACTCTCGGTGAAGACAGTGGCAGCAGAGACTGATGTGTCGACGACTGGGAAGGTCGTGAGATCAACTAAAAATGACTCCCCAGGTCCAGAAATCATGTAAGGACAGGGTCTCGACAGCAGAAACAAAGGAAGGCTCACCTCTCTCAAGAATAGTGGTGGGGACAGTCTCAAAACTCATATAAGAAATGAGATCAATGGTCAACGGTACAGAGGTGGTGGTGGTGGTAGTGGACTCAGTAAGTGTGCTCCCGACACTGACAGAAGTATGGAAAGAGGTGTCAGGAGGAGCGATCAAATCAGGTGCAGGCTGAGGGATAGGGATCTCCGGGTCCAGAGGTGGGAGATGTGGCTCCTGCTGAGTGCCCTCAGGCTCGAGCACATACGCAATTGGGATGAGGAGGTCCATCTCTAGTCTCCACACCCCTCCTGCAGGTCCAATGTGGGTCCGAGCGGGCTCAGAAGCACCATATAATCTACGCCAAATGGACCGTGCAGCCAAACCCAGTGGTGCTGACCATGAGGATGCAACATCCTCATGCGGGCCTGTTGGATATGGACGACATGTATACACCCATGAGTGGATGTATGAGGGTCTACGGACCTCAGATGTCGCGTGCATGAAATCATGTGCGAAGGGAACCTTTTCATGTGTGAAAAGGACCACTCGATAAGTGGAAAAAGGCACATTATAAGTGCATAAAGGCAATTGATAAGTGCATGAAGAAGAGGATAAGCAAGGGTGTTAATATAAGCTAATAAGCTTATATGTAGTTATTTCCTACAATAACTACCCCTAAAGCCTATAAATAGGACCCAAGGGTAAGGCATTTAAGGCTAATCCTTCATGCCATAAGTTTGCATAGGGCAAATCTTTTCCTCTTCTCCCTTCCATTTAGTTCTTCTTCCAAATAGAGATTTAGACGGTGGAAACGCTGCTTCGATCCTCTGTGACGAAGTACCGACCGTTGTGACGAATCCGAGGGCAAAGTTCAGAGACTACAGTGCAGCGTACGCTAACGTAAGTCTCCTCGATCCTCCATCTCCACGTGACTAGATCCTACATTGGTATCAGAGCCACATGGGTTCGCCCCGGTCTCACCGATGAACGAGGCATTGTCTTTTTCACGAATGAGTTTCCTACCATTATAGATATGGTAGGAGCGCATCGTGACGGAGAGAACGCAACAGTTGTTCTTTTCACGTTAGGGTCTTCTGTCATTACGAATATGGAAGGAACTCTCCGTGACGGGAAGAACTGAACGTTCATCCAAGTGTGTTATTTTTTTTGGCACACGGCCATTGAAACATAACCACTTTCTCGATGAATGGGTGTCTCATCGGAGAAGATGATGGTTACCAAAACTTCTCATCGGAGAAGAATATTGCCATGGAAGGGCATGGTGCAATGCACCCCCCTCCGCATTGGGGAGGGGGTTGGCTTCGGCCAATAACAACCAAGCACACCCCCCAGGGGGGGTGGACTCCATGAAGGGAAGGCCGGCCGGCCCTGGCCAAGGCCGGCCCTGGCATCAGCCAGGGCGACCTGCCAGGGCCACCCTGGCCTCGGCTAGGGCCAAGGCCGGCCCTGGCAGAGGCTAGGGCAGAGGCGCCCTAGCCTCTACCAGGGCCATGGCCGGCCCTGGCAGAGGCCAGGGCAGAGGCCCCCTGGCCTCTGCCAGGGCCAGGGCCAGGGGCAGAGGCCGCCCTGGCCTCTCTGCCAGGGCCATGGCCGGCCCTGGCAGAGGCCAGGGCCGCAGGCCCTGGCCGGCCAGGGCCAAGGCACCATGGCATAGGCCAGGGTGTAGGAAGATATATGCCCATAAGGCAATTTATCTTGATTATACGTCTTGTTCATACCGTATATGGTACGTATTATTCTAAGTATAAAATCGTTTGTATTAATATACTTGGATAATATCCATAGACTTAGAGTTAGGTCCTTACATATCTAGATGAGATCTCGATTATGAGTAAGTAAGAGACCGAATAGAAACGTAAGTCTAAAACGGTTCATGATCATAGATGTGTCGAGAACTGGATATCGACACATCGGATAGATCACTGTGTCTTCGTCTTACCTTCGGGTAATGATGATCTCATAGTCATTCGACTTGCTGAAGTCGGAGACGAGACACAGGTGCTCATTGGAGAATGAGTTCACTGAACGACCAAGTTAGAGTTATTAAATGGTTAACTTTAATGATCTGTCTTCAATAACTCTAGGGTGATGATAGGTTAGCTGATCCTTAAGACCTGAAGTCATCTGTACCAACCTGTGAGCGGACGGTGTAGCTTAGACCCATGATCTAGCTTCGAGGACCAGTCCTGATGAAAGATCTTAGGTTGGGTTGCACCTGAAGCTCTCAAGGTGAGTAAATGACTAAGATGGGATTCGTCACTTCCATTAAAGGGAAGTTAGTGTTATAGGCTCAGTACGGTCTTTATGTTAATCCTCGACCGGGGTACGTTGCAAGTAGTACAACGTGTATACAATAAAGACCGCCGTATACTGACCAATGTTGTCTAATAGGGTTGACAGAAAACCATACCCTAGGCCAACAATAACACAGTCTTGACGAAGGGATTTTAGCCAACGGAATTCATCACTGACACGGCCAATGCAAACCCTATGACACTTTTGTCAAAGGGTCGATCACGTTATGATGACTCTGAAACAGGGACGACAGCTACTGCTCGTAGTGACCGTCGTCTAGGGGTTTCGAGCCCCAACCTGTAGTAAGGTCAGGCTGTAGGGTCTCACACCGAGTAGTGCTCGTGTCTTAGTAATAGGAATATAGAATAGAGAGAAATGTCATTTGATGATATTCACAAGTTAAGTTGTGAAAGTTAGTCGCAATAGCAATAGGGACATAACGTTGCATTAGATGCTAACTTTAACTAAACATGTTGTAAATTAGTTACGACGAATTTAGTAGGAATAAACTTGTTGGAAAGGGTTACCTGGATGACGGGATCGTCCCGGTCTAAACACAGTTTCAAACCGCGTCCAAATCGGAGCTCAAACGAGCCCAGAAATTCAGAAAGAGTTCAAGGGGAAGTGGGTTAGACCCACTGGGCCAAAAGGCCCATGTGCAAAGGCAAACGGGCGTGACCCGCTGCAGCAGCGGGCATGGCCCGCTGTGTGCAGCGGGCGGGCGCCCGCTGCACAACGGGCCAGCGCCCGCTGATGCAGCGGGCACGGCCCGCTGCACGCAGCGGGCCCGCGCCCGCTGGTGCAGCGGGCGCCCGCCCGCTGCAGCAGCGGGCGCCCGCCCGCTGCAGCAGCGGGCGGGCGGCCCGCCCTTGCCCCCTTGGGCGGGCGCGCCCGCTAAGTCTAGCGGGCGCGCCCGCAACTTAAGTCAAATTAGGGTTTTTGAAAACCCTAATGACGGCTACGAATTTTGAGAAATTGCTAAACTTTGAGCAATTGTTTGAGGGGTCAAACGAAGTCGAAATTCGTCGCCGTCAGTTCCTACGCGTTCACCATTCCAAGCTCTTCTGATTGATAGCTTGTTTGGTGTCTGAAGTTTAGTATATGAGGAGAATTAATTCGTTAAAGTTTGACTTTGTGAAAGGCTAACTTTAAAATTGAAATTAAGCCAAATGGCTTAGTTGTTTTTCTCTTCATGGGAATTGTCCCACATTGCCCGCAACGAGATGTTGAGTGCTCACTCCCTATATAAATAGGGGTGCACTCTCCTCGTTGAAAAACACACCAGTCAACGATCGGGTAGCTCCAAATTATTGAGCAAGCTCGGTCCGCGACTAAATCTCTCTCTCTACTTTCCTATTCTCTGGAGTAGTCCTAGCACGACTACGAAAGGGGTTTGGATCCGATCCGGACGTCTAAGACGCGGGTTTCTTCTCAAGTGAAACTTTCTACCGCGTGTGATCGGCTCGGAGGCGAAAGCGGCTCGGGCGGATCGGTACGAGGGTGCGAGGCGGCTCAGGCAGATCGGGTCAACGCGGCTCGGCTACGAGGAGCTTCTCAAGACGGTGCGGTACATCTTGCCTGCTCCAGGGCCAAGATTCCGGGTATGTGGTTAAGCGTTTTTAGCGTAATTTTAATTAGTCGCTTAGTGTAGATCCTTCTTGGAGTGGTCAGACCCACTCCAAGTCGGCATAGATCGGGCTGGGTTCTGGTTCCCCAGAGCCTAGCTAAATTGTTTAGCTAGTGTAGAAATTAAGATTTCTGTTTTTCCGCTGCGCCTATGTGCCTCCGTGGTCCGTCCGACTTAGGACGGATACGGATCCGAGCTCTGGGGGTCCGCCAAAACCCCAACAGTGGTATCGGAGCCACGGTTATGCTATAGATCTACTATAGCGATTCTTTAAATTATTAAAAATGCTTAGCTTGCATGTTCAAAACTTTTTTTTATTAGTTTTGAAACTAATTTTGTGTTTCAAAAATTAATTTTGCAACACGAAAATTTGTTTAATTTTGGGACAATTATTTTTATGCGATAAATCTAAAAGTAGTCTACTATGTTTTAAATACTTTGTAAATTTTTATGAGACATTTAAAATTTTAAAGGGTATTTAAAGTTTATGTAAACTTAAAAAAAAATTTTTTTTTTGAAAATTAAGAATTTTTCTTTAGTTACATAAAGTTAGAAATCTTTAAACTTTATTTGAAAGCTTCTAAAAAGGATTTCTAAAAAAGTTTAAAAGAGTTTTAAAATTGTTTTAAATATGTTAATAATAGAAATAATTTTTATTTCATGAGATGTAATATAAATTAATTTTCTTTTACTACATAGATGTTTCTAAAATTTTTATGTGATATTTTAATTTTAGAAATAAGGTTAAAAAATTTTAAAGGCCTAGGTTTAAAATTATTAGATAATTTTGTACGACCTAGTTTTATGCGATAAAATTTTTTTTTGAAGGCTTTAAATTTTAATCTTTAATTTTAAGTGTTAAAATTTAGATTTGCATGTTTGTATTATATAGATAATTTTTAAACTTGCAAATACCTTTTATATGTCACTAAAAATGAAACTTTCTTTTATGCCGATAAAGTTAGTTGCTTCATTTCATGTTGTATAATGTATACACAAACCTTGTTAGGTTAGCCATTAAAACATGATAGTGACATGTTATGTTTGATAAAACAAAACAACATTGAACCTAATACCTGATTAGGGTAGTCCCTTTGTTTGGAAATCATTTCATTAAAATGTTTAAATAATGATTTTCACAAAAGACAAAAATGTTGAATTGTTTTATTAAAAACCTAATAAGATTTGGGTAGTAAGTTGAACGTAGAACCTTATAGTTGATAAGGACTTAATAAAAGATGTTCAACCAATCTGAAAAATTTTGAATTTTAGGATCCACTAGTTGATAAGGATTAACTAGTTCTTTTAAATAAAAGCCATTTAGTTGTTTGGAAAACATAAGATTGATGACAACTCCTTCAATGGATCATGATGTCGGTCAATGTGCTTGGCTAAAGTTTTTGGACCAACCTAGCTAGACTGGGTAACAAGTGGTACTGGCTTAGTCAATTCCCTGGCCGCGTCCGCTGGACCGCAAGGAGTCGATTCATGACTATGTAAGTCCATCGACTATACCTAAGTCAATACGATAATAATCTTGTTCAAGATAAATCGTATCCCTCCTTGTTTTAGGAGTTGGCAACTGTAAGAAACATGTTCCGGTTGTTGAGCTACACTCAAGCCGTGACATGTCAATCTTATAGAAACCGATTTCTTGATTGACATCTTAACCTGACTGAAACCGTTGTCTCATCCCTCGAGCTTCGGCGTAAGTCTAACCAAGAATGTAGTCTAAGACCTGACCCAAACCGGCGCGTCGTGCATACACCGAGCAAAGGGGCAAGTCAGGCTAGACACGAAAACAAGGGTCTGACTAGGCTAGCCATTGTGATCCGATTGAGCACACTCATGATCACAAATGACTAGGGGTAAAAATCGATAGGGAATCATAGTAAATATGATTGACGACGAGTTCGTCTACCGACTGCAGAGTCGGACAACTTGTTGAGATACACTCAAGGTTGTCAGACTCACGGTAGTCGGATCCCTCTCTCACAAATATTATTTTATAATAAATTGTTTATTATTATGGCTTTAAATAAATTTAGTGGGAGAATATAGTTTTATTAAAACCATTAAAACTATACTACGAACATATACTAACTAAAGTATCTATAAAATACAGAATGGATTCGAGACTTAGATACATGGTTGAGAAGAACGTGCTGGATGGAACGAACTACAAAGACTGGCTTAGGAACATCAAGTTGGTCCTTTCCCTAGCCGGAATAGGGTACGTACTGTTCGAGGACGCTCCAGATAAGCCGGATGAAGATTCAACCCACGAGGAAAAGGAAGCCTACAAATTGTACCAGAGGGATGCAGAGAAGGCCAGGTGCCTTACTCTGGCTTCGATGACCAACGAGTTGCAGAGGAAGCATGAACATATGGATGTTCAAAGCATGCTCCTCAATGCACAAGAGTTGTATGGCAAGCGATCAAGAGCTGCCAAGTTCGAGGCCACTAGCAACCTCTGGGGCACCAAGATGGGGACGGAACCCGTACAGGATCATGTTATCAAGATGATCGGGTACGTAGAGGACGCCGCCCAGTTAGGATTTATCCTGGACAATGAGATGTCCACGGACATTATCCTAAAGTCTTTGACTCCCGATTTCAAGCCTTTTATAACTGGCTTTATAATGAACAGCCTTGAGACGGATCTTCCGGGTCTCCTCAATATGCTCCGGCAGTTTGAGGAGATTCATAAGAAGCCGGCTGCACTGGTTGTTGGCTCTGCTACTTCCGACCAGCCGAAAGGCAAAGGGAAGAAGAGGCAGGTCCCACAACCTGCGAAGGCTAAGAATGGGAAGAAAAAGAACAAAGGGGCCCCGTCGAAATCTGAGTGCTTCCATTGCCACAAGATTGGCCACTGGAAGAGGAACTGCAAGATCTATCTTGCAGAGAAGAAGAAGGGGCATACTGATGCCTCTACCTCAGGTACAAATTAAAATTCAATTAAATGCAATCATTTCCATTCATATAGTATGAGATACTTATAGACATCTGTGTACTGTATACAGGTGGCTGATAAGAACTGGAGATTAGAGAAGCACGGAGATCGGTCGGCAATTAAAGCAACAGTTGCTGCTGGGACCGCTCAAAGACTTCTGGAGACGCTGATCGTGATGGAGATGATATTTTTCTTATTTGAATAAAATGTATCATCTTTAAAGATCGAAAAAAATGAATGAGTGCTTTGCACTCAAAGTTTATTTTTGATAAACACATTAAGGTTCCTTTTATGAACCCGTTGTTTTGGAATGAATGTCTCGATTGTTGCAATTGAAATTGAATTGGCTCAAATTCTGTGGATGTGACTTTTCTGTGATGGTTGCGTATATTTTCGAATAATGATGTATAGCTTCGATAATATTGATTTTGAAGCTGACTAAATGTCTGAAGTCAATCAGTAGTTAAGTATAGGTTCCAGGGGGCGTATAAATTGTGTGCAATCACAATAAATACGCATATCAATATTAACTCGTGATTAACTGCATTTAGTTATTAAAAGAGTTAATACTAAATGTGGTTAAAGGAATAAGTACAGTATAGGACGTTTTGATTGAACGAGTCAATGTCAAGTTTCCTTAAAACGATCTTGACTTGACTCATTCGTCAAACCGAATCCGACACTTGTGCATTCCATCTAAGGCACTTACCAAATGGTTATATTTTGCACATAAACCTAAATATGATTTAGATATTATGTTAAAGAAATTTGACCAGGTAATTCTTAAAGTCAGTGGGAGCGAGCTCATATACTTAGTTCCGTTTTTCGGACTAAGTAAAAAGGATTTTTCACTTTAATGAATCTTCTATATAAATCATTAAGTCAAAATTGTTTTGATTTAATAGTATATATATAGAGACTTAGGGCGTCAAATGTGTACTTGACAAATTGACACAATAAAAGTGGAGTGAGCTAGAACTGACTTACGGAAATGTAAGACCCCACATCTAAATAGTATAAGCTAACTGTTAGCTATACAAAGTTAGGAAAATTGATCCAGATCATTTTTCCAAAGGATCAACCCTGTGTGATCAAGAGATGTAATTTCAATCCATTAAAATTCGTTGTAGATACTTATTAGTAGAACCATTCTTAGGTTTGCCATATCAAATGTCAAAGTGACTGATATGCTATAACGGCATGAGATACCGAGATAAATAGCCTAAGTGCAAGTGGAAGATGTAGGAAGATATATGCCCATAAGGCAATTTATCTTGATTATACGTCTTGTTCATACCGTATATGGTACGTATTATTCTAAGTATAAAATCGTTTGTATTAATATACTTGGATAATATCCATAGACTTAGAGTTAGGTCCTTACATATCTAGATGAGATCTCGATTATGAGTAAGTAAGAGACCGAATAGAAACGTAAGTCTAAAACGGTTCGTGATCATAGATGTGTCGAGAACTGGATATCGACACATCGGATAGATCACTGTGTCTTCGTCTTACCTTCGGGTAATGATGATCTCATAGTCATTCGACTTGCTGAAGTCGGAGACGAGACACAGGTGCTCATTGGAGAATGAGTTCACTGAACGACCAAGTTAGAGTTATTAAATGGTTAACTTTAATGATCTGTCTTCAATAACTCTAGGGTGATGATAGGTTAGCTGATCCTTAAGACCTGAAGTCATCTGTACCAACCTGTGAGCGGACGGTGTAGCTTAGACCCATGATCTAGCTTCGAGGACCAGTCCTGATGAAAGATCTTAGGTTGGGTTGCACCTGAAGCTCTCAAGGTGAGTAAATGACTAAGATGGGATTCGTCATTTCCATTAAAGGGAAGTTAGTGTTATAGGCTCAGTACGGTCTTTATGTTAATCCTCGGCCGGGGTACGTTGCAAGTAGTACAACGTGTATACAATAAAGACCGCCGTATACTGACCAATGTTGTCTAATAGGGTTGACAGAAAACCATACCCTAGGCCAACAATAACACAGTCTTGACGAAGGGATTTTAGCCAACGGAATTCATCACTGACACGGCCAATGCAAACCCTATGACACTTTTGTCAAAGGGTCGATCACGTTATGATGACTCTGAAACAGGGACGACAGCTACTGCTCGTAGTGACCGTCGTCTAGGGGTTTCGAGCCCCAACCTGTAGTAAGGTCAGGCTGTAGGGTCTCACACCGAGTAGTGCTCGTGTCTTAGTAATAGGAATATAGAATAGAGAGAAATGTCATTTGATGATATTCACAAGTTAAGTTGTGAAAGTTAGTCGCAATAGCAATAGGGACATAACGTTGCATTAGATGCTAACTTTAACTAAACATGTTGTAAATTAGTTACGACGAATTTAGTAGGAATAAACTTGTTGGAAAGGGTTACCTGGATGACGGGATCGTCCCGGTCTAAACACAGTTTTAAACCGCGTCCAAATCGGAGCTCAAACGAGCCCAGAAACTCAGAAAGAGTTCAAGGGGAAGTGGGTTAGACCCACTGGGCCAAAAGGTCCATGTGCAAAGGCAAACGGGCGTGACCCGCTGCAGCAGCGGGCATGGCCCGCTGTGTGCAGCGGGCGGGCGCCCACTGCACAGCGGGCGTGGCCCGCTGCACAGCGGGCCAGCGCCCGCTGATGCAGCGGGCACGGCCCGCTGCACGCAGCGGGCCAGCGCCCGCTGTTGCAGCGGGCGCAGCCCGCTGCAGCAGCGGGCGGGCGGCCCGCCCTTGCCCCCTTGGGCGGGCGGCCCGCCCTTGCCCCCTTGGGCGGGCGCACCCGCTAAGTCTAGCGGGCGCGCCCGCAACTTAAGTCAAATTAGGGTTTTTGAAAACCCTAATGACGGCTACGAATTTTGAGAAATTGCTAAACTTTGAGCAATTGTTTGAGGGGTCAAACGAAGTCGAAATTCGTCGCCGTCAGTTCCTACGCGTTCACCATTCCAAGCTCTTCTGATTGATAGCTTGTTTGGTGTCTGAAGTTTAGTATATGAGGAGAATTAATTCGTTAAAGTTTGACTTTGTGAAAGGCTAACTTTAAAATTGAAATTAAGCCAAATGGCTTAGTTGTTTTTCTCTTCATGGGAATTGTCCCACATTGCCCGCAACGAGATGTTGAGTGCTCACTCCCTATATAAATAGGGGTGCACTCTCCTCGTTGAAAAACACACCAGTCAATGATCGGGTAGCTCCAAATTTTAGAGCAAGCTCGGTCTGCGACTAAATCTCTCTCTCTCTACTTTCCTATTCTCTGGAGTAGTCCTAGCACGACTACGAAAGGGGTTTGGATCCGATCCGGACGTCTAAGACGCGGGTTTCTTCTCAAGTGAAACTTTCTACCGCGTGTGATCGGCTCGGAGGCGAAAGCGGCTCGGGCGGCTCGGTACGAGGGTGCGAGGCGGCTCAGGCAGATCGGGTCAACGCGGCTCGGCTACGAGGAGCTTCTCAAGACGGTGCGGTACATCTTGCCTGCTCCAGGGCCAAGATTCCGGGTATGTGGTTAAGCGTTTTTAGCGTAATTTTAATTAGTCGCTTAGTGTAGATCCTTCTTGGAGTGGTCAGACCCACTCCAAGTCGGCATAGATCGGGCTGGGTTCTGGTTCCCCAGAGCCTAGCTAAATTGTTTAGCTAGTGTAGAAATTAAGATTTCTGTTTTTCCGCTGCGCCTATGTGCCTCCGTGGTCCGTCCGACTTAGGACGGATACGGATCCGAGCTCTGGGGGTCCGCCAAAACCCCAACACAGGGCACCGGCCCTGGCCTCGGCCAGGGCCTGGCCGGCCGGCCCTGGCTTCGGCCAGGGCCAAGGCCGGCCAGGGCAGAGGCGCCCTGGCCGGCCAGGGCCTCGGCTAAGGGACCAAGGCCGGCCCTGGCATCGGCCAAGGCCGGCAGGCCAGGGCAGTGGCGCCCTGGCTTCGGCCACGATCCCAAAGAGGGGAGGAGGGTCTGCATGGCCGGCCCATACGGGACCGGCGGCAGTTGCATACGGCAAAACCCCCTACTTGGGGGAATCCGACCTTGGCACGGCCACGGATCGACCCCGGTAATGGCCGGGGCAGGCCACAACCTCCCGCTGCAAAATACGTTTGCAAAATATGTTGCAAAATACGTTTGTAAAATACGATTGCAAAAATATGTTTGGAAAATACGATTGCAAAATACGTTTTTCAAATACGTTTGCAAAATACGGTTTTCAAAATACGTTTTCAAAATCGCTTTTCCGCTGCAAGTACTATAAGAGTACTATTATTTGATAAGTGATGGGGAAATATTGAAAGTTTTTCTAGATGGTGATTGGCATCGCAATGTCCTTTCCGAGTCTAGAGCAACATCTTCAATATTTTTCGAAAGTAACTTATCAAATGTGAAATTTATGCAATGTTTTTGATCGAACTTTGTTTTATGTCTTTTGCAGCATTTTAAAGCTAAAATGTCTTCCGCCGCTAAGAACATTGTCGCTGAGTTGAACAAAGGTGAAAAACTCAACGGCGATAATTACAAACTATGGTCCATAAAGATACAATATGTTCTAGAGGAGCAAGAAGTGCTCGAAACTCTAACGAACATAATGATTGAACCTGAGTTAGGCACTACAGCCCAACACAGAAGAGACAAGGAAGCCTTTGATGCTTGGTCTCGGAAGAACAAGATTGCTCGCATTACGTTGTTATCAAGTATGGCCGACGACATAATGCGAATCTTCCGAGAACATGACCTAGCTATGGACATATGGTCCAAGCTAGAGGAGAAGTTTGGTGGCACCTCGGTGACCAAACTTCGCTCTTTAACTATAAAATTCGATTCGTACAAAAAGCGTCCAAATCATTCCATAGGAATGCATCTGCGACACATGGCGAATCTTATTTCAGAGTTAAAGGATGCAGGTCATGTGCTCACTGATGAGCAAAAAATCCAAGCGGTCATACGTTCCCTACCAATTGAATGGAAACAAATGAAGATGCATATCACTCATAATGAGAGCATCAAGAATTTCAGCGATGTTCCTAAGCACCTCGAGTTAGAGGAAGAGCGGCTTGCGGCCGCCAAACCAAGTGCAGAAGTGCACATGGTTGCTAGTTCCTCGCACGGGAAAAAGAAACATAAAAATCGCTCGAAGTATGATCATGAACATAAAAGGCAACCAGCGTCTACCAAGAAACCCAAACATAAGGGTGGGAACAAGAAATGGCACAAGAAGAAGGACTTAAAGAAGATCAAATGCTTCAAGTGCAACAAGTTAGGTCACTTTGCCGTTCTTGTATGGATGGAGGTGACAAGGTAACTTGTAATAATACTAGTTACATATGTGTTTATAGTTCAATATTTCTTGTAGAATCTAATCCATTTTGGATAATTGATTCAGGTGCCACCGACCACATAGCAAGGGAGAGACGGTCCTTCGTGGAGTATCACCGGATACCCCAAGGAACGAAGTGGATATATGTAGGAAACAACACACATGTTGAAGTGAAAGGCGTTGGGACGTGCAAGCTCGTCTTGGACAACGACCGCACTATCTTACTTCATGATGTCCTCTTCGCTCCAGATATTCGAAGGAATATTATATCTGTGGATGTATTAATGGGTCTTGGTTATAGTTGGTTCTTTCATAATTGTAATGTGGACCTATCTTGTAATAATTCTTTAATTGGTTCTGGGTATGTTTTTAAGGGATTCATTGTATTAAATACTATGTACGATTCCTCTAATTTTAATGAAAATTTTCTTGTTACAAATTCCTCG
The DNA here is from genome assembly GCA_030789695.1 of Scilla litardierei. Taxonomy (NCBI): domain Eukaryota; kingdom Viridiplantae; phylum Streptophyta; class Magnoliopsida; order Asparagales; family Asparagaceae; genus Scilla; species Scilla litardierei. Next base: position 241,664,185 of record CM061142.1, on the reverse strand, counting down.
GTTTATGAATCTGATGTAATTTGTTGGCACGCAAGGCTTGGTCACATTGGACCAACACGTATGGATAGACTTGCCAAACGTGGCCTTCTATCCAATGTTTCAAAAGTCGAAATGTCGACTTGCGAACATTGCCTTATAGCGAAATCTTGTCGCAAGCCATTTGGAACCGGCACAAGGGCCGAGGTTCAATTGCAGCTTATCCATTCGGACATATGTGGTCCGTTGAATGTCAAGACAAGACGCGGGAAGTCCTACTTCATCACTTTTATTGATGACTTCACCCGATTCGGACATATCTATTTGATATCCCACAAAAGTGAAGCATTAACCTGCTTTAAAAACTATATGAGTTTAGTGGAAAATCAATTAGATCGCAAGATTAAGGTCTTGCGAACCGATAGAGGCGGTGAATATCAATCAGCAAGTTTTAAGGAACTTTGTGATGAAAAGCGCATAGTCCATCAAGTAACTATGCCTTATACTCCACAACAAAATGGTGTTGCTGAAAGGAGGAATAGGACTTTAATGGAAATGGTCCGTTCAATGATGGCGCAAGCTAACTTGCCAATCACCTTTTGGGGTGATGCATTATTGACGACTGCTTTCATCTTGAACCGCGTACCCTCGAAATCAGTTAGCTCCACTCCTTATGAGTTGTGGAACCTAAGGTCTCCTGACTTAAGCATTTTAAAACCTTGGGGGTGTGCATCCTATGCACATATTTCCTCCCATAAGTATGGCAAACTTGGGCCAAGGGGGAGGAAATATATCTTTATATGATACACAGAAAACTCCAAAGGTTATGTTTTCATTGGTCAGGAAGACAATGGAGGACTAGGCTTTATGCTATCAAGGAGATGCCTTGAGGCTCGAAGGCTACACTAATGATGATTGGGCGGGTGATCTCGATGAGCGACGATCAACCTCAGGATATGTTTTTCTACTCGGATCTAGTGCAATATCCTGGAGTAGCAAGATGCAATCCTGCATCGCACTTTCAACTATGGAAGCCGAGTTTGTGACATTTAGCATGGCGGTTCAAGAAGCTGTTTGGCTTAGGAGGTTCTTAGATAAGCTAATTGATGCAAGTGACTTAGATGTTGTACCAATATACAGTGACAGTCAAGCATCTATAGCCTATGTCAAAGATCCAAAATTCCATTGTAAGACCAAACACATTGATATCCGCTACAAATTTGCAAAAGACTATGATAAGAACAAGAAGGTAGACATAAGGTACATATCTACGCATGAGATGATAGCGGATCCGCTTACGAAGGCGATCCCCAGAGATGTTTTTTACAAACACTTATCATCTCAAGGATTGCATAAGAGCCGAGTTGTATCAATGTATATTCCCATGTCTATGAAAGATCAAATTTAATAAAAGAATAAGTTCTTTTCGACATTTCATATGAGTTTCTTGAAAATGTTTGTGTACATTTCTTTTAATCTCAGCTATATTTTCTAGTATGTCGGACAGATTGAGGTTGGCTCTCTCACATGAGCAACCGCCTTTATTCTATCAGACGGATAAGATAAAGATGAGACCTGTTTAAAGTCAAAATCGTTAGATGGATGATTTAGAGTCATGACTTAAACAAAAATGGTCGTATGAAAGATCTGCATCATATGGATGCTTACAAAAGATCTAAGAAGATTTTTTAGATCTTATCTGTCTTATGCAGGATGTGGGTCCAGGAAATCAACGAGTAGTAAAAGGGACTCAAAGTCAGACATTGTGGTGTCTGACCATCATCCTTACAACATCAAGACATACGCTCTCTGGGAAAGGAGTGATGTTGTAATACGTATTCATACTACGTATGCATTTGACCATTGGGTTAGAATAGTAATTGTGTTTACTATTATGTGAGACCCAAAGACCACATGGGTCTTGAATTTCTTACCCTTATGGACTCTAATTGGTTCCTTTAGATTTGACTGGGTGATCGCTATCTTAGCATGTTGCTGATGGACTATGATCAATTCGGGCCGGTGGGGCATGTTAGAAAAGCGAGTCAAGTCAAGATCGAAAGGATCGCAAGAAGAGGAAGATTAATTTCATATTCACATATGGACTTTAGAGATTCAAAGCTGGCCAGCCAATTTTAATCCAGATGGGATTCAATTGTTGAATATAAAGTATAAGAAATGTGAGGAAATAATCTAGGGTAAAGCATGTGTTGATCTACTCAACTTTACACCTCAAGGAGTGTTGTGTATCTCTAACAAGTGCACAACAGCAGACTCTATGCGCATGGAGGTCACACGGTCTATTTCTCAGTATGATAAACAGAAGAACTATTTCCTTACAATCCCCTCAAGTGTGAGTGGGAGATGTTGGATATGGACGACATGTATACACCCATGAGGGGATGTATGAGGGTCTACGGACCTCAGATGTCCCGTGCATGAAAGCATGTGCGAAGGGAACCTTTTCATGTGTGAAAAGGACCACTCGATAAGTGGAAAAAGGCACATTATAAGTGCATAAAGGCACTTGATAAGTGCATGAAGAAGAGGATAAGCAAGGCTGTTAATATAAGCTAATAAGCTTATATGTAGTTATTTCCTACAATAACTACCCCTAAAGCCTATAAATAGGACCCAAGGGTAACGTATTTAAGGCTAATCCTTCATGCCATAAGTTTGCATAAGGCAAATCTTTTCCTCTTCTCCCTTCCATTTAGTTCTTCTTCCAAATAGAGATTTAGACGGTGGAAACGTTGCTTCGATCCTCTGTGATGAAGTACTGACCGTTGTGGCGAATCCGAGGGCAAAGTTCAGAGACTACAGCGCAGCGTACGCTAACGTAAGTCTCCTCGATCCTCCATCTCCGCGCGACTGGATCCTACAGGGCCATGACATCAATGGAAAGGGAAGTGGGGCCCGTGGGTCGTAGCAAACCAGCTGGGAGGTTAACCCTGCATATGGGAGCCAGAAGGGTAATCAGACCGTCGCAACAGATAGGCATCCTGGCACCGACAGAGATAATAATGCTGTCTAGATGCCAACTGGCTATATCGATCTGAACGACGGAGAGTAAGATGTCTCCACCTACCTCGAAGGCTCTCGCTCTAGTCCTCATGTAGAGCATGTAAAGCTCAGGCGTAGATATCATCCCAGGCTCATACCTCGCGTGAAAAGTGGTTGCCATAAGGTGCTGAGCAATGCGAAGGCATGGGTGGTAGCGAAGGCCTTGGCCTGGCTATGGTCAAAAGTGACAGGTGATCCAGTGATGAGTGTCTAGAAGGCATGAGTATCGAATGACGGTGGGGGGATGTGTGTGGGACTATAAGCTCGGTCGGGGTTCGGGACGGGGGGCCACTGAAAATAGGCTCGGAGCATGTCGAGGGTAATCTTGCACTCACGATCTATCAGACGAAATGAGCAAACCCCAGGAGTCCTATGAATGGAACTAAGAACCTCGAGTGTCGGCCGGATGTAGGTGTCTGTCGACATAGACAGAAAATCACGCCACCCCATGTTGTCATACAACTGGAGTATGCCCTCAAATATCCCTAGGCGCTCAAAATTTGTAATGTGTGCAAACCTAGAGGGGACAATCGAACGATGGGAGATTCTTTCAAATCTGGCACGGTGTGCGTCATCTCTGAAAGTGATCCCCTTCGTGTCGAAAGCAAGGACATGCTGTGTCGGTGGGGTGGAATGGGTGCGGTATGAGGCAAAAGTGTGGGTGGAGGTGGGCTAGGTGGTGGGGAGTCCGCTCTAGCGGAGGAAGAGCCAGACTCGCTAGTCTTACTCCGCTTGGAGACGGGCGCCCGCGAACGTGATCTAGTTCGTAGAGGCATGTGTGCCGTGGGACGTGCCTACCAATGTGAAGTGCAATAGAAAAGGAGCGAATGTACCCAAGCACGACGTGAATGCAAGCAATTGATGTGAGCAGAGAAACGCCTCCTCCGAGAAGCTCCGAATCTGCCCCTGATTCTCCCCCAAACTATCCTGAAGCACAAATTGACAAATTAGAAATGAATATCAATAAATTTGGGGTAGAATCAAGAGTAATAGATGTGTATAAAATTTAATTTCGATTCGAGATGAAATAAGGCTTACGAAATGGAGATTGGGAGAAAAGGGGAGAAAAGGGGAGAAATTGGGGCAAAGGGCGGACGAACAGCGGCGAAGGAGGGCGGCGCTGGCGGCATGGGGTCGCGGTGTCGGTGGCATGGGGTCACCCGAATCGGGCTTGGGGGTGGCGCGGCTCGGGCGATGGTTCGTAGAGTTCGGGCGATTTGGTGGAAGCTCGGGCAAAAATTGGGAAAATTTGGGAATTTTTAATTCTAGGGCCGCGAGCTTACTAATATATAGGATAAGTCACTCAGCCAAGTGCATGTCCACTCGGCCGAGTGGCTCAGGTCATTAAGTTTTTTTAAAATTTTCGTGAAAGTACCGACTCGACCGAGTAACACTTTCCACTCGGAAGAGTAGACAAAAGTCACTCGGCCGAGTGGCAAGGCCACTCAGAGCTTTTCAAGTGCTGAAAGTTTATGATTCACTCGGTCGAGTGACAAAGTCACTCGGTCGAGTGGCATATAATTTACAGAGAGGGTTTTTTCGAAACTTCCCTGATCAGTACCCTACTTGGCCGAGTAGGGTCTTCACTCGGCCGAGTGAAAATTTCACTCGGCTGAGTGGGCTGCTATTTTCAGCTCCAACTCTCTGTTTTTGCTCCACTTTCTGATTTTCTTTTTCCCGTCAGTTTCTTCCTTCTCCTAACACCTGAGCACATCCCTAGAGCGCTCTCCTTTTTCATGGTCATCCTCCATTCATATGGTTTCCTATTCTACGTCTCCTAAAATGAAAAATATTGCCCACCGTAAGGTTTTTCTTCGAACTTGACTCTAAACACTAATAAAGATCTAAAACAAAAATAAAAGGAAAAATTCAACTAAAAATAAGATAAAATCGTCGGGTTGCCTCCCGACAAGCGCTCATTTAAGGTCTTGAGCTCGACCCCTTAAGATACACGTTTAAAGCTCGATGTTTGGTGCATGTGAGATGCGCGCGTCAAACGTGCTGGGAAGGCTGCTTGGGTTTAGTTGTTGATTTATTTAGGCGTTCCTCGGCTCCCCTTTATCATGGGTAGTAGTGGAGGATGAGTCCCCCAAGCTTGAGCATTTGACATCCTTCTTCTTGGCCGGCGGCAAAGATTTGTTGTCCGGTGGAGCTTTCATCATATGCTTTGCCGTGGAGAGCTTGCATAGCCCTCTAATCTTAACGACATCAGTGTCGTCCTTCTCCTCGTCCGTAAGAGAGTCCGGTGGGTCTCCCATCATCTCGCCATCTTTGATAAGTTGTCCCTCTTCCAGGCCGTCATCGTGCTTGGCCCCGATGGCAAACGATATGGCATCTTCAATCACCTCGTCGAGGAGGTCCACATAGTCCTCGTCCTCTGGCCAAGGCATATGCTTCATCGCCTTTGGAATGTGGAGTTCAACTTCAACATTTTCGATGTTCAAGGACAAGGTTCCTCCCTCACATCCACAATCACTCCGGCGTGGCCAAGAAAGGGCGTCCAAGAATCAGTGACGTATCACCTTCCTCCTTAATATCCATCACCACGAAGTCACATGGCAAGCAAAGTCCACCCGGTACTTGTAGTGGTATGTTTTCCGTAATCCCCACTGGCCTAGTGATTCGCCCATCGGCGAGTTGTATTTTCATGTCCGTCGCCTTTAGGTCGGTCCCCGTATTCAATTTCTTAAACATCGTGAGGGGCATGAGGCTCATGCTTGCTCCCAAATCTACCAAAGCTTTTTGAAGTGGGACTTCTCCAAGCGTGCAAGGAATTCGGAAACTACCGAGATCTTTGAACTTGGTCGGTGCTTTCTCTTTTCTAGTAAACCATGTACTTTGCTCGGTGAGCATGATCCTTTCTTTTCGCTTCTTTCCCACGATCAAATCCTTTAGAAATTTAGCATAGGATAGGATTTTGATGATGGCATCCAAGAATGGAATATTCAAGCTCACATCTCGCAAATACTCCAGAAATTTGACGAGCCTTTTCTCAATCCTTGCCTTCGCCAACCGTTGTGTGAATGGTACTGGTGGCATATAAGTGCGCTCCTTTTGTGGCTTATCTACTTCAGATTTTTCACCATCGTTTAGCGCCTTTGGGTCCTCATCTTCATTGATCGGTTCCTTATCAACCGAAATTTCTTCCCGTGGCTCCTTAGTTTGAATCATGGCGGGGGTAGTGTCCTTTCCGCCTCTTGTAGTTACCGCCACAACCGCATTGATGTGGCCGGTATTGCTTCGTGGGTTTTGTTCTGGTTGAGCCAGCAATTGTTGATTGTTCTTATTGAGCAATTCTAGTTGCTCCAATAATTGTGCCACGACGGTGTTGAGGGAATCTTGTTGGGCCATCAATCTTGCATTGATCTTCTTTTGTTTGGCCATGAACTCTTCAACCCTCGCTTCATGATCCGACCTTGGTGGTGCTTGCGGTGGATTGGGTGCCCTCCATTCTTGATTGTACCCCGGGGGTCTATAGGGCCCCGCTTGTTGCCTTGGTGGAGAGTTTTGGTGTTGGGGTGCTCTTTGTTGTTACTGCGGTTGTTGTGGAGGCCGGGCTTATGGTTGTTGCGGTGGTGGATTCAAGGCTCCATCATTGTTGGCGTATGAAAATCCGGGGTGACCCCTTGTACCCAGGTTCACCCAATACCCGGTACTACCCGCAACATATTGAGCTTGCTACATGGCTCAATCTCCTTGCTCCCCTCCAATAAACATAACATGGGCTTGATCTTGCCAGTCGCTCATGCTTCCTCCCAGTGTTGAAATGGTGGGGGCTCCATGCGGTTCACTAACCAACTTTTCTAGTCTCTCCACGACTTTGTGAAGAGAATCAAACTTTAAAGGGAGCTCCGCCACGGCCTTTGCTTCATAAATACTCGCCGGCTTGAAGGATGACGAAGAATGTCCCCTTTCGTCGGTCCATTGTTGATTATTCGAGGCCATCTTCTCAAGTAGAGCCGTAGCGTCGTCCGGTGTCTTTGACAAGATATCTCCATTGGCAGTTGCATTTATTATTTGCTTCGTGCTTGGTTGCAATCCATTATAAAATCTATGCACAAGCTCCCATGGCTCAATGTTATGATGGGGGCATTGGTGTTGGAGATCCTTAAAACGCTCCCATCCCTCATATAGAGTTTCTTGATGACCTTGCTTGAAGGACATGAGTGCGCTTCTTATCTTGATAGTCTTGGATGGCGGGTAAAACTTGTTGACAAATGCGCTTGCCAGCTCATCCTAAGTAGTGAAGATCCCATCGGCTTGCATCCTCAACCAATACAATGCCTTGTCTCGAAGAGTAAACTGGAAGAGGCGCAGTCGAATAGCGTCAACCGACACGCCATGCATCTGGAAAGTGGCGCATTTAGCTAAGAACGATTGCAGATGGTAGTGCGAGTTTTCTTGTGAGTTTCCATGAAATGGGTCTTGTTGCATCAACACTACAAGTCTTGTCTTCAGCTCAAAGTTCTTATCGGTCGCCAACTCCGGCATCACTATAGAAGAGGTGGTACGTGGTCTTGGGCCGTAGCCTATCACGGATGGAGACAAGCCTAGCCATACACGCTGCTAGCTCCTCTGGTGTTTCCGACGCGGCCATATGATCTTCCTCTATAGCAAATATCCTCTCAGCTCTAAGCCTCCTTGCCGTATGCTCGATCTCAGTATCAAATAATATATCTTCTTGTGATGCCTTCGATCTCGTGTGCATGCACAGAAAAAGTGAGTCTAGATAGAATTGTTAGCACAATAGAGGAATAAAAGAGTGAAAAATAATAAAAATAAAAAGAAATATCTAAGTAAAGAAAATAAAATACCGTCGCCTCCCCGGCAACGGTGCCAAAAACTTGATCGTGCCCGGATATACACCTGGAAAACGACTGTAGTCTTACCGCGAGCGCACGGTGAAGTGGCGAGCGGGTATCGAACACAGGGAGGACAAATGACAGTACTCTATCTTGATCACCTAGCTATTTATGGTTGAGTGGAATGGTTTGGATAATAATGTCACTGTCGTTCAAATAACAAATAGAATTCTATATAATAAAAGCATCTAGGGCTAGGGAATCCCCACTACGGATCGTCACTTGTCCATGTGGATCATGAATCTCAATGCTGCAAGGTTTGAACTGAGGTGAACTAGTCGTAACTGAATATAGAACCAAGCTCAGGCTCTCGTGCTATTGCCGGTCTATAGCAACCTAGATTAGAGCTCACTCTCGTGCAAACCCTAACCTAAGCCACTAGCATGAAGATTGACATCATCGTCCAATTGCACCTCGAGCCCACTCTCGTACAAACTCGAGTTACGATCTAGGTTATGATAGTTCGTATTTGTCTAATCTCTTGCAAACGAATATTAGTACAGATTTATAATAAAAATCCTATCTTTGGTCCAATCTCTTGCAAACCAAGTCTAGAGAATCTCGATTATAAACCTAAATCGAATATCTAGGCATTCCCATCGATTGAAATCCAATCTCTTACAAACCCCAATCAATGGAAATTCCTAGATATTCGTAGTAAATCAATCATAACCTAACTGTCTATCAATCCTCACAACAATTCAATTCATTCATCATAATTCTAAGATCGGATCCATAGGGTTCATCCCCATGCCCTAGAACGATGGAACTACTCACAATTCATCATAGCAATCTCAGAAATAACGAATAAGATCATAGCGCAATTCATGGTTAAGAGAGAACAATTCATAAAAACTAGAAATTTAGATAGAAAGAACAAACCAAATTGCGCGTCTTTGATCTCCAGGTGAGAATTACAATAAAAATAGCCGTCAAAATTAACTTCAAGTCTCCCCTAAAACTAGGAATAAAACTAGCCTTAAATACAAGCCAAAATCGTCCAGAAAATCCTGACAGATTTGCCCCTGGCGCAGCCCAAAACCCTAAATCGCGATACAGGCAGACTGCGCCACTTGGCCGAGTGACGGACCCAAAGAAAAACAGAGAAACTAGGTTTTTTGGGGGTCTGTCGCTCTGTCACACTCGGGCGAGTGGTCTTCTTCGCTCGGCTGAGTGAGCTTTCTTGCTCGGCCGAGTGGACTTTGACTCAACATGCTCCTGTATCCGTTGTACTCGACCGAGCACGTTCCTTCACTCGGCCGAGTGAACTGTCTATTCGGCCGAGTGAGCTGCTTCTGTGGCTCTTTCTTCTCCTCCTTGCCTCCTTGTCGATTCTATCGAACTTCTTCCTCTTCTGCTCATCATCCAGCGCTGCTAGCTCCTTAATAAGGCCGTGGCGATGCTCCGGTGCACGTGAAAGTCCATTGATCTCATTTTTGCTCCAGATCGCTCCATATTTCCTGAAATACGACAAAAACAAGAAATAGTGAAAAGCAACACGATATCGTCGAATAATCGTGAAAACCGCAATATGTGCAATCGAAATGACATGAAAACATGTAGAAAAAAGGGGTAAAATAAGGAGCGATCACTCAACAAACTATAATGACTAGTCTAGTCGAATCCTTATTTTCATGTCTAATATTAACTTACACCGATACTTGAGGAGATCCGCCGCAGCAGTTTGGGTTAATACCAGAGTACATCTCATGTATGATGGAGTCAGTTTCTAAAAGAGACCGCGGCATAGCTTGAGGAGACTCAATAACTATGACAGGTGTCTTTTAGTTCCCTAATCCAAAAATAAGGAGGGCTACGACTAATCTTGAAGAAGATTTTTAATGTAATTGACTAGATATAATCGATGATGTCACATAATCATAATTCACATCCTTCTGGCCCAGCGGAACACGGCCAGGGATTTGGCTAGCCCAAGAACACTATCTCCAGTAGAGCTAGGGTGATCCATAGCACTAGTAAAAAAATAAAAACGGAGAGCAACAATCACAGAAAATCAAGCACAAACAAAAGATATACCCAAGTTCGAATTCACTGAGTCTCCCCGACTCCTTTGAATCATACTCCAGCAACACACTAGCAAACTCGATTGTGATTAGTGTTCCACTAATACCAACTTGCCAAAACCTGACAAGTGAAAAACCAATACACCTCCTTCCAATCCCCATAACCCGGGAATGGACTAATTTCACAACCGAGAGGAACTTCTCAAGTATCAAGAGAAAATTAGAACCAAACTATGAAACAATTTCCACAACCTATGCCTTAAATAATACTCTTTAGAATGAGGCAATGATGTGTGTGCGATGTTCTCTAAATGATGAGAGTATGAGCACTTACTGCTTTGTCTCAAGAATATTAGCAATGAATGCTAGAAGCTTGATCTTGAAAGCTTTGGAGACAAGTTGAAACTTAGAGCTTGAGCTTGAATGGCTTTGAATGCTCTTTAATGCTCTAGTTGAAGAATTGATGACTTGAATTCACTTGAGTTGTGGAATTGATGACTTGAATTCACTTGAGTTGAGGAATTGATGACTTGAATTCACTTGAACATGCACTGAATGAAGTCTTAATATTTTGGCTAACTTATCAAGTCAAGACATCAAAGCCCTTTAAATAGCTTACCAAATTCTGTCCAAAATCTGCTGAAAATCCCAAGCATTAAATGCTAGAAACGGCTATTAACAGGCAGAAATCCTAGTCATCAGTCACTTGAAGTAGAACGACCAGACGGCTGCTGTACTGTTCTGACTAGGTCATAAATACATTCTAACGGACACTTGGCAGACGTTTGAAGAAGACTTGGCAGATGTCTAGCCTACTGTATAGTCATCTGGCTCTAAGGCAACAGACGTCTAATCATTCAGACAGAGTGTGACTGAATTACTCGGAATAAATTGGTCTGAATATCTTGACGTCTGATGTATATTATCCATACGTCTGGTCGACCATATAGACGTGTGAAAACTTATCTTCAGATGCCGTAATCAAGACCTGACTGCAGAGTTTAAGATACTAAAAGTTTGGTTCGTAATTAACTAGACGTCAGATGTATATCATCCAGGCATCAGATACAAAGTGAAGACGTTTGGAAACATAACATCGGACATCTGATTTCTGTCAGTCAGCATCGGATGAGAATTATCAGACGTCTGGAGTTCTTCATCCAGGCGCCTGACATATTATGTAGATGTCTGGAATGAGAAAATCAGGCGTTTGTACAGGGTAGGGTTTTGGAGAGCCGAATATGCATGAGCACCAGGCGTCTGGAGATCAACTAACAGACGTCTGGGTAGGCTGAAAAACTCTATTTCGAGTTTATGCAGGTTCTAACGCTATGTCACTCAATGATATATGATCTAGAGTGTTGTGAGTGTTATGAGTGATATTCTATCAAGTCTATTCAAGGCTTAACATGCTATTTCAACTAAGAAATAAAGAAAGACAGATATACATGTTTTATCCTCTTCACTTCCTATTGAATTCCTTGAAGACTTCCATTTTGAGTTTGTTGAGTCCAACGCTTTGATTTCCTTGCGTTCATTCCTTGATTTCCATGCTTTATTGATTGATGTCCATGCATCAATGATCTGAGTCATCATCTTCATTTGATATGACTCTGTCTATATTGATGATGCTTTCATTAACTACAAAACATAGGGATTAGTCACAATTGATTAAGTATGTTTATCATCAAAACCACATTTGGGAAAACCAGTATTCAATTCTAACTTTATCTATGCAGATTTTAAATACCCACTCAGATAAGATAATCATCATAGACAGCATATTGCAAGAAGCATCAAACACACGATGAAGCATAAGGATGAAATTTTGTAACTTGTGAAAAGTGATGTAATCTTCATTTTTATTCTTGCAAGTACTTAGAATGTAAAAGCCTTGATGATGATCTATCTTAGTCCTTTGGGGTTCGTCCTCAAAAAATCAAGTCAATGGCAAAATTAGTCGACCAATATATTCTCCTGGTCGACCAATTATGTTATACAAAAATTCAGAAAATTCCAAAATTTTGTCAAACCTATTTCTAAGTCATTATGATCATTTTTCAACAATTTCATAAGTTTTTGTTTTCTAGTCGACCAATAGAGTTGGTTAGTCAGCCAGTCAATTATTAAAATAGTTATCCCGGTCTGTTATATTTCTTACAGTTTATTTGACCAATTTTAATTTTGGTTAATTTTTAATTAATCAAATAGTTTCTATAACTGATTAAGGGTAGTTTTAACTACCACAATGGACAAAAATCTAACCGTTTACTGACAATTTCTGGCTGCTGGTTTGTGTCCTTTCGTCAAAGGTTGACTCAACAGTCATATAACAGATTAACAATAAAACTAGTCGACCAATCACTTCTACTAGTCGACTAATTTTGGTAAAAACGGTTCAGATTTTTCTAAAATTTTGGGCAGTTGTCAAACGGTTATAAACTACACCTTTGGCCGATAAATAGACCCCAAGACCTCTGCCTTGATATACGAAATCATTCACACTTTCTCTCATTCTTAAGTGTTCTTTCTCACTCTAAAAGAAGAGTGATTTTTAGATTTCTTTGAGGAACCTATGCACAAATTTTTCCTCATTAGGAAGTCTAATTTCTAAGTGTGTTCCACCACAAACTCACATCAAGAACCTTGGAGATTTCTTCACATATCTTGAGATATAATTCCTACATATCAAGGCTAAAGATGATATTATTTCTTTACTTTCTATTTTATATGGTGAATCTCTTGTTGAAGAGATTGTACAAGTTTGTAACACATGGAGTGTTGGCATCTTTGTATGTTGATTGCTTGCAGGGAGCAAGTGTTATAGTGGATTGAAAATATCTACGGGGTAGAGGACTGGACGTAGGATCACAAGGATCCGATCCATGATAAATCATTGTGTTTGCATTTATTTATTTTCTGGATTGTCATTATATACTTCCGCACTCTTATTGCAATTTTTAGTAACTATTAATTTTGCAATTTCGTCGTGATATACACTATTCACCCCCTCTAGTGTATTTGGTTTGCCAGGAGATCCAACAACATTTCCATTCCATTCATTTTCACCGATTTTATGATTGACAACGACCATCGCATTTATTCATTATAAAGAACATCACATGAGTCCATTAAGTTGCTGTTCATCATCATCACAGAACCACATAAAGAAATATAGATCATTAAACACATGCTACTTGTCTGTAAACATGGAAAATTTGCAGGGAAAGTACTACAATTTGCATGCTAGCATAAATGAACAAATCATCATAGAATAACATGCTAAAACACTACAACTTGCATACTAGGATAAATTAAAAATTAACATTGAACAACATGCTAGATCATTACAACTTGTTTGTTAGCTTAAATGGAAAATTAACATAGAACAGTATGCTAGAATACTACAACTTACATGACAAACTAGGCAAATTCAAAATTTGCTCTGAGTCTAGCCTCTGGAAAGATAAACTAATATCATGTCTTTACATCCATTATCTGATTTAAGGTTCAACCTGAAAGTTGTAGATAGATTAATAATTTTTCCAGATTTTCTAAAAATACATAATTTGGATAACTATGGAGACAGTTATGACATGTACCCCACACGGTGACAGAATCTGCCCAAAATGGACATATAGTTGAATATCAGCAATTATAGGCTATTTATAGTTTAAAGCTAAGGTCAGACCCAACATGAACGTTGGAGGTAAATTAATAAGCTTTCTAGATTATCTTAAAGCATCATGTTCAGATCAGTTTACTAATAGTTAAGACATACAGGTCATGGGGTGCTCAAATTGTCCTGACACCTGGAATTCATAGAAGTATAGATCAATTAATTTCAGTTATCTGCAGTCATAATCCTGGCAAGTTCTCAACATAAAAAGTGTAGATAATTCTGTTAGAATTCTAAATTGTCTTAAAGTATGTCATTTGGATATCTAGAATAGAAGTTACGCTCGGTTGACTAACATGGTGTAGAATCTGCCAGAACAAAACATTACGGCAGAGACCATCAATTACGGTCTAATTACAGACTGAATATGAATTTAGTCTCTAAAAGAAAGTTATAGATAACTTAACAAGATTTTTACATTATATTGATTCATAATTTCTAGAGAATTATACTGCCTGTTATGCTTAATTTAATTAGCAGTAGAAACTGAAAAACAGATTACAACTACCTCAATAAGTAGAACATAGAACACCATACTAGTAAATTAACATAAACAACATGCTAGGAACAATCCTAAGACAAATACCTAACTAGGGTTGTAAGAATTTCATACCTTCAAGGTCCTTCTTTCTTCTAGCTTTAGATTTCTCCTAAACTCATTTCCTCCTTCTCCAAGCTCCTTCTTCTTTCTTCTTCAAGCTCCAAGTGTATCAATGTGTTAGTGGGACAAGAGGAGGAGGAGAGGGTGGTGGTGTTGGTGGTATGAGAGGAGAGAGGATGAAACACTTGTTTTCTTTTTCTCCTTTTCTTTTCCTTTTTCTTTTCCCTTATGTTTTTCTTTTATCCTTTAAAATTTTAATCCAAAGCCTAATCACCATGGGAGAGCCAAGGGGTGCCAAGTGGAGGGTTAGGTGGCATAGTAAGGTGCAAATGGCTAGGAGAATGACACATAAGGGGCTAATGTGGCATACCATAGAAATCAGGATTTGTAATTTTTGGAAAAGAAATATACCCCTAATAATTCTAGTAGACATGCCATAATGCTATGTATTCCACTAAATACTATCACATTATCATTACTAATAATGATTTTTAAAAACATTTAAAAATAGATTTATTATTATAATAATTTTAGAAAAATTAGGAAAAGTATCCAGAAATATGTAAAAATGTACGCATATAAAATACGACCAAAAATACACATTACAATACTTGTACATATGGAAACATGGTATTACAAGCATTTCATACGATAACACAAAATGAAATGATTGTCGGCGAGGGTCGATCGGCAAGTGTTTTTCCATAATATGATGGATAAGCATATATAAATAAGACATAAAGAAAGATATGATATGAGCATGATGTAAGCATGTTATAGGAGCATAATATAGGCATGATGTGTGAATAATATAAGGATAATAAGAGCATAATATGAACATGGCAAGTATGATATGTAAGGGTCGAAAACGAAGCTAGCTAACAATTAGAATATTTAATAGCATTTTCAACATGTGATAAAAAGACTGTAAAAGATATTAAAGCACTACTTAATAACCACCTGTTCTAGTACAAAGTCCACGTCAGAAGGCATAATATGTCACTAAAATGCACCTACCATCGGGAGCTCTCTGTGGCCCTACTTAATGACCCCTTCCCTTGGGCGATGGTCAAGTGCTTGCCCCCACTTAGTGTAAATGGAGGTAGCCGTAAGGTGGATTCAGTCAATCACATGCCCTCTTCAACAATGGACTACACGAATACCCACATGTTAAGTCAAGTGCCAAGTCAATAGTACGTATTTCATCAATTGATAATTCATGCATAACCATATGGTTCCATCAGTCATACGATTATTTCTGTACAATTGCATCATAATAGATGCATTAGCTTGTCCATAATGTCTCATAAGTTCATGCATCATTTCAATAAAATTTCATGACGAGTGATAAGTCGCTAACCCATAATATAACTATTTTACTATTTTAAATTAGGTAGTTAATGTAAGAAAATGCATTTGGAAATAATTAAAACTAAGCATATGAGTACAACTAAGTAGTAAATATTTTTCTAAGTCTAACATGTATTTTTCATAATTTTAAGCAATTAATAAGCAATTTCCTTAATTTTAAATGACCAAAAACTAATTCCCGTATTTAATAATGAATTACTAAAGATGCTCCACAATTTATTTAGGAAAATCTACACGTCAGAATTTTATGCACAATATGTCAAAATATTTGTCGTAACTAGTAGAATAATAGGTTATTTTTATACATCTAAGTTTACGTGAAATTTGATAGCGATAATTATTTAACAAAATTACTCGTACATAGAAATAAAGTTTAAAAATTTATTACGGGCAAAATACTTGCATGAAAGTTATGAGACAGGCACCTATGCGTTCGTGGCAATGCGCTGGATTTTTCGGTTGTCTCAGTTTATTTTTTTGATACTTATACTATTTAATGTGAGTTAATATAATCTCGTCTATACTTTATATATATATATATATATATATATATATATCTCTCTCTCTCTCTCTCTCTCTCTCTCTCTCTCTCTCTTCTCCCCGTTTCTTCTTGCACGCGCTGCAGGGAAGCAGACGAGGGAAGCGAAGGCGCAGAGGCGGAGGGCACGACGGCGTGGTGGCAGCGCAGAGGCAACATCGGTGGCATCGACGGCAGAGGAAAGATGGCGGTTGTGGAGGCTGTCGGGGTCGCTCGAGAGAATGGAGATCTAGGATGAGGAGTTATTCAGGGGTTTCCATGGCCTCGCAGAGGCAACATCGGTGGCATCGACGGCAGAGGAAAGAGGGCGGTTGTGGAGGCTGTCAGGGTCGCTCGAGAGAATGGAGATCTAGGATGAGGAGTTATTCAGGGGTTTCCATGGCCTCATTCGACGCTAGAGGAGCGTCGACGGTTGTGGGGTGGGACCGTGAGCCGACCGGGCAAGGCAGAGGAGGGGCAGCTGGAGTTGTGGCGGCGGCATGTGCTTGGAGACGTTGGAGCTCACGACGGAGTTATGGATACAAGTGAGGGTGGCAGATGGCGGGGCCGTGACGTGGAACCTGCGGTGGTAATAGAGAAGGGACGGGGTCGTCGACATTCATTGAAGGGGTGCTAGTATGGTGTGGTCCACTGGAGGTTGTGGCCATGAGGGGGAATGAAAGAGATGTGGGTATGAGGGAGAGAGTAAGTTACAGTGGGTTTAATAGGATTTTAAATAAATTAAATTAAAATAAATAAATAATTTAATAATTTAATAAAATAGGGGCAGTTGGGGTTGTGGGTAGATGTGGTCTGTAGGAGTTAGATGGGGAATTCGATGGGGAAGAAATTAGGTAGGTAATTAAGCTTAACTATTTTAGTGAAATAACAATTTTGCCCATGTGAATAAACGTCTTCGAAAAATTCCCAAAAAATACCACGAGTTCGTAACATCGTGAGGATCATGAAAATAATGTCCCTATAAATTATTGAACTATATAAAATTAGTTTTGAGGCTGAAATAAATGATGAGGAATCATTCATCAGTTAAATATTCCATATACTCCGTAACAAAATGATGTTGCTGAAAGAAGGAATAGAACACTACTAGAGATGGTTAGGTCAATGAGGAATCATTCATTGCGTTTATACCAAGCAGTCTAATGATAAGTTTGTAATTATGTCACTATAAGTAGATGACATACTTATAGCTGGAAATGATAAGGATTATTTGTTTGAATTCAAAGCTTGGCTTTCATCCAACTTTGAAATGAAAGACATGAGTGAAGCCGCATATATTCTTGGAGTTGAGATCTTAAGAGATTGTTCAAAGAAACTCTTATCTCTTTCACAAGAGACTTACATAAAAAGGAAACTTGAACGATTCAATATGCAAAATAGCAAGCCTTTTGACACTCCTATCAGTAAAGGTGCGGCCTTAAGTCAAAGTTTATCTCCTAAGCCTGATGAAGAGAATGACCTAATGAGTAAGATTACTTATGCCAGTGCAGTTGGTAGTCCTATGTATGCTATAATGTGTACAAGACCAGACATCTGCTTTGCAGTTGGAATGGTTAGTAGATACCCATCCAACCTTGGCCAAGCACATTAGAAGGCAGTTAAGAGAATTTTGAGATATCTAAAGGGGACTACTGATTATGCACTCTGCTATGAAGGAAGTAATCTGTAACTGAAGGGCTACA
The DNA here is from genome assembly GCA_030789695.1 of Scilla litardierei. Classification (NCBI taxonomy): domain Eukaryota; kingdom Viridiplantae; phylum Streptophyta; class Magnoliopsida; order Asparagales; family Asparagaceae; genus Scilla; species Scilla litardierei. The sequence continues at coordinate 241,646,389 of CM061142.1, read as the reverse complement.
CTTATGCTGATTGGGGAGGAGACCTTGATGAAAGGAAGTATACCTCTGGATATGTCTTCTTACTTAACCATGGTGCAATATCATAGAGTAGTAAGAAACAATCATGCATAGCCCTATCCACAATGGAAGCAGAGTTTGTGGCATTCTCTGCGGAAGCCCATGACGCTGTTTGGTTGAAAAGGTTCTTGGATCATTTAATTGCCACAAGTGATTCTGATCCAGTTCTAATTAACTGTAATAGGCAGATGTCTGTTACATACACAAAGGATCCAAAGTACAATTACAAAACCAAACACATAGATATCAAGTACAAATTTGCTAAGAAGATGGTTGAACGTAAGGAGATAAAAATGAAGTGCATATCTACACGGGATATGATAGCAGATATGTTGGGGGATGTATGCCCTCAGTTCATTTGTATTTGATGCAAATGATTTTTTTAAACAATATATGTGGGAATTTTGCATATGATGCAAATGATATTAAATGTGTCGTACATTGCTTATGTGCAAATTTAATATTATAAACATGTAGAATGGGTTACCTGGATGACAGGATCGTCCCGGTCTAAACACAGGTTCAAACCGTGTCAAAATCGGACTCCAAACATGCAAAATAGAGCCAAATCAGCGAAAGATGGCCCATGTAGGGCATTGCGGGTCGGGCCCACTTCAGCGGGCGCCCCGACCGATGCACGTGCATACCCATGAGATGGGCGGGCATGCACCGGTGCCCACATGTAGCAAGCAAGCGTGCACCTGCCAAGGCAGGCACGCGCATGCGCCCGCTTGAAGCGGGCGGGGACCCGCCCACATGCACGCGTGCACGCACCCACGTGCAGCGGGCGTGCGCTGGTGCATGCTGTGCACGTCCCACGCTAGGTGTGTGCTGACGCATGGGGCCCATACAGTGGGCCCACGCCTAGGGTTGCAAACCCTGGCTTTGATGTTTTTGTGACGGCTTAGTTTTTACGAAAAAATGAGTTTTGGGCTAGCTTTAGAGCCTTGTTTGAGGGGTCAAACGAACTCCAAATGACGTGCCGTTTCTTCCTACGTATTCACTATTCAACCCTCTTCGATTTGATATGTACGAAGCTCAACGGTGAGGGATGAAAAATTCGCTAAAGTTTGGCCTTTGTGAAAGGCAAACTTTAATTAAATTTTTCCTCCAAAATTAATAGTCCCACATCGGATATGGAGTAAAGGAGATGGGTCAGCTGCCTATTTAAATACGGGCCCACTCGCCTCCTTAAAACTCGTCCCAAACTCCAGATCTAAGTAGCTCCATTAAACGTGAGCAAGCCCAGATCTTAGCTTAAATTAAATATTCTCTTTCTCCCAAAATTTCTTCCCTGCTCTTGTTCGGGCTTTAGCAAAGCTACGAAGGAGCTCGGATTGGATCCGCTGTCTTGAAGAAGGATCCATTCAAAGTGAAATATTCTTCGGCACGTTGTTGGCTTGGTGACAAGGGTGTTGCTTGATCGGTCCATATTTTCACACCTTTTTCGGCATATTTGCATACCATTTTGATTACCCATATCGCGCTTTTCACGATTATTCGACGATATTGCGTTACTTTTCACTATTTCTTGTTTTTGTCGGATTTCAGGAAATATGTAGCGATTGAGAGCATAAATAAGATTAAGGGATTTGTACGCGTGCCAGAGAATCGCTCATGGCCTTATTGAGGAGCTAACGGCACTGGACGATGAGCGGGAGAAGAAGAAGATCTATAGAATCAATGAGGAGGCGAGGAGGAGAAGGAAGGATTCCAGAAACAGGCCACTCGGCCGAGTCACGCTAGTCACTCGACTGAGTGAAGCAGTGTACTCGGCCGAATACGACTGATACGAAGACAGCTGCCTGACCTAGTGCCGCAATTTACTCGCCCGAGTGGTTAATTCCACTCGGTCGAGTAGAGAACTCCACTCGCCCGAGTGAGGCCACATTTTCTGAAGGAAAACACGCCAGACTCTTTGGATTTCTGGGGAGCGCAGCAGAAGAACCACTCAGTCGAGTAGGAAGTCCACTCGCCCGAGTGATGAACTCTACTCGGCTGAGTGACACAAAGTGCCAGAGTGCCCAAACCCTCCAATTTCTCTGTTTTTATTCGGATCTGGCACTCAGCCGAGTGTGATTTCCACTCGACCGAGTAGCGCCGCCAGCCTGGGTTGGAAACTAGGGTTTTGGGCGGTGCAGGGGCAGTTCTGTCAGGTTTATTTGGACGTTTTGGGCATGTATTTAAGCCAGGTTTTTATTCCAGCTTGAGGAACACACCTTAGAATAGTTTTTAGATTAATTCTAATTTGAATTCAGCTTTGTATTGAAGGAGATTGAAGAACTCAGATCTGGTTTGTCTAATCCGTTTGAATATTTGCACTTTTATGAATTGTTTCCTTCTAGATCTAAGTTGGAATATGTTTTCTATCATTGATTTTGCTATTGTTTCGATGAATTGTGAGTAGATACCTTGTTCTAGGGCAAAGGGATGTACCCTATGGATCTAATGTTAGATGTGTGATGAATGAATCGATATGTTGCAAGAATTGCTAGGAGGTTAGTTTGTGATTGATTTATTATGGATAGCTAGGAATTTCCATTGATCTAGAGTTTGCAAGAGATTGGGCTCTGACCAATGGGGAGGTCTAGATATTCGATTTAGATTTATAATCGAGATTCACTAGGTTTGGTTTGCAAGAGATTGGACCAAAGCTAGCATTTTTATTATAAGTCTATACCCATATTCATTTGCAAGAGATTGGACGAATACGAGCTATCACAGTCTAGATCATAACTCAAGTTTGCACAAGAGTGGGCTTGAGTTGTAATTGGATGATGATGTTGATCTTAATGCTAGTGGCTTAGATTAGAGTTTGCACGAGAGTGGGCTCTAATCTTGGTCGCTATAGACCTGTAATAGCGCGAGAGCGTGAGCTTGGTTCTCTATTTAGTTGCGATTAGTTCACCTCAATCCAAGCCTAGTAACATTGAGATTCGCGATTCATAAGGATGCATGACAATCTGTAGTGGGATTCCCTAGCCCTAGACACTTTTATTATATTGAATTGAATTGATAATTGAACGATTGTGACAATTCTTAAACCATTTCCAAATCACCTTTCCACCAATAGCTTAGTGATTAAGATAGAGTACCGTCATTAGTCCCTCCTCATGTTCGATAATCCGCTTACCACTTAACCGTGCGCTTGCGACAAAACTACAATTGTTTCTCGGGTGTATATCCGGGAGCGATCAAGTTTTTGGCATCGTTGCCGGAGAGGCGACTGTATTTTATTTTCTTTACCTAGCTATTTTTTCTTTTTTATTCCTATTTCTTATTTTCACTCTTTTATTTCTCTATTGTGCTAACAATTCTATCTAGACTCTCTCTTTTTGTGCATGTACATGAGATCAAAGGCTTTCCAAGAAGACATATATTTGATCCTGAGATCAAGCGTACGGCAAGGAAGCTTAAAGCTGTGAGGAGATCTACTATAGAGGAAAATCAAATGGCTACGCCGGAAACACCTGAAGAGCGAGCACAACATATGGCTAGGCTTGTCTCCATCCGGGATAGGCTACAGCCTAATACCACATCTACCACCTCTTCTATAGCTATATTGGAGTTGGCGGCCGACAAGAACTTTGAGTTGAAGAAGGGACTCATAATGTTGATGCAACAAGACCCATTCCATGGGAATCCTCCAGAGAACCTGCACTACCATTTGCAAATGTTCTTGGCGAAGTGCCACTTTCCAGATGCCTAGCGTGCCGGTAGATGCTATTTGATTGTGTCTCTTCCAATTCACTCTTCGTGATACGGCTTTATATTGGCTAAGGACGCAATCCGAGGGGATCTTCACTACTTGGGATGAGCTAGCGAGTGCATTTGTCAACAAATTCTATCCGCCATCCAAGACTGTGAGGATACGAATCGCCTTGATGTCCTTCAAGAAAAGCCCTCAAGAGTTTTTATATGAGGCGTGGGAGTGCTATAAGGATCTCCAACACTAATGCCCCCACCATAGCATTGAAGTGTGTGAGCTTGTGCATAACTTCTACAATGGATTGCAACTGAGCACAAAGCAAATAATTGATGCCACGGCCAATAGAGCTATATTGGCAAAGACACAAGATGTCGCTACGGCTTTACCTAAGGAGATGACATCAAATAATCAGCAATGGGCGGACGAAAGGGGACAATCTTCGTCATCTTTGAAGCCAACGAACATCTATGAAGCAAAGTTCCTGGATGCAATCATCGAAATCATGTCCTATGCAAAGTTCCTCAAGGATTTGATCACGGGAAAGAAGCGAACGGAAAGGATCATGCTAGCCGAGCAAGGTACGTGGTTCACCAACAAGGAGAAGATGATGACCCAGTTGAAACATCCAGGTAGTTTCCGAATTCCTTGCACGCTTGGAGGAGTCCCCCTACAAAGAGCTTTAGTGGATTTGGGAGCAAGCGTGAGCCTCATGCCCCTCACGATGTTCAAGAAACTTAATATGGGGACCGACCTTAAGGCCACGGATATGAAGATACAACTCGCTGATGGGCGAACCACTAGGCTGGTGGGGATCGTCGAGAATGTGCCACTGCAAATACTGAGTGGACTTTGCTTGTCGTGCGACTTCGTGGTCATAGACATTAGAGAAGAGGGCGATACATCGCTGATACTTAGGCGCCCCTTCCTAGACACTGTCGGAGTAATATTAGATGTGAGGGAAGGAACCTTGTCCCTCAACGTTGGCAACATAGCGGTTGAACTCCATATTCCAAAGACAATGAAGCATATGCCTTGGCCAGAGGAAGTGGAATATGTGGACCACCTCGATGAGGTCATAGACGACGCCACGCCATTCTCCATTGGAGCCACGCATGATGACGACCTTGAAGAGGTCCAAATTGCCAATAACGGCACAATGATTGTGTTGAGTATTGGACTTCTCCCTACTTGGTGTTAATGATGAGCAAACATAAATACTTATGACTAATCCCCTATTTGCAGTTAATCCATTGTCCATGCATGTCATGAAGATCTATTAGCAATGGATGATACTCAAAGATCATTGAAATCAAATGAAATGGATTGGATGATCGTAGATGGTGATTGAAGCTTCTAGAAGACTTCAAGCTCATGCGTTGGAAAGAACAGAGAGTTCGTCAAATGTTACTTTCTTGTTTCTCTTCTAGTATGTAGCTTAGAAGTAGAACATTGTTGGAGTGCACACACATCTTCATTTAGTCTTAGGATATCATTAGATCAACCTTCCTTAGACTCTAATTCATTTCTATTTAGATTGTGCATGTCTTGTTTATAACAGTCAACCGTTGAACGTTTTACAGTCGTCTGTCTCAAAACCGTCGACTGTGTTTTGTTCTACAGTCGCCTGTTATGCACAAACTTTTTCAGTCTAGTTTTGGGCTTCTCAGCTTTAACTCTCACAGGCGACTTATGAACGATTCACAGGCGCCTGTCCCAGTGACAGTCGACTGTGTTTTGTTAATCAGTCCCCTGTCTATCTTTAGCCCAAAATCTATTTCTCTGTTTAATCTGGCCAGTCGACTATTGTTGGTTTTACAATCAACTGTCAATGCTACAACAGTCGTCTGTCTTTAAGCCTATTTGATGACTCAACTCTCTGGAAAATCTCAGGGTTTTGACAGTCGTTTGTAGAAGGAATTACAATCGCCTATTCAGTTTAACAGTCGACTATCTTCTCTTCATCAGTCGTCTGTCCTGTTCTCCCAGACGTTTTTCAGATTTCATCAACTTACCCAGCTTACAGTCAGTCGCCTTTAGGAGGATTTATAGTCGCCTATTGGTTCAACAGTCGACTGTCTATGCCTCATCAGTCGACTGTTCACGTGGTAAGTTACCGTTATGAATTCTCACCTACCCTCTGTCACTGTGCAACAGTTGACTGTGATTTCTTCAACAGTCGACTGTCGTAGGCACAGATTCTATCCATTGAGTTTTTCCTCACGGATTTCAAAGGGGTTTTTGTTGATTTTGTTTGAAGGGTTTGAGAAACCTATAAAAGAAGCCTCTACTGTTCTATTGAGAGGTTACCTAGTCACTCACTCAAACATTCCAAGCTTTCATTCTCTCAAGATCAAAGCTCTCAAATCCTAAAGCCCTAGAATTCCAATCTTCATTCTCTTGGTCTCCAACCTAGAACCAAAGAGAAATCTTCTAGGCATTTGGTACAGTCAAGAGAAAGGGCTTTCCTCTCTTCCAAGAGAGTATTTTAACACACAACACACTTCTCCTTCAAGTTCTACTTCACGGCATAAATAATTGTAAGTGTTGCTTAATTTCATATTTCATAACCTTTGTTATTTGATTTATTCTCAGTTTGTGAGACTGGTTTGCTTGCTCCCAAGTTGTGGGAGTCAAGGTCAATCGATTGGATTTCGATTTCACTTGTAGGGTTGCTACAAGTGGGTTTTAAGGAAACCTCAAGTTAGGGTTCTAACTTGAGTATCCGATTGTTAACCGGGTGGAAGGGACGTAGGATTACCAGGAACAAGTCGGGAAGTGACTTGGGTAATCTGAACCCTTGAAACATCCTTGCATTTGCATTTGTTTCATTTTGGGTTTATTTCTATTCCGCACTATTTGTTGGTTAGGAATTTAATTTGGTGTAACTATATTTTTAAATTGCATAAACACTATTCAACCCCCCTTTCTAGTGTTTTCCTCATAGCCAGGGACCTTACAATTGGTATCAGAGCACTGGTTTATAGCTATGGCATCCAACAACAACAACGTTCCTCCACCGACTTCGTACAACAATCACAATCGTGATGGAGCGTCCACAGTTTTCGAAGGTCAATCAATGGTGCGCCCTCCACGTTTCAATGGCACAAACTTCAGCTATTCGAAATGCCGAATGTAGACATTCCTAAGGAGTGCTTCCCTTTGGAGAATCCTCCACAAGGAATACGTCGAGCCCACCGAAGAGGATTTCGAAAAATATACGGCTTCCGAGAAATCCACCGAAGTCAACAACGTAAAGGCAATGAACGCTCTTCATTATGCGTTGGACCCAGGTGAGTTCAACAATATATGCACATGTAAGAGTGCATATCAAATTTGGAACCATCTTGTCGTTACCTATGAGGAAACGAACAAGGTAAAACTTTCTAAACACTATGTTGCTGTGCAAAATTTTGATATGTTTCATATGCAGGAAAATGAGAGCTAGCATCGATGTACGGACGTTTTACCGATATCACTAATGAATTGGAAGCTCTCGGACAAGTCTATTCCCAACAAGATAAGGTAAGGAAGATCATAATGGGAATGACCTCCAAGTGGGAAAGAAGAGCTATCACCATCGAGGAGGTCAACGACTTGAAGACTTGCACAGTTGTGAACCTTATCGGCACTCTCATGTCTTACGAAGTAAGACGGGAGAACCGATTAAATATTCGAGCAATGATGAACCCTTCAGAGGCCAAGAAGAAAGCTTTGGCATTCAAAGACAATTTCTCATCCTCCGATAGTGAAGAATCAAAAAATGAGATGGACTTAGATGAAATGGCTCAAATGGCAAAGAAGTTTCAACGCTTCTTTTGCAAAGGTAAATTTTCCTCTAAGAATAGATTTGATTCTACAAATAACACTTCCTCTCTTTGCTTTAAGTGTAATAAGCCAGGGCACATCAAGAAGGATTGCCCAATGCTACGAAACAAAGAGAAATGGAAGGCTCCGAAGTACCACAAGTCCGATAAGAATAAGAAAGATAAGAAGAAAGGACTAGTAGGTATATTCGATGACTCAAGTGGAGACTCATCAAGCGAATCTGATGATGAGAAGGGTGAAAGTGCCCACATGTGTTTCATGGCCTGAGAAGAGTCACTCTCCGATGAAAGTGATTCCGACATGGATGAAACCGAGGTAACTATGGATGAATTGAGTACTGCTAATGAATAATTATTTGCTAAGTATCAATCTTTAATGCTTAGATATACTAGTTTAAAGAAATTGAATGTTAGCAGTCCATCCATTCCATGCATTATTAACAATGACACCATTTTTGATACTTTAACCCTTGAGAAAGCGAATTTAGCTTCTCAAAATGTCACTTTGAGAAATGATGTGAATACCCTCAAATCTCAACTAGATCAAACACATCCTAAGGATAATAGTGATTTAGTTTCACGACACACACAATTGGGTTTATAGAATGAGTCTCTTAAATCCCAAGTGCACGAGCTCAAAGCACGGTGTCCACCTTGGATACCAACAGTTCTTCTCTTAAGGAGAAATATGAGCTCATGTCCTCCCGTATTATGAGATTCAATAAGGGAAAAGGACAATTGGACGATTTGCTAGCAAACCAATTTCCGGCCACACATCGTGTTGGTCTTGGTTTTGTGAAAGCAAATGCATCCAATGCTCGCACCTCCTATAGTGGTGTCACTATAGACTTTGTGAGGCCATCCTCCGGTGCATCCACAAGTGGTGTCAAAGACACTATATGTAGCAAACCTACCAAGAAAATCACTCTTTTTGGCAAGAAACCCACTAAGGGTGGAAACCAAAAGAGAAGCCATGCTTACGTGTACACCAACCTTCATCCACGTAGGAAATCTCCTACTTCACAAGTGGATACTCATGACACTTTCTATGCACCACACCTACAGATACGTACAAATACACACATGAGAAATACTCATGTACGTGCTCCTATACACCTATATGCTCATACGCATCATTCTTACATAAATGCACATCCTCCACATGTCATGCATGACCCGTATGTTTCATACAACATGCATGTTCCCAAGCATGCATACAACCCTCATATGTCCAATGCATATCAACCACCTCATTTTTGTGCTAGAACACATGTTCCTAAGAAGCATGCACCACATAGAAATCTAACAACTATGCATGCAACTAGGAAAAGGACTCCGAAAACATATACCATTTGGGGTCCTAAGAACACTAGCTTAAACGATAGGAATGCATATGTTAATTCCTATTTTCATGATGTTATTAATAATGGTAATTATGTAGGAAAGTGAAAGTCCACTTGGACTTGGCTTCCAAAGGGCTAATCCCCTTGGACCCAACAAAAATTAGGTACCATGAGCTTATGGTATACTATGTAGGTACCCAAGAGAAAGAAAGAGAGCTATAAAGGTCAAACTATATCTAAAAGAAAAGGATGGATTCTCGACAGCGGTTGCTCCAAACATATGACGGGAGATCCTTCATTACTCTCCGAAGTGA